>BLBF01000017.1:39014044-39029489 GCA_015471245.1 Laticauda colubrina
ATATATATATATATATATATATATATATATATATATATATATATATACACACACACACACACACACACACACACACACACACACACACACACATTCACCTTTTGCTTATATTGCAGAGGGTTTATAAATTATATACTAAGAAATTCAGCCCATGCAGAGAAACAGCACCAAATGAGAAGTGATTAATACCTTAATAGTATGCACAAGAGGTACTTAAGTATTGCAGAGGGGAAGAATTTCACCCATAATGAGCTCTGTAATAAGAGGTTTATCCTGCTAATTAATGATTTGAAGATTAGCTGACTGACTGCTGGCCACTGATCATCCAGCTGTGAAGTGTATAGAGTTAGAATAGTTCAATCCAGATAAATTAACTAAGTAAAATATGTCATGCTTTGCCTCTGTCCAGGCTTAATTCATTTCAGTGAATAAGCATTTGGCCAAAACCTCATGATGAATGAAGCTTAAGGCCATCACATATTATCCATTAACAACTGAATTTACCAAGTGTACAAACAGCAGAGAACCAATCCACACAAAACCTGATGTAGACACATGGAAGAAACAAATATAGACATTTTAAAGCATTGTTCATGAGCAAGAAGAATCCATACCCACTGCTAATATATCAAGAATAACAATAGTACAAAAAGTGAATAGGCAAAAGAGTATCATATTTTATGGATTATACTCTACATAAATTATAATGGTTCAGGTGCAAATTCATCATAAGTATAGAAACTAATCTGCTAGACCACTTTGAAATGATATATTTAATGGTGGAAAAAGTCCGACTTTCAAATAGCTGTAGTTGCCACTTAATCCAGAAATAATCTAAAATTCCTGAAACTTATAAAATCTTGTTTTTACAAGAAGGGGAGACAGAGAGAGAGAGAGACAGAGAGAGGGGGGGAGGGAAAGGGAGAGGGGGGAAATGAGAGAGAGACGAAAGAGAGACAAAAGAGAGACTGAGACCTAGTAAAGAAATAAAATTTTATTAAATAGTTTCTAGGTTCATATATCCAATATATGATTAATGCTACCTACCTGTTAGATTCTGAAAAGTTATAGAACTGACAAATACATTTACATGCTATTAATAAGTAGAAAAAAATCACAAAGAAATAAACCTTTGAAAAATGTTCCATTTCGGTCTTTAATTTTGAATTGTTTTCTTTTTTCAGTTTGATTCGTAACTTTAAAAATGTTAGAGCCACATGTCTGTAGATAAACAGCTGACAATCATTTCAGATACTGAAACTGCTCTTTTACTGTGATCAAAGAACATCAGCTTCAGTTCCTGAAAGAAAACGACTGTGAACTTCCTGGCATCAACTGTAGACTTGGGATCTTATACATTTAACTTCTCTCTGAATGTCCTCAGGGGATAAAAACTTTGCAGTATAGTTTAAGCTGACTTTTACCCCTTTTCCTTTTTGTGGTTATAAGGAACCCTACCAAGAAACTGTGCAGTCAGAAATAAAGCAGTTTCTTTCACTTTATAACATCTGGATCCTTAAACCTACTATTATAGAAGGAGGTCAGGTATTCTTTCATCACTACCATTTAAGTTCACCACCTCTGAATCACATAATATCCCCTGCTACCTTTTCTTTGTAACACATTACTTTCATGCCTAAAGACTGCCTTATAAGCAATATATTACTCACTACTTTAATTGGTTGGGCTGAAATGGATAGAAGGGAGTAAAGAAGTACAACTAACCTGACACTCATCTGAGAAAGTGATGATGCTTAGATGGTAGCCAGATTTTTATAATTCTAAACATTGTTTCCTTCTTCCTTAAAAACAAAAATAGGCCTTTTCTACAGAATACGTGTATGTACCTTTGAATCATCATTGACTCTTGGCAACTGTCTGGAAGAGTCACTACAGTTTTCTTGGCAAGTTTTCTTGGCTTGATATTGTCTATTTCCAAGGGCTGAAAGAGTATGACTGGCCCCAGGTCACCAAGTTGGCTTTGTGCCTAAGGTTGGGTTACAATTTACAATCTCCCAGTTTCTAGCTTGGTACCTTAACCATCATACCAAAACTGGCTTTCTACTAAATGGCAAAATAGTAAATTTCTGAGAAATTTACCAAACAAAATATGACACCGAATGAGTTTTTGTTTCACTGTACAATAAGAACAAAGCGCATGTGACTGAATTTGCACAATACCTGAGGCCATGAATCATAGCAGGTAGCAAATAGTTTGTCTCAGCAGGGAGCAAAAATGGAGCTTCCAGGAGGCTTCAGGAAGGCTTCCTACGTCCAAAATGGGACACAGGAAATCTGATGCCACCCCTCCCCGGTGCCCCATTTTCGCTGCCAGAAGGCTCCAGGGAGGCCTTCAAGGGAGAAAGTAAGCCTTCAAGGGAGAAATAAAAAAAGGAAGAAAGGAAGAGAAAGAAAGAAAGAAAGAAAGAAAGAAAGAAAGAAAGAAAGAAAGAAAGAAAGAAAGAAAGAAAGAAAGAAAGAAAGAAAGAGGAACGGATGGATGGATGGAAGGGAGAAAAGGAAGGAAGGAAGAGAAAGAAAGAGGGAGGGAAGGGAGAAAGAGAGAAGAGAAGAGTGAATGAGATATGGATGGAGGGAAGGAGAGACAGAAAAAGAAGAGGAAGGAAAGACCACAAACTCTGGCACTAGATGCAGCTTCAGAAGATGCTTTGAAACAGCACAGCAATCCAGGGCTGGAAGGGGCCTCAGAGATCATCTAGTCCAACCGCATGTCTCCAGAAGGAGACATCTGGGTTATTTTGGTGCCTCACCCAATCACATGACCACAGAACTGGTTGTTAACAAATTTGAATCCCACCCCTGACTGCATGGATATATCCATGAAGTCATCAGAAGTCAATTGTGACTCAAAGTAATCTTTTCCTACAATGTAAATCATGTTCCAGTGACTCATGTGCAAAACTTGCCACTTGCTGAGAAAATCATAAACACAAGTGATACTTTAAAAGTTGAGAAATGTTTGCCTGACAATGAGTGGGGGGTATATTCTTAAGCACGGAAATATGAATTGACCAAATTGAGACTGAAACATTTACTTCTGTTACATTCCTAAGTTCATTTCTGAACATTATTCTGACATAACATATGCTGTTTTTCCTTCATGTGAGATTATTGGAGAAAAAGATTGTCTAACAAAATGCATCATCTTTTGTTTTTCTCCTACATTAAGCCCATGTCACACTGCACCAACGGATGCAAAGAGGATGTAAAACGGACAAAAAAGCTTGCCATCCGTTGGAAAACGCGATGCATCAGTTGTGTACTCACTTCGTACGTCTTTCATACGCTCTATCCATCAAGCATCTGTCTACTGCTATTTCACCCACTCAAAATGTTTTGAGCTGCACAAAACTTTTTGAGCAGATGAACTTTCCGCCGCGTACGATCCACATCCGCGACACATATGGGCAACAAACGTTCTACGTCTGTTGTCATCCGTTACACGTCTGATGTATCCTCTCGGCAACCTCTGGACATCCCCTCAACTCACATCCGCTCCAGCGGAAAGCGGAAAGAGGGAGGAAGCGAAAGGTATGCGGAACATCCACACAGCGTTAGTAGCACGGACATAGAAAGGATGAAAGCGGATGCAGCTCAGATATAAAGCATTAAAACAGACAAAACGTTTGTATATGGGATGTATCTTGGATATTTAGGATGTCTGGAGGATGTCTAGAGTATGTGGAAGGACACCTAGTGGAAAACTGACATTTCCTATAAAACGGGGGAGGAAATCACCTGGATCTCACTATCAGTCCAGCAGCCCTGGTGTGCAGACCTCTTCAGCCTTGCTCTTGCTCTTCCACATCATCCATTGATCTCCAACATGGATCATCGCACACTCCTTTTGGTAGCCGCCATCATTCAACACCAGAACCAAGCCCTCTTCAGACTGTTTCACCTTTTCTACGCAAGGAGAAGGAGACGTCCAAGAGCTGTCTGGATACAAAGATGGATCGGGAGAAGAGTGGAATTTGGACTCTATGACAAGCTGATGGTGGAGCTGAGGAATGAAGACACTCATGCATTCCAGCACTTCATGAGGATGCCACCAGCCATGTTTGACGAAGTTGTGGAGTGTCTGAGACCCAGGTTAACCAAGCAGAGCACCAACTTCCGTCCCAGCCTAGACCCTGGACTGAAGGTGGCACTGACTCTGCGCCACCTGGCCTCTGGAACCACATACAGAAACATGTAGTATGCCTGGAGGGTGCCACACAACACCATCAGCACTGTGGTCAGAGAAGTGCTGCCGGCCATCATCAAAGAATACATGGAGGAGCTCCTCCAGTGTCCCACCACTGAAGAAGGCTGGAGGAAAGTTGCAGAGCAGTGGTATCAGAGGTGGAACTTTCCCCACACCGTTGGAGCCATAGATGGGAAGCACGTGGCCTGCAAAGCTTCAGCCAACTCAGGGTCCAATTATTTCAACTCCAAGGGCTTCTTCAGCATCATCCTCTTTGCGATGGTTGATGCTGATTACAAGTTCATGTACATCGATGCTTCAGGCAACAGGTCAGCTTCAGATGCCCAGATATACAATGCCAGTGACCTCAAGGATAGGCTGGAACACAACCTCATCATGGGTTTTCCAGATCCAGGCGCCCTACCCAACGACACACAAGATGTGCCCTACTTCATCGTGGGTGATGACGCCTTCTCCCTAAGAACCTACCTCATGAAGCCCGACACTTCAAGATACCTCACCCGTGAAGAGAGGATCTTCAACTACAGGCTGTCCAGGGCAAGACGGGTGGTGGGGAACGCCTTTGGCATCCTGGCCAACAGGTTCCAGGTACTTCTCACCACCATGCAGCATCGCCCACAGTCTGTGAGGAGCATCGTGGAAGCTTGCTGCATCCTGCACAATCTCATGAGCACCGCTACCCAGTGTTGCAGAACAGGCTTGTGGACCATCAACAAGGCAATGGGGACATGGAGGCAAGGACTAAACCTGATAGACACTGTGAATGTGCAAGGTCCCAACAGAGCTTCACGTGAAGGGAAGAAGCAGCGCAACCTCCTGAAACACTGGTGCAACTCCCCAGCTGGAGCACTGGAGTGGCAAGACAGGATGGTAGATGCTTAATGGATGCTTCCTTCAGCCTGTCTCATCACACTGATGAGATTGTGCCATGTATGTTGAGTGGCCTTACAATGAGTAGGGCATTAATAAAGAGTTTTCTTTATGTTGAAATGTGTTGATCAATGATTAAATTGTTATTGATAATAAAGGGCCATATGTGTGGCAGCTGGGTGGGTGGACCATACAGTCCCACTATGCTTGCACTGGAGGTTTATCTACCCCACAGCTATTCTTACCCATCCCACAGCTATCCATCCCACAGCTATCCTTACCAATCCCACAAGCATGCAAAGGCTTAACCCTTTTTTCAAAGTTTTCCCCAACACTTTATTAAGTCAAAAAAATGAACCAAGTGTGTGAAGCAAAGATAAACTTTATTAATAACAAACTGTATGACTTTATTAAAAAGCAGAATGACCCAAGTAAAGTGTCTTTAAGCAAAGATAAGGTGAACAGAAAACAACTCAGTCTCTGGCACTCTTCTCAGTCACTCTGAGGTGTGCCCATGGTCTCAGATGTAAAGGGGCCAGGGACTGTGGAGGTGGCTGTTGCTGGAGTGCTGGTCTGAGGTGCCATTGGGGTGCCTGGCTCCGAGAGTACAACAGAAGATGGTGTGTGCAGGAAGCTCTCAGAGAGCTGACTCAGTCCCGTGAGGTTGAGAGGCCCTTGCTCAAGTACCTGGGATTTGAGACCCAAGACTGATGACAGATGTTCTGAGGAAGGGCTTGGCTGTGGGGTGGAGGAAGGAGGATTGTAGTTGGGCTTTCTGGTCTGCAGCTGGGTCAGGTGAGGTGTCTGTGGCGTCTGTGGCATCCGAGGAACCTGGGCCTGGACTGGGAAGGGCTGCCTCTGCTGTGGGAAGTCCTGGTAGGCTTGGTAGGCGAGGGGCTGCTGAAATCTGTGGAAGGGCTGTGACATCACCTGGGGTGGAGGAGCAGACCTGGAGTGGGTAGCAGCAGGTTCAGCTGGGCTGGAGGGTGGTGCAGAAGAGCTGTGATCCTCTCCTTCATCCCCTGGTACTGGGCCTCGGGCATGTCCATGAGGGTCTGGCTCATGTATGTCATGAAGGGCTTGTGGTTAGAGGATGGTATGTCAAAGTGGACCAGCTGGGAGAGGAGATCTGTGCTGGCTTTGATTGTGTCCCTGATCTCCAAGAGGACGGTGTGGCTCTGTCCCTCCGGTCTGCCTCTCTGCCTGCTTTCTGTGGAGGTGGAGCTGGGGATGGGTGTGGGTTGGTCTCTGGTGGCTGCTGCTTCTTCCTCCATTTGTGACAGGGGATCCTCCACGTCCTTTGGCATGGGGAGTGCAGCTTTTGGGGGGGGTCTCTGCCATGGGGCCCTATGAAGACACCTGCCTGGACATGGTACCTGTCTCCTGGCTAGAAGAAGAGTGGCTCTGTGTGGGCTGTCTGAGGGAGAGGGTTGACAGAGGAGCTGCTCCTCGGTGGCGGATCTCACCCTCCAGAAAGCTGCACCAGGCCATGACGTAGGTCTTCCGGTCAGTGAGCTTGACAGCGGCCTGCCTGGATTTCTTCAGGTGCAGCTTGCCATACCAGGTGTGCTTCCACCACCCAAGGAGTACATCTGAAGTGTAGCCCAGGCTCTCTGCCTTCTCTCTCCATGCTGCCTGCTTCCTCTTGGTGTCGCAAAGAGCCTGTGGCCCTTCCTCCACAGGTACTCATTCTCCCTCAGCCATTCCAGCACCTCCTCCTCATGGTCTTCGGAAATGGAGTACTGTTTCCTCTCTCCCTTCTCCTTGCCTTGCCTCTTCCTCCCTCGGGCAGGGGCTTCAGGGCTTTCAGCAGCAGGGCTTTGAGGGCCTTGGGGCTGGTCCATCACAGCAGCAGCATCAGGAGAAGCACCACCAACAGCAGGAGAAGCAGCAGCAGTAGTAGTATTAACTAGTCGATAAAAACATGGGTGTCATTCTGTGCATCCTACTTATAACTGTATTTATCTATTATTTATTTGTTGGTTGGTTTGTTTAAATTTCCACATCATCTATTTCAGCTGTGACTTTGATCAGTTTGCAAACAACTATATAAAACAATATAAAACATGACTAAAAATATAATTAAAACAAAATTAAAAACAAGTTTAAAATTAGCCAGTTAAAAGTGAAAATCAGAGTTGAAAAATTCAGAAGGATAAAAGGTTAATAGGGCAGAAAGAATGTCCTGAAGCCATCAGAGTTGCATAATACTCTCAGACACCCTATGCTAATATCACTTATGTTTTACCATCTGTAACCTTGCATAAGTATTTGGTAAAAGAGATTTGTAAGTAAAATTATGAAGGAGGAGATAGCAGAAAAGAAAAAGTATACACTGAAAATTTGACTTGAGGTTTGCCAAAAAGCATGTGAATTGGATTTAAAATCTAGACTATAAAATCTCAGCAGATTTTTTTTTTCTCTTTCTTCAGGCTGGTGACTTTACTCACTTGAAGTTCTTCTCTCTATGTGGCTTTTTGTGAACACTTCAGCTTTAAAAACAGAACTAACCCACAAAAGCAGAACCAGGCAGCATCATTGTTGTAGATAATGTCTCAGATGTAACCATTTGGAAAGACCTAATGGGACACCTGCCCTGAAATTCCCACCATTACCTTGTTTTCCTCGACTTCCCGCCTTCTTGTTTAGAGCTGGCAGGGTGCCTGTGCCTTACTTGCCAGCTCTTTTTGCAGCTGCAAATGAGAAAGAAGCTCGTTTTCATCAAAACACTCTGAAGCTTTACTGTGGATGAGTTCTCTCCCTCCCTCCTTTTCTGCTCTTTTTTCCTACTTCCTAAATCAACTCTGGAATCACAAAGTGAGCTGTTGATTGCTTTGTTAATTAGCCTGATTTCCTAGACCAGATGATAAAAGATTTGTGGGGGGGAAAGCTTCTACACACTGTGAAGCAACATGAGGGGGCAGGAAGTCCTGAAGAAGGAATAATTTGCTGATCTACTCATAAGGGAACCTACAGACATACCTACATTTGAGGACCATATTTTCATTTTGAGGCAGGGAAGAACTACAACAGTCAAAATTACAAAAGTTTAAGGTGATGTTTGTGCTAAATTGATATGACTAGCTGTACTAAAAATAGGAAAGGACAGAAAAAATTATTTGATAACATGCAAAATTCATTAATCAATTTTGCAGAAATACCCTTCTTGAAGCATTGAAATTATTATGTCTTTTAAAGACATGGAACAGCTGCTTGGTTCAATGGATTGCCCAGATTCTTCTCCTTTCTTTCATTCAATCATCAGGCTTCTTCCATGTTGTTGCTGTAGAAAGGGAACGGTACTTTCAGCCTTTCAACATTGCTAGATGGACATATATACCCCATCACTTTGGTTTAGCACAAGTCCTAACCAAAGATTTTGTGTTTGTCTTTATAGTATATAGGTTATAAATTAGGATTTGATAATACTTCATATCATGAAGTACACTGAATGATTTAGACAGAAATTTTATTTATCTAGGATGAAGCAAACCAAACCCAATGTTCTTGTTTATAAATGTTCTTTATAAATCTTGATTCCTGATTTGTTTTCCTTGTTGTTGTCATGTTGCAAACAGCATTAACAACATTAATGTTATTAAATGCTATGATACATAGGAGAGAAGGGAAGAATATTGGATTCATTGATCGATATGTCTGGCCTCAACCCTGTAATCTGATCTGACAAATCCTTGTGCTGAGAGAATCCCTTAGTTTTACTATTTGCTCTGTCTCATTTTAATCTGGTTCTTATCCTGAATGATTTATCACTCTACCATGCTAACTATATTTGCTATCTCATCAGACATACAAACTAATTTATTTTGGGGGAAAACAATGACTTAATCTCTTTTACATCTGACTCAGCCCTTGACTGCTGGTCTCACCATAGTCAGAAAAGAATATTGCCATTTGTTACAAATACACTTTTCCGAATTTGATATAGACTTTTTCATAACTGCATATACATTACATCAAATATTGTCATGATAAAGCAAAAGGTTAGACAAATGTATGTAACTCAAAAAACTTTGTATCAGTTTTATGAATTTTGTGTGCATGTGTGTGTGTATGTATGTATAATTTACAAGAATGCATACAACATCTGGTTTCCATGATTCTTGTGGAATTGAAATTTGGCAAATTTTATAAAACATTTTATGACACAAAAATTATATTGCATTTTACTTCATAAAACATTTCCTATGCTGATGTTTAACCAGTTTCAAGGCAGATATATCAAAGAATACCTCCCTAGACAGTTCAAGTTCAAACTTTTCAAGTACATGAGAGCTCTGACATTGATGAAGGCATTGAAGAATCCAGTAAGGAAATATCTCTGGAATGATAAGCCAAGAGGTCAATGGGTTGTTCAGTCATTAAGTGTAAACTCAGTTTGGTCTAGTAAAATATAATAGCAAAGCTGCACAATAAACATATGAATGTCCATTCTTAGAAGCAATATGAGGTTTGAGGAAAACTCTTAGAGATGTACTATTTCCTGACAGAAATATACTATTGATGGATTACTAATGTAACATTGCCACCATTTAAATTATTAAAGTAAGTCATTAGAGGAAATTTAAAATGGCAAGTAGGTTTACAAATATCTGATTTTAAGTTCAAGAATGGAAGGCAAAACATGAACAAACAGTATAAGTTTAGATCCCACCAGATGTCTCTTTCATGATTCCCACCCTTAAGCAGTTGTCTATGGTTGCCAAGAAAAAAGTGATTTAGTACAGCACACACATCAATTGCACACAGAGAAATCTATATCTTTATAGGGTTAATTTTTGCTAAATTATAGTTGTTCCCTCATGTGACATCAAGGCTTGAATATTTATTTTCCAGAAAACAAAATAATGTGTATGGAAATCATTTATGAAACATTTTCCATTTCAATAGAGATTAAAATCTGCTTATAAGAAAATATTTTTGAAATCTCTGACCAGAAGATGATCTTTGCTGGACCATGTTTTCTCTTTATTATGCTATTATGGTTTTCAATTTTATCAGTTATAATACTCTTCAGTGTCATTGCTAGAGGAATCCTGGCTGTTCCGAACATCCTCAGATACTTATTTCAATACATGTTCATGGTTCTATATTGGTTTTGGTATCCTGCAAAGGTCTTTCTAGTCCCCAGCTATTTACCAAAGAATAAAACTACTGGGGAATGTTGGTTGCTATTTGGGGGTTCAATTTCTTTTATGCCTATACAGTAATGAAGGTGAATACTGTTTCTTTTGCAATTAATATACAAGCAAAATAAAAATGTTGATTGTCAGCCAAAAGGCAGTTCAGTAAATAGAGACATAGCATTTATTGTTGGGCAATATGACTAAAGACTCAGATTTTCAGGCTGCATGTGGACTGGGAAACAGTTATGTTCTTGAAATGTTCAGGTATAGGTATTAATTAGGAATATACAGTTGAAACTTGAAAAATTAGAATGCAAAAGTTCATTTATGTCAGTAATGCAACTTAAAAGGTGAAACTAATATACGATTGACTCATTATATGCAAAGCAAGATAGTTCAAGCTGTGATGTGTCATAATTGAGATGATAATGGCTTTACAGCTCATGAAAACCCCAAATCCACAATCTCAGAAAATTAGAATATTGTGAAAAGGTTCAATATTCTAGGATCAAAGTGTCCCACTCTAATCAGCTAATGAAGCCATAACACCTGCAAAGGGTTCCTGAGCCTTTAAATGGTCTCTCAGTCTGGTTCAGTAGGAAGCACAATCATGGGAAAGACCGCTGATCTGACAGTTGTGCAGAAAACCATCATTGACACCCTCCATAAGGAGGGAAAGCCTCAAAAGGTAATTGCAAAAGAAGTTGGATGTTCCCAAATAGAAACTTATGTGGAAGGGAAAAGTATGGAAGAAAAAGGTACACAAGCAGCAGGGAAGATCGCAGCCTGGAGAGGATTGTCAGGAAAAGGCCATTCAAAAGTGTTGGGGACCTTCACAAGGAGTGGACTGAGGCTAGAGTCAGTGCATCAAGAGCCACCACACACAGATGGATTCTAGACATGGGCTTCAAATGTCGTATTCCTCTTGTCAAGCTGCTCCTGAACAACAAACAACATCAGAAGCGTCTTACCTGGACTCAAGAAAAACAGACCTGGTCTATTGCTCAGTGGTCCAAAGTCCTCTTTTCTGATGAGAGCAACTTTTGCATCTCATTTGGAAACCAAAGACCCATAGTCTGGAGGAAGAATGGAGAGGCCCACACTGCAAGATGCTTGAAGTCCAGTGTGAAGTTTCCACAGTCTGTGTTGATTTGGGGAGCCATGTCATCTACTGGTGTTGGTCCACTGTGCTTCATTAAGTCCAGGGTCAATGCAGCAGTCTACCAGGAGATTTTGGAACACTTCATGCTTCCTTCCACAGACGAGCTTTATGGGATGCTGACTTCATTTTCCAACAGGACTTGGCACCTGCCCACACTGCCAAAAGCACCCAAACCTGGTTCAATGACTGTGGGATTATTGTGCCAAAAACTTGCCTGACCTGAACCCCATGGAGAATCTATGGGGCATTGCCAAGAGAAAGAAGAGACATGGGACAGAACAATGCAGAAGAGCTGAAGGCCGCTATTGAAGATCCTGGTCTTCTATAACACCTCAGCAGTGCCACAAGCTGATAGCTTCCATGCCACACCATATTGAGGCAGTAATTGCTGGAAAAGGGGCCCCAAACCAAGTACTGAGTACATATGCATGCTTATACTTTTCAGAGATCTGATATTGTTCTATGTACAATCCTTGTTTTATTGATTGCATGTAATATTCTAATTTTCTGAGATTGTGGATTTGAGGTTTTCATGAGCTTTAAGCCATAATCATCACAATTATGACAAATCACAGCTTGAACTATCTTGCTTTGCATGTAATGAGTCTATCTCATGTATTAGTTTCACCTTTTAAGTTGCATTACTGAAATAAATGAACTTTTGTATAATATTCTAATTTTTCGAGTTTTACCTGTATAGTGACTGCAGCCTATCTCTGTTAAAAAGCAAAGAGGAAGTCCTAATTCACTATTAATTATGTAGCTCATGAAATATCTCATTTGCTATATTTTTGGTTCTTTTCATATACAATACTTAGGTGTGCTAACAGCTCATTTCGCTTCTTTAATTAATTGTGTGAATAGTACTTTCACTTATTTCTATATTCCATTTCCTTTAAAATTCTTTCATCATGCAAGAGAGAAAAGCTAGTGTTCAGCCTCTTAACAACTGAAGATTTGTTAACTGAATTGTGAAATATCTTCACCATAAAGCAGGGGCTGTTTCTTTCTTTCTTTCTGTAGGAAAACAGAATGTTGAGAACCAGTTTGGCCTAATGATAAAAGGCAGTAGGCTAGAAACTAGGAAACTGATGTCTAAGCCCACCTTCGGTCTGAAAGTAGGCTGTGTAGGCTTGGGCCGGTCATTGTCTTGCAGCCCATGATGTCAAGTCCATTTGATAAGCTGGTCAGCCATCTTTTGTTGCAATCAGTGGATCAACACTTGGTTTATCCTTAAAAAAACCCTGGACCCTGTACTTGCAGAATAATCATAGGCTAAAAAAAGGAAGACAAAATAAAGGGCTTCTTTGTGAAAAAAGAAATGAAATGAAATAAAAGAAAATGAAGAAAAGAAACTTCATTCCCAGAGTTATCAATATATCCCAATTAGCCAAAGAAAGCATCACTGGTACAGCAGAAGGGCTAATTTTCCTGAGTCTAAAAGGGAATGGCAGCATTTTTACAGGTAAACTTCAACTTATGACCACTAATGAGCCCAAAATTTCTGTTGCTAAGTGAAACAGTTGTTAAGTGAATGTTGTCCCATGTTACAATCTTTCTTGCCAAGTTGTTAAGTGAATCACTGCATTTGTTAGGTTACTAGCATGATTGTTAAGGAAATCTGGCTCTTCCATTGACACTGCAACCATCATAAATATAAACCTGTTGCCAAGCGTCTGAATTCTGATCATGTGACTATTGTGGTCATTAGTGTGAAAAATGATCATGTCACTTTTTTCAGTGCCATCATACCTTCATATAGTTATTAAATTAACTGGTATAGGTTGAAGACTACCTATCGTTTGATGCTGATCCTGAGTCAGTGCCAGGCTCCATCTATCCCATGTCTTGGTTGCCATTGAGCAAGTCAATCAATTTACTTCTACCTTATTTGTGTCTCAGGAGAAGTAACAACTTCTGATTTTGATTTGATCATTCTATAGCTCTGTGAGGTTTCAGGATAGTATTGGTAGGGATCCTTGCCTGACTTTATCTTCTGATTTTATTTATTTATTGGCTTTATCACCTTCCAGCAGCTGCTATCATGTCGTTAAGCTATTGGGCGCTTGTATCACATTCCTACTTAGAGGAGAGAAAATCTTTACTCCCCCACCCCAAATATTCAACAGGAAAGATAGAATAATGGAGCAGCTTACTCAATGGAGGAAAGATGCCAGGACCATTACAACACATTATGAAACTGATTTAACAGAATTTAGGAGAGGTTTGTAAACTACTGAGTTGGTACACTCAGAGATCAGATTCAATGGCATTGGATGCAACAGATGAAGATAAATTATCTCTATTTGTATAATATATCTGTAATTATCATAAAATGTTCCATTGTCTATAAGATATAGCGCACCCTCCTTGCCAGTTTATTCATATATTATTGCTTTTAATGGTTGGTTGCTACTTATTCTTATTTTATAAACTTATTGTAAACCACCCAGAATCAGAATATGTGAGATAAAAGGCTAAATAAATAATAAAACTAGATGTATATTAATACTAATGGTGTTGGTATTAATTCCCAATTGCTACATTTCTGATTTATTTATTTGTATTCTGCCTTTATTGTTTTTACAAATAACTGAAGGTGGTGAACATATGCAACATACTTTCCTCCTCTTATTTTCCCCATAACAACAACCTTGTGATGTGGATTAGGCTGAGAGAGAGTAACTGGCCCAAAATCAACCAGCTGGCTTTCAAGGCTAAGACAGGACTTGAATTTATAGTCTCCTACTTTCTAACCTGGTGCCTTAACTACTAGACCAAACTGGCTCTCTTTCAAGAGACTGAAACTTTAAAGAAAAAAACTCACCAGCTTTTGTTAGCCTCTTTTGAAGAGGGAAGAAATTAAGAAAAAGAATTGCAGAAGAAAAAATTATATCTTTTAGAAATGTACTCTGTGAAAGCAAAATAATATTGTGTAGAAACTGCTTTACTGCAGTTGAAGATATTGTAATATTTCCTACTGGGTTTGTGTGTGTGTGAGAGAGAGAGGGGGGGGGGAGGGGGGAGGGAGGGAGGGAGAGAGAGAGAGAGAGAGAGAGAGAGAGAGAGAGAGAGAGAGAGAGAATTTAATCAGTTTGACTTATCTTGCATGAAAAGGTCAGACAGGAGCATTTTGAAAATTCAAATGAAATCCTAATACATATAAGGGTATATAATTCAGCAGTGACTTGGTCATACTGAAAGGTTACTGCTTTGAAGACTTTGTATCTTTGGCAAAAGGATGCATTTTAGTATCAGCAATATTTTCCTAGTAAAGGTGTTTCTAAGCCAATAGAGCCAGAGTTGTCTTAAGATGCTTCTGTGGTCATGTGGCCACCATGACTGCATGCTGAGGCACATGAATGCTGTTACATTCCACTGAAATGGTACCTATTTCTCTACTTGCCTTTACATGCTTTCAAACTGCTAAATTGGGCAGGTAATGGATAGTTTTAGTAGTTAGGTTTATTTAGTATATTATGTATTATTCAAAATGTGAATAAACAATGTTTTTGTAGATTCAGTAATGGTTCTCCTTTGATCCTCATGTGACCAAATTCAGCAGAAAGAAGAAATGATTGCAAACTTGTACAATCAACTAAAGGGGTAAAAGTCACAATGATTTTTTTTAAATGTACCCAATCCTTGAAACTTACTTTCAAAACAAAAACAAAAAGTGGATGAGCAGGTTCATTGTGCAAAACAAAGTACAGGTGGATAATTTATTTAATCAAAACTACTTACACCAACAAATACTTGAATGATTTCAGTTTTATCAATTGAATTTAATTCTGTTTTTATTCATTGTACAAAATATCTATTTAGAAAACAACCTACTGTAACTGAATTATCAGTTTTATTATTCCAAAAACAGAAGATTTATCTTTTTAGCTGTCAAACTACCATATTGACAACTTTGTTAACAATGTCTTACCATATAATGCTAATAGCTTGCTATAGAAAAGCAAGGGGTTTTTTCTTTTATGATATAAAGATAGATAGATAGATAGATAGATAGATAGATAGATAGATAGATAGATA
>BLBF01000017.1:39036033-39093265 GCA_015471245.1 Laticauda colubrina
TCTCTCTCTCTCTCTCTCTCTCTCTCTCTCTCTCTCTCTCTCTCTCTGTGTGTGTGTGTGTGTGTGTGTGTGTATAAATCATTGATTTTATGTACTGCAATACGTTTATCTTTCATGTTTACATCTTGCTATCAAGTGCAACATTTTACTCTTAGTGCCCCTGTTATGTATTCTACCCTTAATCCTCTACCTTCAGATTACATAATACACTTTAGTTAGCTGATAATTGGCTGAGATGATTATAATACCTCCATTGATTTGGAAGCATTTGCCCTACAGAAAGTGTAAAGAGTTGTATTTGCACATTATTATAACAAGCAACTAAGAATTTTTTTCCTTTCCTATGCTAGCAGCCACTGAGCTTTTATAATTATTTATTAGGTTGAATCAAAAAACTTGGGTTTGGAGTAATTCAATCCTACTCAATCCCAAATCTCATCACACTTTGCAAATTCCATTTGTCCTAAGTATCATTAGTTACATCCCATATTGAAAAAGAGAAAGTAGAATTGCTCATACTAAAACCAGACTCTAAATTGTAAGAAAATGTTGATTCAGTTGAAGCTGTCAGCCAGCATTTTATATTATCATGCTCTGAACTCTCTTTCCCAAACTCCAACCAACAGACTGGAACACAGGGAAGAACTTAAATCTTTGTCATGCTAAATCATAGGGTTACTTGAAGCCATCTATTAACTTTACTGAGATACTGAAGCAGTTACCAAGAAACTCTTCTGTGACTTATACATCAAATCAGCCTATTTGCCCATCCAGTTATTCTTACTGACAGCAATTTTTGAAAATGTAAAGGGAGATTGGTTATGTTCTTTGCCACTTGATCTTTTTAACAAGGAATAATAGGTTCTAGGATTAGGATTATTGTTATAAATTATATGGTTTGCAATGGAAAACAGTCCCCACAACAAGGATATTTATGTCAGCAACATTGGCTTTCTCCATTTGTCCTCAGATCTTTCTAGTCATAATCATATTTCCTCCAGACTAATATTTTTTACATTTATTTATGAAGAAAATTTATATGGTGCCAACTCATCCATCCTCCTGGCATCTTACAGAAGTCATGCCCCAAATATAAAAGCCATATTAGCATACACTGTATTACCAGGAGGTAGAGAAAAACAATGAAACCAGAAGGTGGAAAAAACCCAAGTTATAGTTCTAGTATTCGGGAAAACCTCAATCACCTGAAGTTATTACTGTACATAAAACTGAATACTGAGCAAGGATAAACAGGTAAAAACACCCCAAGCTCAGCTTGTCTCATGATGATAACAACCATTTGGTTTTCTTGGCAGGATTATAGAGCACATTTGCCACTGAACTACTTCCATTGTTGCACAATCACACTTTATCTAACAATATATATAACATTTGTTTAATACTTATTTATTTAATACTTTATTAATATATGTATTATTCTGTGGTTTATGCTGTCCAGAGTCACTTTCTGTGAAACAGGAGGGTATACAAATTTGATTAATAAACAAATAAATTATCCAACAATCCTGACATTCTATGTTATCTGTTCTACAATGTATAATCAAGGTAAGCCCTATTTAATTACTTAGGCTAGCCACAGTATTATTTTTTTTATTTTATTCTGTAATTCCTTTGGAACTAGCTTTTGGTTGATCTATATCATTACACATATCTGGGAGACAGAAAAAGATTTATTATATAATATATAGGAATTACAAGCACAGATATACTGTATATATGCAAAGATTTATTTAAAATGTATGATGTTTATATGCAAATATTAGAGATGGAATTGTTATGAAGGAACTGTGTGTAGGACATATTAATTTATAACTTTAAAAACCACAGAAGAAAAGCTAAACATTTATGATGACATGACCAAGATCAGAATGGTGCTTGTACCATAAGGTGTCTTGCCCTAGTTTCAACTTTATTTATATTTTATTATTTTATTTTATTATTTAATCTTCTTTGCCTTGGAACTATTCTTTTCTTGTCAGTAAATAAAATCAAGGTATCAAATTTAAAAAGCAGAAACAACAAAGGCAGTACTTGTTCAGATAACTGTGAAACTGTTTTTTCCCCAGGCTTTAGAATGAAGCCGTAGCAGACATTATTGCCAGAAACTGGAGTTTATCTGATGTACATTCCCTAAAAGAAATAAAACTTTCCACAGCCCTAAGGTTTACTGAGAGGAGCTGAAAAGGAGAGGAGCTGAAAAGGAAACTGCTATGTTATTCCCTCTTCTTTCTTAACACTTATTTTTGCCTTAAAGGCAGTTCACATTAGAATTAACATGCAGGAGCCACAGACATGTGAATGTAATAATACCACAGCATGAAAAGAAAGCAAAAAAGCAACTAGAGGAGTCAAATAAATCCATTTTGGAAGGATATTTTCTATCTGTTGTAATTTTTGACACTTGGAGGATTGAGATACAGCATGTCAGATTTTCTTCTTTTTAAAGGCACATTTACACTTCTTTTTCTTTCAACAATGTGACATAATTTATTGCTGAGAATGTTCAACAAAGCATGAAGGAAAATCAGAAACTATGTCACTATTTGCCCTGATAGCAGTACAATACTCACAATCTTACCCTTATATCCTGTGTGATTTCCTTCTGAAGTTGTAGTCCTAAATGCAGATGAAAATGGCAATGTCTCCATGAATGGTGATGAAACATTTGCAACCAAATTGCAACCAACAGCCCAACTATCAACCCAAGCTACTCATATTCAAAAATACATTTCAATATAAAAACTTTCTGATGATCTTATTCTTCCAAGACAGTAATTGAGTTAAAGTCTTGAAGATAAACCAAATATAGAAAACTAGGAGGCTTTTTCTGAGACAACTTTGGAAATATTTTGAATTATTTCCAGCCTTACCCTTTGTTCAATATTTCTTCACTTTGGCTACTCTTTAAAATAAACTGATCATTAAAAAAAAATGCTGTTATCAGTTTCAAAAGTAAATACCCTTGAATTATGATGCTCCACTTGAATGTTATGAAATTTTCCAAATAAAGTTTTTATCACCATATTAAGCTACACAAATCACATCTCTTTTGTAATATATGATTTACTAAGCAACTATCATTGTCTATCTATGATTTGTTCAAGGCTGTGCATGGCTGAAAACAAGCAAGTTTATGCATAAAAATTATATATGTAAAATCCCAGAATTCCTGTAGGTGCTGAAAGTCAGGTAGGAAAACTTTTCTGATGAGATCTGCTTGGCTTGTGATCATATTTACATGTCAATAAAGACACAAGGAGAGCCATACTAAATCCAAGGAGTACCTGATCCAGTATTCTACATATTTCAGCAGCATTCAATGATGTAGACTGGAATAGAGCTGGAAGGGAGACCTTTGAGGTCTTCTAATCCAGCCCCCTGCTCTGGCAGGAGACCCTCTACTATTTCAGACAAGTGGCTGTCTAGTCTCTTCTTAAAAACCTCCAGTGATGAAGTGCCCATGATTTCTAAAGGCAAGCTGTTCCACTGGTTAATTGTCCTCACTGTTAGGAAGTTTCTTCTTAATTCCAAGTTGCTTATCTCTTTGATTAGTTTCCAAGCATTGTTTCTTGTTCTGTCCTCTGGTGCTTTGGAGAACAATTTGACCCCCTTTTCATTGTGCCTTGAGGAAAGCCTGTGGTTAGGTTTGCAGTGACTATAACTGAAAACACTGATGGCAATATATAAGCATCATGCCTTTGATGTCTTTATTCTCTACAACTAAGCTTTAAGCTTCCCTAAACACGTCTGTCATCCAGTTTCACTGGTTGTCCTTGATTCTAGCATTATAAAACAAGGAGAAAATGTCCTCACTATCCATTCTTTATCAGACCTAATTTTATACATATCTAGTATGTCCCCTTCTACTTTTTTTTAAACCCTTCTATATTTTTGTTCCTTCTCTTGCTTTCTGCATATTTCTTTTCTATTGCTTATTGCTAGAATTTTTTAAAAAATAAACTTAGCTTTAGGTTATACAAGGTTGAGAATATTATTTAGATATTTGTTTTATTAAAATTGTTTCATTGCACATTAATCATTTTCTATGGTTACATACACAGAATAACTGTAAATCTGCTATCAATGGCATTCAATTTCACAAGATAAAAAGTAGCTGTTAACAACAGAGTGTTTCTAATGAAAATCCACCTAGGGCCTTTTTTATAATTTCCCTTAACTTATATTTTTATTTTTTTATTAAAAAAATATTATCAGGCAAAAAATATTACAAGCCAAAGTTAGAGAAGTTGAGAGAGAAAGAGGTGCAAAGGCAGATTAAAAAGAAAGAGAAAAGTAATGATTCAATTTTTCTCAGTGCAGTAGACTATAAAAAGATCTTTTCATCTATATTTTGAGATAGCAACTTAATTATAACTTATAACAATTGCAAATCCATATTAAATCCTCTAAAATATTCATCACCTTTTTTATTCCTGAAACTAGAAACAAATAATTTTTTGTATTTAATTTTGTGTCTTTTAGTTTTCCTAAAACATTTTAAAAATATCAGTCTGGTGGGGATCCAGATATAATCTGTTATAATATTTATTTCCAAATACAAGATCTCACATGCATTGATGGAACCATATCCATGTCACAAATCAGTCTCCCAGACTAATCCAGCTCATCCAAATTATACTGAGCCAAACAGAGATCAAGAGTGAATCAGGTGTCCTGTGCCAGTGATGATTGTTTGACTGTTACCACCAAAATAAAAACTCAATTGATGCCTTCGTGCCTGAGTTATATCTAATTCAGGTCAATTACCAAGATAAATTCAAGCGTTGTATATTCACTAATCATCTAACAAGGCATGCCAAAATTACAAAATAGATACAGATACAGTTTTCTCTCCAGATTGCTAGCTCTGGCAACATGCAATCACTAAGAATCTGCCTGGCTTAAAAAAAAAAAAAAAGAATTTGTCCTTTATTGCTTTGTCTGCTTCTGTCAACTGTCACACTCAGCCATCTAGCAGAGACAGAATCCTGGCCATTTGTTTTTGCCAAGAATATACTTCACTGAACACTAAATGGTTACAAAAATAGTGTAAACTGAATCTGAAGTTTTCCCATGCAAAAAACGCAAATGAAAGTTCCCTCTCTTTCCCAGCCTCTCTCCCAGTCACCATTATCTGAAAATGTCCAATCAGGTGGTTGTATATTGTTCAGGAAACAAATGTTCAGTTCCCAGCTTTGCATATTGTTAGTTACCTTGGCTGGCTGGACTTTGTCAAATGGCTCACCTGGGAGCGATGTGACAAACATGGCATCCCTACCTTTCTTCACATTCCAATCGCACATGCCTGCACCCCCGCACACACACACACACACACACACACACACACACACACATCCAGCTGCAAACTCATGAAGCTTGGAGAGGTGAGATGCAGCCATGACAGCCTCTTTTTCCATGCCATCATATGTGTCAGTCATGAATATCTCACAGTTGGTTGTATAGTTCCCGCTGCAGGCCCTCAAAACTCAACAATTAATTTTAAAGGAATAACATTTAAAAAGTATCTGATACTTTGTTATTATTATTGGATATAACAAAAAAGCTATTGTATTTAGGAAAATCTAGCATTTCTGTTTACTATTATTCTGGAAAGAGAAATATCCTCTGAACTGATTCTCTCAGATTTCCAGTGCTATTGAATTGGACATATATCTACTTTATAATAGATCCATTCTTAGATCAGACTGCCACATTATCTATCAGACAATATGATCAAGTAACTTTTCAGCTCAGCTATATTTGGCATTATGAATTTCTAACATGACTAGACTTCTTTATATTGTAACTGCATACAGTTGTGTAATGAACAACATCACACCAATAGAAAATGATCTAAAAGATGCCCCAAAGGATAAACTGCTTTAATGCTGTGAAAGAGTTGATATGTCACAACTATTTTCAAACTTTTAAAGAGTTTACTTCAATCAAAAATAAAAATACCCCATTTATAACTGCATTTTTGGAATGGAAAAATCTACATTTGAGAACATGTTATATTTTCCATCCTTCATCACTTACAGACACCATTACAAATAAACAATATATTTGATTCCAAGTGAATAGAATAGAATAGAATAGAATAGAATAGAATGGAATAGAATAGAATAGAATAGAATAGAACAGTCTGTGTTCCATCATGCTTGAAAACAGCCACTATTGTCCCAGTCCCCAAGAAAACAGCAGTTAACTGTCTAAATGACTAAGACCTATCGTGTTAACGTCAGTTGTGATGAAATGTTTCAAAAGACTGGGTTTCCAATACCTTAGACATGCACCCACCAGACTTTGACAAACATCAGTTTGCCTATAGGGGGAACAGGTTGACAGGCAACGCCATAACTATTGCCTTACATTCTGTAGTGAGCCATCTGGAGAAACCTGGAAACTATGTTAGGATGCTTTTCATTGACTACAGCTCATCCTTCAATATTATACTGCTGAGCATCCTTATTGAAAAAATGACTGACTTTGATTTTCCTTCTTCCATCTGTGACTGGATCAAAGACTTTCTGAGGGACCATCCACAAAAAATGAGAGCTGGGTCTGTCACATCCAACTCCCTGAAGCTTAGCACTGCCTCTTCACAGGGCTTTGTGCTCAATCCCTACCTGTACTTACTGTACACACATGATTGTGTATCATCTGACCCATCCACTGTGATCATTAAGTTTGCAAATGATACTACTGTATTGGGTCTCATTACAGATGGAGATGAAACATCATATGGGGGAAGGTTCAAAAATTATCCTCACGGTGCCTAGAAAACAACTGCACTATATACCAGCAAGACAAAGGAGATGGTGTTAGATTTCCAGAAGAGAGAGGAACTCACCCCACTTTATATTGAGGGGGCCTGTGTGGAGAGAGTTTCCTCCTTTAAATTCCTGGGAGTTTACCTCAGTGAAGATCTCACCTGGAAAATCAACATAACCAAGGTGTCCAGAAAGGCCCAACAGAGACTCTATTTCCTTCGGGGTTTGTGAAAGAATAAAGTGGAATAATGACTGATGACCTCCTTTTACCAGTCCACAATACAAAGCGTCCTCACATATTGCATTAGGGTGCGGTATGCTGGCTTGACAGCCATGGATAGAAAGACATTACAGGGGATGGTGAGCACAGCACAAAACATCGTGGGCTGTCCCCTGATACCACTAGATGATATCACTAGGACTTGCTGCCTTAAAAGAGTGAGGAAAATTCTCAGGGATGACTCACACCCTGGTCAGCACTTCTTCATTCTCCTGCCATCAGGTAGGAGATATAGAAGCATAGCCAATAGAAGCATAGCGAGACTGCACCAATAGTCTGAAGAACAGTTTCTATCCATGGGCTGTCAGACTTCTGAATGGAAAATAACTTCATGTCAACATAGTATGACAGACTTGTGGAGCCAGCACATTGTGCAACAAGGTCACATGTGCAATAAAATTGAATCTGGGTTAGGGACTTCTGTCCTCACTGTGAGTTGTGTGTGTGGGGGTGCACGAAGTGAGCGTCCACCAATCTCATTGTACACAAGTTGTACTCTGTCAAAAAAGGTAATTAGAACAGAACAGAACAGAACAGAACAGAACAGAACAGAATAGAATAGAATAGAATAGAATAGAGCTGGAAGGGACCTTAGAGATCTTCTAGTCCAGCCTCCTACTCAAGCAGCAGAACCTATACCAGGGGTGTCAAATTGGTGAGCCATGGGCTGGATGTGTCATGCACAGACCGCACCCAACTCTGTGAAGGGGAAAAACATTATGACATGTCACATGAAGGCAACATGACACAGTGAGTTTGACACTTGTGATCTGTACCATTTCAGATAAGTAATTGTCCAGTCTCTTCTTAAAAACCTGCAGTGATGGAGCACCCACAATTTCTTTTTTTTTTTAAACAAATTTTACTCAGTTTTTCACATTAAAAACAAAAATCTCTTTTTAGTGGACAACATATTTCCGGGTCATCACCTTTACATACAAATATGACAGCAATTATACATTCATATATGCATACTTAATTCTATTATTACCTTTACCATTCCAAATTTTCAGTAAGGAGAGAAACAAACACATTAATTCTAGCCTCTTTCATTAATCTCAATTGAAATATCTTTTTGTTTCATTTCAATTATTTCAGATATAATCCTTTAATATTTATTTTTAAAAAAAGATAAACAATATGTGTTTGCCTAATAATGATGATGATGATGATGATGATTATGATGATGATGATAAAAAAGTTACCAATGTCTCTCCTTGCTTTTAATAGTCTATGTTAACTGCGGTATCTGCTATCCCGCATTAGATGGGCGTCTCATGATAGGGAGCGAAGGAGAAAGAAACGACAAGAGACGAAGTTCCTCGGGATGAGTGCGCCCAGAATGTCTTGGCACACGCTCTTTTATTATGCTCATTCAAAAGGGGGTGATTGTTTATTCAGAGCCTAGGTCAAGCCCAGGTCAGACAGGATACACAGGATTTACAATAGCTCAAACAAGGTAAGATACCAGGTCAGACAGGATGGTAAGATTTATAATTTGATCAGGATATTCCTTCTTCACAAAGCTGCATGCCAGACAATGTAATCTCAATGTAAATAGGCTATTTCTACAGAGATTTAGCTTCTTGTCTCTGTACGTGCCCTGTAAAAGGTCACTGAGGAGACAGAAGCTCAATTATCACACGTGAATGATACAATGTTGCAAATGCCTGAATGATACATAGTTGCAATGATACACAGTTGCAAATACATGAATGATACATAGTTACAACATCTCCTCTGTTTTTATTATTTATGATGAGTCTTCTTCCTTGTCCAAGAAGACAGGAACCTTTTTTCTGAAATGTTCACCGTCCCAGTCATCTAGGCAGGAGTGCGACCCGTCAGCGTCAGGGTTGTCCAAGGAGCGGTAACTCAGCAATGATATTTTTTCGTCCGGTGTTAAGGACTTAACATGAGCTTGCAATAACATATTAACATTAGCAGTTATGGAGCAGTTATTGATTTTTCAAAAATTGCAATATTCTATTAAAACAACAAGGTCCTATAATACATATCAATATAATGATTATTAATGGTCCTGCCAATGCAGTTATAAGGGTTGTAAGCCATGGTGAAATAGAAAACAAGCCTTGATACCAATTATACATGTTTAACCTTTCGTTTTCTCTATCTTTTAAGTGTTTTTCTAATTCTTTCATAGAATCCAACACGATCCCCCTGTTATCAGCATAAAAACAACATTCTTCTTTAAGCGCAGCACACAATCCCCCTTGTTTTAAAAATAACAGATCTAAGCCTCTACGATTCTGCAAGACCACTTCTGAGAGGGACGTCAAGGAGTTTTGCAAAGCTGTAATTGATTTCTCAATTCGTAATAAATCATCATCAATGACTGAACCCAGAGCTGTAATTTTTTGGTCAGAGACAGCTAGTCCTGCAATGCCCATGGCTGCGCCCGTGGTGCCCAGAGCAAGCAGTAAACCTAGAGTGAGAGTACTAATAATTTCCCGCTTTGCTCTGAGGGGGTATTCCATGGGTGCCTGTAGGGATATAAAATCATCAGAGTTATACACGTTAATTTTTGGTACAAGCCATACTTGAATGCAAAATGATTTGGATTTAATAAGTTCATCCCCATAGACACATGCTGTGAGACCGGTGGAACAAGCCCAGACAGAGTTATTGCCAGGGATAAAATACATTCCTTTCAGGCGTGATGTTAAATTTCCTCCTGAAGTGGTGTAGACTGCAGAGTATCCTCCGATGGTGTGGGTGCGGCCAAGGCGGTTCTTAGGAAGATATACATTACAATGATAGCCATTAGAAACATTATGACAATATTGTGAGTAATTGGATGAAATATTTCCTAAGCAACAACTAACCCCAGTGATGGAAGAAACAGTAATAGTGGAGTTCCTCCAACGGCAACGTTCGTCTTATGTGGAATTAGCAATGGATTCTTGGGAAGCGATGGCTTCGTAAAAAGGTGGAGAGGCAGAAATACAAAGCCAACATGTGGAGGCAATTGATGAGTTTGAAGAGTTCAGCAAGGCATAGGAAGCTTTGATCATTGGAATCAATGGGTTAACTCCCTGTGTTATGGGTTGCAAGAATGGGGATTTAATAACCTTTTCATGTGGTCCCACCGGGTTAGAGCGAGGGAGTTCAATGTGACGTTGAATGTAAAAAATATTTCCATAATGCTTTTCCGGCCAGACTCCTTTTAGGCGGGCACCCCATTTCAAGCCAGTGTCCCATAGAGTACTTTTCTTGCCTTGGTCCGTGAACCTTATGGTTACCGGGTTGCATTTGGGCAATTTTTTATCACTGCATGGAATATCCCATGTGGTGCGAGTGACAGTAATGAGATCACCCTTAGTGCCCGGATCCCAATAAATATGTCCAGTTGAAACACACGACCAGGCTTTGCAAAAGTAATCCGACGACCCCCCGCAGTCGAGAAGTCGTTGGGCAGGGGTCTGAGTGTTGGAAACGGGCTGTCTGGGGCATACATAAAACCTATATTTATTTACCACTCTATGACTAGGCTCCGTTGGATGAGAAGGTGAGTTGTAGGCGGTGGAGCCTACAAGCATTTCTGCCAAATCGAATTGAAGTGGTGGGTAGAAGTCTTCTATGCGAGAAGAATTGGTTGTAGAGCTTAAACGAATGCCTTGAAAGTCTTTTATAGTCCAAGTAATATTATATTTTCTATGAGGCTTCTGCGGATCATCATGGACAGTTCTTTTGAAGCGTCGTTTGTTGGCAGGATCAGAGTTCGGGTATATAAAAGCATCACAAGTAGGAGAGAGGACTATGGACAAGTTAGTTGTAGAACATTTACGAGATGAGAAAGGAATGCAATTAGTAGAAAAAGGATAATAATTACAATAATGACAATGAAGATTAATTTGGTCATTCATCAAGGATGTTAGTTGGGTTGGAGGAACCCGAAATACAAGAGAAGGACATTTAGGTCCCCCTATATCTAGCTTGAATAGAGGAAAAGATTTTAAGGTTCTTTTCCATAGGAAGAATAAAGAAGGAACAAAAGAGCGAGTGATAGAGTGTTCTGTAAACAAAACAGAAGTGACAGAGTGAAAGCTATGGGTAGCATTTTCATGACGTACCCACATGGAACAAGTATAATAGCCTTCTGTTAATGAAGTGGCTTTTACACGAATCATCTTTTGACAGGAAGTATAGGTTTTGTTGAAGTATGTGTGAATATAAGGAGATAGATTTATGGGAAGATTATTATGCCAACAGACAATAGGACAGTCACTATCATAATTAATAAAGCGAAATTCTAATGTGGTCCAATGACCATGTTGAACAAAGGTATAAGTAGGATATGAATAAGGTAGAAATTGCAAAGAGGATATAGGTAAGAATATCAGGAAGAGTTTAAGATGCAGATGTAGCAGAGGAATTCCCATGATAGGGTCTTACCGCCCGACCAGGGACCCAGCAAGTGGTTTTGTCTGGTAGTAAAATCGCAGCGTAGCCTCGTCCCCAGGTGAGAAGCTCAGCGGGACCCTGCCAGGCGGGATCTGGCAATCTGCGATAATGTACCAGAGGTCTGTTGGGGGGGGGTGAGGGGGAGGAAAAATAACGTGAAGCAGCAGAAGTGGGAGGAATGCCAGTCAGATTAAGAAAATTTAAAGTGTAAAGACAAATGTTAAGAGAATTTTGCAATGCTGGGAGGTTGGGAGGTTTTTCCCGCAACGAATATCGATCAAGAGCACGTTTCAAAGATAAGTGAGCTCGTTCCACAATAGCCTGCCCCTGGCTGTTATAGGGAATCCCAAACTTGTGAGTTACATCCCATCTGTTACAGAAGTCCTGGAAAGCAGAACTCGTATAGGCAGGTCCATTGTCTGTTTTGATTTCTTTTGGACGTCCCAGCGAGGCAAAGGTACGAATTGAATGATTGATGACATGTTTTACAGTTTCTCCCCTTTGAGGAGTAGCCAGAATAAACCCTGAATATGTATCAATGGAAACGTGCAAATATTTCCAAGGGGCAAAAGGTGGATACTGAGTTACATCCATTTGCCAAATTTCACAAGCTTTTAATCCTCTAGGATTTACTCCTATGGGAATGGAATGTCCTTGCTTACTACATGTGGGGCATTGTTGAATAATGGCAGCAGCTTCTGCCTGAGTGAGAGAAAATTGTTTTTGTAATGCCTTTTTATTTTGGTGAAAATAGTCATGGCTTTGGGCTGCTGTCAGATTACAAATTGATTTACCTGATGCAGCTGCTGCAGCTGCATCTGCCACCTTGTTTCCTTCCTGTAAAATACCAGGAAGAGGTTGATGGCTCCTGATATGTGCTACAAAGAATGGATGCGTACGGCTGTTGATACATTGTTGTATAGGAAGCATCAATTTTAACAAAGGAACAGATATGCTAGGAGATAAATAGGCTTGATATATATTTTTCAAAATCTGAGAAACGTATAATGAATCTACTATTAAATTAAAAGGAGCTTTAAGAAACTGTTGAAACGCAATAAGAGATGCAGCAAGTTCTGCCTGTTGAGCAGAAGATTGCGGAGGGGTAATTTTTGTTTTCCACTCTCCCTCCTGGTACCATGCACAAGCACCATACATTTTCCCCCCATCTGCATAAAGCGTAGGTGCATCTACTAATGGAGATATTGAGAGAGGGGATTGCCATTCAAAAGGGAGAGTTTTAAGAAAAGTGAAACATGGGTCTGCTGGTAAATGGCAAGAAGTTTGCCCTGGCCACTCTTCTAAAGCGTATTGTAGTTCTTCTGAATTACACCATAGCATTTCCCACGTGGTCAGTGAGCAAGGAGTGAATATTGAAACAGGCTCACATCCCATGAGTTGTTTACATCTTTGTCGACCTTTAAAGATCAACTGGGAATATGCAGAGGCTTTACTAGTGATTGTGGTTTGTGGGGTGTGAGACAAATGAAGCCATTCTAAAATCAGAACCTGTGTCTGATGAGATTGCATAATAACAGCTGTTGGTCTCTGAACAGTATTTAGTAAAGCAATTGATAAAGGGCAATTCTCTATAGCTCGATCCACCCATCAAGTAGCCAGTGAATGAGAAACGTCTTTTAATGCCTGCAACTGCTCTTTATTTAGAATGATAACATCAGACGGGGCTTTACCTTGTGTGAGGGCATTAAAAAGAGGAGCTAATGTAGCTGTGGTCAAACCCAAATAAGGATGTGCCCAATTTAAGGTTCCTAGGAACTGTTGTAAGATCACAAGTGTGGGTTTCGGGGGAAGTGTTGGGAGGGGAAGGGAAGGAACAGCAGCTGAAGCAAGTACCTTGTGACCTAAATAGGAAAAGGGTGGTTTGGATTGTACTTTTTCTGGGGCTATTGTGAGACCTGCTTTACCTAGAATGGAGGTCAGGCACGGCAGAGTTTTTAATACCGTGCCCTTTGGGCCAGGTGCAGATACCAATATATCATCCATGTAATGATAGATTAAAAAATGAGGATATTTGTCCCTGTATGGTTGCAAGGCTAAATCCACAAAATATTGACACATAGTTGGACTGTTTAACATGCCTTGCGGTAAGACTTTCCATTGATATCGTTTGGTAGGTCTCTGATTATTTAAGGTTGGTACTGTAAAAGCAAATAATTTTCTATCTAACTGGTGTAATGGAATGGAGAAAAAACAGTCTTTTAAATCAATAATGATAAGGTCATGCTCTTGAGGAATTATGTTAGGATTTGGAAGACCACATTGCAGGGGTCCCATTGGAAGGAGGACCGAATTCATAGCCCTTAAATCCTGAAGGAGGCGCCAAGCGCCATTTTTCTTTTTTATAACAAAAACTGGGGTATTATATGGACTCAATGAAGGTTCTAGATGACCTCTATCTAATTGTTCTTGAACAAGGGAATGTAAGGCTTCAAGTTTTATAGAAGGGAGAGGCCACTGATCAATCCACACAGGGTTATTGTGAGTCAAATGCAAGCGAAGCATGGTTAGTGGAGGGTAAGTTGTGCATTAAACTGTGACATAAGGTCTCTTCCCCACAAATTAGTATACAGAGGAATTACAGCTGGTTTAATATAAGCAACACATTGAGACTCAGGGGAATGGGCTTTTACCCAGTTTCTGCTAATGTGAGTCTCCTGGAGTCCCCCCACTCCTCTCACCGCTGGTGCCACATCTGCAGGCCAGGTGTTTGGCCACTCAGCGGTTCGGATGACGGAAATATCCGCTCCAGTATCTAAAAGACCAAGAAAGGATCGACCATTCAATAAGAATGTTACCGTAGGTTTTGGTTGACTGATTGGTCTTTCAATTGCATAGAGTTGCTCTTGTTGTTGGTCTAAGAGCACAATCATTTTTGCCACAACATCCCCCTCATTTATAGTAACTTCTGTATTAGCTAGTACAGACAGACAGACATCAGACAATACAGTGGGGTCATGCAGAAAAGGAGAGGCAAGAATACCTTGTTCAGCTAAATCCCTTACAGGAAAGACTAGCACTGGAATATCGGGGGGCATATGAAAAGGCTGAACAGGACGTACAAAGAGAAAGTCAGCAACACCAGGAAGATAAGTAACAGTTTCATTAGCAACAAGATCGTAAGCGAAAGAAGAAAAGTTGCAAGTTTCAGCAGCCTTTGTTGTGGGGCTGGCTGCCTGCCCCGTTTCTAGTTTCCCTGATTCAAAAAAGGTTTTTGAATGATTGCAGGGTTATTCTGCTGTTCATTCTTTTGGACTCTGCACTGATTAGCCCAGTGATAGCCCTTTTGGCATCGAGGGCATGGCGTCTTTGGGCGAGCTATCTGGTTTCTTGACATATTTGCTCCCCCGCCCGGGGCTCTGCATTGGCTCTTAAAGTGACCTGGCTTGCCACAATCAAAACAATTGCCCATTTTGCGAGTGTTTTGTTGGGAAATGGGAAGAAGAGAGCTCATGTTCTGCTGCATGCCTTCAGTAATGGCTGTAGCCAGAGTAGACATGGAATGGGATGTGGTTCCTATGATTCGGCAAGCTGTAAGATAATCTGCCAAGGTAACATTTTTCTTATTAATTAATGGTTGCAAAACTTTCTGACAATCAGCGTTTGCGTTTTCATAAGCAAGTTTCAATTGTAATTCATTACAAGCCTCCTCATTATCAATTTGTCTATCTAAGGCTTCTGTGAGACAGTTTATAAAGGAGGAAAAAGGCTCAGAAGGTCCTTGAATAACTTTAGAGAAAGATTTGGGCACGCATCCCGCATTATCAACCTTTCGAGCAGCGGCCAAAGCACAATCCTGTAATATAGGGAAAGCAGCTGCGTCTGTGGCAGTCTGCTGGGCAACGGTAAGCATAGTGCCAGTACCGTTAAGCATATCTAGAGTGACATTTGCCGGTAAGCCTCTAGCGGCTGCGGCTGCAGTATGCTTATGAAATTCTGAGTCCCAGACCAAAAATTGTGAAGGCGTGAGGATCATGGCAAATAATGTACGCCAATCAGCATTTATCAAGTCAGCTCCTGGTTGGGCTATTGATCCTAAAAGACCCTGTACATAGCGAGATTGAATACCATTTTCCTTGCAAGCTGCTTTTAAATCCTTAATTATTTTGTACGGCATTGGGATATACTGAGAAGCTGGAGGATTGCCGGCTTGTATGATAGGATAAAGGGAGGCAGCTGCAAGGGTGTCCTCATCCATTTCTCCTTCAGAAAAGGCTTGTTGAATGGCTTTTACAACACCCCCCCCACCACCTCGGGAGGGTGGTGGAGGACATGAGAGCTCTACATTTAAAGAAGTGGATTGGAGGGAGGGAGGCTCTCGTAATGACTTATGATCATTGGGAGTGGAGGGTTGAAGGACAGAAAAGTTATCATAACTTGGTGGAGGAGATTCAAATACACTCTCTGCTTCTATTTTATAATGGACTTTTAAAGCCTCCATAATTTTCCTCCAAGTGACCAAAATGCCAATAGGTGCACGAGGAGGATTATGGAGATAGTCACCAATTTTTTGCCAAATGGAGATTTTTAAGGACCCTTTCTCTGGATAAGTGGGACAATGTTGCCACACATAAGTCAATAATGTAGCAATAGGTTTCATTTTTACAGGCGAGCCCTTTAAATTAGCAGAATATTTAGAAGAAGAAGCGACTAACTCCCTCAATTCCTTCAGATGCTCTGTCTGTTGTTGAGAAAAGTTTCCGCCCATACTTACGAAAGTCGAGACCGTGTTTCAGATCCGATGATGTGCAATTCGCTTCAGGCCTGGCGATGCACAGCTCCCATCGAGCGGGTAAGATATAAGCGCGTCGCAACGTATCCCCCTTAGGGAATCACGTCGGGGTCACCAGAATGCGGTATCTGCTATCCCGCATTAGATGGGCGTCTCATGATAGGGAGCGAAGGAGAAAGAAACGACAGGAGATGAAGTTCCTCGGGATGAGTGCGCCCAGAATGTCTTGGCACACGCTCTTTTATTATGCTCATTCAAAAGGGGGTGATTGTTTATTCAGAGCCTAGGTCAAGCCCAGGTCAGACAGGATACACAGGATTTACAATAGCTCAAACAAGGTAAGATACCAGGTCAGACAGGATGGCAAGATTTATAATTTGATCAGGATATTCCTTCTTCACAAAGCTGCATGCCAGACAATGTAATCTCAATGTAAATAGGCTATTTCTACAGAGGTTTAGCTCCTTGTCTCTGTACGTGCCCTGTAAAAGGTCACTGAGGAGACAGAAGCTCAATTATTACACGTGAATGATACAATGTTGCAAATGCCTGAATGATACATAGTTGCAATGATACACAGTTGCAAATACATGAATGATACATAGTTACAATAGTTAACTTATTAATTTAGTTGGTTCTTTAGTGTGTCATATTCCCTTTCCATTACACATTCTTTTTATAAATTCTAGATTAATACAAATTTTAACATTAAAAAAAAAAGTATAGGTTTCCCCCTTTTTACTGCTTTGAGTGTGACACCTCAATGATTAAAATATACCTTTATTCCCTCATCTTGATTCCCAATAAACCATTATTTTTAAGAAGTTACAATAATAATCATTACATCTTTTCATTTGGATTCCACAGCACATTCCCCCCCCCTTGATTTTTAATAAGAGTTGTCAGGATTTCTAAATATTTTTAATTCCAGAAATATTCTTATTACCCCTTGCCACTCTGCAGAATCCCCTTCTTAACTCATCAACTATTATCTCTGAAAAAACAATTTCTTTTCAACATTTTACTATTTCTGTATGTCTTTATTTCATGCACCTGTTTCTTACTGCTTCTCCTCCCCCTCTTTCTCCCCTCTTTTCTCATTCCAGTTTATATCCCTCTTTTTCTTAATATCTCCCTTTCCCTTTTTCTGCTGGGTCTTTCTGCCTTTCCTGACTTCACAGGTATTCCCTTTGATTGCCTTCTTAAATCTCAACTTTTTAACCTTCCTTCTTTCCCCACTTCTTTGTCAGGGTCTATACCAAAAATATCAATCAATCCCACAGTCAATCTTTCCTTGCTTTTTCCTTTATTCTGGTTCTGCTTTCACTTTCTAAGATTCTTATTTTGTTTCAATATTCCTTATTCAATATGATATCCATACAAGTTCATTCAAACACAGGATGCTTTCCGTTTTGTTTGAACTCAAGTTTTTGTCAAAGGATGGCACTCTCCATTATACAATGTCTTCACCTTTTTCCCCTATTTTTTTTTGAGTTTTTCAAGCCAAAATATTCCAGCACAGTCCAGTCTCCAATTTGAAAAAAATATTATTATTATTAGACAATCTTAAGTCCAGATTTATTTTATGCCTGTTTATTCCCGAAATATTTTAGTCCAATTTAGTTAAAACTTTAGTTCCAGCTTCTTCCTTTCCTGGTCGAAGCCCTGCTTAAGCCCATGTCACACTGGCCAACAGATGCAAAAAGGACACAGCGGACGAGCAAAATGTTCCATCCATTGTTATCCGCTCTTAAAAGGGGCAAAAATTTGCATAACCGGAGCGGATAACACGGACGCAGGGAGGACGCAGGGCGGATGCAAAGCGGATGCGGAACGGAAGCCCAGCGGATGGAAGCGGATGGGAGCGGATGGCGCAACCACAGGGCTTCCGGGGGGCCTCAGCGAAGCGGACACGGAACGGATACAGCGGATGCACAGCGGATGCACAGCGGATGCACAGCGGATAAAGCGGATGCACAGAGGAAGCCTAGCGGATGCACAGCGGAAGCGGAACGGATGCCGAGCGTTAATTGCGCATGCGGGGGGGAAGTATTACGTAAGCCCCCCAGATATAAAGGGAAGCAGCTCGCACGTGGCCAGCATTCCGAGGAAAGACCTGCTGCTGGACACTTCGAGTTCCTTGCCTGCCCTGCCAGCCTGCCTTCCAGCCAGACTTTCTGCCAGCCTTCCTGCCAGCCTTCCTGCCAGCCTTGGTGCCTGCCAGCCTCCCTGCCAGCCAGCAACCCCACAACCATGGGGATAAGCGAAAGCCTCATCAACCTGCTGCCATCCCTGGCAAGAGGGACAAGGCCAACCTCCCACCCCCTGCCCCTGACTATGCTTCTGCTGGGGCTTCTGCTGAAGCTGCTCCTGGCGGTGGTGCTTCTGCTGGTGCTGGGGCTTCTGCTGGTGCTTACTCTGTTGAAGCTGCTCCTGGTCCTGCTGGTCCTGCTCGACCTGCTCGTGCTCCTGGACTTGCTCGTCTTGCTCGTGCTCCTGGTCTTGCTCGTCCTGCTGGTCCTGCTCATGCTCCTGGTCCTGCTCGTGCTCCTGGACTTGCTGGCCTGCTGGTGCTTACTGTACTGCTGCTGATCCTGGTCCTGGTGGTCCTGCTGCTGCTGCTGATCCTGCTGCTGCTGCTGCTGATGATGATGATGATGATCCTGCTGCTGCTGATGATGATGATGATGATGATGATGATTATGATCATGCTGGTGAGGATGATGATGATGATGATGATTCTGCTGGTGCTGCTGCTGCTGGTGTGGAGGAGCAGTCCCTACTACTTGGGAGCCCCTGTGATGAGGGCCCATCTGGTCCAGCCAAAGGGAGGAAGAGGCGTATGTGACAATGAGAGAGGAGGCAATACTATATTGAGGAGGCGCACGAGGATGAGGTACTGGAGTGGCTGAGAGAGAACGACTATCTGTGGCGGAAGGGACACAGGCTGTACAGGGACACCAAAAGGAAGCAGGCTGCTTGGAGAGAGAGGGCAGAGAGTATGGGTTACACTTCGGAGGTGCTCCTCGGCTGGTGGAAGCACATAAACACCTGGTACGGGAAGCTGCACCTGAAGAAATCTGGCCAGGCCACTGTGAAGCTGACAGACAGAGAGACCTACGTCATGGCCAGGTGCAGCTTCCTGGAGGGTGAGGTCTGCCACCAAGAAGCACCAGCAGCCCCTCTCACGACCCTCTATCTCCGGCAGCCTGCTGAGAGCCAGTCCTCTTCTGGCCGAGAGTCAGTCCCTGTCTCCAGGCAGGTTTCTGTGGAGCGTGCCACGGTGGAGAACCCGTGGACAGGTGTGGTAAGCGTGGTGGAGTGCGTAGAGGACTCCCTGGTGCGGTGGGAGAAAGGAGACATCAAGTCCACCACAGTCCTAGCCACATCCACCCCCCCAGCTCCGCCTCTGCAGAAAGGCAGAGAGCCGGACAGCTGAAGGGGCAGAGTCACACTGTCCTGCTGGACACCATCAGGGATACCATCCGCACCAGCATAGATCTCCTCTCTCAGCTGGTCCACACCGACTCCTCATCCTCCAACCACAAGCCCTTCCTCACCTATGTCAACCAGACCTCAAGGAAATGGCGGATCCACAGTACCAGGTGGTGAAGGACTGGATCACCAAGCTGCTTCACAACCCTCCAGACCCAGAGGAACCTGCTCCCACCCAGTACAGGTTTGCTCCTCCACCCCAGGTGATGTCCCTCCCATTCCAAGGCTTCCCACAGGCCCTCACCTACAAGGGCTATGGCTACCAGGAGGTTCAGCAGCACAGGCAGCAGCCCTTCCCAGTCCAAGCACAGAGTCATCAGGCAACACCGTTGCCACCTGTTTCACTGATGCCACCGATGCCCCCCACGACAATGATGCCACCGACGGCAGCGATGCCACCCATGCCAATGATGCCACCCACGCCAGTCTTCACACAGCTGCAGACCAGACAGCCCCACTACACTACTCCTTCCTCCACCCCACAGCCAAGCCCCACCTCAGTACATCTGTCATCAGTACTGGGGCTGACACCCCATGGCATGGAGGAAGGACCTCTCAGGATCACGGGACTGAGCCAGCTGTCTGAGAGCTTTCTCAACACACCATCCCTTGTTGTCCTCTCGAGGCCAGGCACTCCAGCACCACCCACCACCACAGTACCTGGACCCTTCACCCCTGAGACTGGGCACACCTCCGAGTGACTAAGAAGAGTGCCAGAGACCGGGTAGCTGGCTACCTGTGGACTTTATTTGGACACTTGACTTGGGTCATTTTTTTTTTACAGCTTGTTGTTCAATAAAGTTTATCTTTGATTCACACACTTGCTTCATTTGTTTTTTGTAAAAAAGTCTTGGTGGAAAATTTTAGAATTGGCTTAAGCCTTTGCATGCTTGTGGGATGGGTGAAGATAGGAGTGGGGCGGGCAGGGATACCTGTGGAATGATCAGGGATACCTTTGGGATGGCTAATAGCTGTGGGATAGATAAACCTCCAGTGCAAGCATAGTGGGACTGTATGGTCTACCCTCCCAGGTGCCACACCGAGGGCCCTTTTTTATCAATAACAATGTAAGCATTGATCTACACATTTGAACACAAACACAACTCTTTATTAAACCACCCAACATACATGGCCCAATCTCACCCGTGTGATGAGACAGGCTGAAGGAAGCATCCATTAAGCATCCATTAGCCATCTACCATCCTGTCTTGCCACTCCACCGCTCCAGCTGGGGAGTTGCACCAGTGTTTCAGGAGGTTGCGCTGCTTCTTCCCTTCACATGAGGCTCTGTTGTGACCTTGCACATCCTCAGTGTCGATCAGGTTTTGCCCTTGCCTCCATTCCCCAGGCTCCATGTCCCCATTGCCTTGTTGACGGTCCACGAGCCTGTTCTGCAAGACTGGGTAGCGGGTGCGCATGAGATTGTGCAGGATGCAGCAAGCTTCCACAATCCTCCTCACGGTCTCTGGGCGATGCTGCATGGTGGTGAGAAGTACCTGGAACCTGTTGACCAGGATGCCAAAGGCGTTCTCCACCACCCGCCTTGCTCTGGACAGCCTGTAGTTGAAGAACTTCTCTTCACGGGTCAGGAGTCTGTAAGTGTATGTCTTCATGAGGTAGGTTCTGAGAGAGAAGGTGTCATCCCCCACGATGAAGTAGGGCACATCTTGCATGTCGTTGGGCAAGGGGTCTGGATCTGGGAAGCCCACGATGAGGTTGCATTCCTGCCCATCCTTGAGGTGACTGGCGTTGTATACCTGGGCATCTGAAGATGAGTCGTAGCCTGAAGCATTGATGTACATGAATTTTCGACCATGGCGAAGAGGACGATGCTGAAGAAGCCCATGTAGTTGAAATAAGTGGACCCTGACTTGGCTGGAGCTTTTCAGGCCATGTGCTTGCCATCTATGGCTCCAACAGTGTGTGGGAAGTTCCACCTCTGATACCACTGCTCTGCAACTTTCTTCCAGCCTTCTTCAATGGAGGGGCACTGGAGGAGCTCCTCCTTGTATTCTTCGATGATAGCCTGCACCACTTCTCTGACCACAATGCTGATGGTGTTGTGTGGCACCCTCCAGCCGTACTGCATGCTTTTGTAGGTGGTCCCTGAGGCCAGGTGGCACAGAGTGAGTGCCACCTTGAGCCCAGGTTCCAGGCTGGGCCGGAAGTTGCTGTTTGCCTTGGTCAACCTGGGTGTCAGGCGCTCCACAACTTCGTCAAACATGGCTGGAGGCATCCTCATGAAGTTCTGGAACACCCGAGTGTCTTCGTTCCTCAGCTCCACCATCAGCTTGTTGTATAGTCCGTACTCTGCTCTTCTCCCAATCCATTTTTGGACCCAGACGCTTCTTGGCTGCCTCTTTTTCTTCCCGTAGTAGAGTTCACAGAGCCTGTAGATGGCTTCGTACTGTTGCAGAAGGATGGTGGCTGCCAAAAGAACTGTGGTACGATCCACGGTGGACATGACTGGATGCTGTGGATGAGGAAGAGTCAGATGAAGGCTGCAGAGGTCTGCACAGGTGGGCTGCTGGTCTGAAAGTGAGATGCAGACAAGTTGTTTCCCCTTTTTATAGGCAGTATAGGTGTCCCTTTGCATCCTCTAGGCATCCTCTAGGCATCCTCTAGATATCCTTAATATCCGAGATAGGTCCCCTCTGCGAACGTTTTTTCCACTTTAAACGCTTTGTTTCCATGCTGCATCCATTCTGCATCCATTTTGCATCTGTTCCACGTCCGTTCCGCTTCCTCCCTGCATCCAGGTGGATGCGAGTTGCGCGGATGCGCAGCAGACGCCAAGCGGATATAGCGGATGCGTAATAGATGTGTAGCTGATGCGTAGCGGATGCAGAACGGATGAACTGGATACATTTTCCGCGCAAAAGTTTTAGGCAGCCCAAAACTTTAGGAGCGGATGAAACGTCAATGAACGGATGCTGGACGGATAGAGAGGAGTCAGTGAGTACATCGCGTTTTCGAACGGATGGCAAGGTTTTTTGTCCATTTTACATCCTCTTTGCATCCGTTGGTTCAGTGTGACATGGGCTTTAGCTGTCAAAAATATTTTCTTATTTTTTTTCCTATCCCTTTGTAATTTTGCCACTCACTTTTCTTTTCTTAAAAATTCCATATTACCTTCATCTTGCGGTACTTTTGTTTAGTTGCATTGCCCAGTTGTCCCGGTTCAGATGTTATCTACCTCTTTCTTCCCTCCTGCACAAATCTTAATCCAGCTGAGTCCTCCTCTTCGGGGTGGCCATTCTGAACCACTGCTGCAGTAATCTTCAGGGGGAAAAAGACAAAGCCCGGGGGGGAGATGCGGCTCCCCTCAACCTGGTTTGCAGCTTCCCCTTACTCCGCCTCCCCTCCAAGGCAGCTTCAGCCCCTAATCGTAATGTTTGGGGCTCTCCAATGAAAGAGCATGGGCCATAGCCACAGAGAGTCGCGATCTATAGTCCATCAGCGAGGAGACTCCACCTTCTTCCAGAGCGCCCACAATTTCTGAAAACAAGCTATTATACCAGTAAATTATCCTCACTGTTAGAAAGTTTCTCCTTAATTCTAGATTGTTTCTCTCTTTGATTAATATATTCTTATGAATGTGCTCTTTTTAATTATAAACATAAATTTATTCAGACTATATTGTTAGTAGTTTTCCTCAATTTGATATTATCAATACAAAGATAATATCTGCATGCAAAATTATATTCAGTTTTAATTTTATTTCTTCATATTAGGCCAACTTTAAATCTTGATTCACATATACATGATAAAACAATACTGTTTTAATTGTATTGTTATAGTTGTTAAAGTAAGCATTTGATATAATCATGTATACAGAAACAATATTAATATTCAATATGTCAATCTTTGGTAACTTGTACAGCATTAGTTTCATAAAATTACATGTACATCATGTCCAGTCATTGGGAGAATTCCAGGGACTCAATAATGAGATTGAGGTGTTATCTCTTTTGATATTCTACAATATTCATGTTAAATCAACTTCTTTTTGCCTTTGCAAATATTCCTAGCTCTAGCTTACTTCAAAACTATTTAATTTAATTTAAATTTAAAAATAAATTTAAAAAAATTAATGTTGAATATTTAATTACTGAAAAGTAGCATTTGGATAAGAGATGCTTTGTTTTATCTGTATAATTGTTCCCCCTAACTCTCCAAGCACCCAAGCTTTCTGGCTGTGCTAGAGGTAGTACCTTAAGACCCAACTTTCCAGACTAAATCTTCTCACAAAACAAAATACAAGAAGGTGAAAAAGGATGGAATTTTTGAACAGCTGTTCATTGCTATGATAAGAGGATTTGCAGAGATCAACTATCTCTCATGCTGAGAGAAATCTTAGCCTATGAAGCAGTGGATTTTCAGATGCTTTCTTAAGCAGTACAATTCCACAGTGGAATTGTTCTGGAGGAAGCAGAAATGTTCCCAGATTTGTTTTAATGCCATATTGTTTTAGCCTGTATTTTAGAAAAGTAGATTTCCATACAATCTAGGCAACAATGTCTCTACCTGACCCTGTCAATCTCTACTCAGTTTTTTATTGGGGTGTAGGAAAATATCATCAGAAAAAACAACAACGTTGATATCTATGTCATTTTATTTCATTCCCACCCATTACTTTTAAGAAATGTACCTCCTAGTTGAATTCTCTTTGGAAAATAACAAAACAAAACTTAACAACAAAACAAGAGAACAAAATAATGGGTTATCCTTGCTCTACCAGTGGCAGGCTTATACACACTGCTCACATTCAAGATGCACTAAAAGCTTTATAAGTCTTTTAGAGTTATTGCTCTCTTCCAAATCTTATCCCTTGTTACAGTATTTTTCTTTCTTTCTTTTTAGAGAAGAACAAGATTCCCAAATATTTCTTTACTCCTTAACCGGCTTACTTGATGGTTGTTCTGTTATATATTCCACACCATTTCTTGTTGTCTATTTTTGCTTTTAACTGCTCTCTAATTTCATGCCTTTCTCTAGCATCCCTTAAAAGACACTTGAATTAATTTTTCTTTTTACATCCTTTGGTAATGAATTCTTTTGCTATTCTATCATGGATTCATAAAGACTTCTGTGGTAAGGCTTTCATATAACTGTCTTAATACTGGTACTCCTGGAAACTCTCAAGAACAAAGTTATGCTCATGGATGTCTGAGATATATAGAACTTTGTAAGTTTCTGCTATGGGTAGAATAAAAGCAATAGAACTTCAGAGTCAATACTAGGCTTATACCAGCACAATGTCATGCCATCAACCTTATCTATGGGAGTTGGGTCAACTATAGATAACAAAACTGCCCCAGCACAATAATCAATGATTTAAACTGATATTTGTAATCTGCATATAGACATCTGGTCAATATTTTCATAAATATAAAGTAACTATAATGTAACATGTTAATCTCAATGATTACATAATGAAATTATGTTCCGGTACTTAAACTGTTCAGATAGAAAATGAAGTTATTGTTTAAGTAGGCAAAAATGACTCTCAAATCAAACATTTTTGAGCATAGTATACATATATTTTCCAAACTTCTTTTGAACTGTAGCAAAAATACTTAATTTGCATTTTGTTGTGCATCTAAAGTAAGTGTTGGTCTTTAAAAACCTAGAAAGAGCCATGTTTTATTACAGTATGTGGGATCAATTATTATTACTGCAAAAAACCTCCATTACTGATTGGTGTTTGCTTTCTTTGATTAATATAATAAATCTTGCCAATGATGCACTATCTAAATGTTAAGCTCAGCAAGCATGAAAAGTAAAAAGGCATTTTAAAACTGACCAAAAACACTTTCAGAAATACTACATCTGAGGTATACATAGTTTTTCTTTCAATTAGTGTTGGATATACATATGAAATCTGTATATAAGATAACTAGATTTCTTGATGTATAAGTCTCTTTCAATTTATATTCTCAGGAATAACATATTCTCAGGAGTCTTATTTGAAGGCTACTTCTAGCTTAAATAAAAATTACTTTCTAATCATTTCAGAAAAGAATATTAGCAAAGAAAAACAAACTGAAGATATTGAGGCCTTCATTGATGAGATGTCAAGAATGTTGTTTTTGTTTGAAGTTCATTTTTTGATTGTCTTTTTCTTCTGTTAATCAACAGGAAATAATCAGTAATGTTAAATCAAAGGATATAATACAGTGGCAGAAGAAAGCACTAGAAAGAAGAGCAGGTAGGCAATTGGTTATAAGGAACATTGATTGGAGAAGGAAAGATATGATTTTCAAATATAGTTTGCAAAACGTACTATTGCTATACCTTATTATTTCTGAAATTAAAGTTTGACTAAGGAAAAAAATATCCTGAAATGATATGAGAAAATAATGTAACACTGTGATTTTTCTGCAGATGCTTTCCATAAGTAAAGTACATTCACCCATACAGCTAAGCCTTCCATACACAGATACATACACAAGTAGATGAGACATCTCCAACTTTTTCCAGGGGAAATACCTAACATGCAGACAAGAAAGAAAAACAAGAGCTGAATGCAGTGAAAAAGAGGAAAATAATGTGAAAGGGAAAAAATGTCAATGGAACCAAGAAGAGGCTTCAATAATATAAGTCAATTGCAGTTAAAGGTCAGAAGGAAAGACCTAACCAGATGTGATAGTAACATAGAAAGAAAAAGAGAGAGAAGCTCCCTTGGGACACTACAAAAAATGGTTAGTGAAGCATCATTTCACTAGTAGCTGTTAATCTGGTACTTATCTTCCACTAAAAATGCATCTCAGCATCTCAGCAGCAATAACTTCATTCATTTCCAGATTCTTTTCCATGCCTTTCTTATCAACAGCTCTTTCCATTCCTCTGCCAGATCCCCAAATTAATATTTTACAGAATATCTTGTGATCCTCCTCAATATCTCCTATTTTCAAGGGCATAAAAGTATATGTTATTATTAAAGTTTAATAGATATTTGGTTTCTTTTTTTCAGTGGAATAACATCATCACTTTTCAAAACATCTGATAGAAAAAGAAGAAAAAAGATGATTATCCAATACTGAACATATTACCCACAGCCATTGCCTAATATACGAGGGCTATCCACAAAATAGATTACGCTTTGCGATAGAAAAAAAACAAAGTGTAGGAAAAAAAAATTATTATATACACTTGAAAGTGACACTGAAATACTACTTTTCAGCATATTCACCAAACAAATTGAGGCACTTATCATAGCTGTGAAAAAGCTTTGTAATTCCATTGTCATGAAATTCAGAGATTTGAGATTCAGAGGCCTGAGATTTGAGCCAGTCAGTCATGCCCGCCCGCAGTTCCACGTCATCGTCAAAGCACTGTGTTCCAAGCCAGGTCTTCATCTTCGGAAACAAGTGGTAGTCGTTTGGTGCAAGATCGGGGCTATAGGGTGAATGAGGAAAAATCTCCCACTTGAAAGCATTCAGGACTTCTCGAGTATGATTTGCTGTGTGTGGTCGGGCATTGTCATGCAAAAACAAAATTTTTGAGCTTAACTTTCCCCTACGCTTGTTCTGAATTGCTTTTCTTAGTTTTTGCAACGTTTCACAATACCTCACAGAGTTTATTGTTGCACCATGTTCCAGAAAATCAATAAGAAGCACACCTTGCCTATCCCAAAAAACAGTCGCCATAATCTTCTTTGCAGAGAACGTTTGCAAACATTTTCTTGGTTTTGGGGGAAAATTTGTGTGCCCTCACTCCATAGACTGCAATTTGGTCTCGCTGTTCACATGTTTGACCCAAGTCTCATCTCCAGTTACGATTCGATCAAGAAATGAATCTCCATCTTTGTCGTAAGAGTACAGAAATGTTAATGATGCGGTCATATGCTGACTCTTGTGGTATTCTGTCAGGATTTTTGGCACCCATCTTGCACAAAATTTGTGGTAGCCTAGCTTTTGTGTAACAATTTCATGCAACAAACTGCTTGAAATTTGTGGAAAACTAAGCGAAAGTTCCGTTACTGTGAAACAGCGGTTTTCACGAATCTTGTCATCGACTTTCGCAAACCAGTTCATCAGTCACAATGCTTGGACGTCCACTCCGCTGTTCATCATGAACGTTAGTTCATCCATTTTTAAACTTAATGCACCATTGGTGCACTCCACCTTCAGTGATGATGTTGTCCCCGTACACGTCACACAATTGCCGAAAAATTTCAATCGGTTTATGTTTTTTTGCCAACAAAAACCTTATCACCTCACAACTCGCGGGATTTTCAATTGCAGCACACATTTCAAATGTTTGCTGTGAAATAACAGGCAATGATACAAGCCTCCCACTAGCACGACTAGATGAAGACTAAGCGGTGGACGCACAGGCCAAAGATGGCCACGCTAGCTCCGCCCCTTCTTGCTACAGACAAAAATGTAATCTATTTTGTGGATAGCCCTCGTACAACAGAATAAGTTCAGAAGCAGTCTTTGAGAAATGTAATTTTCAGGGCTACTAAGAAAAGAAATAACTTCCTCTTCTTTAATTGCTTATCCCTGAAATTTATTTTGCCCTAGTCGAGCCACTGCCAACCTGATTAATGGAATAAGCAGGGATTGGGCCAGGAAACATTTCTCCATGTTTTGGCTTAGCTTAATATTTAAGGCAGAAAGGTACTGCAAGAGAAGATTCTTATATGAACATTATGAGTGTCTAATATTTGTATTTCATATCTTAACAACATCACACCCAAATTTCAAAGGTAATGAATCTTAAAGAACCAATTGAATATAAGTATTATGTAAATAATTTTACTGAATTAACCATTTAATTTTGTCTTTTGAAAGCAAATTGTTGATCTGAAAATATGCAGAATGTCATTCTTCCTATATGAATATCCTGCAACATTTATGTAAAATTATACTGATATTATGGTCCTTTGCTGCATTGGGATGATGTTGCTCAATGAATATTTAAAGCTGAGATGAAAAGTCCAACTCTAAGCAAAGAAATTCTGTAAAAGAAAACTGCTTTTAGATGACTGAATTATGCATATATAAGTCATACTAACCACAGCTGATTTTCACATTTATCACGAGAATAGCATTAAAATTTCAAGTGACACCAAAAAAATGACACATTCCTATCTATAACTCAGCACTAATACCATCTAAAGTAGCTTCCTTTTTTGCACAGAAATGGTGCAAAATGACCCATTCATTTAAAGCAGAGGCCACTTCTAATATAAGAAGTGATGATCACACATAGCAGAGTGCTATTATCTTCTCTAAATCTGAAAAATTCAAGACAAGGCGTGAAGTTTGAATTATTCATATATTTCATGGGTGCAGCAAATGCAAGATGTTGATTATTCAAATTATTTTGAGTTGTTTTGCCCTTCACTAATTAAGATTATTCTAATCATTTTCTGTGTACCAAAAATTAAATTCATATACAGTCAAGGACTATGTAAAGGTTATAAATCATATTCAAGTCATATTTCTATGAAGAACAAAAGAGACATTAACTTTCTCTCCATTTTTTCCTCAACAACCTTTTGAAGATAAATTGTTTTTAGTCCAACATTTTCCCAAATCGATGGCAAAGGGTGGAGTTAACCTGGGTCTTCTTGGTCCTAACCCAACACTTTAAGGCATGGCTGGTGTCAAACTTGATCATGTCGTGTGGTGTATTGTGATGTTTTTTGCCTTTGTGGAGCTGGGCATGGCCTGCATGTAATGCATCCAGCCCTAACTGGGCCACCAGTTTAATACCCTTGCTTTAATGACTAGACCACCTTTGTTCTTATTACAAACTGTGAAAAAAAATGTGCCTTAAAAAAATTAAGTCGAGTTTGCCTGGGGGGTGGGGTGTGAATGGGAATTTCAGCCTGGTTTTCCCATTTCTAAGCTGTTTAGCCTCATACTATGTAACTGCAATTAGAAAACTTCATGGTTTGGATAAAATTATCTAAGTGATTTACATATCACCTTTCCTTTGCATCTTTTCTTCCCCAACTCTCTGCTAGTTGTGAAAGGAATTGCTCCTCTTTCCCCCCCACCTAGCACAGAAACAAGATGTTAAAGGTGAAAGCAAAGAAGCCTTCATCCAGCTCTCAATTGGTCTGTCATGATGCCTGATGCTCTGAATTTGCATTAAAGTTATATAACAACAACAACAATAATTCTTCTTCTCTCGTGTCACTACACTGTTCCCAGCCACTGTAGAACACTGTTGGTGTAGGTTGGTGTAGCGTGGTAGAAGGATTCACAGGTAAACAGATACCTGACAGGGCCGTGATGTGAACGCTCCTTCTATGGCCCCCAACAACAATAATAATAGTAATAATAATCACACTAACAACTGCTTAAAACTCAATGTAAACCATTCTATACTTTACTATAAAGAATATGATTTCTATCATACAGTTGTCAAAGTCTGGAAAGCTCTACCTGATTCAGTTGTTTCAGCTATTTCAGTTGTTTCATAGTTTCAGTCACAAATTGACTTCTGTGAACCTTATATCATACTTAAGTGGTTGATAAAGGGGACATGCATAAGTGCACTAACATGCCTATCATCCTTGTCATTGTATTTTTATTATTTTATTCTTGTTCTCATTTTTCTTTGATAAATTCTAATAAATACATAAAAAATAAAATAAATGTTAGAAACCCGAAGTTTCTTTGCAATGTAAATGGAAGGCATAGCTATCCTTATCCATATAGGAACTGCAGGGAAACAAATGGAAAGCAAAAAGTGTGTAAGTATCTGTAGGACCGAGAGGAAAGAGAGAGGCAAAAGGAAAGAAAATGGATAACTAATGTATATAACACATAATTCTGTTTATGATATTTATAGATATATAAGTAAATATGTGAGGTGACCATGTCCACTTTTGTCTCTGTCTCTGTTCACCACTGGTATATTGTATGAACTCAATATATCCCTATGGATGGTTTTGTATTTGTTGTTTATTTAGGCAAAGCATCAGAAATCATAATTAGACACTATATGATTTGGGTGATAAATGAATGGGAACAAAACCAACCCAATAAACTTTCCCTATTATCGTTTGCAGTTTTCTTTTCTACCTTATAGGAGAATCAAACTCTAATTTTCTGCTGCCATTCAGTGGCCATCAGGATTTTTGCAGCCTAGATATAATATGTTTGGTAAATTGTGATCTACTAATAAAATATACAATACACTTCTCTATCAGGAGACATAAAAATACCAGCACAAAACTAACTTTAAAAGATATTAAAAAGACATTTAATGTGGAGTACAGCTCCCTCTATTCCAGTAATTACATTTTTAAATAAGATTTGTTATATCTAAATTTTGAGCCCATGGAACATCAAATTTTGATATAGCATAAAATTAAGAGATATACATACTTAAGGTGTATATATTGAAAACATGTTAAATTTTAATTTGGAATTTTCCTTTGAAGATATCAACAGCAAAAAATGGAAAGAATAGCTCTTGTTACTTTGCTGGTTTACATAACCGGAAATGTAAAGCTATGAACTCAGTTTGAAAGCATGGATTAATGGCTATTAAATACAGTAAACCAGAAATCATCATAACCAATATTGAGAGATGTCAGATATGCTTGACTTGTTCAGTTTAATTCAGAAAATGTGATCTATTCTCTCTCTCTCTCTCTCTCTCTCTCTCTCTCTCTCTCTCTCTCTCTCTCTCTCTCTCTCTCTCTCTCTCTCTCTCTCTTTCTCTCTCTCCTCAACTCATCTACCTATTCCATCCCCCCCCCCACCCAATATAAGGTGGATTTGTTCTGATCACTTTACAGACTCCATAACAAACCAGACAGAAGGTAACAGAGTGAATCAACATTCTTACTATGTAATAATCATTTATTATGGTTGGCTGCACAGTCGGTCAAATGTTTATTCTGGATTTGGGGGTTTTGCACTCCTATTTAGTCCTTCCCAGAGTCCTCCGGTAGACAGATCCTGATTTAATAATATTAAAGGTACCATCACAGGATGTAAGCTTTTCTTGTAAAGCTGCCTTTTGCAACTGACTGATGGTAATTTTGTAATTTCAGTGATGTTCAAGTGGTGTTCCAAATGTTATAGAATCACACCCCAAACACCATTACTATTGGTACTACTTTTGCTTTCTTTTGCCACAGTCATTCTACTTGCAGTTGTAGGTTTTATATTTTGGATTTTTTCCAGATTTTCTCTTTCTCTTCTATTCTGATGTTTCCAGGTATTCTAATGTTCACTACAGACTTTTTTTTTTTTTTTTTGGTCTTTCTTAGTAGGAATTACTAAGTCTGGAATGTTGTGTAGCAAATGCTTTGTCTGTTTGAATTCTAAACTCCCAGAGGACTTTAGTTTCAACATTTTCTATTATTGTATCTCTTTTGTGGACCCAGGATGATGGTGATGTACTAGAATGCTCTGTATTAGCCAGATATAGGAAACAGTACATATAGAAGGGGCATTTCCAGTTTTTTCCCCAATACCTTATTTTCAAAATCTGTATGGAGCATAAATAGCTAGGAGATTTATGCAGAATTCTAGAAATTCAGCCGGCCAAACAAATTAGTGTTGGGAAGTAGAACCAGGAGGTGGCACCAGTGTCCCTTCTATATGTAAAGCATTCTTTCCATCTGGACTGTAGTAGGGACTATTTCTGTCATGGAATATGTGCTGCAATTTTTAAAGTTAAGTCTTTTGAATTTCTTCCAGTCCCAATATCCATGCAATTAAATCTCTTTGGATATTTAAGGTCATATAGTAGGGGAAATTCTTGATAGCAAAGAACATAGATTTCTGTCCAGCCAGTGACCAAATGTCCATCAATAGTAGAAGAAATATGTCTAACGGACCCAATGCTGTTTAGCTCGGACTATTTGTTGTCTATTACTGTTAATTAATGATATCTGAATGAAGATACTAAAGGCATCATTTTTTTTTGAAAAAAAATCAAATATCAAGAGAGTCTTGTAGGTCCTTTTTCAACTAGCATATTTTGTTGAAAGTTATAACATAACCCACTTCATTAAATGAATAGAATAGTTATAAGACTCATATTTTTTCTACCATAGGCTACTACGGCTCTCCTCTTACATCTACATTCAGTATCAGTGAGAAATTATGAAATAAATAGCATACCTTCTACATACTTGTCAGTAAATAAAGGCAGATAGAACTGGAAACATAGTCATGTGCAAAAATCAGTGAAATTAATATTGCTAGTATTAGGAACAATAACTGGTACTAACTTTGTAGCAATTAGTAATAGCAATTAGTAGCAACAAATCAATGAGATGTACCAAAGCTGACAGAAATGGAAAACTTCACTCCTAACTCTTCTTTATCTCAGATTAAGAGAGGAGAATACATGATGGATTTTTCCTTTTCTTTTAGAAAAAAAATTCAATTAGTATTTGTTCTGTTTGGATAATAAAGGTATGCGAGACCGGTGTTCCAACAAACAGCTCTTTATTTAACAATTTAGTGACTAGTAGTGGAACATTTGCTGAAGCCGCGGCAGCCCTTTTTATAGCGGCTGCTCGCGGTTTGCGGCCAATGACAGTTCTTTGAGAATTCCCGCCATTAGGCGGGCCAATCGCAATGGTGCTTTATTGAACAATCCCAGTGTGGCCTGCTTGGCCAATCAGATTTAGTTATTTGGAGTCTTCTAATTTCTATACACAACACTCCTCCCCTCTTGGTTTCGTCCAACGTGCATAACGTAGTCACGCAGGTAGGTGGGGCTTTTGCGGGTCCTACTTGACCTGCGCAGCACAGTCTCAGCGTGGCCTTCCACCAGTTCGGTCAGGATCACCTTTTCTCCACATCTTCTCCATGGAACCTCCTGGAAGGGTGAGTCAGCCTTGCTGCTCCCGCCTGGGTTTCTTGGGCTGGTTGAGTTGGCTCTGCCGCTCCCTCCTGGTTTGTCCGGGTTGGTCGAGCTGGCCTGGCTGTCTCCTTCCAGGAAGGCCTCGCCTTGCTTCCCTGCTACCAATTCTCTTTTCTGGAGGTCGTCTATGGGTAAGTGGTCTTTTTGTCTTACCAGGGGTTCAAATTCAGGTTTGTGTTGTGTCTTTTGTCGTGTTATTGGTGGCTCTTCTCTCCCTTTTTAATTATTTTATTTCCCCCCCCCCTCGGTTGTTTTTGGATTGTTTGTTGGGGGTTGGTATTTTCGGCTGTGCTTCGGAGCTAGATAGATCAGTATTGCGTTCCAATGTCCTAGAGCGAAGCTGGTCGATGTGCCGCTTCCATGTTCTGCCATCGTCTAGTGTAAGCCGGTATGACCGGGGTGTTGTGATTTGAGTAGCTGTGGCTGGAAGCCATAATGGGTCGCTGGTAAGATTTTTTCCGTAGACTAAGTCTCCAATGGCAAAGGAGCGATATTTACTTGAGGAGGCAGGGGTTTTTTCACAGGTATAGGTGGGGTGTAGTCTATCTAGGTAGGAACACAATTTTCTACCCATGAGGAGTTCTGCTGGGCTTTTGTTAGTGGTTGTGCTAGGGGTGATATGCTGAATTGTTAACAGTTTGTTTAGTCTATCTTGGATGTCCCCCGTGTCCAGTTTGTCTAGGGCTTCTTTAGTATAACGAACCATGCGTTCAGCTTGTCCATTTGAAGCCAGATGAGCCAGCACTGTTAGGGCATGTCAGATGCCTTATGCAGCTAGATATTATTCGAAAGTTAAAGCAGTAAACTGGGGGCCATTGTCAGATGCTACTACATCTGGCAATCCATGTAGCAAAAAGTTTGTTCAATTGTTTTATGACTGTGTCAGTAGTTGTGGACACCAGTTTGAATAAGCGTCAACAATTATCAAATATGTGTTCCCTTTCCTTGGCCCAGCAAAATCAATATGGAGTCTCGACCATGGGCCTCTGGGAGTTTCCCATTCCAAGACTGGTGCAAGAGGGGGAAGTAGGCTTTGATTTCTGGCAGTCATGGCATGTTGCCACCCATTTTTCAATGTCTTTGTCCAGCCCTGACCACCAGACGTAACTCCTGGCCAGGGCTTTCATTTTTACTATGCCCAGGTGTCCCTCGTGCAACATGCACAACATATCCTCCTGCAACTTTTTTGGAATTACCATCCTGTCTCCCCACAGTATGCAATCCTTTTCAATGGATAGTTCAGTCTGCTGGGTGCAAAAAGGTTTAAAAGTCTCACCTCTATCCTCATTCGGCCAGCCCTTACCTACCTAATGCAGAATCCGAGCTGTCAGCGGGTCTTTCATGGTAGCTTTAGCAACATCTGCTGCAGTTAGTGGCAGGTTTGGCCATGTCTCAATCTGAAGGGTGGAGATGGTGGAAGCTGGGTCATCTTCCTTGTCAGGCAGCGGGGAACGGCTCAAGGCATCTGCATGGGAGATGGTTTTTCCTGGGCGATGGATGAGTGTGTAATTGTATGCAGCGAGGAATTCTCACCAACTCGTCATTCTTGGTAATAGGATGTTCGGGGTTTGTTCCCTGCCAGAATTCCTAGCAGGGGTTTATGGTCTGTGATAATGGAAAATGTCCTACCATATAGGTATTTGTGGAATCTCTTGATGCCTGCTATGATTGCGAGGGCTTCTCGGTCAAGTTGGTTGTAGTTCCTTTCAGATTTTGACAGCATTTTGGAATAGAAGGCGATTGGTGCTTCTCTGTTGTCTGGCAGCTTGTGGCTCAGTGTGGCACCGATTCCAAAAGGTGATGCATCACAGGTGACCGTCAGTGGCAGGGTATTGCTGTATTGTATTAAAACAGTTTTGGATGTTAATAAGTCCTTCATGTTTTGAAATGCTGCTTGTTCTTGGTGGCCCCAATTCCAGACAGTTTTTTTTTATCTAATAGCCGATGTAATGGCTCTGCTATGGTTGCCTTTTGGGACAGGAAGATGTTGTGGAAGTTAATGAGACCCAAGAACGCTTGTAAGTCTGTTTTGTTCTTAGGTCTGGGTGTGTCTTTAATTGCTTTTCTTTTCTTTTCAGTGGGGTGTATCCCTTGCTCATCTATAAGGTAGCCTAAGAATTCGACTTGAATGGTAGCTTGTTTACATTCTTCTCTTTTGACCTTAAGCCCTGCTTCCCTGAATCTCCCCAAGACTTCTCTCAGTCTATCTTCTAATTGGTGTTTGTTTTTTGCTGATACTAATACGTCATCAAAATAGGGAACTTTTATACCATTTAGAAGACGCTCCATTAGACTTTGGAAAACGCGAATGCCAAATTGAAGTCTGTTGCATTTGAATGCCCCACTGTGCATGACTATAGTCTGTGCTTCTGCAGTTTTGGGGTCAACTGGCAGCTGTTGATATGGTTGCACGAGATCAAGTTTCACAAAAATTTTTCCTCCCCCTAATGAATGCAACAGGTGTTGAACTACTGGAACAGGATACACACTTTGCTGGAGTGCATGACTGAGGGTGGCCTTACAGTCACCACAGATGCGCACTGACCCATCTGGTTTGACAGGAGTCATGATGGGAGTTTCCCACCTGACATAGTCGATCGGCTCTAACAACCCTTGTGCGATGAGTTTATTAAGCTGCTCATCTATTTTCAGCTTTAAGGCAAAGGAAACACATCTGGCTTTGAGCCTGATGAGAGCTATCTTAGGGTCTAGGCTGAATGTTATTGAGGTCTCCTTGTAATTGCCTAGGGTCCCGTCGAATATGTCCCCGAACTCTTTCAGCAGGCTCTCTTCCCAATCGGTCTCAGCAATGCTGTTGATTCCTATCAATCCGATTCCCAGAGGCATGAACCATTCAATTCCGAGCAGGCTAGGGCAATCACGGTCGACGATTGTCAGAGGAAGTACATCAGTGTGGTTTTTGAATTCTATTAGGAAATGTCCAAGACCTACTACCAGGATTCAGTTTCCCTGGTAAGCTTTGAGTATTAGGCTTTGCTGTTCCAGTTCTCTTTGCTTGATATCTGATATCAGATTTCTGATAGTGTTCCATGATACCATTGACAGGTATGATCCGGAGTCTACTTCTATCTCACAGGGCTTTCCTTCGATTTTTACGTTTATTCAGCCCTTTTTCACGTTTGCTGCCCTGGCATTTCCGATGATTATTGTTTGATGTGTTTCTTCTCTGTCAGTCATTCGCCGGTTTCTGTTCTATCTGCTCCATCGGCTTCCGGGTTATTTATCTCTGTTTCGGGGGAGGGGTGCTGCCGCGTCTTTTTGGACTGTAGCTCTTTTTGTTTCGGCAGACCCTTGCAATGTGCCCACGTTTCTCACAAAATCTGCAAATGGAATCCAGGAATCTGCATTCGGAGCGCGGGTGGTCCCCTCCGCATCCAGCACACTGGAATTCTCACCTCCTTCCTCTTTTTTCCCATCATTTTCTTTCCAACTGGAGCCTATGTATGTCTTCATTGTCATCATCAATGTCGCTCAGGGAGTCGAGGTCTTCATGGTGGGCAGTAGCGGTGGGTTGTTTTTGGTTTCCTTCCACCTTCTTTTCTCAGGTTTGGTTCTGTGGGTCTGGATTTGTTGAGTTCATCTGGCGCATGGTGGCTGTGGATTTCTTGGCTGCTTCAGCGGCAGTGGCTTCTGTGATGGCCTCAGCCACTGTGATATTCAGTCTGTTTAGTAACTTGCTCTGGAGTGTAGCATCCTTCAATCCCAGGACCATGCGGTCTCTCATGGCTTTGTCCATGTTGAGAAATTCTCAGGCTCCTCCGCTATTTCTTAGTGCTGCTATGAAATCTCTGATGCTCTCGTCTTCTCGTTGGTCTCACTTATAGAATTCATGCCTTTTAATAAGATTGGAGACTACAAGTGCGTAATGGGCTCGTAGCATTCAGTTTAATTCTGGCCATGCCATTTGTTTTATGTCCCGTGGTTTGGCTAACGCCTTGGCCATTTTGAAAATGGCAGGGCCACAGTTCATGAGGAATACGGCTCTCTTCCTCTGGTCGGTTATTTCTTGTTGCTCGTTGCTTTCTAAGAACATCAGAAAGCGGTCAGTGTATGACTCCCAATCTTCTTCGGCTGGGTTGAACGGTGTGGGCGGCACATTGGTTCCGGCCATTTTGGTTGCTCGGTTCTTGTTGCCACATGCTTTGGTCTCGCTCTTCTAAGACGATCCCACCTTCGTCACCAGTGTTCCGTTTGGATAATAAAGGTATGCGAGACCGATGTTCCAACAAACAGCTCTTTATTTAACAATTTAGTGACTAGTAGCGGAACATTTGCCGAAGTCGCAGCAGCCCTTTTTATAGAGGCTGCTCACGGCTTGTGGCCAATGACAGTTCTTTGAGAATTCCTGCCATCAGGCGGGCCAATTGCAATGGTGCTTTATTGACCAATCCTAGTGCGGCCTGCTCGGCCAATCAGATTTATTTATTTGGAGTCTTCTAATTTCTATACACAACAGTATTTGCAGGTGCCACAGAATAACCTAACCTATTTCTTTGTATCGCTGACAGAAAAAATGTTATTAGAAAACATAAGTCATGCTAAAATAGGAAGCAGGCCAAGCAGTTAATTCATCCACTAAAGGAGAGGGACTGTGAAATTTTAATGACAACATTTTGAAATATGCAATATGGAAGCATAAAGAAGTGGGCCTGGCTTCTGTGTATGGAATCTGAAAGATCATAAAAGTAATTTTGAAAAGGCAGTACAAGAAAAAAAAATTAGATACATTTACATTGAGCCATACACTGCCCAATTTTCCAGTCTCTCTCTCTGTCTCCCTCCTCCCCCTTCTCTGTCTGTGGGATAACTTGCCACAGCCAACTTATCATGGCCAACTCATTGCAGCCAATTCACCATGGCCAATTTGCTGCTGGATAAGTTACTATGGCCAACTCACCATGGGACAACTTGGTGCAAGACAACTTAACAATTCTATTTAATTATTTAAAATAAATAAAAAATATTTTATTTTTTGCCATTCATAATTCATTTAGTCCCTCCTTTTGCATCCTTTCTTTAATGATTCTATTCCACCATTTGTTTGATATTAGTATAACTCTTGTCCCACAGCGAGCTGCTCTATGGCGAGATAGCTGTGGCAAGTTAGCCACGGTGAATTGGCTATGATAAGTGGGCCATGGTGAATTAACATAGACCCTCCTTCTCCCTCCCTCCTTCCCTCCCTTTTTCCCCTCTCTCCTCCATCCATTAAAATTGTCACATTTCAAAGGCTAGTCCTTTGGAATAAGCAGGCTAATAGTTTTATTATCTTTTCTGCATAAAGCTCAGTGACTGATCTACTTTGCTTGAAGCATTCTGAGAAGATTTTCTACACTCTGTGACATTTTTAAAATTTCATAAATAAAATTTATTGTTGTTTGGAATGTTTAGAAATTCAGCTTTAAAACACTGTGGTCAGGTACGGTCAGGTTTGGTCAGGTATGGTCAGGTATGGTCAGGTATGGTGGATCACAACTTAGCTGTATGACTTATTCCCATTTAAATTATGTTGTACTTAAAAGAATAAAAAAGTCAATGCTTCTCTTCTTAATTGAATGAGAATGGTTAACAATGTCAGAGTATTTTTTTGCATAGAACTATAATAAATAAAGGGGAAATTACAAATCAGCAGATAAACTCATAAATATTATTTTTAAAAAATAAACAATTATAATTATTTAGCCAATAGATTCTTGTTACAAAAAAAGGTTATGCAAAGGATTATAAACTGTGCCAAATCTGCATTGCATAAATTAATTTTTTTTAGATAAATTAGATAGTAAATTTCATTTCCTGCCATTGATTGCAAAAATCAGGGTTTTCCTTACAGGTCCTACATTAATTGATCTGGTAAGTTCCACTGAATTCAGTGAAGTTTATTTCTCAAGAAACCTGCCCAGGAATCTATTATAAAGGCCCTGTCACACTGGCTGACGGATGCAAAACGTTTGTAAAAAGGACACAGCGGACGAGAAAAATGTTCCACCCGTTGTTATCTGCTCTCAAAAGGGGCAAAAATTTGCATAACCAGAGCAGACAACATGGAAAGGAACGGACGGGGGGAGGACGCAGGGCGGATGGAAAGCGGATGCTCCACGGAAGCCTAGCGGTTGGAAGCGGATGAGAGCAGATGGCACATCTGCAAGGCTTCCGGGGGACCACAGCAAAGCAGACGCGGAATGGATACAGCGGATGCAGAGTGGATACCGAGCGGATGAAGCGGATGCAGAGCGGAAGCCTAGCGGATGAAGCAGATGCAGAGCGGAAGCCTAGCGGATGCCTAGTGGAAGCCTAGCGGATGCCTAGCGTTCACTGCGCATGCGGGGCGGATGCATTTTGTGAGCCCCGCGGATATAAAGGGAAGCAGCTTCCAAGCAGGTCACCATTCAGAGGAAAGACCTGCTGCCAGACACATTGACTGCCTTGCCAGCCTGCCTTGCCAGCCTGCCTTGCCAGCCTGCCTTGACTGCCAGCCTTGCTGCCTGCCTGCCTGCAAGCCTGCCTGCAAGCCTGCCTGCAAGCCTGCCTGCCAGCCTTGCTGCCAGCCTGCCTGCCAGCCAGCAACCCCACAACCATGGGGAAGAAGAGAAAGCCTCAGCCATCTGCTGCCAGCCCTGGCAAGAGGGACAGGGCCACCCTCCCACCCCCTGGCCCTCACTCTGCTTCTGCTGGGGCTTCTGTAGCACAGGCTCGCTCTTCTGGGGCTGGGGCTTCTGCTGCTTCTGCTTCTGGAGGAGCTGCTGCTGCTGCTGCTGCTTATGGCGGTGGTGCTTCTGCTCGTGCTTACTCTGCTGATGCTGCTTCTGGCGGTGGTGCTTCTACTCGTGCTTACTCTGCTGATGCTGCTCCTGGCAGTTGTGCTTCTGCTGGTGCTTACTCTGATGAAGCTGCTCCTCATCCTGCTGGTCCTGCTCATGCTCCTGTTCCTGCTCGTGCTCCTGTTCCTGCTCGTGCTCCTGTTCCTGCTCGTGCTCCTGTTCCTGCTGGTGCTCCTGGTCCTGCTGGTGCTGCTGGTGCTGCTGGCGCTGCTGGTGCTTACACTGCTGATGATGATCCTGGTCCTGCTGGTGCTGCTGGTGTTGATCCTGGTCCTGCTGGTGCTACTGGTGCTGCTGGTGCTGCTGGTGCTTACTCTGCTGCTGCTGATCCTGGTCCTGCTGGTGCTGCTGCTGCTGGTGGTGGTGGTCCTGCTGGTGCTGCTGCTGTTGGTGGTGTGGAGGAGAAATCTGGCCAGGCCGCGTTCAAGCTGACAGACAGAGAGATCTACTTCATGGCCAAGTGCAGCTTCCTGGAGGGTGAGATCCGCCACCGAGGAGCAGCCCTTCTCACAACCTTCTCTCTCAGGCAGCCTGCTGAGAGCCAGTCCTCTTCCAGCAAAGAGTCAGCTCCTGTCTCCAGGCAGGTGTCTGTGGAGCGTGCCATGGCGGAGAACCCACCGACAGCTGTTCTAACTGTGGCGGAGCGCGTGGAGGACCCCCCGGTGCAGTGGGAGAAAGGAGACGGCACTTCCACCAGAGTCCGACCTGCATCCACCCCCAGCTCCATCTCCACAGAAAGGCAGAGAGCCAGACAGGAGGGACAGAGCCACATTGTCCTGCTGGAGATAAGACACACCATCAGGAGCAGCATAGATCTCCTCTCTCAGCTGGTACACACCGACTCCTCATCCTCCAACCGTAAGCCCTTCCTCACTTATGTGAACCAGACCCTCGTGGACATGGCGGAACCCCAGTACCAGGTGGTGAAGGACCGGATCACCGATCTGCTTCACAACCTCCAGATCCAGATGAACCTGCTCCCACCCAGCCCAGGTCTGCTCCTCCACCCCAGGTGATGTCCCTCCCATTCCAAGGCTTTCCACAGGCCCTCACCTACCAGGGCTATGGCTACCAGGAGGTCCAGCAGCACAGGCAGCAGCCCTTCCCAGTCCAGGCACAGGTTCATCGGACACCACCGTTGCCACCGGTTCCACTGATGCCACCGATGCCACCGATGCCACCCACATCACCGATGCCACCCACGCCAGTCCTCACAGAGCTGCAGACCAGACAGCCCCACTACACTTCCTCCTTCCTCCTACTGAGGCTCCGCCCTCAGTACATCTGTCATCGGTACTGGGGATGACACCCCATGTCATGGAGGAAGGAGCTCTCAACATCACGGGGCTGAGCCAGCTGTCTGAGAGCTTCCTCAACACATGGTGCCCTGTTGTCCTTTCGGGGCCAGGCATCCCAGTAGCACTTCAGACCTGCTCTCCAGCAGCAGCCACCTCCACAGCACCTGGACCCTTCACCCCTGAGACTGGGCATACCTCTGAGTGACCCAGAGGAGTGCCAGAGACTGGGTGGCTACCTGGAGACTTTATTTGGACATTTGATTTGGGTCATTTTTCTTTTACAACTTGTTATTAATAAAGATTATCTTTGCTTCACACACTTGCCTCATTTATTTTTGTAAATAAAGTCTTGGTGGAAACTTTTAGAAATGGTTTAAGCCTTTGCATGTTTGTGGGATGGGTAAGGATAGCAGTGGGATGGGCAGGGATACCTGTGGGATGGATTAAGATAGCTGTGGGATAGATAAACCTCCAGTGCAAGCATAGTGGGACTGTTTGGTCCACCCTCCCAGCTGCCACACATATGGCCCTTTATTATCAATAATAATGTAATCAATCATCCACACATGTCAACATAAACACAACTCTTTATTAAATGCCCTGTTCATTGTAGGGCCACCCAACATACATGGCCCAATCTCATCAGTGTGATGAGACAGGCTGAAGGAAGCATCCATTAATCATCTATCATCCTGTCTTGCCAGTCCACTGCTCTAGCTGGGGAGTTGCACCAGTGTTTCAGGAGGTTGCGCTGCTTCTTCCCTTCACGTGAGGCTCTGTTGGGGCCTTGCACATCCTCAGTGTCTATCAGGTTTCGCCCTTGCCTCCATTCCCCATTGCCTTGTTGGAGGTCCACAAGCCTGTTCTGCAACACTGGGTAGCGGGTCTGCATGAGATTGTGCAGGATGCAGCAAGTTTCCACGATCCTCCTCACAGTCTCTGGGTGATGAAATAAGTGGACCCCGACTTGGCTGGCGCTTTGCAGGCCACATGCTTGCCATCTATGGCTCCAACGGTGTGGGGAAAGTTCCACTTCTGATACCACTGCTCTGCAACTTTCTTTCAGCCTTCTTCAGTGGAGGGGCACTGGAGGAGCTCCTCCAGGTATTCTTCGATGATGGCCTGCACCACTTCTCTGACCACAATGCTGATGGTGTTGTGTGGCACCGTCCAGCCGTACTGCATGCTCCTGTAAGAGGTCCCTGAGGCCAGGTGGTGCAGAGTCAGTGCCATCTTGAGCCCAGGGTCCAGGCTGGGCCAGAAGTTGGTGCTCTGCTTGGTCAACCTGGGTGTCAGGAGCTGCACAACTTCGTCAAACATGGCTGGAGGCATCCTCATGAAGTTTTGGAATGCACGAGTGTCTTCGTTCCTGAGCTCCACCATCAGTTTGTTGTACAGTCCGTACTTGGCTCTTCTCCTGATCCATCTTTGGACCCAGACCCTTCTTGGCCACCTCCTTTTCTTCCCGTAGAACAGTTGAAAGAGCCTGTAGATGGCTTCGCACTGTTGCAGAACGATGGTGTCTACCAAAAGGAGTGTGTTACGATCCATGGTGGACATGACTGGATTCTGTGGAAGAGCAAGAGCCAGATGAAGGCTTCAGAGGTCTGCACAGCAGGGCTGCTGGTCTGAAAGTGAGATCCAGGTGAGTTGCTCCCCCTTTTTATAGGCAATGTAGGTTTTCCACTATGTGTCCTTTTACATCTTCTAGGTATCTTCTAGACATCCTTAATATCCGAGATAGGTCCCCTCTGCGAACGTTTTTTCTGTTTTAAATCCTTTCTTTGCGAGCTGCATCCACTTTCATCCTTTCTCCATCCGTGCTACTAATGCTGCGCGTCCATTCCGTTTCTGTTCCGCTTCCTCCCTGTGTCCACTTTCCGCTGGATCAGATTTGAGTTGCACGGATGCGCAGCAGACGCCTAGCGGATGTAGCGGATGTGTAACAAATGACGACGGATACAGAACGGATGTTCCCCGTATGCGTCGCGGATGCAGAACGGACACGTTGGATACATTTTCCGCTCAAAATGTTTTGAGCAGCTCAAAACTTTTTGAGCAGATGGAACCTCAGTCGACGTATGCTGGACAGATAGAGAGGAAGAAAAACGGACGCAGTGAGTACAGAACGGATGCATCGCGTTAACCAACAGATGGCAAGTGTTTCTCTCCGTTTTATATCCTCTTTCCATCCGTTGGTGCAGTGTGACATGAGCTTCAGACTAGATAGTTAAGTATGTATCTATGATAAAACTAAATTTGCCACTGATCTATTATCCTTCTCAAATGTGACTGAATTAGAAATTCATTTGAAGTGTGAATTGCTCTTTTATTGACCACACAAAATATTAAATCTGAAATTCCTTGAGATTATATCTTTTAAGAGGACAATTCTATATATATTTATGCAGAATTAGCTCCTCTGAGTTTAACATTATGTGAAACTATGTTATCTTTCAAACACTAATCGGGATAAGTAAAGTTTATTTTATAATAGAAGACAATGGGACTATTAAACAAACATAGTAAATTATTGTCTCCTGGGAAATTACTATTTAGAAGCTATTTAGGAAATCCTGCTGGAACTGATGAACCCAGAATATTAAGCTTCAGTTTTCCAGAGAGCTGCAGTAGTAGGCAATTGTATGCATTTATGGTTCCATAAAGAAACCAACCAGTAAACCAGCAATATTAACTTCTTATAAATATACAGTATATTCAGATATACATTCATAAATATATAAACCAAGCATATACAATACAAAAAGAATGTCTCGATCTCTATCTGCCTATCTCTATTTCTATCACTTTAGAGCCATGTTATTAGATGCACAAAGAAGAATTGTAAGTTCATTTATTATCATGTTTTAGTAGTTCCTGCATATTCAGTGCTTACAGTACTGTAGGTCTGTAAAACCAGAGCTCTTAACCAAGATCAGATTAGACCTTGAAAAAATTCTACTTTGTTTTCCCTTGTCAACTATTTTTATTTATTTTAATCATTAAACCAAATGTAGGTTTTTGATGCCTTTAGTCTTAGAGCAAAATAGAGAAAAATCAGAAAATTTTCATTTTTTAGGTAATTCTTTCACTAATTTAGAAGACGGGAAAGGAAATGTACTGTAGCAATCCCTCTTTTAATTATTATTTTATGGAGCCCAGGTTATAGGCAGTCCTGGAACAGAATAGAGCAAGAAATATTTAATTTATCTTTTTATTTATAGAATGGACCCAATTCATGTCCTATTGTTTCTTTTTTATTTTTCTTATATGTATCCATTTCATGGTTCCATAACTATGTTTATATTTATATCAGTTATCTTATAATTGCTTGACAAAATAAATAAATAAATAAACAAACAAACAAACAAATAAATAAAGGGAACAGAGTCTTTGTTAATTGCTCAACATGTGTCCCCACCCCAAGAGAAGATCTTTCTAAAGACAGCATAGAAAGTGATCCCCTGAATAAATACTTTTCACTAATAAAAGTAATTAATATTAACTGTCAAAACATAATGCCTATAGTTAGTTTACTATTTTGCATTTTATCTCACCTTCCTGTTTATGAATTCCTGATTCATTCAACCAAAAGAAAATAAAAGAAGTAAAAATTGCACTGTTTAAATGAACTTTCTGACTAAAATATCTAAAGATATAATAGTAAAATTATTTGATGGACCACATGCCTGTTTGACTGCCCTGTGCATTCCAACAGAGTTGGTTTGCTTTGGTCCATCTATTAAAAGCAATGTTACATAGGACTTAGGAAACAAGTCTTTTCCATTGCTGTGTCTTCCCCTGGAGATCTGTATGGGTTTTCTCTTTCTGCCTTCAGGTGATTTTTTCAAATCTGCTTTCCCCACTCTACCCCTTTGTCTTTGGTTGAGATATTTCAGGCAGATCCTTTGTAGTTGGTTGTGTGTGAAAGATTGGTATGTTTTTCTCTCAGGGTTGTAATGTTTTAATTATTTGGATTTTGTGAAGCTGCCTAGATACATTTTTTAGTAGGATATCCAAGAGAAAAACAGTTAAATGGATAAATAATGAGATTAAGTGACTAAATGGCTGGCTCAAGGTGCCACACTGATGGGGGTTACTGAATTAAGGCAAAGCTTCAAAATTTTATAGGGCTGTGATGCAGAGATGTACAGAGAAGAGTCCTGAAATAGATGTGTGCATGTACACATGTATGTATTGATTAGAATGCAGTATTACAGGACAATTCAGCTAATTGTCAAGTATTCGAACCACTCAAGTTTGACTCAGCCTTCCATCCTTCCAAGATTGGTAAAATGAGGACCCAGATTGTTGGGAGCAATATGCTGACTCTAAATACCCCCATCTCTGAAATAGTATTTAAATTATCACAGAATAATAAACAAGGCACCATATATGGATTCACTTATATCATGAACCAATATTTGGTTCATGTCCTCATAGCTTTCAAGAAAACTAGAAGATTCAGTACTTTCAGGCTCTTAGGGGGAAGGCTGTTCCATAGGACAGGTGCTGCCACAGAGAAGATTCTAAGTTCCACACAATGATATTATTTAACAGAGGGAACAATGCCCACGATGTTGGATCTGGTGTGCTGCTTTGCTCACTCAGATACACATGTAATGATGGTTTAATGGGTTTATTTAATATTCCCCAGCAATTCCCTTCACCAAAAAACCAGGACTGTCAAATTAAGTCCAGCAAAAGGTAGACTGATGTTCATCCACCAGTAAGTCCACAAGGCATTTGAAAGTTTTTCAAACAAGATAAATCCACTGGTCAAAATTAAATCCACAATACAAGAGCATTCATGAGGCAAGAAAAGTCTAGAGTTCACAAGACACTATCCAAGTCAGGGCATAGTGTCAATCCAAAGCAACGCAGGAATCACAATGACCAGGAAACACATATTAGGAAATCAACACGTTGTTCCCAGCATCACCCCCATCTGGCTAAATAGCCAGCTTCTGATACAGCCCATCAAGAAGGGCAAGGCTGCCTCCTCATGAGTAATCAGGTTGACCTTTATTGTTCTTGCCTTTTTTTTTTTTTGCCTTATGTGTTCTCGGATCAGTACAGAAGGCAGTTCCACTTCCTCATCATTGACTGGCTACAGCTGCATGCTCTTTCCACTTAAAAACTTTGGCTGCTGTGCTTCAGCCAAATCCTCTTAGATTTGAACAACTCCCCTCCTGTCATGCCCAAAATTGGTCCATCCACCTCTGAACTGACTTCTGAAGAGGTATCTGGGGTAGTGACTGAGAGTCATTAAATCTGGTGAGATAAACAGAAACCTAATTACATACACCATTATTCCCATTAAAATAAATATACCGTATACAAATTTGTTTCAAATCAGCTTGAAGACCTGCATGAGTAAGAACTTCAAAATGATTAATACATTCGAAAAATATCACTTTAAGTTAAAATAGTTCATATAAAACCATGCAGCAATGTGGAACAGAATGGCACATTATATGTACAGGACAGTTTATATACAAAGTTAAGCCCCTGTCACACTGCACCAACGGATGGAAAGAGGATGTAAAACAGAGAAAAACACTTGCCATCCGTTGGTTAACGCGATGCTTCCGTTCTGTACTCACTGCCTCCGTTTTGCTGCCTCTCTATCCGTCCAGCATCAGTGTATTGACATTTCATCCGCTCAAAAGGTTTTGAGCTGCTCAAATCTTTTGAGCAGAAAATGTATCCAACACATCCATTATGGAACCGCTAGGCATACGAGGGACATCCGTTCTGCATCTGTCATCATCTGTTACGCGTCCACTACATCTGCTAGGCATCCGCTGCACATCCGCACAACTCGCATCCGCTCCAAAGGAAAGCAGACACAGGGAGGAAGCAGAACGGATGCGCAGCGTTAGTAGCACGGATGGAGAAAGGATGAAAGCAGATGCAGCTCGCAAAGAAAGCATTTAAAATGGAAAAAACGTTCGCAGAGGAGACCTATCTCAGATATTAAGGATGTTTAGAGGATGCCTAGAGGATGCAAAAGGACACATAGAGGAAAACCTATATTGCCTATAAAAATGGGGAGCAACTCACCTGGATCTCACTTTCAGTCCAGCAGCCCTGCTGTGCAGACCTCTGCAGCCTTCATCTGGCTCTTGCTCTTCCAGAGCATCCAGTCATGTCCATTATGGATCGTAACAAACTCCTTTTGGTAGCCACCATCGTTCTGCAACAGTGCGAAGCCATCTACAGGCTCTTTCAACTGTTCTATGGGAAGAAAAGGAGGCGTCCAAGAAGCGTCTGGGTCCGAAGATGGATCGGGAGAAGAGCAGAGTACGGATTGTATAACAAGTTGATGGTGGAGCTGAGGAACGAAGACACTCGTGCATTCCAGAACTTCATGAGGATGCCTCCAGCCATGTTTGACAAAGTTGTGGAGCGGGTGACACCCAGGTTGACCAAGCAGAGCACCAACTTCCAGCCCACCCTGAGCTCAAGGTGGCACTGACTCTGCGCCACCTGGCCTCAGGGACCACCTACAGGAGCATGCAGTACGGCTGGAGGGTGCCTCACAACACCATCAGCATTGTGGTCAGAGAAGTGGTACAGGCCATCATCGAAGAATACCTGGAGGAGTTCCTCCAGGGCCCCTCCACTGAAGAAGGATGGAAGAAAGTTGCAGAGCAGTGGTATCAGAGGTGGAACTTCCCACACACCATTGGAGCCATAGATGGCAAGCAAGTGGCCTGCAAAGCTCCAGCCAAGTTGGGATCCAATTATTTCAACTACAAGGGCTTCTTCAGCATCGTCCTCTTCGCCATGGTCAATGCTGACTACAAGTTCATGTACATCGATGCTTCAGGCAATGGCTCATGTTCAGATGCCCAGGTATACAATGCCAGTCATCGCAAGGAGGGGCTGGAACGCAACCTATCATGGGCTTCCCAGATCCAGACCCCCTGCCCAACGACACACAAGATGTGCCCTACTTCATTGTGGGTGATAACGCCTTCTCCCTCAGAACCTACCTCATGAAGCCCTACACCTCCAGATGCCTCACCCGTGAAGAGAGGATCTTCAACTACAGGTTGTCCAGGGCAAGGAGGGTGGTGGAGAACGCCTTTGGCATCCTGGCCAACAGGTTCCAGGTACTTCTCACTACCATGCAGCATGGCCCAAAGACCGTGAGGAGGATTGTGGAAGCTTGCTGCATCCTGCACAATCTCATGCGCACCCGCTACCCAGTGTTGCAGAACAGGCTCGTGGACCTCCAACAAGGCAATGGGGACATGGAGCCTGGGGAATGGAGGCAAGGGCAAAACCTGATAGACACTGAGGATGTGCAAGGCCCCAACAGAGCCTCACGGGAAGGGAAGAAGCAGCGCAACCTCCTGAAACACTGGTGCAACTCCCCAGCTGGAGAAGTGGAGTGGAAAGACAGGATGGTAGATGATTAATGGATGCTTCCTTCAGCCTGTCTCAGCACACGGATGAGATCGGGCCATGTATTTTGGGTGGGCCTACAATGAACAGGGCATTTAATAAAGAGTTGTGTTTATGATTACATTAATATTGATAATGAAGGGCCATAGGTGTGGCACATGGGAGGGTGGACCATCCAGTCCCACTATGCTTGCACTGGAGGTTTATCGATACCCACAGCTATCTCAACCCATCCCACAGCTATCTCAACCCATCCCACAGCTATCTCAACCCATCCCACGCTATCTTAACCCATCCCAAGGGTATCCCTGCCCATCCCACAGGTATCCCTGCCCATCCCACAGCTATTACCCATCCCAAAGGTATCCCTGCTCACCCCAATTCTATCCTTACCCATCCCACAAGCATGCAAAGGCTTAAATCATTTCTAAAAGTTTCCACCAAGACTTTATTTAATAAAATAAATGAGGCAAGTGTGTGAAGCAAAGATAATCTTTATTAATAACAAGCTGTAAAAGAAAAATGACCCAAGTCAGGTGTCCAAATAAAGTCTACAGGTAGCCACCCAGTCTCTGGCACTCTTCTTGGTCACTCGGAGCTATGCCCAGTCTCAGGGGTGAAGGGTCCAGGTGCTGTGGAGGTGACTGCTGCTGGAGTGCTGGTCTGAAGCCCCACTGGGGTGCCTGGCCCTGAGAGGACAACAGGGGACAGTGTGTTGAGGAAGCTCTCAGACAGCTGGCTCAGCCCCGTGATGTTGAGAGCTCCTTCCTCCATGCCATGAGGTGTCAGTCCCAATACCAACGACATATCTACTGAGGCCGGGCTTGGCTGTGGGGTGGAGGAAGGAGCAGTTTACTGGGGCTGTCTGGTCTGCAGCTGTGTCCTCACACACTAGCGTCGGTGGCATCGGTGATCTGGGTGGCATCAGTGGTGTCGGTGGCATCAGTGGCGTGGGTGGCATCGGTGGCATCAGTGGAACCGGTGGCAATGGGGGCGTCTGACGAGCCTGTGCCTGAACTGGGAAGGGCTGCTGCCTGTGCTGCTGGACCTCCTGGTAGCCATAGCCTTGGTAGGTGAGGGCCTGTGGAAAGCCTTGGAATGGGAGGGACATCACCTGGGGTGGAGGAGCAGACCTGGACTGGGTAGGAGCAGGTTCCTCTGGATCTGGAGGGTTGTGAAGCAGCTCGGTGATCCAGTCCTTCACCACCTGGTACTGGGGTTCCACCATGTCTGTGAGGGTCTGGTTGACATAGGTGAGGAAGGGCTTGCGGTTGGCGGATGAGGAGTCGGTGTGTACCAGCTGAGAGAGAAGATCTACGCTGCTCCTGATGGTGTGTCTTATCTCCAGCAGGACAGTGTGGCTCTGCCCCTCCTGTCTGGCTCTCTGCCTTTCTGTGGAGGTGGAGCTGGGGGTGGATGTGGGTAGGGCTGTTGTGGAAGTGCCATCTCCTTTCTCGCACTGCGCTAGGGGGTCCTCCACGCGCTCCGCCACAGCTACTACAGCTGTCGAGGGGCTGCTCCTCGGTGGCGGATCTTACCCTCCAGGAAGCTGCACTTGGCCATGACGTAGGTCTCTCTGTCTGTCAGCTTGACCGCGGCCTGGCCAGATTTCTTGAGGTGCAGCTTCCCGTACCAGGTGTGCATGTGCTTCCACCAGCCGAGGAGCCCAGGCTCTCCGCCTTCTCTCTCCAAGCAGCCTGCTTCCTTTTGGTGTCCCTGTAGAGCCTGTGTCCCTTCCACCATAGATAGTCATTCTCTCTCAGCCACTCCAGTACCTCATCCTCATGTTCCTCCTCAATGGAGTATTGCCTCCTCTCCCATTCTCACATATGCCTCTTCCTCCCTTTGGCAGGACCAGATGGGCCCTCATCAGAGGGGCTTCCAGGTTGTAGGGGCTGCTCCTCTGCACCACCAGCAGCAGCAGCACCAGCAGGATCATCATCATCAGCAGCAGCAGCAGCAGCAGCACCAGCAGGATCATCATCATCATCATCAGCAGCAGCAGCAGCAGCAGAAGGACCAGGATCAGCAGCAGCAGAGCAAGTACCAGCAGCACCAGCAGCACCAGGAGCACCAGTAGGACCAGAAGCATGAGCAGGACCAGGAGCACGAGCAGAAGCAGCAGGACGAGCAAGACCAGGAGCACGAGCAGGACGAGCAGGACCAGCAGTATGAGGAGCAGCTACAGCAGAGTAAGCACCAGCAGAAGCACCACCGCCAGAAGCAGCATCAGCAGAGTAAGCACAAGCAGAAGCACCACCACCAGAAGCAGCAGCATCAGCTCCTCCAGAAGCAGCATCAGCAGAAGCACCATCGCCAGAAGCAGCATCAGCAGAGTAAGCACCAGCAGAAGCACTACCGCCAGAAGCAGCATCAGCAGAGTAAGCACCAGCAGTAGCACCACCGCCAGAAGCATCATCATCAGCTCCTCCAGAAGCAGAAGCAGCAGAAGCCCCAGCCGCAGAAGAGGGAGCCCGTGCTACATAAGCCCCAGCAGAAGTAGAGTGAGGGCCAGGGGTGGGAGGGTGGCCCTGTCCTTCTTGTCAGGGCTGGCAGCAGATGGCTGAGGCTTTCTCTTCTTCCCCATGGTTGTGGGGTTGCTGGCTGGCAGCAAGGCTGGCAGGAAGGCAGGCACCAAGGCTGGCAGGGAGGCTGGAAGGCAGGCTGGCAGGCAGGCAGCAAGGCTGGCAGGGAGGCTGGCAGGGAGGCTGGCAGGGAGGCTGATAGGATGGCAAGCAGCAAGGCTGGCAGGCAGGCATGCAGGGCAAGCTGGCAAGGCATTTGATGTGTCTGGAAGCAGGTCTTTCCTCTGAATGGTGACCTGCTTGGGAGCTGCCTCCCTTTATATCCACGGGGCTGACGCAATGCACCCTCCTCGCATGCGCAGTGAATGCTCGGCATCCACTAGGCTTCCGCTAGGCATCCGCTAGGCTTCCGCTCTGCATCCGCTTCATCCGCTCGGTGTCCGCTCTGCATCTGCTGTATCCGTTCCGTGTCCGCTTTGCTGCAGTCCCCTGGAAGCCTTTCAGATGTGCCATCCACTCCCATCCGCTTCCATCCGCTAGGCTTCCATTCCGCATCCGCTTTCCATCCGCCCTGCGTCCTCCCCCCGTCTGTTCCTTTCCGTGTTATCCACTCTGGTTATGCAAATTTTTGCCCCTTTTGAGAGCAGATAACAACGGATGGAACATTTTTCTTCGTCCGCTGTGTCCTTTTTACTAACGTTTTGCATCCGTCAGCCAGTGTGACAGTGCTAGTAATTACACAGTGGTAGCAAATAATGTAGAAGATAGGTACCTTGAATTTTTGTTGAATAGAAAGCAGCAACATTTGGTTCATTCCTGTTAGTCATGTGGCAATAAGAAAACAATCCCCTTATTTTAAAAGGCCTATATGTAGATTGAAGAAATGCAAAGGAAGCCACAGTTTTTGTGTTTTTATTGGTGAAGTAAAAATGAGTAATTTGGTAGACTTTTATCATGCTGCAGTTGCAAAGTTAAAATCAATCTTTGATTAAGAGAAAAGCTTGAAAAGAAAATGCAAAAGTAAAAAGCAACTTGTAATTTATTATACAGATTAAACATCTGACAGGGTTCTTCCCAGGAGGTATAGAATGGGTACTGCTGTGCTTATGAATTGCCCATGAATGGCCATGCAGAGTAATTTTTTTTTGGTCAAACTAAGGTTTTGATAGATAGCTATGATTTCCAAGTATATTAGATGAAAAAGTGCTGCCTTTAGGGAGCTGTTGCATATTAGCAGTACATAAAGCTGAAACTAAAGTATATAAATACACGAGTTACCTATTTCTTTCATGCATTTCATAGCAAACAATTGGCATTAAAAGACAGCCAATACTTTGGTGGCTTAATCTTCATAAACCTTCTGATGGGTTTTAAAAGGTTAAAGTCTGCTCACTATTATGAGCTTTGCAGTAATAGCAAAATAACTACATATGCAATTAAGCAATCTTTTCAGGGTTTATGCTTTTTCCACTCCTGAAGTGTTACTGGGACTAAATTACTCAAGGAAAGAAATCCAGGAAAGAAATTAAGAGATGTGAAATATTAATTACATACGTAAACAGAATGGAAAAAAGAAAGCTACATTTAAAAAATGGGATTAAAACAGTGAAAATAAATATTGCTATTGAGAATATATTTATTTAGGCATACACCATGCATACTAGATACAATGAAGTAAAATTATGATTTTGGAAAGTTGTCTATGAGGATTGTAACATTTGATACTACAATATGTGGCTCTGATGAGTGGCATTTTAATTTTGTAATGATATGGGGATGATGGCCTGTTATCTCAACTTTTTGAAATAATTTCTACCTAATGAATGAAAACAATGATTTGCATGATACTGTGGTTTTTTTTCTGCGTGATCTCAACATCCATGCATGGACCCTTTTCATAATGGCTGTTTACAAATGCTGTTTGACTTCACAGCTGTCTTAGCTGTTCATACAGGTACACCTATGACCTTGCTTGAAACTCACAAGCCAACCCAGTGCACTAAATTCAGAACAGCTTATTTTCAGGAATGTCAAGAGCCTCAGAGAATTTCAAAGGTTGCCTTGCCTGCATTCTGAAAGAAGAGACAGAAAGTCAGAGAAGAAAAGCAAGGAAATTCCAGCTGAGTCTGATATATTCAGTATATTCAGAAATTGACATTGCATTAATATCACAAATGACTAGAATGGATTCTCTTTACAAATTCTGGAATATTATATAGCTTTATCCATTATTCAAAAGCTTTTTTTTGTTTCATAAAATAGATGAGCTAGTTATGAAAAACAGAACTGTTTGTTTAAAAGAAAAAAAATACAATTTCGATTTGACATCCATGGGTGTCTTTGTGTGTGTTTGTCCATTTCCATTCCTTTGTCCCCTAAGATGCCTATTTAAGAGTTTGCCCAGAAATGATAATACTCAGTCCCAAGTAAAAGTCATCTGGTATTTTACATAAACTGGCAATATAGGAAAATTAAATTAGAGCCTACTGCACCTCTCCGATGATCATTAATTCATATCATTTTCTATCTACTTTAATTCTTATTCTGCCTGGCCAGTTACTGATTGTTATAGAAGGTAGTCTCACTGTATATCTCTCGCTAGCTGAAAAGGCAAAATATGAGATAAATCTTCTTATAATTCCCTTTTCAAATTGCTGCTTCTTTTTTTAGCAGGCTGCCACTGGATCAATCAATCTCCTCTTAGGGCTCAGTTTAAATGAATGGTACTCCTCTGTTGCTCTGTAATATTATTCCATTCTTTCAGTGCATTGTGATTTTTCAAATATAACTTCTTAAAATTCTGCTTTGACCTTTCAGCCAGTCTGGAAGTATAACAGGTTTTCTGTTGCTGTTTTTGTTCTGTTTCCCTACTGCAACAGGCCAACTGTTTATTCTGTTCTTTTCCTGAGAAATGAAATTGCCAAGCTATGGAAGTTCCGTATTTAATGACATAAAATAGTTCTTTCTAAAAAAAAAGAATGAGGCATACACGTGCTTACAAGTGTGTGTATGTGTGTGCGCATGCACACACACACACACACACACACAGAATTCTGAACTCCCCCTGCTTCATGAATGAACTTCATGTATTCATTCCTATAGATACATGTCTTCCAAAATTCATTTTTAATGATTCCAGATCCACCACATCAAGAGGTTTTGGTTCCTAGGCAACAGCTGAGATATCACATACTGAAGAGCATTTATCCAATATGATGACATATAAAATCACCAATGCAGAAGTAGAAAATTCTAACAAGGCCTTCTTTCAATTGGTGCCTTATAGGTAGATTGAATCAATTTCCCATTTGGGGGATTCTGGATATTGAAGACTAAATCAAGAAGAAGTATCACTTCTGGAAGAATATTTCAGTAGTGGCAATACCTCAGAGATATTTGGAGGTTCATTTCCAGATCACCACAATAAAGTAAATTTCACAATAAAGCAAGTCACATTTTTTTGTTCTCCCAATGCACATAAAAGTTATAGGCACCCTATACTCAGAGGTGGGATCCTACCAGTATAACAACTGGTTTGGAGAGCACATGCTACCAACTCCAGTGAGCATTTAATTTCTCCAGCTGATGAGTGTGGCACTCAGCTGTGCAAAGCAAAGCAGCTGAGGAGGTAGAAACAGGATAAAGGACAGCCTAGAGCCCAGATGGGCGGGTGGGCCAAACAGACAACCAGACAGTCATCACAGCGAACCAGTTTGGTGTTGGCTGCTCTTCAGAGCTACTGGTTCTACAGAACCGGGCCAAACTGGTAGCATCCTACTCCTGCCTATACTGTTGTCTATTAAGTGTGTAATAGCATTATGTCTAAAAAAATGTACATAGATTATAAATATTCTTCCACTGAAACCATTACAGATACACAACTCTTAAGACTGTTATGTTACTTATATGACTGTTTTGGCTAAAAAATGATTTCTATAAATTTGACAACTGAAAGCATTTATCTGTTATGTATGACCTTGGTAATCCCAAAAGGTAAAATCCACAACCTGGCTTTAAGATGGCATTCTATCCCCCAGAAAAGGAAAGTTATAGAAACATTATATACAGTATGTACACACAGAGTCCTGTGCAATGCTCAGCTTCTTCCCTACCCTTAGCAATAAAATTTAGACTTATAAACTACTTCATAGTGCTTTATAGCCCTCTCTAAGTAGTTTACAGAGTTGGCATATTGCCCCCGATAATCTGGGTCCTCATTTTACTGATCTCAGAAGTATGGAAGGCTGAGTCAACCTTGAGCCGTTCAGAATCAACTGCTGGAGAGAGCAGTGAGCCTGCCATACTGCATACTAGCCATGATGGTTCACCCTTGTTGAACTCCTCATTACTTCATCTTGGTTTTCTGCCAGTCATAATTAAGCAAAGATGTTTTTTAAAAAAAATTCATTACACTATTTTAAAGCCAGAAAAGACAAGTGACAGCCAAGTTATGATGCAGTTTCAAAGAAACCTACAATGCAATCTAAACTTTTTCTAAAGCATGTTGGATTTCAAGTTAAAATGTGGCCATTATGTAAAGGAAGTAGTAAGTTATGAAAATCCACAGGTGATGAAGTTTTTTAAAAAAGGAACTGTTCCTTAGAGTCCTGGACATATAGTTTATGTTGCTTGAAAAACTGGCATCAGGTGAATGCACACACTCATACACACACAGAAACGCACACACACACACGATCCATGAGTCAAGCAAAAATTCTGCATCTTCTCTATCCTAACTCTAACCCTTATTGCTGCAGTTAAAGGCCCTGTCACACTGGCCGACGGATGCAAAACGTTTGTAAAAAGGACACAGTGGATGAGAAAAATGTTCCATCCATTGTTATCCGCTCTCAAAAGGGGCAAAAATTTGCATAACCAGAGCGGACAACACGGAAAGGAACGGAAGGGGAGAGGACGTAGCCAGGATGGAAAGTGGATGCTCCACAGAAGCCTAGTGGATGGAAGCGGAGGTGAGCGGATGGAACATCTGCAAGTCTTCTGGGGGACCACAGCAAAGCAGACGCTGAGCGGATGAAGCGGATGCACAGCGGATGCACAGCGGATGAAGCAGATGCAGAGTGGAAGCCTAGCGGAAGCCTAGCGGATGCCTAGTGGATGCCTAGCATTCAATGCGCATGCGGGGAGGATGCATTGCGTCAGCCCCGCGGATATAAGGGGAAGCAGCTCCCAAGCAGGTCAACATTCAGAGGAAAGACCTGCTGCCAGACACAGCTCTCAAGCCTGCCTGCCTGCCTGCCTGCCTACCTGCCTGCCTGCCTGCCTGCCTGCCTGCCTGCCTGCCAGTCTGCCTGCCAGCCAGCAACCCCACAACCATGGGGAAGAAGAGGAAGCCTCAGCCATCTGCTGCCAGCCCTGGCAAGAGGGACAGGGCCACCCTCCCACCCCGTGACCCTCACTCTGCTTCTGCTGGGGCTTCTACAGCATGGGCTCGCTCTTCTGGGGCTGGGGCTTCTGCTGCTTCTGCTTCTGGAGGAGCTGATGATGATGCTTCTGGCGGTGGTGCTTCTGCTGGTGCTTACTCTGCTGATGCTG
>BLBF01000017.1:39093275-39105059 GCA_015471245.1 Laticauda colubrina
GATGCTGCTTCTGGCGGTGGTGCTTCTGCTGGTGCTTACTCTGCTGAAGCTGCTTCTGGTGGTGGTGCTTCTGCTGGTGCTTACTCTGCTGAAGCTGCTTCTGGTGGTGCTTCTGCTGGTGCTTACTCTGCTGAAGCTGCTTCTGGTGGTGCTTCTGCTGGTGCTTACTCTGCTGGCGCTGCTCCTCGTCCTGCTGGTCCTGCTGGTCCTGCTGGTGCTCCTGGTCCTGCTGGTTCTCCTGGTCCTGCTGGTCCTGCTGGTGCTCCTGGTCCTGCTGGTGCTCCTGGTCCTGCTGGTCCTGATGGTGCTTCTGGTCCTGCTGGTGCTCCTGGTCCTGCTGGTGCTTACTCTGCTGCTGCTGATGATGATCCTGGTCCTGCTGGTGCTTACTCTTCTTCTGCTGCTGCTGATCCTGGTCCTACTGGTGCTGCTGGAGCTGCTTCTGCTTCTGGTGGTGGTGGTGTGGAGGAGCAGCCCCTACAACCTGGAAGCCCCTCTGATGAGGGCCCATGTGGTCCTGCCAAAGGGAGGAAGAGGCATACGCGAGAACGGGAGAGGAGGCAATACACCATAGAAGAGGAACATGAGGATGAGGTGCTGGAGTGCCTGAGAGAGAATGAGTATCTATGGCGGAAGGGACACAGGCTCTATAGGGACACCAAAAGGAAGCAGGCTGCTTGGAGAGAGAAGGCGGAGAGCCTGGGCTACACTTTGGAGGTGCTCCTCGGCTGGTGGAAGCACATGCACACCTGGTACGGGAAGCTGCACTTCAAGAAATCTGGCCAGGCCACGGTCAAGCTGACGGACATAGAGAACTACATCATGGCCAAGTGCATCTTCCTGGAGGGTGAGATCCGCCACCGAGGAGCAGCCCCTCTCACAACCCTCTCTCTCAGGCAGCCTGCTGAGAGCCAGTCCTCTTCCAGCAGAGAGTCAGCTCCTGTCTCCAGACAGGTATCTGTGGAGCGTGCCATGACAGAGACCACCCTGACAGCTGGAGTACCTGTGGCGGAGCGCGTGGAGGGGCAGAGCCACACTGTCCTGCTGGAGATAAGACACACCATCAGGAGCAGCGTAGATCTCCTCTCTCAGCTGGTACACACCGACTCCTCATCCTCCAACCGCAAGCCCTTCCTCACCTATGTGAACCAGACCCTCATGGACATGGCGGAACCCCAGTACCAGGTGGTGAAGGACAGGATCACCGATCTGCTTCACAACCCTCCAGACCGAGATGAACCTGCTCCCACCCAGTCCAGGTCTGCTCCTCCACCCCAGGTGATGTCACTCCCATTCCAAGGCTTTCCACAGGCCCTCACCTACCAAGGCTATGGCTACCAGGAGGTCCAGCAGCACAGGCAGCAGCCCTTCCCAGTCCAGGCACAGGTTCATCGGACGCCACCGTTGCCACCGGTTCCACTGATGCCACTGATGCCACCCACGCCACTGATGCCACCAATGCCACCAATGCCACCCATGCCACCGATGCCACCCACGCCAGTCCTCACCCAGCTGCAGACCAGACAGCCCCACTACACTGCTCCTTCCTCCACCCCACAGCCAAACCCGGCCTCAGTACATCTGTCATCGGTACTGGGGCTGACACCCCATGGCACGGAGAAAGGGGCTCTCAACATCACGGGGCTGAACCAGCTGTCTGAGAGCTTCCTCAACACACGGTCCCCTGTTGTCGTCTCGGGGCCAGGCACCCCAGTGGCGCTTCAGACCAGCACTCCAGCAGCAGCCATCTCCACAACACCTGGACCCTTCACCCCTGAGACTGGGCACACCTCCGAGTGACCAAGAGGAGTGCCAGAGACAGGGTGGCTACCTGTTGACTTTATTTGGACACTTGACTTGGGTCATTTTTCTTTTACAGCTTGTTATTAATAAAGATTATCTTTGCTTCACACACTTGCTTCATTTATTTTTGTCAATTAAGAAATGGTTTAAGCCTTTGCATGCTTGTGGGATGGGTTAAGATAGCAGTGGGATGGGCAGGGATACCTTTGGGATGGGTTAAGATAGCAGTGGGATGGGCAGGGATACCTTTGGGATGGGTTAAGATACCTGTGGGATGGGCAGGGATACCTTTGGGATGGGTAATAGCTGTGGGATAGATAAATCTCCAGTGCAAGCATAGTGGGACTGTATGGTCCACCCTCTCAGGTGCCACACCTATGGCCCTTTATTATCAATTACAATTTAATCATTCCTCAACACATTTCAACATAAACAGTTGTTGGTGCTCTGCTTGGTCAACCTGGGTGTCAGCTGCTCCACAACTTCGTCAAACATGGCTGGAGGCATCCTCATGAAGTTTTGGAATGCACAAGTGTCTTCGTTCCTCAGCTCCACCATCAGCTTGTTGTACAGTCCATAGTCTGCTCTTCTCCTGATCCATCTTCGGACCCAGACGCTTCTTGGCCACCTCCTTTTCTTCCCATAGAACAGTCGAAAGGGCCTGTAGATGGCTTTGCACTGTTGCAGAATGATGGTGGCTACCAAAAGGACTATGTTACGATCCATGGTGGACATGATTGGATGCTGTGGAAGAGCAAGAGCCAGATGAAGGCTGCAGAGGTCTACACAGCAGGGCTGCTGGACTGAAAGTGAGATCCAGGTGAGTTCCTCCCCCTTTTTATAGGCAATATCGGTTTTCCACTATGTGTCCTTTTGCATCCTCTACACATCCTCTTGACATCCTTAATATCCGAGATAGGTCCCCTCTGCGAATGTTTTTTCCATTTTAAATGCTTTCTTTGCAAGCTGCATCTGCTTTCATCCCTTCTCCATCCGTGCTAATAACGCTGCGTGTCCATTCCGCATCTGTTTTGCTTCCTCCCTGTGTCCAATTTCCGCTGGAGCAGATTCGAGTTGCGCGGATGTGCAGCGGATGCCTAGCGGATGTAGCGGATGTGTAACAAATGACAACGGATACAGAACGGATGTTCCCCGTATGCGTCGCGGATGCAGAACGGACACGTTGGATACATTTTCCACTCAAAATGTTTTGAGCAGCTCAAAACTTTTTGAGTGGATGGAACCTCAGTCGACGGATGCTGGATGGATAGAGAGGAAGAAAAATGGATGCAGTGAGTACAGAACGGATGCATCACGTTAACCAACGTATGGCAAGTGTTTCTCTCCGTTTTACATCCTCTTTCCATCTGTTGGTGCAGTGTGACATGGGCTTAACTGGTGAATACTGTTGTCCCTTCCTATAGCAGCCATAAGTCATCACCTTCCTTTGTCTAAGCAGTAGGAAACTGGTTCTCATCACCAAAGAAATCCAGGCATGTACTTTGATTTCATACATACACACACAAACACAGACAGTACAAAGCCGCAAACATACCTAATACTGCCTCCTTCTCCTATTTTTCCCACAACGGCCCTATATGGTGAATTGGGCTGAAAGAGAATAAAGTCCAATGTCACTTAATTGTTTTTCATTCTTAAAGTGGGACTAGAACTCACAGTTTGTCATGCCCCTCGTGGAAACTGACTCTGAGGAAGAGGAGGAACAGCCAAAATGGAGTAGGATTGTGGCTCCAGAGGTGGTGGAGGAGGCTGGGGAAGGGCAGAGGCCAGCTTAGTAGTCAGAGGAGGATCCAGGCCCATCCCCAACCCATCCTAGGTCACGCAGGGAGGAGAGGATCAGGGAAAAGTGAGGTCTACTCAAGAGGAGATTACCATGACCCTCATTATGGCTTGCAGCTGGGAGCTATGTATACAAGTTTGTAACTATGTAATTAGAATTGCTGGAGTCAAAATTTAGTGTTTACTTTGAAAGAGGTTTATCTTTGCTGGCGTTCTTCCAATGGACTCTCCTCCGTTATTTTCCTGGAGTTTATGATTAGTTATCTTGGCTTGCTTTGGAATTCTCGTCAATGTGGTTTGTTTTGGTTTTCTTTTTGCCTCATTATTTACTTTAGTAACTTTAAACTTTGCCTAATAAAACAATGAGGTTAAGTTGAAGGCCTTACCGGACTTTAATGTATGGGTTTTGGGTTATTTTGAGAGAATATGGATCATCACACAGTTTGATTTGTAGACTAATATCTTAACCACTACAGCAAACTACTGTATATATTTCATCTTTCTTATATTTCATTTTAATATCGTGCAGATAGGAATTCTCATTATTTAATACTTCTATTATCTAGATTGTGTTCTTTTCTTAGCAGCATTCAGTTAGTTCTTGGTTCCCTTTGCCTGTATTCTAGTGAACTATTTGATAGACTACAAGGATTGAGATGTCATATTATACTAGGAGACTGATTCTTCCCTAATTACAGCCTGTAAAATTATCAGAATTATACAATCCTCATAAAATGATTTTTTTTTAGAAACTGTACTCTATATTACACTATACTTTCTATGTAAGAGGAAATCCAGCTGAAACTCTGCAGTTCAAATAAACTGAGTGGATAGAAAAGAATCCATTTCATTCTGAATTTTACCACATTTTGTTCATGTCACCCTTGGAGTCTTAAAAAGAGTATCATCACAACTAGGTCATGATAATAACATTGATTAAATTATACCTTATTTAGTTTTGCTTAAGTATTTATTAATACTTAATAATTAATTATTAATAATTAAGTATTGGTTATATGCAATTTCTAAAAATGTATATCAATTATAACCTTACTTCATCCATTTCTCACAGAATTTCACCAGCAAATCAAACATCTCATAGTCAATCTAAGGACTGCACATGCCAACTTACACAAAAAGAACTTTAAATTATTTTAAAGGTAGATGACAAAATGAAGGACATTTTTAAAAAATAGTACTTATTTAAATCTGGCTTCACAACTAAAGGCTAATAAGTTCTAAGCCATTTAAGATATAAAATGAATTATGCTGCTTCAATTGTGCTTCTTGATGCGACTGTTTAAACAACCTGTATTCATATTTTCAGTATAATTTTAACTGGATTTCAACAAAGGTTTTCCATTTTAATTTACTAATATTTTAAGTGTGAATTTCATATAGTTTAATGAAGTGAAATATGTTTTAGAATATCACTTCTAGAGCTGTATTGGTTAATAAAACCAAATAAGCTCTCATAATAAAGAGCAGTATCTTCAGCTAGCACACAGCAGCTTATGCCAATAATTAGTAGCAAATCTGACCATGTAGAATGGTGGTTATATATCTGGCTTTAGATTTGCAATGAAAAAAATCAGTCATACAAACCAATGCCACCTTATTTGCTCTAAGTGTAATTTGGTGGTAGCTGTTTAGATTGATGATTGAATGTTTTGAAATGCATACCCAATTCAGCAAGCAAGCACAATTTTAAAACAGACACTGTTCTCGGAAGTTGTTTTATTACATTTATTTAGCCTCCTAGCAGCATTGTTGACTCGGACTGGCAATAGACCACCAGAATTTCAGATAATTTGTTTTTTTCTTCAATTTTATTGGGGATCCTGAGAACTAAACCTAGGGCATTTTTCAAACCGAAAAAAATGGATCTAGAAACTAGAATATGGATTCAGCAACAAAAAGCAAGGTGCCTGCAATAGCAGATAAGTTTGGTGAATTGAAAGATTATTAATGGTTGCTTATATGATTCATTATAATTATATTATTCCTAGGGAAAGATGCTTGTGTGATTTCTTTCTGAGCTACAAAAATATTACAGCTAGTTTTTGGTACTATCCATCTTGACAACATAGAACACACCATGTGCTGTTTTGCCTTAGGCAACAACATGTTTAGTCCTGGGAGATAACTGATAGTATATTGAAATAATGCTTTATCAAATACATGCTCAAGGGCAGAAATCTTAACTGCTAGAATCTGGATAGGAAAATGATTATAGTAGCACATGAAAATGTTCTTTTTGAATATTCTCAGGTATATCATTTCAAACACAAAATTCTAAAAAATGTTCATTGCTCACATGCTGAGGTTTTTCAACAAGATCCAGATTATATTCAAGATAAATAAGCACAGGGTTGCATATCACTATGTGGTAATGCTTTTCATTGTTGTTCTCTCTATAGTTGCCGCTGACATTTTCTTTTCTTTTTTTGCCTAGAAAAATCAGAGAAATGTTGAGATGGTTCATAAAAGACATGGTAATGCATGAGGCTTTAGCCAGGCTTTTGCTTTTTCACTAGACTTTCAATAAATCAAAGTGAATGTGAAAGTGTACCTCTTCAAGCAAAACTTTGGAGAAATGTCAAGTAAAGCCATTTGTCCTTTCATAAATCATATATGAATTGTTTCACAATTCATACTTATATTTTACCAACTTCAGTTTCTGACTTTACTACAAGCACTTATATTTAACTTTCATATAATGATCTTTCTTTCTTTCTTTCTTTCTTTCTTTCTTTCTTTCTTTCTTTCTTTCTTTCTTTCTTTCTTTCTTTCTTTCTTTCATGATATGCACTCCTACTGAAGCAGCTTGGAAGGTCAAAAACAAAATGTGCATTTACCAGAAATCCTCTGACCCCTTACCTTGCTTCTAAAAGAAATATTGTGCAAAACCACAAAATTGCTGAACTAAGGAACTGGAAGTAAGCATGTTTCAGTGAATAAGGATGGGTCTGGAAAATAACAGAAATGTACTTCTCCTTTTTGGTACAGTTTAACATAAGAAACACCCTGGGCTAGTCTGAAGTAATGAAATGTATAAAAGTGACGCCTCAGGAAGACCCAGGGGTTCAGAATTTGCCATGCTAATGCTCTGAACCTTTGTGCACAAATAAAACCTGTACTCTCCAACCTTTCGTGGTCTTGTGTCCTGATTTGGAAGCAAGATTTGCTGCAACATTTATGGCGACCCAGATGGGACACTAGGGGCCCTGAGGCCCACTGGAGGGTCCACCCCGGGTGCAAGCAGCTTGGTGAGTTGAAGGGAACATCCCAGGCACCATCAGTCCTTTGAATCCGAGGGACTTCCCGAGACTACCCTGTTCTGGTGGCGGCAGTTGACACCTCCAAGAATCACTGGTGAAAGGTGAGGAGACCAGGATATCTTCCAGCCGGCTGGTGGAGGAAGAAGAAGCCTTCAGGCAAGTATTGGACTTGGGAAATAATCCCTCCCTGTAAGCAAGGACAGAAGAGAGGACTGATCACCCTCTCTTAGGTAAAGATAAAGGTGGGAGGAATTGTCAAAAATTGTTGAGGTGAGTGACTACTGTGGTTCACATTGGTGACTGTGAGTGTACAGCACCGTGGGCCAGTAGAAAGCGAGTGGCATTCGCAGTTCCCATTGGAGACCGTGTGCATCCGGCTCCCTGGGTCGGACATAAGTGTGTGAAAGTCCCTGGTGTTTCTGGAAAAGGAGGGGCCCCATACCCTCCTCTCCAAACCCTTTTCCCATTTGTCTTGTCTGGTACCCTGGGTGGATCATGGGTGGTGGAGAGAGTAAGCTCCTGACTCCATTTAGGGCCATGAAAAAACATTTTAAGGAAACATATCAATCTCAGGATTATTGTGTGGAGTAGGCACAAAATACAGGTGTTTTGTGAGGGAGAAAATAGTAAAATGAAAAACTCCTAAAGGACTGGGAAATAGGTCAAGTTAGTGTTATACTTGGAAACAGGCATAGGAGTGTCTGGAACTGGTAAAAATCGGGTTGTGGTCTCCATGGTGCCCATGGGGACACATTAAAACAGTAAAAGTTGTCTTTAAAAAGAGCAGTGGAATTCAATCTTGCTCAGGGGAACCCTGGCCTGGTGCAAACAAGGTGTGAAGAAAAAAAAAAGAGGTCTCTATAGATCTTGATCTTTAAAAATAAGCCAGCATCTGCTGGGAAATTCTAAGATAGATAGAGAACAATTTGGATCTTTAAAAATAAGCCAGCGTCATCTGGGAGATCCAAACTAGAAAGAGAAAGGACAGAACAAAACCCAATAAGTGAGCTCATGGAAGGAGCACAAAAGGTGTTTGTAAAAGGAGAAGAATGGAAGAAGGATCAGAAGATGCAAAGAAAGGCTGAATTAATGGTGGCAGCCATGATGTGGTCCCCTAGGGAGAGGGGAAGTAGCCGAGCGAAGGGAAATGGATCAGGGTTGGGGCGCACCCAGTGCGCTATTTCTAAAAAGGAGGGGCACTGGAAAGGTGAATGCCCCGAAAGAGGTAAAGAAGAGAGTCCAGAGGGAAGAAGAGGGTACTTTCAAAGGGACCCTCAAAGACCCCTGGGAGGAAGCCGGGGAGGACGAGGATGCGGGAGAACCCCCTGATATGGTTTTGCAGGGGCGGAAGAATGGGACTGAAGCTGACAGGGTTCAGAGTGCCTCCCAGAACCTATGGTCTGGCTAAATGTAAGAGACAATCTCTTTTTAGTGGATATTGGAGCCACACGATCAGTTTTAACCCAATCCCGTTAGCAATGGGTTCTTGCCACTTCCCTTTTTCTTGAGTCAGGACTCCAAGAGCCATATTATTCTTTGAGTCCACATACAAATTGAAAGATTTCTCAAGGTTGGGAAGTCCCATAACAGGAGCTTGAGATGCTAATTATTTTTAAGTCCCAAAAACCTGTTTTTGTTCACACGTCCAAACAAAGGGTTCCCTTCCTCCCCACTCTTGGAGTCCTGACTCAAGAAAAAGGGAAGTGGCAAGAACCCATTGCTAATGAAAGAAAAAGTGGAGATTTAAAGGGACAAAACCTCCCCAGGTCTGGAAATGTTGTGTGTGTGAATGTGTCTGTGTGTAATCATTTCCAAACATGAGGATGAGACCCTCTAACAACAATTTAATAAAACAAAATGGAGCTCAATGGCTTGTGTGAAACAGCTCTCAGAAAAGAATTGTAAGTAATGATTGATTTGCTTGGAGAAAGAATGAAAGAATGAAATGAAATTTTCATGTGAGAAATTGGTTATGCAAGCAATCTGATTACAGTATAAATGTATGAGTATGTTGATGATGAAGAAAAACAAAAACATTAGTGTAAATCTCTATGTGTTGACCCCCATCCCAGATTAAGAGTAGAGTACTTTCATATAAAGAAATTGCATGTACCAGGAAATGAGAAAGCTCTCATGGAGAAATGTGTGTGTGTTACTAAGGTTAGAGAGAGAGGAAGGAACAGAGAAAATTAGATGATAGAAAAATAAAATAAGTCAGGAGTCATTGCATCTGAAGGTCCACCAAGAACAAAATAAAATTGCAAGTGGGAGCAAGAAATTGTGAAATTAAATTTTTAGTGGATACTGGGACATCCTGGACATCTTGAAGCATAATCCCTCTGGGATGCTACATTAGCCAGAATTCAAATTTTGAAATCAAGAAATTAAAATCAACCCACGCCACATCACATTTAAAATTGTAGTATGTAGAGAGAGAGATCAAATATCTTGGACACTTGATTAGTGGAGTAGAAAAATAACTCCTGCTAGAGTTGAAGAACTAAAGCCCAAGTCACACTGAACCAACGGATGCAAAGAGGATGTAAAACGGACAAAAAAGCTTGCCATCCGTTCGAAAATGTGATGCATCCGTTGTGTGTTCACTGAGTACGTGTTTCATACACTCTATCTGTCAAACACCCATCTACTGCTATTTCATCCGCTCAAAAAGTTTTGAGCTGCACAAAACTTTTTGAGCGGATGAACTTTCCGCCGCGTACGATCTACATCCGCGACATATATGGGCAACAAATGTTCTATGTCCGTTGTCATCCGTTACACGTCCGATGTATCCTTTCAGCATCCTCTGGACAGCCACACAATTCACATCCACTCCAGCAGAAAGTGGAAAGAGGGAGGAAGCGAAAGATATGCAGAACGTCCACACAGTGTTAGTAGCACGGACATAGAAAGGATGGAAACGGATGCATCTCGTATATAAAGCATTAAAACGGACAAAATGTTCGCATATGGGACATATCTCAGATATTTAGGATGTCTGGAGGATGTCTAGAGTATGTGGAAGGACACCGAGCAGAAAACCGACATTTCCTATAAAAAGGGGGAGGAAATCACCTTGATCTCACTATCAGTCCAGCAGCCATGGTGTGCAGACCTCTTCAGCCTGGCTCTTGCTCTTCCACATCATCCATTGATCTCCACCATGGATCATCGCACACTCCTTTTGGTAGCCGCCATCATTCAACACCAGAACCAAGCCCTCTTCAGACTGTTTCACCTTGTCTACGCAAAGAGAAGGAGATGTCCAAGAACTGTCTGGGTCCAACTGATGATGGATCGGGAGAAGAGCAGAGTTTGGACTCTATGACAAGCTGATGATGGAGCTGAGGAACAAAGACACTTGTGCATTCCAGCACTTCATGAGGATGCCACCAGCCATGTTTGACGAAGTTGTGAAGCATCTGAGACCCAGGTTGACCAAGCAGAGCACCAACTTCTGTCCCAGCATGGACCCTGGACTGAAGGTGGCACTCACTCTGTGCCACCTGGCCTCTGGAACCACATACAGAAACATGCAGTATGCCTGGAGGGTGCCACACAACACCATCAGCATTGTGGTCAGAGAAGTGGTGCAGGCCATCATCGAAGAATACGTGGAGGAGCTCCTCCAGTGCCCCACCACTGAAGAAGGCTGGAGGAAAGTTGCAGAGCAGTGGTATCAGAGGTGGAACTTTCCCCACACTGTTGGAGCCATAGATGGGAAGCACGTGGCCTGCAAAGTTCCAGCCAACTCAGGGTCCAATTATTTCAACTACAAGGGCTTCTTCAGAATCATCCTCTTTGCCATGGTTGATGCTGACTACAAGTTCATGTTCATTGATGCTTCAGGCAACAGGACAGCTTCAGATGCCCAGATATACAACACCAGTGACCTCAAGGGTGGGCTGGAATGAAACCTCATCATGGGTTTCCCAGACCCAGACCCCCTGCCCAACGACACACAAGATGTGCCCTACTTCATTGTGGGTGATGACGCCTTCTCCCTCAAAACCTACCTCATGAAGCCCTATACTTCCAGATACCTCACCCGTGAAGAGAGGATCTTCAACTACAGGCTGTCCAGGGCAAGACGGGTGGTGTAGAATGCCTTTGGCATCCTGGCCAACAGGTTCCAGGTACTTCTCACCACCATGTAGCATCGCCCACAGACTGTGAGAAGCATCGTGGAAGCTTGCTGCATCCTGCACAATCTCATGCGCACCCGCTACCCAGTGTTGCAGAAAAGGCTTGTGGACCGTCAACAAGGCAATGGGGACATGGAGCCTGGTGAATGGAGGCAAGGACTAAACCTGATAGACACTGTGGATGTGCAAGGCCCCAACAGAGCTTCATGTGGAGGGAAGAAGCAGTGCAACCTCCTGAAACACTGGTGCAACTCCCCAGCAGGAGCAGTGGAGTGGCAAGACAGGATGGTAGATGCTTAATGGATGCTTCCTTCAACCTGTCTCATCACACTGATGAGATTGTTCCATGTATGTTGAGTGGCTTTACAATGAGTAGGGCATTAATAAAGAGTTTTGTTTATGTTGAAATGTGTTGATCAATGATTAAATTGTTATTGATAATAGAGGGCCATATATGTGGTAGCTGGGAGGGTGGACCATACAGTCCCACTATGCTTGCACTGGAGGTTTATCTATCCCACAACTATCCTTATCCCACAGCTATCCTTACCCAGCCCACAGCTATCATTTCCCATCCCACAGCTATCCCTCCCACAGCTATCCTTACCCATCCCATAGCTATCATTACCCATCCCACAGCTATTCATCCCACAGCTATCCTTACCCATCCCACAGCTATTCTTACCCATCCCACAGCTATCCTTACCCATCCCACAGCTATCCTTACCCATCCCACAGCTATCCATCCCACAGCT
>BLBF01000017.1:39105069-39125715 GCA_015471245.1 Laticauda colubrina
CTATCCTTACCCATCCCACAGCTATCCATCCCACAGCTATCCTTACCAATCCCACAAGCATGCAAAGGCTTAACCCTTTTTTCAAAGTTTTCCCCAACACTTTATTAAGTCAAAAAAATGAACCAAGTGTGTGAAGCAAAGATAAACTTTATTAATAACAAACCGTATGACTTTATTAAAAAGCAAAATGACCCAAGTAAAGTATCTTTAAGCAAAGATAAGGTGAACAGAAAACAACTCAGTCTCTGGCATTCTCTGGCCCCGAGAGTACAACAGGAGATGGTGTGTGCAGGAAGCTCTCAGAGAGCTGACTCAGTCCCGTGAGGTTGAGAGGCACTTCCTCAAGGACCTGGGATGTTAGGCCCAACACTGATGACAGATATTCTGGGGACGGGCTTGGCTGTGGGGTGGAGGAAGGAGGAGTGTAGTGGGGCTGTCTGGTCTGCAGCTGGGTCAGCTGAGGTGTCTGTGGCATCTGTGGCATCCGAGGAACCTGGGCCTGGACTGGGAAGGGCTGTCTCTGCTGTGGGAAGTCCTGGTAGTGGTAGGCTTGGTAGGCGAGGGGCTGCTGAAATCCGTGGAAGGGCTGTGACATCGGCTGGGGTGGAGGACCAGACCTGGAGTGGGTAGCAGCAGGTTCAGCTGGGCCTGGAAGGTGGTGCAGAAGAGCTGTGATCCTCTCCTTCATTGCCTGGTACTGGGCTTCGGGCGTGTCCATGAGGGTCTGGCTCACGTACGTGATGAAGGGCTTACGGTTGGAGGATGGTATGTCAAAGTGGACCAGCTGGGAGAGGAGATCTGTGATTACTTTTATTGTGTCCCTGATCTCCAAGAGGACAGTGTGGCTCTATCCCTCTGGTCTGCCTCTCTGCCTGCTTTCTGTGGAGGTGGAGCTGGGGATGGGTGTGGGTTGGTCTCTGGTGGCTGCCTCTTCTTTCTCCGAGACAGGGGATCTTCCACATACTCTGGTATGGGGAGTGCAGCTGTGGGGGGGGTCTCTGTCGTGGGGCCCTCCAAAGACACCTGCCTGGACACGGTAGCTGTCTCCTGGCTGGAAGAGGAGTGGCTCTCTGTGGGCTGTCTGAGGGAGAGGGTTGACAGAGAGGCTGCTCCTCGGTGGCAGAACTCACCCTCCAGAAAGCTGCACCTGGCCATGACATAGGTCTCCCGGTCAGTTAGCCTGACAGCGGCCTGCCCGGATCTTTTCAGGTGCAGCTTACCATACCAGGTGTGCATATGTTTCCACCACCCCAGGAGGACATCTGAAGTGTAGCCCAGGCTTTCCACCTTCTCTCTCCATGCTGCCTGCTTCTGCTTGGTGTCGCGATAGAGCCTGTGGCCCTTCCTCCACAGGTACTCGTTCTCCCTCAGCCATTCCAGCACCTCCTCCTCATGGTCTTCGTAAATGGAGTACTGTTTCCTCTCCCCCTTCTCCTTGTCTTGCCTCTTCCTCCCTTTGGCAGGGGCTTCAGGGCCTTCAGCAGCAGGGCTTTGAGGGCCTTGGGGCTGGTCCACCACAGCAGCAGCACCAGGAGAAGCACCACCAGCAGCAGGAGAAGCACCACCAGCAGCAGCACCAGCAAGAGAAGCACCAGCAGCAGCAACACCAGGAGCACCAAGAGCAGCTTCAGAGTCAGTGCCAGGGGGTGGGATGGTGGTTCTGTCCTTCTTGCCAGAGCTGGCCGGAGTAGTCACAGGTTTCCTCTTCTTCCCCATGGTGTTCTCTCAAGATGTCTCTGGCAGCAGGTCTTTCCTCTGAATGGTGACCTGCTTGTGAGCTGCATCCTTTTATATCCACAGAGCTTATGCAATTCATCCTCCCCGCATGCACAGTGAATGCTTTGCATCCGCTATGCATCTGCTATGCATTCTATAGTTGTCCGTGATGCATCCGCGTCATCCGCTACGCATCCATTCCTTCCGCTACGTGTCCACTTCGATGTTCTCCCCCGGAAGCCCTGCGGATGTGTCATCCGCTTCCATCCGCTTTCATCCACTAGGCTTCCTATGAACATCCGCTTTACATCACCGCTTCATCCTCCCCATGTCCGTTCCTTTCCGTTGTCCGCTCTGTTTATGCAAATTTGGGGCACTTTTGAGAGCGGATTACAACGGATGGAAAATTTGCTCATCCACTGTGTCCTTTTTACATATGTTTTGCATCCGTTGGCCAGTGTGGCCTAGCCTTCGGAGAGAGTTAGCAAAGTTTAAGGGACTGTTAGGCAATTGTCGACAAATTTAAAACAGCACTGAAAATAGCTCCAGTTCTCTCACTTCCCGATGAAAAAGACTAAAATAAAATATGGGGAAGTCTCTTGAAACCAGTAGCCTTCCTATCCAAATTAATGGACCCTGTAATACTGGGATGGCCAGTATGTGTTCAAGCTATTGCCGCCACAGCTCTCTTAGTACAAGAAAAAAGAAACCTCACATTTAGGGAGGAAGCTTTGGTGGTTATGACCCAACATCAGATCAGGAACATTCTGCCTCAATGAGCTCAAAGATGGTTTATAAATTCTCATATCCTAACGTATGAGAGAATCCTCACAGAAGACCCTATTTTGGTACTGTCCACAAGCAATCATGTGAACCTTGCTCAACTCTTGATGAGAGAGGGATAAGCGAAGGAGACCAACATGATTGTGTAGCACTATTTTATGGATGGAATTGCCAAAGTAGTGGGAGGAGAGATGGGATGTTGTTGGGGATCCCATACTGTGGGAAGGAGGGTTTGCCTATAACTGAGTTAACAGAGAGAACTGCGAGAACATATATTCTTGAATTGTCCCAGTCTCTCTTTTAAGACAGAAAGGGGTCCTTGCACACACACCACCTTGGACTTTGTTTTACACAAATTTAAGGCAGGATAGTGGGTGTTGATAAAATCCTGGAAGGAACAAACTGTACATTCCTTTTCTATTTAGGACTGAGTAGTTGCCGATGTATTTCCCCAACATAAAATAACAAGCACAGACTAAATGTTTGGATGGTGGGAGTTGGGAAATTACACTGAGTGAGGACTTTCAATAGAAAGGAAGAAGAGAAACTTTGTATCAAACTTTTAATGGGACCAAAGTGGCCTACGAACACATGAATGATTTCGGAACCTTGAAAAAGCAACACAACCAAAACCAAGACCAACAGTGTGATTGCAACTAGCCCCTAATAAATGGGAAACGCTAACTCCAGCATCAATAGTCAGAGTTGGGAGATGAATATTAATTTGTAAAGCAAAAGATAAGAATTTAGGAATAATGCTGAGCTTAAAATATACCTGGTAGAAATATAAGCTCTCTATGCAGCTTATTACAGGCAAAAGCATTTTTTGCAGAGAGATAGAAATAACTTACTGCAGTCAGCTAGGTGTCGAAAGAACCTTAACACTGTGCAACAGGAAGAAGGGAAGAATAAATTGTCTAAAATAGCTTCAACAAGCCATTTCTGTGTTTTGCGTATGTGTGTGTGGAATCAAATATGGGAGATCAATGGAATCCAGCAAATTTGGATTGTGGGTGGCTATTGTGTTTTGCCCAATGGGACTGGACTGAGCGAAGTTCTAGTAAAAAAATGTGACAAGTAGTGAAGTATGTTACTGTGAGAATCATGTTGCAACTAATAGCAACTGGACTACCCCAGAAGTTATGTATAGGGAATGTGAAAAATATGCCTATACTAGCCTCCCCACTAGGTGGTTTGGACCCTGTGTGACGAGATTTATTAAGCAACATAGGGGAATTCCTATCAAAGGAATGAATTCAGGCTTGGGAAGTAAAGAGCCCTCGAATCCCTAGATATCAGTGATGCTCCCAGATGCTTGAAACTCTAAAGGGCCTGTTAGCACTCTAGGAGCTAATGGACTTACAATTAAATTTGACTACAAACTTAAAGGAGATGACTGCAGTCCTGGGACCTTTAGCAAAAGGAAAGTGTGGGGAATAACATTGTGAAAACCAGCTAGCCCTAATAAAAAATTTGGGAGTGTAGCAAATTGGGTTCGTGAAGGGTTCAACAAAGTCTGCTGTATTAGGATTCTGGGTTCTGACGTTTCTCTCCTGTTTGATTCACTTTATGAGAGATATAGTACTATCAAAGTTTAAGGAATCAAAAGTAATAAAAGGAATTAGGTTATCTCCTTTTGAAATGATGTTTGGAAGACTCCCTGTCATAAGTACTAGTCTGAGAAATAATATAGGGGATTTAAGTCAATTAGGGTATTCATGGGTGAGTCTACTGAGTGGTACACTTGAAGAAGCGCCGCCTATAACTGCCCTACTGGCAATGGACAGGCCACATACGGGGCAGAAGAGGCCTTACTGGTGTCACTCCGGAAGCTGACCCTCTACGTATGGCTGAAAATAAGATCAAGGAAAATAGATGTTAATATGATAGGGCTAGTGTGTATGGTGGACAGATACATATTTTTTTAATTCTTTTAAAAGGATTTTATGTATCAAACAGGGGGTTGGACTGGATAACCTAGAGGGGTCTCAAATTTTAAAAAGCTGATATGTTTACAGTGCTTATCTGAGTTGAAGAAACCACATTTTTCTTGCTCAGTTGCCTAGTGAAGAGTTTCCTGTTCAGTGTGGTCAAACTTTCCTGTCTCAATAGAATATCTAAACCGCAAATGTGCTTCAAAACTTCGTTTTTCCAACTTTGACTCATCTGAGAAGGATTTGTAATTGCCTGCTTTTGCAAAAGTATTAATCTTTGTCAGAACTATCTCCAACAGTCTTTCTATGTTAGTAGAGAAAAAGGCTACTGGTAAGGCTATGGCATTATAGGAATATGAGAAGTTGAAAACTTGTGAAGAGCTTGTCCCCATGTGTGAAACTCCACAGTAATCAGGAGATTTAAGTGAAGTTTCAAAGAGGGCAACGCTACAAGATTTACTTGGGGTAAGTTCCCTCTTACAGATGAAGGCAAATATACCTGGATAGTGTTGTAGGATTCAATTTGAATTGGTGATGGGACCAGGGATTTAGTTTTCTCAGCTTTCAGATTTATGCTGGATTCCATCCTCAAGGTACCTCTCTCAACTGGAATTTGTGCTTTGGGCTATTCTATGAATAATATTTATGTGGTGCCTTCCTATTGGTTGATTGGTGTTTGATGGCCAGCGATTGGCTGTTATGTCCTTGTGCTGTCAAGTCATCAGCTCCTATAGGCCCTGTCCCACTGCACTTATGGATGCAAAGAGGATGTAAAACGTTAAAAAAAAGCTTGCCATCCGTTGGAAAATGCTATGCATCCATTGTGGACTCATTGCATACGTGTTTCATACGCTCTATCTGTCGAGCATCCATCCACTGCGATTTCATCCGTGCAAGAAGTTTTGAGCCGCACAAAACTTTGTGAACGGATGAACTTTCTGCCGTGTACGATGTAAATCCGCAACATACGAGCAACAAACGTTCTATGTCCATTTATCATCCATTAAACGTCTGCTGTATCCTCTCTGCATCCTCTGGGCATCCTCACAACTCACATCCGCTGCAGCTGAAAATGGAAAGAGGGAGGAAAGAAAGGGTACATGGAATGTCTATACAGCATTAGTAGCACAGAAATAGAAAGGATGCTTTTGCATCCGATATACATCCGCGCGGCATCCCCTTTCTTTCCTTTAGGCATACATGATGCATCCGCTTCATCCACTATGTGTCTGCTTTGAAATTCTCCCCCGGAACCCCTTCGGAGGTGTCATCTGCTTCCATCCGCTTTCATCCGCTAGGCTTCCTATGAACATCCATTTAACATCCCTGCTACATACTACCCACATCCATTCTTTTCCGTTCTTTTCCATTCTGTTTATGCAAATTTTTGCCACTTTTGGGAGTGGATGATAACGGATGGAGCCACCCCCAAAATTTTGCTCATCCGCTGTGTCCTTTATGCATACGTTTTGCATCCGTCAGCCAGTGGGACCAGGCCTTTAGTACCTGATAAGCTGGTAGTAAATCAGCACTCCTGAAATGGGAATCTGTTTCCCAAGCTTTAATCATTTCCCTGGCTATCTTTGTACTTGCACAGCCAACAATCATAGCAGCTGTTAAATTGAATGTATACCCTTGTTCATTGCAATATGAGGCTACCAATGAATTAGGTCTCCTTGTCTGACTGCTTGCTTGTGTTCTTGCAATCTGGTGGTTAGCTGCTTTTCCGTCTGTTCCACATAGTCGCAAGAGCAATCCATTCAGGAGGTCTGGTAGATTACATTAGCAGTATCTCCCACTTCAATTGAAGTATCTCTCATCTCTCCATCTTAGTCAAGTTTTCATTCAGGATTAATACATGTTATAGATTTAAACTACTTTGCAGAGAACTCCCATGCTTAATAGTATCCATTTCTAATATACTGTAATTCCCTTATGTTTGGCAAGTATTTAACTCCTTTTCATCTGTAGTGTAATAATCATTCTATTTCAGATGATTAGTTTAACATCAAGAATCACTCTAAAGGCTTGGGCTAAATGTAGCATATGGGGTGTCCCAGTTTAATGACTGCCTCATTTAACAATATTTGCAGTTATGACAGTGATAAAAAGTAACTTTATAACCAAACCTCACATTTTCAACCTTTGCAATCTGTGAAGCAAAGAAAGCTGAAATAAGATTATCAGCACAGTTGCAGTTTCACTTTGTGACTGCTTCAGTTATCAACCAAGTTGCCAATTCCAATTGTAGTTGCTAAATGAGAACTATAATTCTTCTGGAGTCCAAAAAGCCACTGCATGAAAGTTTAAGAGCTGAATAAGTTATCATTCCCTTCAGGAGCTCATGTCTTGCTGTCCTAATCACTATCAACAGTATTAAAGAGTAAAATACTTGATCGTTACTGTTACTAGTATTGCTCATTTCATCCAAAGTGGCATTTGCTAAACAGATACATTCAGGAAGAAACAAGTAAGATCAAATCTATAAGGAAAAGCAACTACATATATGAAACTGAGCTTCAATAAGCTATGTGCCAAGAGCTCATGTCAGCATCTTGTGGTTAACTGCATTACAAAAATCAGTAAACAAACAAGCATTGAATGTGCTAGCAAAGTTTGCTGTTGGCAAGATAAAATAAGGAAAGGCAGGCAGATCAATGCCTGTCACAGCTACCCTTGGTAGGTAAAAAGAGGGGGGGGGGCACTATAGAGAGAAAATAGACATAAGGGATGTGAAACATATACAGATGAATTTCTAAGCATAGCAGATATCAATCATTCAAAACCTGCCATGCTGCAAGACTTGACAGAGTCATAAGGAATGGCAGCAGGGACTGAAAATGAATGATTACCATGATCATTTTAAAACTAGCTCTGGGGCAAAGGAATACTTTGTGGCATATTCCCACCTAGATGTGTGAAATATAGAGGAATAGTAAAGGGGGAGAAAAATTAAATACCCCTGGAGTATTACATCTGATAGAAACAAAATATTCTAGAATTCTTTAAAATGTAAAAAAACAACGCAAAATCAAAAACAAACGTATTTAATAGAAAGTACCCAGCTCATTCATATACCTTCTATTAAATACGTTTGTTTTTGATTTTGCGCAACGTAATCCTCCTTTACTTGAGATCACTGTAACTGAGGTGAACTCTCACTAGATTTACAAAAAAGATGTTGGTGCCTCCCTCTACTAAAAATGATTGACAAGGAAAGCTCACTAAAGCAAGTGAGCCAAGTAAAAATGCAAAGACTGTAGCAACTACCAAACAAGATTAATGTGACACAAAGCACAACAACATTTCCATGGATAAAACATTGTGGATGGTAAAGAAAATAAAATATGGAGAGTGGCCCAGATACATACAGCTATAACAAGTATAATGATTTTGAATACTGAAGCTGTCAGTTCTTGAAGCAGGGAAATAAAGTGGCTTGTAGGAACCTCATTTGTTTCTTCTCTTCTGTCCCATGGGCACTACCACTACTGCCTATTCTTCTCAATTCTATCATTGTTAATTCACATCTCCTCAGTGGTGGAATTAAAATAATTTAACAATCAGTTCTCTGCCTAATGTCTGGCTGGGTAGACCCAGAAAACAGTTTGGAAAATGACCAGAAAATGGCCTGAAAAATGGTGCAAAAACTGCTGAAAGTGGGCTGAAAAACAGGTGGGATTAGCAAGTGGTGGGATTAGCAAATTCGCTGAACTGGGCAGAATTTTAACAACTGGTTCAATCCCACCTCTGCTTCTCCTACAGATTTCTCTCTGCCTCTAGTGTCATGTTTTCTATCTGTTCCACTACTGTTACTACCACTGTAACATGCTCCAGACCATAAGACGCACCGAGCTTTTGGGGAGGAAAACAAGAAAATAAAAAATCTGTCTGTACCTCACAGCCCCAGCACATGGTTCATCAGGGGTCTATTCCACTGCACTCACCACCAGTCAGTTGAGCAACAGCTGGATCCCAGCCTTCCATAGCCTGCAAGTCAGTGGTCTGGCCAACCAGAAACAGTGCTATCGCTGCCTCCTTTGTGTCTACTGCCTTCACCAGGGAATGCTGGAGCCTTCACCAGCATTCCCTGGCTATTGGCGCCACCCACTGCCATGCCTATTGCTGCTACTTGCCACCACCTATTGGCGGTTGGATTGACCTCCTTGGAATACCACTCTTCAGCTGCTCCAGGCAGTGGAGATCACCACCACCTTATTGCCATCTCCTGTTATTGCCACCACCTGTTGCCATCTCTCACCACTGATGTGGTTCACCACTGCTTGCCACTACCGACGAATGGTAGCAGTGGCAACAGGTAGTTGCAGTGATAAGTAGTGGTGATCCCTGTTGCCTGGAACATCAGCAGTATTCCGAGAGGCTGATCCAATTGCTGATAGGCGGCAGCAGAGAACGGTGGCAGCGAAAGGTGATGGTAGCGACAGGCAGTGGTGGCAATAGGCAATATACACTCCATAAGATGTACCGACATTTCCACTCCACTTTGTGAGGGTAAAATGCATTTTATAGTGCAAAAAATACAGTATATGGTGATATCCCAGAGTCTCATATTTCACAATCAGCTTAGATTGTTACTGTCTTGAAAAATACCTTAGGTTTTTTGTTTTTTTTCTTTTATAATGATGTAATTGCATCAACATGGCTAGCACAGAGCTTTTAGAATAATCATGAAGTGCTTGCTGGGAATCTGGGGATTTTCACCTAACCCGTATTTCATGCTGTAGTTTAAGAAGATCCTGCACCTTGCAATCTGCAAAGTGCAGCAGTATCCTAATCCTAATTACATAATTTTTAAAGGACAGTATTTTTTAACAAAAATACCAGTGAAAAGCCCATTCACTTTCAAACTGAAATTTCTTTCCAACTACAAAATGACGGATGATCTGCTTGTTTATTTAAAATATTGATTTCCCACTTTAAATTTATGCAAATCCCAGGGCAGTTTACAGCAAGAGAAACACAGAAACAATTCTATTAAACAAAAACAAATCCATTAGAAAGACAAGTAATAAGAGGAATTAAATCCCTTAGTGTAATACAAACCACAGTATGTTTTGCAACTGCCATTTTCCAAAGATTTTTTTTTTAAAGTAATTTGTAAAATTTCCTTCCTTCCTCCTTCCTTTCCCTTTCCGCTCCTCATGCATGTGATTATATTATTGATAATATTGTTAGCAGTTGCAAACCAAATTGTAATATTTTATTCTCTATTTTTGGAATGCACACAGCATTTACATCATAATTTTGACAATTTATTGATATCAAATGTATCTATCTATCTATCTATCTATCTATCTATCTATCTATCTATCTATCCATCCATCCATCAATCAGCTTTCTGTCACAAATTGATTTGGTTATATATCATATCACCAGTCAAACCTGAAAGAAAGGCTATTCCAGTGGTTATAGCTGAAATGCACTGCCTTTATCACCTTCTTCAGCAAATCTTCTCAAAATGAACACACCGCGGATCAATTCTACCTGGACACACTATCCTAATGATATCTAAGAACTAATCCATATAGTCCTTTATTCGGCCATCAAGTCCAACCATGTATTCAGGATAGGAATCAATATATAAAAGTTTCAGAAATGAGGGGTCCTTGGTGCTTCTTGGAGCTTGCTTGTTTTCTTGTAGACATTTCATTCCCCAAATTAGGTAACATCATCAATGTTAATAAGTAGTTTGCTGTCAGTTTATATTTTGATGGCTTCCTGTCAGTGTTGGTTGGCATGGTCTTAGATAATCTTTGGGCTGTTTGCTGTTGGTTTATTCTGCAGTTTCTTGATTCGGGTATAATTTACTTGATTGTTGGTCTGAAGTTAAACTTGGAGTTAATCTATGCTGATCTGGGTGCTGATTGCTGCTGGACAGACACTTGGTTCTTTTTGTTCCTTTTTGGGATGGGTGATAGTCTCTTTTGCATCTTCTATAGATAATGTTTGTTCCATTTGGAAATAAGGTGTGCGAGACCGGGTTCCAACAAACAGCTCTTTATTAAAACAATATAGTGACTTGTAACGGAACAACTACCCAAGCCGCGGCAGCCCTTCTTATAGCGGCTTGCTTGTGGCTTGTGGCCAATGGCAGTTGTTCAAGTGTCCCCGCCATCAGGAGGGCCAATCGGAATGGCGCTTAACTGACCAATCCGAGAACGGCCTATTCGGCCAATCAGTTTAAGATATTTGGAGTCTACCAAGTTCTATACACGACGTTGTTAATGTTTTTGTGTCTATTGATGGCTGATTTGTCAGAGTGCCAGTCTTCTAGAAATTTTCTGGCATTTTTGGACTTGGCCTGGTCGAGGATGGTCACATCTTCCCAATTAAACTATGGTTAAATCTATCTATATGTTGTGAAATTAAAGAATTTTCATCATGTCTTCTGATTGCTAGTTGGTGTCCATGGATGTGTTCTGCCAGTATTCTGCCTGTTTGTCATACATAGTGGTTGTTTGCAGTCCTTACATTGTATGTTGTAGATGACTCCTGTTTTTATTTCTGTGATTGTTGGGTCTTCTAGTCTGCTTAGTATGTTTTGAACAGCTTTAGTTGTATGTTATGCTGATTCCATGTGGATGTAGTAGTCTGTTGGTGGTTTTTGAGATATTTTTGATGTATGGCAGTGTCATTCTTTTTAGGGGTTGCATTGGTTGTGTCATATTGGGTTGAGTGATCAGGGATTTTTTGATAAAGAGCACCAAGGACTGCTCACTTCAACCCTGAACTACAAATATTCTCCTTTATTAATGTCAGAAATGTTGATCCAGACTCTTTGGCTGTATGAAGTTCAGGAAAATTCACCATCTCCCTTAATTATTGGTTCTACTATTTAACCATTTTTACTAATCAGAGGCTCCCCCCCCCCCCCCCGCAAGCATTTTACCAAATTCAGCCACACTGCTGAAGATTATGGGATGATAAAAGACAAATAATAGATGTTAAATATTGGATGACTGATCTCATATCTTTTCTCAGTTGTCTTTTCTCAAGGCTAAATAATAATATACTTTGCTTCCTCAGTCCTGTCATGTAATACTTACTTACTTCAAACTGGTAGATATCTAAGATATTCTAACATTGCATTTACGTTAAAATATATTTGTAAATGATAGGTATTATAAATGACTCAAAGACTCCCACCTAATAGTTTTTGTTGAACTGTAGTTCACCAAACAATTTTAGGTATACATTTCATTTTAAACCCATTTTTATCTGCTATATCGGTACTATAGGCAGATTGCTATTTAATGTCATGGTTACCAACTGTAGCATTCTACATTTTCTGCTGGAAAAATACAATTGGGGCTGATATCTGAGAGTCAGGAACTTTCTGAATGGTTCAATACTGCCAATGTTGCTTTTCTAATTATGTTCACTGAAGCTAAATGCAAGACTAAGGGAATTTCTATTACAAATTCTACAGTTGTCCAAATTCATGTGAGGATATTTCTATTTAATGACCAGTATGTCAGAAAATATTGTAGTCCTCAGAACAGCAAATATAACCGAGGAATGTCAAAACTACCCATCTGAGTCACTGGATTTCAAATCATTAACACACTACTTGGAATCTAATTTAGAACAAATTACTTGATGAGAAAGGTTACATGGCAAATAGATTGTGGTTATTATCCAGGAAAGGAGTGTAGGACAACTCACCATGGCCACGTCAGCACATGCCTCCCCCCAGGTGTGGCCAGGTGGGCATGGCCAGGTCAGCATGGATGAGTGGATGTGGTGAGTTGGTACAGATGACTTGGTGCAAATGACTCAGCAAGTTCAGGTTGTTGTGGATGGGTGGACATGACTGGGTGAGGCACCAACTGTCCTCTTCTCCATCACCCCTTTTTCCTTCTCCTCCTCCAGCCAGGTTGTCCCCATGTCCAATTGGGGCAACTTGTTCCGCATCCACTGACCACAATCTGGTCTCACTGAATCTTCCATGCTGAGTCATCTGTATCACCACTGTTGGTGGAAGATTCACTTAACTGGCACTGCAACAGAAATGTTAGGTTCAATTCTGCTCATAAGTCAAGGATTGCCTTTATTCAGCCTAGTGGTTGGATTCACACAACCCATTCAATGTATATCATTGTGTGTTGGTTTAAGGAGCCCCAGCTGGCATCACTCCTCCCCTTGCTTCCCAACAGTAATCAAATGAAGAGATGAATTCTGCCCAGAGGTGGTCTCGTCACAGCCACCAGTGGAGACTCCTTTTCTTTTGAAAGCTGGATGGTACCCAGGAAGGAAAGCCCATCAAAACTCGGGTGGGGGAGAGATACCTCCCCAATTCTCCTATCCCTCTCAATACTGTCAAGCTAGAGCTTCTGGGTGACCTGCATCTGGCTCTAGACGTTTCTCCCTCAACATGCATTTTGCTGCTTTACATGCTTTGGGAAGATGCCATCCTAGTTGTTTTGCACTCCTCCCCAAACAAGGGACCTCCAAACAAGAGACCTCAGGGAGCCCCCCTGCTCCAACTCTTGCCTGCACTTCATTCTCAGCTTCAGCACGCTTGCTGAAACCCCCTCCTCAATTCATCACCGCAAAAAAACACAGCTATGGGGCAATTATTCCATCTCTATATCTCTGGCTTGCAGAGTATATCAGAAAGACAGGGAGAAAATCTGGGCACTGGGGATGGGGCCAATGTGGAGGAAAACCATGAGGAAAGATTGGTTTCATCCGGCCAGGGGCAACAGTGCAGCATCTCTCCAAAGTGCAAAACTCCCCATCACCGTTTTGGTGCGTTTTGATACCCAGATCAAAGTTTTTGAATCCCTATCTGAGTTTCCATGTTTTATTTTATTTCAAAACCTACATTTTTCTACCCATGACATTTTATGTCATATATGAAATAAATAAAAATAAATGAGGATATTTTTTTCCTCTGAGGCATCTTGCATATAGTTTTGCTGGTATCTTATGGAAACTGTGACCACCAGCTTTCAGCATCTCAACTGTAACACAGTAATTTCCTGAAACTTTGCCATTTTTCGTTGATTTTATGGCACTTGATACTTTCTCCACTAGGATATCTGGCATTTCTTTTTCATGGGTGTTGTTAGTTTTGAGTGATCTTGATCTTTGTATAGCCCTGAATAGAATTTTCCAATTATTTCTAACATTTCCTATCTTGCTCTACACACAGAGCCATTTTCACATTTTAATGCAAAAATCTTTCTTGTATTTATAAGCTTGCATTTTGTTCTGTTATTAACCCCCTTGTTTTTTTCAATTGCCTTTTTCACAAGCTTCACATTAAACTGCTGAATTTCTCCTTGTATACCTTTTCTTAGGGTCTTGCAAAGTTCAACATACTCCAGTTTATTAGTAATACTGCTGGTGTTCTTCATTGTCCATCATTTTTTCATTAAGACAATAGTTTCATCAGAGTTGTTTTACTGTACTAAGTGTTTTTTTCTAGTGGAGCTATAGATGTAGCTGATTCATGGATGTTTTTGACTGTTTGTTCATTTGGTCCACAATGTTCATCTCTTCCAAATCTTGCAATAGAGCAAAGCAATTTGATGGATTAAAATCACCGTTCTCCTCTAATGGCTTATCCTATTTTTGTTTTTCGTAATGTCTTTATAATTTTCGTGCAGACTTTTTGACAGTCTATCTTTGCTTTAGTTTGCACCATACTATTGTCATTTCAAACATTAAAACAGTTAATAGTAATACCATTGCAGAATATGGTTTTATTACTTGATACAATATAGTCAATTTCACTTATGTACTCAGATGGACTCTTCCATGTTCATTTTCTGCTAGCTGTTTACTTGTAAAATGAGTTCATGATATAAAGTTCCTGTCCTTCAGCAAAATCTACTAATCTGTCACCTCTATTATCTTGTTCACCATTTCCATATGGGCCAGTTGCTTTTTCTCCAGGTATTGTTCTTCCTATTCTTGTATTAAAAACACCCATTAGTATTTTGTATCAGCATTTTTCTTTGCCTTGAAGGTGGGTCATATCACAGTAAAACTCTTTGACTTCATTATCAGTATAGTTTATTGTTGGTGCATAAGCTTGGATAATTTGAAGCTTGTATTATTTATTCAATTGAATAAGGTTTAATTCTCTGGGTGTGCCATACACTATGAATGCAGGCAGGATGGATTCTTTGGCTGGGAATAGGGTTCTTATATCATATAAACCCACCTTGAGTGGTGATCAGTTCCTCCTTCCAGTCCCTCCCACCAAAGCTTATCTGTTTGGAGGTCCCCCTCCTTCTGCTCCTCATCCTGGGCATCAGGGATCTGGGACAGTGTCTCCCCCACCCACTGGCCTACATCATAGACAATGAAGAGGATGCTCCATGTCATGGCACAGCAGCACTCCAGATGATCAGCAGCAGCACCCAGAAGGCCTCCCATTGCAGAGATTCCAGGAGGGGCTTGCTTGCAGAGGACTTTTAACTCCTTCACCAAGAAGATGAGAAGGAGGTCAGAAGAAGGCTTTGGGCAACCATGCAAGAAGATTCAGGCAACAGGGAGATGGGCTGGGTGATGAAGGCTTGGTCTTTCCTTACAGTTATAGCCCGTTCTGCCTCCTCCCTCCCTCCATTATGACAACATAGAAGAGATGACCCCACACAGTTACTTGCATGAGTATTAGCCAATGTGATGGGGAGACACTTCCTTTTCAGGGAGGATGCCAGCAAGGGGGCATCAGGATCAGCAAGAGGATGGCATCTTTTGCTCAGATGTTCAGCCACTTGGGAGAGAGGTTGGCACACACCATCTCCCTAAAAGAGAGCCAATGTTGTTTAGAGGTCAAGGTAGTGTGCTAGAAACTAGGAGATGGGCAGTTCTGATCCTGTAATAGGCAGGAGAGCCAGCTGGGTAACTTTAACCAATCACCAGGAGATAGTGAGTGTTAGGAATGATAGTCACCTAACAGTTGGGTTGGCAACTGTTAAACCAGGATAGTCATTTAATACTGTTGTACCTTTAAGAGAATGTTGTAATTGTGATTGGCTGAGGTTCCTTCAATGGCCAAAAGATGGATCCAGAAACCTAGTTTGTTCTTTTTTGCATTTCCTTTGCTTTCCTTTTGCCTTTTGCCTGATCGCCATTCTGCTTGAATTGCTGTGAGTCTTGCAACTATTTGCAAATTCTGTTTACTGAACTTTGTTTTTGATACTGTTAAGAAAAGGACTTTGTTTTTGGATTATCCCTGGACTAATTATTTTGAATACTAACTGCTTTAACCATGTTTGATTTGGACTGTTTGTTGGACTGTGTTTACCCATTTACAGGAAGTAAAACTTACATTTTACTGTTCAGTGTATCTGTGTGCTGGTTGTGTGTTATTTATCACCACTCTCACTATGTTTCCCTGAGTGCACTCATTCTCCTAACAGGGAATACCTCAACAATGAGTTCTACTCCCACCCGAGACAGGAAAGGCAGCTAGATTATTTAGGCCAACAAGCAGAAGACATTGAGTTCTATTCAGTGATGGGATTCAAATATTTTTACCACCGGTTTGGTGAGTCTGGCTTGGTGGGTGCAGTTTGCACACTTGCACACACTTTGCATGTGCACACATGTCAAATGCACACTTTGTGCAAACACAGAGGCATTTGTGCAGGTGCAGAGATGTTCTAACTCACCTCCTGCAAGCCTGCACTCTACCAGTCAATTCAACAGCTGTTGCATAGCACTCTGCTGTGCTGCATAAAGCAGCTGCACTTCAAATTCAGAGGATAAAAGTAACTATGGGAGCTCGGGTGGGAGGGTGGGCCCAACAGCAGAGCTGCAGAGAGAACTGGTTCAGTCTCCACTGCTCATCACTGCTACCAGCTTGGCAGAACTGGATTGAACCAGTAGAATACCACCACTGGTTCTATTCCTGCAATAGGCACAGTGAGTTAGAGGCCGGCAACAGACCCAATGAGTCCTAATCCTTCAATATACTTGACAGACTTTTGAGTGACTTGGGCCAATCACTGGGAGATGGTAAGTTCTTGTCCTGCAAGAGGCATAGTGAGAGTGATGGTCTGAGTGGTGAAGTCTTGATCTTCCCTGGCAGTCAAAAACCCCTCTGCTTCATCCCTCCTCTCTCTTCATTATGACATCATAGAAGAGTTCACTACACACATCACTTGCATAATTACCAGCTCCTCAGGTAGGGAGACACTCCACTTCAAGGAAGTTGCCAGCAAGTGTCACATGCTGAGTTACTCAGCCATTTGGGAGAGATTGGCACAAACAAAATGACAGCCAATTATATTTAGAGGTCAAGGTATTGATCAGGAGACTGTGAGTTCTAGCCCTGCAATAAGCATCAAAGTTGGCTGGGTGATTTAGGGCTAATCACCAGATAATTGTGAGTTCCAGTCCTGCAGTTGGCATGTGAGTTCTACACCTGCAACACACACAACAGTTGTCTCAGTGACTTTGAGCCAATCATCGGGAGATTATGACTATTACTCCTTCAATAGGCACAAAAGGCTGCTGACTTTGGGCTACTCATCTGGAGATGGTAAGTTCTTGTTATTGTCTTGTTCTTGTGCAATGTATTCTAGTACTGCAATGCACACAACAGCCAGCTGAGAGAGTTGAACCAATCACCAGGAGAAGATGACATTTAGTCCTGCTAAAGCCATGGTGAGGTCTATACCTGCAATATGCATGACAGTCTGCTGAGTGACTTTGGGCCAATCACCAGAAGAAAGTGAGTTCTAGTTGAACTTTAGGCATGAAAGCTAGCTGCATGACTTTGGGCCAATTAAAAAGTAAACTGTGAGTTCTAGACCTGCCATAAGAACAACAGACAGCTGAGTGACTTTGGAACAATAACCAGGAGAGGAGATGGAGTTTTAATCCTGCAATAAACCCGCTATGTTCTAGTCCTGCAGTACACATGATAGGCAGCTCCAGAATAAGGTGAATTCCAGTTGAACCAAAGGCATGAAAGCCAGCTGCAAAATTTCAGCCCAATAACCAAGAGACCATGACTTCTAGTCCTGCATGGTAAATTCTCATCCTGCAATATGCATGACAGGCAGATGAGTGACTTTGGACTAATAAACAGGAGATGATGAGTTCTACTCTTGGAATTGGCATGTTAAGTTCAAGTCTTGCAACACTGTATGTATAACAGCCAGATGAATGATTTTAGGCCAATCACTAATTCCAATCCTGCAAAAGGCATAGTGAGTTCTTAACCTGCAATACACATGACAGGCCACAGAGTGACTTTGGGCCAATCAGAAGTAGATGGAGAGTTCTAGTCAAACTTATACAGAAAAGTTAGCTGCATATCTTTGGACCAATAACCAGGAGACATGAATTCTATCCTGCATGATAGGTGGCTGAATGACATGTAGCCAACCATGAGGTGATGGTGAGTTCTAATCGAATCTTAGACATGAAAGACAATTGTGTGAGTTTGGTCCAATCACAAAGAGATGGTGAGTTCTAGTCCTGCAGTAGGCATGGTAAGTTCTAGTACAGCAATACCCATGATGGGCAGTTGAGTGACCTTGAGCCAATCATCATGAGAACATGGGTTCTAATCCTGCAATATGTATGGCAGGCAACTGACTGACCTTGGACCAAACCAGAAGATGGTGAATATTAGTCCTGCAATAGGCATGGTAACTTCTAGTCCTACAAAGCACATAATAGGTGGCTGAGCAATATTGGCCCAATCAAAGGGTCATGGTAAGTTCTAGTCCAACTTTAGGCACAAATCCAACTGCATGACTTTGGATCAATAATCAGGAGATGGTTACTTCTAGTCTTACAGTAGGCTTGTTATGTTCTAATCCTCCAATATGGATGACAATAGCGGAATGAAGTTGAGACAATCACCAGCAGGAGGTAAGTTTTAGTCCTGAAAATAACATGGTGAGTTCTAGACCAGCAATACACAGGGTTGGCTGCTGATTGACTTTGTACTGATCATCAGTAGACAATGAGTTCTCATCCTGTAATATGCACAGTAGGTGGCTGAGCAGCATTGGGCTAATCACCAGAAGACAGTGACTTTTAAATCTGCATTAGGAATGGTAAGTTCTAATCTGCAATACAGATGACAGGTGGCTAAGTGACTTTAGGCCAAGTAAATTCTAGTCCTGCAATATGCACAACAGGCAGCTGAGTGACTTTGGGTAATCATCAGGAGATAGCAATAGAACTTAGATTTATATACCACTTTACAGTGTTTTACAGCACAGTCTAAGCAGTTTACAGTGTCAGCATATTGTTCCCAACAATCTGGGTCCTCATTTTTACCAACCTTAGAAGGATGGAAGGCTGAGTCAAACTTGAGTCTGGTGAGATTTGAACTGCCAAATCACAGGCAGCCGGCAAGCAGGAGAAGAAGCCTGCAGTACTGCACTCTAAGCACTGTGTCACCAAGATGATTAGTTATAGGGAAATCTTTTGCAAGAAAGCCATCTCTGTGAGGTTTAGGCCATTCTCCAGAAGATGGAAAGTTCTAATCCTGCAATATCAATAGTCCAATACTAGGAGACAGTGAGCTGTAGTCCTACAATCCATATGACAGAAGGCTGAATGATTTGGGGCCAATCTTCAGGAGATGATGACTTCTAATTGAACCTTACACGTGAAAGCCAACTGTATTATTTTGGGCCATTAGCCAGGAGATGGTAACTTCTAGTCCTGCATTAGGCATGGTAAGTTCTAATGCTCCAATATGCATCGTGGCAGAGGGACCTTGGGACAATCACCAGGAGAATGTGACTTTGAGTCCTGCAATACAGATGACAAGCAGCTGAATTCTTTTGACCAGTAGCCAAGAGATGATGAATTCTAGTCCTGCAGTAGACATGAGTTCTAGTCATCATAGCTGGAGGAGTGACTTTAGGCCAATCATCAGGAGATGGTGAGTTATCATTAAATCTTTGGCATGGAAGCCAGCTGCATGACTTTATGCCAATCACAAGTAGAGGGTGAGTTCCAATCACACCTTATACATGAAAGCCAGCTTTGTGTCTTTGGGCCAATAACCCAAAAATGGTGAGTTCTAGCCCTGCAAATGACACAATAATTTCTAATCCTACAATATGCATGACATCCATCTGAGTGACTTCGGCCAATAGCAGGAGATAGTGAGTTCTGGTCAAACCTATGGAATGAAAGCCAGCTGTTCAGTGGTAGAATTCAAAAATTTTTACTACCGGTTCTGTGGGCGTGCTTATTTGGTGGGTGTGGCTTGTGGTCATTTGACTGGGTGGGCATGCTTGGTGGTCATTTGACTGGGTGGTCATGTGACTGGATGGGCGTGGCCAACTCAATGTCACTCATATCAAGGGGTGCCTCACCTGGCCCCTCCCCTCCCAGCCATTTCTTGTCACCCAGCCTCAACTTATCTGTAGTTCTCTAAAAATGTTGTTCACCTTTTTTGACTTTATTATCTGCATACTATAGATGTACTTTCATGGACCACTGAAAGGAAGAAATGGATCACATGCCTTACTCAAGAGTGTGATAGGCAGCAGGCTTTTAAGGGGGTCCCACAAAGAAAGGGGGACAATATATTTTCCAAAGAAGCAGAATGCAAACAAGAAGCAATGTATGGAAATTGAACAGAGAGAAGCAACCTAAAACGAAGGAGAAACTTCCTGACAGTGAGAACAATTAACCAGTGGAACTGCCTGTCTCCAGAAGTTCTGGGTGCTCAATCACTGGAAGTTTTTAAGAAAAGACTGGGCAGCCATTTCTGTGAAATGGTATAGAGTTCACCCCAAGGTCCCTTCTAAGTATCATTCTGACACCTTTCCCAGGATTTCTACTCAGAGTTTGGCATCCTCAGTTTTCTTGCCTGAGCTGGGGGTTGGACTAGAAGACCTCCAAGGTCCCTTTCAACTCTTGTTAAACACATGTATATTTTATGCTCTGGACTATTGACATTGAATGTATGTAAACCTGAAAAATATGTGGTTGCCCTGGGCAAGAGAAAGGCAGAAAAATCACTCTAGGTGTAGGGACTGCATAAAATATTAACATGATAAATAATGGAACAATTAAAAATAATAGCACAGAGTTTTATATATCTCTCTCTTTCCATTTTTTTTTCTTTCTCTACCTTCCTCTTTCTTTCTTTCTTTCTTTCTTTCTTTCTTTCTTTCTTTCTTTCTTTCTTTCTTTCTTTCTTTCTTTCTTTCTTTCTTTCTCTCTCTCTCTCTCTCTCTCTCTCTCTCTC
>BLBF01000017.1:39125815-39150071 GCA_015471245.1 Laticauda colubrina
CCCTCCCTCCCTCCCTCCCTCCCTCTCTCTCTCTCTCTCTCTCTCACACACACACACAGCACTTAACAGACAAGCATTTTGGAAGCTGCTCCTTTAAATTTATCCAAGGCTTGAGTGGATTCCCCCACCTCCTCTGTCAGACCACACTCCTCACTCCAGCACTTTAACTCACAAGGGGAAAGCGATATTTGCAGTGTCCATGGAGAATCCTTGGAGAAGTTTTTAAAGGACCTGCTTCCAAAATGCATTTCTTTTACATTGCCAAAGTGCTCCAAGGCTCGATTCACCCCCTCTGTCAGATCACCCCCTCTGTCAGACCACACCCCTACCCCTTCTGTCAGACCACACTCTTTCTTACTCTGACACTTTAACTCACACAGAGAAAGTGATACTTGCAGTGTCCATGCCTTTCTTCCTTTTCCTCGGGAAGAAAAAGGATGTGGGGAACGGAAAGCTAGGAAAGCAATTGCAAGTGAGCGACCTGGTGACCGGGTTGGGGATGTGGCCAGCCAGGGGTTGCCACCAGTTCAGCGACCCATGCCAAATAACTGCTACTGGTTCGCCTGAGTAGGTGCAAACCGGTTGAATACCACCTCTGCAGCTGTTTAACTTTGGCCAGTCACCAGCAAATGGTGAGTTTGAGTCCTGCAGTAGGCAGTGACTTTGGGCCTATCCAAGAGTCAGTGGGTTCTAGTCTTCCAATAGGAACAAAGGCCTTCTTTCTGTCCCTTCATCTCCTCTTGGTGGCCTTGGGGCAGTTACTCTCTCTCAGTCCTAGGAAACAGGCAATGGTAAATCATACCAAGAAAAATGCAGGGATTTCATTGAAGAAACTCTACCCCAACTTTAAGACTCTGGCCCACCTGGGAGGCTCCACCTACTCAGAGGTATTCCCTCTCAGAATGGGAGGGCAGCAAATCTATTCATGGGGGGGCGAGGATGGCAGGAGAATTTCTTAGGATCCTTGCTGTTGTTCGGTCTCTCTTGAACTACTGCTGCCTTTCCCCCTGCAAAAGTATATTTCTGAGGTTTCCTCCCTTTCTTTGTAAGGAAAGCTGCAGGCAGAGGTCCAGCCCTTTTGTGAAAAACTCTGGCTGACATATCAACCTGTCATCTCTAGGACAGCAGCAGCAGGACCACAATCTGGATGGACGATGTAGGCTTGTCATGGCATATAGTCCAGGTGCTTGTTAGGCTGCATTTCCCATCCTGGGAGATAGGAAAACACCTGCTGGGACAGGCCATCCCTAATTGCGAGCTCATTGTTGCATTGTGTCTTGGCCTTGAATGGGATGTTTCTTCTGGTGAGGGGAGTACCTCTACTCTTCCCTGCTTGATTTGAATCATCCCATGATGGTGATTTCCCTCTCTACAAGTTGTCCCCATCCCTGCCGCCTATCGGCTGGCACATTAGGGGCTTATGTTTCTTCTTGTGGCGTGCTGAGTTTTCCAGAGGTTCAATTGGCCAGGTCGACTTGCACCAACCCAGCTGAATCCACCCAGGTGCACTCATCCAGCCAAAATTACCTGTCCATGCTGACCTTGACACACCAATTCATCCACTGAGTCATTCATGCTGACCCATCCACACATACTCATTCATGCTGATTTGACCATGCCTACCCATCCATGCTGACATGACCACTGTGAATCATCCACCAGGAAAGCTATTGTTATAATATTCCCATGTAATTATCTGTATGGCTTGGTTCTTCTGTGGTCCAGAATTTAATTGATTACAGTTACAGTCAACAGCACTTGCCATGAGTTTACCAGCTGACTGAGATCCTCTTATAATAGATAAAATGTTGCTAGTTGATCCAAAATGTACTTGTTTATTCTATTCAGATATTCCCTTGATACAGTTGATGAATAGATGGACCTATCACAGTCTGAATTTAATCTATTCCCCAAGATTAGTTGACTGCACCAATTAATCCTTTTTCAATGTTCTCACAAAAAGAACCTTAATCCATTATTGACCTGTTTAGGTGTATTCTGTGAACAGGATTTATTTTTTACCAAGTCAACACATAACTCAAGGGAAGCATTTGATGACTGAGGTAATATGGTCATCCACTGTTAAACTCCTTGAAATTTGCCTACTGAGCAAATAGATCGACAGATGATGCTGTTAATATGGCTCTGCATTACATCCTACAATATCTTGAATCTTCAAAGATCTATGCAAGGGACCTCTTTGTAGACTTCAGCTCAGTATTCAATACTATCATTCCAGATATTATTCTAACTAAACTAAATCAGCCAGCTGGGCCTGATCACACTTGTAAGTGCATCATAAGCTTCTTAACAAACAGGAAGCAGTAGGTGAAGCTAGGCAAAATCACATCTGATACCTGTACAATTAACGCACACACACCCTAGGGCTGTGTGCTCTCTCCACTCTTCTCTATATACCAATGACTCTCAAAAAATCCCTCTAATTACTGTAGTTTGCAGATGATTCAACATTGATTGGTCTCATTCAAGACAGTAACAAATCTACATGCAGATGGAAGGTTGAACAACTAGCCTTGTGGTGCAACTGGAAATTAAACTAAACACACTCAAAATCATAGAAATGGTAGTAGATTTTATGAGAAACCCTCCAATATTACCATCTCTTACAATACTAGACAACACAGTATCAACAGTAGAGACCTTCAAATTTCTAGGTTCTATCATATCTCAAGACTTAAAATGACACCTAACATCAAAAAGTCATCAAAAAAGCACAGCAAAGAATGTTCTTTCTACACCAACTCAGAAAGCTCAGACTGCCCAAGGAGCTGCTGATTTAGTTCTACAGAGGAATTACTGAGTCTGTCATCTACACCTCTATAACTGTCCAGTTTGACAGAAACAGACTTCAACAGATAATTAGAACGGAAAAAAAAAACAATTGCTACCAGCCTGCCTTCCATTGAGGACCTGTATAATTCATGAGTCAAAAAGAGGGCTGTGAAAATATCTATAGACCCTTCACATCCTAGACATAAATTGTTTCAACTTCTACCCTCAAAATGATGTTATAGAGCATTGTACACCAAAACAATTTGATACAAGGACAGTTTTTCTCTGCATTCCATCACTCTGCTAAACAACTAATTCCCACAACACTGTCAAATTATTTACTAAGACTGTATTGCTATTATTCTTCTCATCCTTCCCATTACCTATCTCTTCCTACTCACGACTATAACCTTGTTGCTTGTATCTCTATGATTTATATTGTTTTATTTGTTTCCTAGTATTATTTGATTGCTTAGTTAGTATCCCATGACTATCACTGTTGCATCTTATGATTCTTGATGAATGTATTTTTATGTACACTGAGAGCTTATGCACCAAAGACAAATTCCTTGTCTGTCCAGTCACACTTGGCCAATAAAGAATTCTATTCTATTCTATTCTATCCCAGAAGCAGGCTTTGTAATGTTACACTTTGGGCTATTGTGACAGATGATTTCTGATGTTCAAGAGTTTGTCATTTGACTCTTCAAGATCAAGTCAGTTTTTCTAAGCAGAAAAACACAAATATTTGTGTTTTTATTTAATTATTTGCACTTATAAGTTTTATAAAGATCTTCATGTGGCCTAGATTAAGTCCCAGAAATTCATAAAACTATCTCTAATAACATTTCATTATCCTCTCCTTTTAAAGATTTTCTTAGTTTGGATTTTTTCTGATATAGCAATAGCACTTAGACTTATATACCGCTTTATAGTGCTTTACAGTCCTCTCAAAGCAGTTTACAGAGTCAGCATATTGCCCCCAACAATTTGGGTCCTCATTTTACCCTCGGAAGGATGGAAGGCTAAGTCAACCTTGAGTCTGATGGGATTTGATCTGCCAAATTGCAGGAGTAGCTTGCAGTACTGCACTCTTAACCACTGTGCCACTGAGACATATTTAGATTATAATACTCATTTTTCTCAAAATAATTTCTTAAATTAATTTTTCAGATTGTCAAAATATTACAGCTCTTTTATCTCAGTTTGCAATTGATAATTTGAGTAATACTGTTTACAGTTGTTACTTTATTTTATTTGTGTCTTTGAATCAGTATTCATAGTGACTGTCTGGACAAGTTCCTGTAATTTTCTAAGCAATATTTCAGAACTGATTTGCCATTGCCTCCATCCTAAAGCTAAGCCACAGTCACCAAGCTGCCTTTCTGCTTAAGGCAGGAAGAGAACTCACAGTCTTTTGGTTTCTTAATTGCTACAACACACTAGCTTTCAGACATCCTTTAATACTGACTTCAATATTCAGATGTATATAAAACATTTTAATATGCAGAGCAAATCATTGTTATTTTGAAATTATATAACATTTTAATGATGCTTATGAATTTCCTTTCTATTATTTTTCATTTTCCCCTTTTGATATCTTGTTATTTTATTTTTTATAGTTATGAAATCAATATTTTTAATAATATTACAGCATCCGAACACTTCGGTTTCCTATCTTCTTCTCAGAAGAGAAATTTAGAATGATGAACTTTTCAAGAAAAAAGCTAATGTTTCTGTTCTCTGAGCAGAGGGCAAAAATGTGGTACCTATAGTATTCATGACCCCAGCTTTGGAAGACTTATATGTATAGATTTCCAAAACATGGATGAAGACTTGTTTAAAGGAATGTCTACATTACAACTTAGAACTCATACTGAATAATTAAAATAATAATCTCACAAATTAAGAACAATTTTATGAAGCAATATATAATGCCTTTGTTCCTCTTTCCCCAAAGGACTGCACCAAGTTATTATGTAACACTTGTTCCTGTAAAAACAAAGTAAAAAAAGCCTCCCAAAAGACTTTTATTCCCAAAAATCCCTTCTTGTAGGGCATCATTAAGTTTCCTGTACATTTTTTTCTTTATGAAAGGCCTTAGAAGAACATTTCAAAACAGCACTATAGCTATTCCCTAGTAAGTGCCCTTGATAAACAACTAATCTTGCAGCAGCCACAACAAGAGCAATTTTCAGTATATATAGTTTCAAATTGGTATTATTTGGTGTTATGCAATAAGTGAATCTAGCCCATGACAGGGTAACTGAACATGACAAACTGACAAATTCCACTTTTGGTGAGCCTGAGATGGGAATTTGCAAGATCAGAATCAATATCCGAAGAAGATCTTTACTGATTGGCTAAGAGCTCCATGCAATTTGGAACCTACGTTCTTTCTCAGTACCAGCTTTCATAATGAATGATATGGCTCCAGTAGTTTTTTTTTTTTACAAATTACAATTGTTCACAGTGACTTTCTTCACTTCTATAATGCACAAAGAGAGCTTGAAAATTAAAATTTGAGATTATCCATTCTATGATAACATATCTTTCCAATAATATGGAGGTCAAAAAATTTGAAATTTATTTCAAATTTGGAAAGACTTTCTGAATGTCTATGTGGACAGATGCTAGATCAGTGAATAGGATTATGGTGGGAAAGTGTGACTTTGGGACTCATTCTCCTGGGCTACATATCAATTGTGAATTTAAAAAAATCATTCAAACATTGCACATCTGAACTTTGTCTTCCCTTATAGTTAGATACAAGCTATAACAATGCAGTACTTTACTAGTGCCATAATTTTAATGTTTGTGTAATTCTCCAGCTCTAATAAGTCACACTTTTGAGTTTTAAGTTTTTCAATCTATCAGGCAGCAATTGAATATAACTTAATAATGTTATAAAATGCTTATATGTTTGGGTAGCCTTTCCAACTCTGATATTCACCAGATTTTTAATGATTTGTATGCACTTTTTTATCTTAAAATCTGAAATGTTGCGGAACTATACAACAGGCTTAAGGCAAAAAGCTATAATAAGTATGATATAGGCATCTAACATGCTAAATATAGCTTGAAAATTTCTCATTTTCTATATATTGAAAATAAACAAGGTTCTATCATGTTTTCCTAAAAATAAAAAAAATAAGCCCTAGCCTGATTTTTAAGCATGTGCCTACTATAAGCACTATCCAAAAAATAAGCCCTAGTGAAGATTGTCATCAGCCCAGGGATGGATGGGCATGGCCAGCATTGGAGGCAAGGATGAGGGGGCCAACAGTGTCCAGCAGCAGCCACAGCCTGTGCAGCACAGGTGAGTTATCTATCCAAGCAACAGAGGAGACAAGTGATCCAGATGCACCACAGGAGCTGCAGGCAAGCCAAGAAATGCAAAGACAAGCCTCTTGTGACCACTCATCCACTCCAGCCCACTATCTCTCGACTTACCTGTTGCTCGCATGGCACATCTGGATTGTGTGCACTCCCCCCATGCCTCTGCCTCCATCTGCTATTGATGCTGCTGTGTGAAGATGAGCCTCCCTTGGCTACCTGCCTGCTCCAGCCCACCGACCATTCAGTGCATCTGGATTTTGTGCTCCCCCCATGCCTTTGTCATCATCTGCTGCTTGGACAGGTAATCAACTCACCTGTGCTTGGCTTCTGCACCACCTTTTCTGTGCATGCTGGGGGGGAGGCTACCCAGCCAGGCTGATCACCCTGAAATCATGTTTCCCAGAAAATAAGCTCTAGTGCTTATTTTGGAGTCCCCAAAAATATAAGTCTGGGTCTTATTTTGGGGGACACACGGGTGAGTACGTGCTCTGTATTTAAGAGCAAAAATATGTCTTTCTGAACTATAATTATTTTTTATGTAAAAGACCAGAGAACTTGTGACCAGATTGGTTGAAAAAACATTAGAAGTACTGTTTCTTTCATGATACTAAAGTTCATTGATGTCTATCAAATAAATTTACAAGCGTTATAATTTATTGGTAGGCTAATTAAGAGTTCTTTTATCTTTGTTCAAGAAAGAAGGTAAATCTAAACTTCTTGTTCCAAAGATCTCTAATAGCCTTAGAATAGCTAAATAAGCAATTTCAACTTCTACTAAGTGAGATTAATGAACTCAGTGTCTTAACTCTGCCATAGTTAAGAATGCAATGGTTTCCCTTTCTCTCCTGGCCCTGAAATGCATGGGAACTGCAGTCTTGCAGTTTTCTTATTAGCATCAACCATCCAGAGGACATGTGATTATTTTTCTGTGCTCCCCTTGTCTTATTTCCAGCTTTTATTTTAACAGATTTTCTTTAAAAATTATGAGGGCCTGAGTTTAATTTTGTGACTACATGAGGTACTATTTTTCCCATAATGAATTTTATCTATCTACATATTTTTTTTTTTAGATTTTAATTTTTATTTATTTTTAGTATCCACAATATGCATTTTAACTTTTTCATATTCGCTGTGCTTGCTTTAAAAAGTTATGTCTAAAAATAAATATTCAAATATCTAAATAATAATAATTTAAGAGTATTTTAACACTTATAAAATATGAATCTCTCTCGATGTTTGATTTTCTGTGAAGGACAATTCAAGGGTTTATCTCATACTCTGGAAGTGAAATTTTGGTTTGTTTTTACAGTGTGCCCCAGCATAAAATTTGTGTAAGAAATAAATTGGTGTAAAATTACCACGACTTGTATATTTGATTAGATGTGTATTTTTTAAAAAGTTGCCTTATAACTTGTTAATTAATCCAGCCTGAAAATGACTATCAAGAATAAAAGTACTTTCTTAAACATGCATACAAGCCCACACATTCACACATACAATGTTGGGAGTTGCACAGCAACAAAATATGTAATCTGTATCTCTGATCCAGAGATTTACCTCTGAAGATCACAGACATGTACAGCAAAAAACTCGACATATACATAGAAAAAGATCAGAATTTTCAAAATAAGATTTTCCAGTTAGTCATTATTAAATTAATAATATGTAATTCAAAGAAATAGTTTTCTGATTGCTTCCTTTAGATCCAGGTGCTCCCAAAATGAAAGGACGTTTCAGCCATATTTTATATTTCATATGCTTTTCTAAGAAATGATTAGTATATCATTTTTACATACTTCACAGTACTCATTGAATATCCAACTTCATAGACGTAGTGATATATGCAAAAAATGATCAAATTATTAACTGTGGAACTCTGTCTGAAATTAGTTTGTTATATGAAGACTCATGGCTTTTAGGAAGACAGGATAGCACTTCTATAGGATCTTATTGTACCTCTTTGGTAAAACACATTCTTTGCATGTGCTCAGTCTTTGAGGTTTTTCAATAGGATTGAAGAAGGGGGAAATAATAGAACTGATAATGGAGTAGAAAGAAACCATTTAGTATATGGTTTTCATACATATTTACATAAAGTTGCATATTATGTCCTAGTAATTAAATATCAGAAATAAGACTAAGAAAGTTATTGAGCCAAAAGATTCCAGAAGTTTTCATTTGAATTAATAATTATGCTTAATTGTAAGGTCATTACTACCTTAACCTGGTGAGTGCTAGTATTCTGGTTAACAATATTTAATATCCTTTTTCACATGAGGCAGCCAGTGTCATGAAGTGATCAATATACTAGGCAAGGATTGAGAAGGCCCAACTTCTAGTCAACCTTCAGCTAAGAAAGAAAAATTCATGTATAATTATAGATAGTATTTGTTGTATTCAGTGGTTCGAAGGTCAGCAACTGGCATTCCATAAAGTTCTCTGCAAACTCATAGCAAGATTGGTTACAGTATTTATCTTTATCCAGGTTATCATTTCAACACTTATCTAGATTTATCATTTCAACACTTTTCAAGTGTTGACAAAGTTCGTTATGGACTACATATTACATCCATATGGCCACATACATGTGCACACTCACACAGAGATTTTCAAAATAGTAGTTTTACAAAAATGATAAACACGTAATTCTTTGCACAAAGCATTAGAAAATACTGTGATATTTTATTATTAAAAATGCTGCTGAAAAGTTTATACATATGTGTCCAGCCATATATATCTTCTGTCCTTACTTAAGGCAAACCAAAAAGAAAAAAATGAAGAAATAATAACAAAAAAAACCCTGCGTGCCTCTTAAGGTTAAGAAGAAAAGTCTGGGATTTTTTTTCCTATTCTTTAAAGTATCCTTTGTTGTTATTATTATACAATCCTTTGAAGAGCCTAAAAATTTCCATTTATAAATCATACATCTGTCTTGATGTATTAAATTATTAAAGTGACATCATCTTCATTGATTTTTAAAAGCTAAAATCATTCACTTACAGAAATGGTTTTATCCAAATGTCACAAGCCTGACACATTACTGTACATATTGCTAGCAGAAAACAACTGGAAGTACTAAACAAATACCATAATTCACATAACAAATATACCCATCTGAATAAGATACCATCATTTTCCTTATTATTCCTCAATGAGTGATAAACAAGTATCATGTTTTAGACATGAAGGCAAAGATCCAGCTTTAGACAGCCAGTGTCACGAAGTGATTAAGATACTGGGCAAGGATTGAGAAGTCCCAATTTCTAATCTGCCTTCAGCTAGGAAAACTCACTAGGTGACTTTGTGCCAATCCCTACTTTTAAGACCAATCAATTTCACAGGATTGTTTTCATGAGGAAAAGCTGGAGGAGGAAATGTTATTTTGCTGCCATGAGCTCCTCGGGAAAGTGAAATATAAAACTAACAAAATAAATACATTACAATTACATTTTAAAAAATCAAGGAATGCATTGACTTCCTTTGACTATTGGGTAAAAATTGGGACTGTTAAAATTCTATTTGGGAGGAAAAGGAAAATATGCACTAATTTCATTTTCTCAGAAGTAAGATCATGTTAACAATTCTATTAGGTCTCCAGCTGTTGTTTGCTACTCTAGGAAGCTGTTTTTCTCTCAGAAACAGCATGAAGCTGTACATATATTCCATACTCCATACCCAACAAAACATCAAAGTAGCTGTAAGTTAGCTCAAACTATCTATTTTAAAGCAGAAGGCATCCTGTGTTACATTATGTGACATAACATCACATGTATATTTATTGTTATAAAGATGATAGTATAGCAGTATTGTGCCTTCCTCAATGAAAGATAAAAAACAGAATGTACACCCCAGGAAAGCTGTGATCTTGTGCAGAGCAACTGTCTTCAAATATCTTTGGTTTCTACCTTTATAAACCATTTGTAACTCACTAATAACAATTTCTTCTTTTGTAATGTCTGATTTATTTTGTTGATTTATTTTCTTTAGAATTGTTTTTCAACTCTATACAGAGATGCCAGGCATATTGTTGGAACAGTTGCATTTCACATCACACTTCCCTGCATTTGTAGATGATGTGAATATTTTCTTATAGAATAATGATGAATTATGAAATGATCTAACTTCTTCAAAACAAGTCACCCATTATACATTAATATGGTTTCTCACTTGCTTTCCGTGGTATCAAGCTTAAGCTTCATTAAAATAGATCAAAAGTTTTAGCTACTGATCCAACAAGAACTTCATGGAAAAATAATATCGCTCTTTGTCTAACTTGTGTGATCTCCATGTTCAACGTAGCTATATCAATTTTCCTTCTTTGCATAACCTTTTCTAACATCTGCTAGAGCAGGCAGAATCTTATCAAAGGAAAAAAACTGCTTTAGAAAGTAGGCTGTCTGAAAGAAGTAAAGGTTCATGTCACATAGGATACCAAAAACCAGGTTCCTACATCAACTGAACAAACTTGTTGAAATTCTTCCAGTTTGCCTCTGTGTTGCAATATAATGGACGTTAACACAAAGAGAAAGGAAAATGGTGGGGTGGCGTGGGGGCGGAGAGTTTTCTTTCCATTAAGGGAGAAAAAATAAAATCCTGTTTCCTATCTACGGATGCCTTAACATGCATCTATTCAGCCTGTAAAGGAAAATCTAGCAGGCCACACAGTCATCTGTGTCCTTTGTATGATACAACATGTTTTCCCAGAAATGAAACATTAGGAAAAATCTTTCATGTTTGGATCATCAGTAGTAATAAAGAAGAATACCCTCCTTTAGGTCTGGGAGGAAACATAGGTGGTATGATTAATGCTTATACACATAGATCACAACTGAAAGCACAATCTTTCTAAAAGCTTTTTTCAAACTGAAAACATCAATAAAAGCTTCTTTTTTTAAAACTCACAGCTATGTACACTTTTTTTTTTTTTTTTACAAAGTTCCTTAAATATAGTTCAGGCTGGCAAGTCATCTCTTTGCACAGAACTATACATATTTACTGCATAGTCAGTCCTATTTTTTTTTAATAATAATAAAATCTTATTTCCCCATTCTGGATTACAGCTTCTTAGGATGGGTAAAAGCCCATGATGACATCTTTTGTATAACAAGGGCCATTTATGATATGGCACATATAGAACATTTTTTTTTTAATTTTATTTATTGAAAGAAAAAGAAGAAGAAACCCTGTACAGTCACTGGCTCTGTGTTTCAAAAGTTCTGTTTCTGTTCGTTATGCTCAATATATATCCTTTTCTAGGAGACTTTCTTCAGGCCTCAACTCTTATATTCAATCAAAGTGGTTGAGATATTAAAGCGGAATCCTAATAGCAATGTACACATTTCACATTTCACAGGGTTTGAGAGGGTGATCTTTCTTGAATATCACAGTTCCTATGGAAAGGATTTGAAATTATGACTGTTCTGCTCTGTCACCTTTTAACTTTTCATTTTCACAAATTTCTTGATGGAGAATATGAATTCCTCCCTCCCCCCCTTTTCTTATGGTTAATCTTCCAGGTGGTATGTGATGGGTGAATGACTGAGCTATACTCTCGTGGTGGAATGTCCATGAGGCAAATTAGTACTGTTCTGTCCTCCACTGAAGGTGTTGAAAGTATGCAAAGGTTGCATTCCTGTTAATGTATTTGGAATCATGGTTATGGTATTGGGTGTCATGAGTGGAATATCATCTGGAGATCTTCTAAGAGTCAGGGTGTAATCAGGAGGACAGGTGAGTCTCAGGGTATCATGAGCTTGCAGTGACTCACAGTCATGATCATGTTCAAGCTGTTTCATCTGCAGTGACATAATTTCTTCATTCTGTATATGGGCAATATCATTGGTTGTGTTCCTTTGGGGACTGGGCCGTCTGTGTGTCTCATGACGTCGCTTGTCTTTCTTATAGTACAAGGCCGCAAATGCCAAAATGTTGAGGAATAATAATGATGCTCCTACAGCAATAGTAACACTTAGTTCCGTGGAATAATCTCTTTTGTTTTCTATCAGAACACTTGTATCCTCTGGAGAGGTTTTCTGGGTGTCTTTTGAATGCTTTGGATTGTTGCTTGGAGTCATTAATGGGCGTTTGGTCGTAAATTTCCCAGGAGAACGTCGGGTAACATATGGAAATGATGTCATATCAGGTGGTGGCACCTTAGTTGTAGTGGAAACGTACTGAAATATTTCATTCAAATTGTGCAAGTGTGGTACAAGTTCTAACCAGAAAGCGACTTTTGTTGCTCGGTAGTGATCTCGAACTCTGGGTTTCAAACCAATGTGCAGATAAAGCTGGTCTTTTGGATTGTATTTAGACCAAGCAACTTCTTCAAAACGATTAGGCTTTGTATGGATGAATTTTGTATCTTGGGGAACAGGCTGGTTTGGATCCCTAAAATTATACAAATAAATAATATTAAAAATAATCAACTTACATACTCAAATATATTACAAGAGCTAAAGTCAATTCTGTTACAGTCGTTACTTGATGATATCTTGAATTTCAAGGTTATGACTAATAGAGTATAGTCTATTTAGATCAGAATACTTGCCAAAAATATATGCTTTGATTCATTTTATAATACTTGCAAAATGAATTGTATATTTGCCTAACATATGAAAGGAATACTTGAAGTTATTTTTTTTTAAAAGGCAAATATTCAGAAATTTTCAATAATAGCTCACAAATGCAGATTTCAATAATAGGCATGGACACAAGCATCCAGAAAGTGGGTAAAATGTCAGGTGTGAAAGACCAGCTCTACATGTGAAGGTTCAATTAAAACTAACTTTTTGCCAAAAGGTTATACACCTGTTTAGAGTTAGATAAGGTTGAACAACATGGAACTGGACTTTCTTTATGGATATGTATGGATTCTAAGCTGTTTCCCTTTTCACTCCACCCCAGGTTTTGCCATCCCTTTGCCTATATAAAGGGATGAACTATGAATTGTGACAGCACTGAACAAACTTCATGACTTGGCAACTTGAATTTGATTTGGGATGCTTGTATGAAAAGGGGCTATTTCATGATGTTGAGTGGTATGTTTCCTCAAAATTATTTGTCATCTATTATCTCATCACAATCTAACAGATTCTCAGTTGCTCACATAAATCCAATTAAAATATGTTTATAAATAACCATAAAACACATAATGTCAAGGAGGTATCATGATTTAAATGCTCTCTCTGAAAGAGCCCAGTTTGCAATCTATTCAGAAGTGGCATATGCACCTCCTCATGCAGGAGGTCATTCCAAAGGGCCAGAACTGCCACTGAAAAACATTATTTCTGAATGTTAACTCTCATGACCTCTTGAATGTGGAGAACTATCTGCTGCTTTTTCTAACATGATTGTAACAGATGGGCCAATGGAAGATTCAGTTCTCTAGATAGCTTGGCACTAAGCCGTAAAGCATTAACATCAACACTTTAAATTTTACCTAGAAGCTAATAGGCAGCTAATGCAGGGTTCACAATACAGGTATAATGCACTCCCAACAATAACTATTGAAAAGTGTCCAGTCTATACTAGATGAAGCTTCAAGTAAGTTTTTAAAGGTAATAACCATTATTATTATGGCTTACGTAAGCTGCCTATGAATATAGAAATCTTTTTTTTTTTTTAAAGGCTAAAAATGTCAAACCTTGAAAGTTGTAACTACAGTGTTGGAAATCTCTCTTTATAAAAACTAAGAGTTTTGAAATAAAGACCATTAAAGGTTTTGAGAATAGAATGGATTTTTTTTCTATCTTCTGTATATGTACAGTAGTCTTCACTCATTTCCTTGTCATAGGAAAACTGGTCCTTCCTTGGGGTTTCATTTTAATTATAGAGGGCTGTTATGGCAAATCATAATAAATACTTTTTTCTATGTTAACTATTGTTTTTGTTGGAACAGCAGTAATTTGTATTAATGGCTACTGAAATTGAACATGTTTCCAATGTCAATAATTAGACCTGAAAATATAATTTGTATAAAAGCTGCAACTATATTCCTGCAACAAATTGTTTCAAGCAAAGGTATGAAACCTGGTATAATGCAAATCACCAAAAATATAAATATAGCTTTATTTGAAATTATTCAGGCTACATTCTACATTTTCCATTCAGTTACCCTTCCAAAATTGGATTTTACAATGTAGATATCTATTAGATTTTGCCACTGGCAATACATGTTGAGAAAAAAAAAACAGTGTCTGTGAATTTCTGGTTTAGATTTATAGTTTTAGATCTAGAGTTTTAGATTTCTGGTAAATATATAGATCACATTCTAACTTGTGATCTGGCCTATTATAAACTATCAACTCTGTCTTTACTTTAATTGGATCCAGTGTAAAATATGGATGATGTGATGTAAAAAGTGCTTGGTTTAAATATACAAAAACAGTTATAAAAATTTTTGATGGGAAATTCTTATACCATCCTAAATATTTTTACAGTGATCTATCTGCTCGATATAGAAGGGTTTTGTGTGGTTTCTATTAATTGTTAAATAGGTTTCAAGTTCCTTGCTTTGATTTTCATGTTTTGACTAAACACAATAAATAAAGAAATGGCATCTATCTGCCAACCTACTATCTACCAAACACACACAAAAATGCAAAAAACTAATTCTGCTATATATAAAAATAATCATGGATTATTTTTTGGCATTTTAATTAATCCCTAGAATTTAATTTAGCTTCAGCTGGATAAAATGGCTCTTGCTTAACTCAAGTTCTTCCCCTAAGAGAGAAAGGGTTGATATAAATGAGTGGTCCAAATTTTAAAGGTAACAAAACAAAGAGAGGAAGGAATATTTCAACTTCAATTTGTGGCTCTGTCATTGTTAGGGATGTCCTGAAAGTTCTCACATTGGATTTTCCCCATCTTGTTTACTTAAGACAAAACTTGTAATAAGAACTGAAAATGCATTCTGGAAACAAGACAGAACTCCTAGATTTCACGTAGATACAAAGTGTTGTCAGTTTTAGTTGAGAAAAAGAGATGAAAAGAAAACAGTAAAATTTCTCTTGCTAAGTTCTTCTACATAAATTGAAGAAAATTCCATGAAGTAGATCAGTGAGATTCATTATGATGTCCTTTTATTAACCACAGTAACAATTGCTTCATCCTGTTTTAGAAGAATTGAAGCAAAACAATTTTTATTGTATTGCATTAGTATTTAATAATTTTTTTAAATAAAATACTAAACTTTTGCTGAGGTAACAATTACAGATTTGTCTTCAAAATTGGACAAATATGTGAATATATTTTGTCCATTGCAACTATTGTGTTCAGCATTCTGTATTCTGTTATAAGCTTAATTATTTTTTCCTCTGGTTTTTCTTGACATATAAATTCTTTTTCAATAAGGTGGTAAGATCCATACTGTATTACATTGAGTTGCACTGAATGTTCTCTCTCTCTCTCTCTCTCTCTCTCCCTTCCTTTCTCTTCTGTATAGGTAAAATGTACCTGTGGTTTTAAATATCCATAACTACTGTAAAATTCTCCCAAGGTTTTTTTATTGTCTACTATTGTTAAAACTATAATTTAATCTTTATAAAATTTTATATTAACCTAACAAAATTATCCTTTTCATAAGATCTCCTAGCATTCATAAGTAACTCATCATGCTTATACAGTATCTGAGATACTCACTACAGGTAGTCCTCGACTTACAAAAGTTCAGTTAGAAGTTACAAAGGCACTGTAACAGTGATGGATTTCAAAAAAAATTCCTACCGGTTTGGTGCGAGTGCATGCTTTGTGTGTGCATGCCAAATGTATGCTTTGCACACATGCAGCATTTGCAACTCGCCTTCTGCTACAAGCCCTATGTGTAAAACAGCTGATGCATGGCAAATGGCTGTGCTGCACGAAGCAGCTGAGGTTGAAAAACAGGAAATAAAGGTAAGAATATAGCCAGGGCAGGTAGGTGGGCTCAGTAGCTGATTGTAGGAGTGAACCGGTTCGCTCACAGATGATCCTCGGAGCTACCGGTTTCGCCAAACCAGGCCGAACTGATAGAATACCACCACTGCATTGCAAACACTGACTTATGACTGTTTTTCACACTTACAACTGTTGTAGCATTCTTATAGTCACATGATCAAAATTCAGATGCTTGGCAACTGACATGTATTTATGATGGTTGCATTGTCTCCAGGTCATGTGATCACCTTTTGTGACCTTCTGATAAGCAAAATCAATGGAGAAGCCAGATTCATTTAACAATCATGTAATTAACTTAACACCTGCAGTGATTCACTTAACAACTGTGGCAAGAAGGATCATACAAGGAGGCAAAATTCATTTAACAAATGTTTTGCTTAAGCAACAGAAATTTTGGGCTCAGTTGTGGTCATAGGTTGAGCACTATTGTATCGGACAATTCATTTAATCTATGTATTTTGCTTTACAAATATGCAAATTGTGTATATGTTTCTAAACAAAGAAGTATATTTCTTTTGGAAAAACAGTCACTTTGTTCTAACTCAAGTAATTATATGCATTCTACGAGTATAGTTGGTATCGAGCCAGTCAAATTCAGAAGATTCTGTAAAAATCTAATATCTACCTATTTATGATTTTTATGGGGAAAATGGTTGGAGGCCGAAGTGGGATTGATCTATCTGTTCATTCATCCATACATCCATTTTCCATCCATGCACAAATACTGTTTAAATTTAGGAGTCAAGGAAGGAGGAGTACATATATCACTTTTTAGTGTAGAGAAGGATACGTTCTCTTCTGGTTTCTTTGTGGAACAGAAACAATTGCTTGCTTTTTGTGATATGTACTATGCCAGTCTGACTTTTTAAAATCCTATGAAATCCACTTAAGCTCCTGAATGAATCAGGACACTGTGTTTTTCTCTGAACTGTCCAATATTGCTGCATACCATTTTCTGCACTGCAGTAGAGCTGCGGTTCTGAAAGCTCGGATTTGCCATAAAGGTTCATTGGAAAGATTTATGGGCCCTTGGTGCACTGCAAGGACCTTTCTTAAAATTCAATACTAAGACAAGAAAAGAAAACGAAAAAGAAAGTTTCAAAACCTGAAACAAAACAACAACCGTCACTGCTATTTAGAAGGGGAAATACTACATTATAAATTAAGATATTTATATAAAATGTTTTCTGTTAGCTTTACCAATAAGTTCCTTTGATCTACTGTAGCATTATGTTCTTTTCATATGCTTGAAAATATATTTTGGGAGCTTTCACATTTAAGAAACTAAATATTCTAAAATTAATCATATACCATCCTAGATGAAGGAACAAACATATATAATTACTTCTTTTATATCTTTTACCCCATCTTTAATTTTAAAAAGGCAACCAATTTATTCTATAAAGAAACCCCAGTGGCAGTCTGGTTAAATCAGTTTTTTTCTTTCTTTCTTTTTTCTTTCTTGCCCTAAGTGTTATGGGAATATGCAATGGTGAAAAAACAGTACTGAAACAGACAAACTAACCACAATCAAATGTGCTTGATTAATGAATTATATTTTGTATCACTATTCTTCCAAATAAATGTACTTTTATTGACAGAAGTTGGATAGCAAGAAATGTGATCTGTTGTCTTCATAATATCTATGAAAGGTGCCTTGCCTCTTTTAAACTGGGTTGGTGGGACAAGGCCTATTTTTGATAGAGATAAGTTTGATTGTACACATGTGTGGACTGTACCTTCCAAGATCTTGAAAGCTATTCAGAATAATTTGTAAAATAAAATAATGAATCCTAATCCTTCTACATACATGGAGGTCATATTCTCCAAAACCTCCAGCACCTTCTTTTAAGCTTGCCTTGCTTGTACATTATGTTTGGACAATACTGCTTTCCTTTTATAGCAGGGTGCCCTCTGTGAAACAAGGCCAGTCCAACGAGAAGGATTTTATAAGAATATCTAAAGAGAAGCTTTTATCATTATAATTATATCATTATAAAGGAACAATATGCTTAAAATGTTAAGTGTCACCCTACCCTGTTTTGGCAAAGTTTGTCCAATAAGTCATAACAACCGCACTGAGCATGACATCATTCTTTGAAAAGTTGCAGTTGAATAATTCAGTAGGACCGATCATGGGGATACCAAACACATAAGGGACTTCATCACCATGTGCAGAATCAGCCCAACTGGGTTTCATTTCACTTTGGCAGTGGTGATAAAATGCATAGAAGTATGTTGGAGAACCATACTGAGCATGGAGGTCTGCTGTGGCAACAGCTGGTGCAACCCATTGGTGATCAGTAAAAAGTGCCACCAGGGTCTTCCTTCGTGTTTCAGGATTCTCCTTGTCTGCCCAATCTGTGTACATGAATTTAATGGTTTCTCTAAGAGTATCTTTCCCTTCTGGATAACCATATAGATTGTCCACAAAATTAGATACGGAGAAATCAAAATCATTTGGAGATATGCCTTCTTCATTATCCACAATTCCATCTACAAATTTTAAACCTTCTCCTTGGTTTACACCTAACATTATATCATAGTTGAGAAATTCTCCCTGTTCCATTAGAATCTGTGGATCATCTGGAATTACATCCCCATCAATCACAGGCCCAAAGGCAATGTGGTATGTAGCTGGTGTGATTGTTTGCTGAATGAGTTCTTTGTAGTTCTTATTCCGAAAGCATTCAACTAAGTCTGTAGTGTCCAAAGTGTTGCAGCCCACTTTTTCTGCCAAAATTGCAGTGTACTTGGCAGGCTGGTAATTCACTGCCCAGCTGGACAAGGCTGTTCCACTTTGAATGATTGCTTTTTGGAACAGACCTGCAGGTGCAAAAGTGAAAATTAAAACACACACACATACACAAAAGACAAAGCAAAAGGAATATTTATGATATCAAGAAAAAGCATTGATTAAGAGAAAGCACAATTCATTTTGCTTAGAACAATGACAACAAAACATTATTGCAGTCCTCTTGCCAAATGGTAGCTATATTTCCTCTCAAATTCAATGTTCATTATATAAAAAATGAAAAATCCAATGTGAATATTTAGGAGATGAAATTATTTCTGAAATATGTAGTACATTGAAATAATTGACTCCAATTTTCACTGAATCCATCTATGGAGCCAGATGTTAGTGTTTCTTCCGAACATAGATACAAGTTGATAGCAGTTGTTAACTGGCAACATGAACTTTTTTATTTTAAAAAAACCCTGTAATGCTTTTGAAATTTGTATCTGGACTTTGCTAAACTTCACAAAATCTCTTATACATAAGCTACTTCAAAACAGAGAAACAGTGATTTCACAATCAAGTCTAAAGATTTTATTCAAAGGAGTGATTCAATCAACTCAATTTTAAATGTAATAGTGGAACAGAATATTTCAGTAGAGTAATGTGCAGTCTAGCACAAATGTATATCTTCTTTCTTCTTTTGCAGTATGCATGGTTGACCAATCTAATAGCAGCAAAATATTTTTGGGTATTTTTGCTATATTTTTTTTAAAAATGGAATTTTAAAATTATTAATTTTATTTAGTAGTTATGAAGATCATTAGGTCCTGGTTAGTTTATTGATTTACTCCATATGTTACAAAAACACTTATTGTCATGACCTTTAACTGGGCAAACAGTGCGTCACAGGGCAACAATTTTTAAGCCAAGGGACTTCAAATGGGCCAACTTACAGAATGCATTCCAAATCTGTAACCTATGACTCCCATGGGAATGAAATTTGGAAAAAAATGTGGCTATAGGTTGCTGCTGCACTACTGGACTGAAGTCACTTCTGCTACCACTGCTGTTTTTTTGCCCATCTTTAGTCATTCTGTTTCTCTGAAACAATGATCCATCAGGCCATATGTGTCTAATATTACATAAAAGCTATTGTTTTTATTTTAAAAATTGGAACTGAAAACCTCGTACAGTTGATATAATACCAATTCCTAAGATGCTGATATCGTACAAGTAATCCTTGACTTACAACCATTTGTGACTATTAGAAGTTATGGACACACTGAATAAAATGAATTATAACTGTTTTTCTACTTAGGACCCAACACATCTCCATAGTTATATGATCAAAATTCAGACACTTGGCAATTGGAATATATTTATGAAAATTGCAGTGTCTTGGAGTCATGTGATAGCTTTTAGCGACCTTCTGACAAGCAAAATCAATGTGGAAGTCACATTCACTTAACAACTGCATTACTAACTTAACAAGTGTAGTGTTTCACTTAACTGTGGCAAGAAATGTTGTAAAATGGGGTAAAATTCACTTAACAAGTGTTTTAGTTAAACATAAACTGTGGTTGTAAATTGAACATTATCTGCAGTAGTTTCTGGAACTAATTCCTATTGTTTTTGCAATTCATTCTTACTTTATAGAGCCTTGATGGCTCAGTAGTTAGAGTGCAGTACTGCAAGCTACACCTACTGCAATTTGGCAGATCGAATCCCACCAGGCTCAAGGTTGACTCAGCCTTCCATCCTTCCGAGGTGGTAAAATGAGGACCCAAATTGTTGGGAGCAATATGCTGACTTGTAAATTGCTTTGAGAGGGCTGTAAAGCACTATAAAGCAGTATATAAGTCTAAGTGCTATTGCTATTATGACTACTAAAATCATATTATTTAACATGGAAAATGGTTACCTTCTGAATAGTGAGACAATGTCAAGAGACTAACACAAGATGCTCCAGCTCCCGATCCAAAAATTGTAACTCTTTTGGGGTCTCCTGCAAATGATCCAATATTTTCTTCAATCCATCTCAGAGCTTGAATTTGGTCAAGTAATCCATAATTGCCTTTTGCTGCTTGGTCTCCAGTACTTAGGAAACCTACAAATTCAAAAAAAAAAGAAAGGGAGGAAGGAAAGAATATGTTAAATGCACTGGTCAAGGAATGAGTTACAGGGCATGCAAATAAAATCTTTTCTTCTTCAAATTTTCAAATGCTTATGGTTCTACTTAAATGTAATTAATAAAAGCTTTAAGGACCAGAACCAAATTATTTTTTCTGTCATGGAAAAATGTATGGCAATTTTTATTTCTTTTACATATATTCTCCTATAGTAATTATAATATTAAGAACAATATATATATATATATATATATATATATATATATGTGTGTGTGTGTGTGTGTGTGTGTGTGTGTGTGTGTGTGTGCTGTTTAGCTTCCTTCGGGTATTATCCCACGTCATTGTAGTTCTCTCTCTCTCTCTCTCTCTCTCTCTCTCTCTCTATATATATATATATATATATATATATATATATATATATATCTTCTGCCATCATCAGGCTTCTAGATTGTGTTCATGAACTAGAAACCTGATGATGGCAGATGAGATTCTGCCAAAACGTTGCTACAACTTAAAAAGCAAAACTACAATGACATGGGATAATACCCGAAGGAAGCTGAACAGCATACATGTAAGTACCCATGAAAATTTAAGATATGTATGTATGTATGTATGTATGCATGTATGTATGTTTTTTTAAGTTTTCGCGGGTTCCACCAGACTGTCAATCATTTGGAAGCCTGCACTCTCAAATAGAAAGATCTCCACACCACAAGCCAGGCAAACACCTGGGCACAAACAGACTCCCTCTGATACCTCCAGCTCAAACACACCCCAACCAGACACCCAGATGAAACCTAGCTTCCTAAAAGATAACAGCCGTCCTTTTATGCAAAGCCAAGCTGCACTGAATGCCTCCAATACAGGAACACAGTGTTGCCAGCCAATCAAAGCCACAAAACAGACAGAAGAAACCAGAAACACCAATCAAACAAACTCCAAAACCAATAAACGCAGACCTAGACTCCCACCCAATCAGGATGTAGAAAAAACCATCCTGGCACAGCAGTAGGCTAGCCTCAAATTTAAAACTAACAGCTGTGATAGCCTGACCCACATACAAACTCAATACAGAAGCCTGATGATGGCAGATGAGATTCTGCTAAAATGTTGCTACAACTTTAAAAGCACAACTCCAATGATGTGGGATAACACCCGAAGGAAGCTGAACAGCGTGCGCACACACACACACACACACACACACACACACACACACACATATATGTGCTGTTCAGCTTCCTTCGGGTATAAACAGCTGTCCTGCCCTACATAAGAGGTACTACAGACAAAATCAGTAAGATACTACACAGGCATCACATCAAGACTGCCTTCAAAACAGACAAAAAAATAGCAGCCATCCTGAGGAACCCCAAAGACAAAATTGACCTGGAAAACCAAGGCATATACGAAATTCCCTGTACATCATGCCCGGCCACATACATTGGACAGACCAATAGAAGAATAAGAACCCACCTGGATGAACACAAAAATGCAGTAAAAAAGCTGGAACACACCTCCTTACTAGTCCAACACATGAAAGCCACAGGTCACAGCATCAACTTCAGTGGCACTAAAACCCTAGCCACTATAGAAAACTCCAGCCAAAGAATCATCAGAGAAGCCATAGAGATTGAAAAAAGATTTGAAAGCATGAACAGAAGAGATGATTCCACCAGACTGTCAATCATTTGGAAGCCTGCACTCTCAAATAGAAAGATCTCCACACCACAAGCCAGGCAAACACCTGGGCACAAACAGACTCCCTCTGATACCTCCAGCTCAAACACCCCCCCACCAGGCACCCAGATGAAACCTGGCTTCCTAATAGATAATAGCCGTCCTTTCACACGAAGCCAAGCTGCACTGAAAGCCTCCAGTGTAGGAGCAGAGTGTTGCCAGCCAATCAAAGCCACAAAAGAGACAGAAGAAACCCGAAACACCAATCAAACAAACTCCAAGTCCAATAAACACAGACCAAGACTCCCAACCAATCAGGATGTAGAAAAAAACATCCTGCCACAATAATAGGCTAGCCTCAAATTTAAAACCAACGGCTGTGAGACCCTGACCCACATACAAACTCTATACAGAAGCCTGATGAGGGCAGATGAGATTCTGCTGAAAGGTTGCTACAACTTTAAAAGCACTACAATGACGTGGGATAATACCCGAAGGAAGCTGAACAGCAAATATATGTGTGTGTGTGTGTGTGTATGTGTGTGTGTGTATACATATACATATACATATACATATACATATACATATACATATATGTTTGTTTTTTTAAGCTTTCGCAGATACTTATATGTGTGCTGTTCAGCTTCCTTCGGGTATTATCCCACGTCATTGTAGTGCTGTTAAAGTTGTAGCAACGTTTCAGCAGAATCTCATCTGCCATCATCAGGCTTCTGTTTCAAATTCGAGTTTTTTTTTTTTTTTTTTTTTTTTTTTTTTGGTCTGTGTTCACTGGACTTGGAGTTTGATTGATTGGTGTTTCTGGTTTCTTCTGTCTGTTTTGTGGCTTTGATTGGCTGGCAACACTCTGTTCCTGTGTTGGAGGCTTTCAGTGCAGCTTGGCTATGTGTGAAAGGATGGCTGCTATCCATTAGGAAGCTAGGTTTCACCTGGGTGCCTGGTGGGGAGGTGTTTGAGTTGGAGGCATCAGAGGGAGTCTGTTTGTGCTCAGGTGTTTGTCTGGTTTGTGGTGTGGAGATCTTTCTATTTGAGAGTGCAGGTTTCCAAATGATTGACAGTCTGCTGGAATCATCTCTTCTATTCATGCTGTCAGGTCTTTTTTCAATCTCTATGGCTTCTCTGATGATTCTGTGGTTGGGGTTTTCTATAGTGGCTAGGGTTTTAGTGCCATTGAAGTTGATGTTGTTACCTGTGGTTTTCATGTGTTGGACTAGTGAGGAGGTGTGTTCCAGCTTTTTTACTGCATTTTTGTGTTCATCTAGGCGGGTACTTATTCTTCTATTGGTCTGTCCGATGTATGTGGCCGGGCATGATGTACAGGGAACTTCGTATATGCCTTGGTTTTCCAGGTCAATTTTGTCTTTGGGGTTTCTAAGGATGGGTGCTATTTTTTTGTCTGTTTTGGAGGCAGTCTTGATGTGATGCCTGTGTAGTATCTTACTGATTTTATCTGTGGTACCTCTTTTGTAGGGCAAGACAGCTGTTCCATAGGTCTGTTGGTCTTCTAGATCTCTGTTATGTCTTGGTGTGTTTTTGTGGATCAAGTTGGTGATTTTGTTTTTTTGGAAGCCATTGGCTGTCAATACTTCAGTCAGGGTGCATAGTTCAGTCTTTATATGTGTCT
>BLBF01000017.1:39165071-39209734 GCA_015471245.1 Laticauda colubrina
TGTGTGTGTGTGTGTGTGTGTGTGTGCATAAAATTAAGGAGAGACATTATTAAGTATATTAGACCTTGTCATGATAAACTGAAGGGATTAGAATAAGATAAAAGGGAAGAGATAAACATAGAAAATGCAGAAGGGTGTTGATACAATGGATGATAATTTTGAAAGACTTTCTTAAGAAAATAGATAGATTTGGGAAGCCTAAGATGTCCACCACACCAACTACTGCTAAGAATGGGAAGAAAACAACATCCAACCTAACATCAACAATAACATAATCAGCAGGACAATGTTCCAAAGTGGGCATGATGAATCCTGAGAAGGTAAGTCAGGTATCAAATATGCAAACAATTCAAATGGCATTAACAACAATACAAGAAATGATGGTGAGAAACGATGCAGACTTTAAAACTGAAATGGGCGAAATAAAAGGTAAAATATGGAAGCTAGACGAGAAGTAAGTACAATCCAACAAACAGTAGTAAAGACAGAACATAAAATGAAAGCAGTGGAGGCAAAGGTCGAACAAACAGATAAGAAAGTAGAATCAATAGAACATAAATTAATGGGAGAGAACAAGAAATTAGAAGAGGCAATTGCATATTTGGAGATGGAAAGGCTGATTTTTTCCTCAGCTTTCAGAATGTAACAGAAGAAAAGGGGGAGGACTTGACCAAATTAATGGCAGATCTCACAGAAGAAGCGTTACAAAAGAGGGCCAAGAGATTGGAAGGGAAATCAACAAGGTATATAGAATATATACCAACTATACAAGACACTTTAGACTTCCAAGAGAGGTTCATATATGATTCTCAAAGAAATAACTGAGAGATGAGATATACAAAATGACAAGAGACGAACTGCTGATATTCAAGGGAACAGAAATTTTAACGTTGAAACAAATTCCAAGAAGAATAAGGGAACACAGAAAGAAATACAGATTCCTGGCCACCCAACTGAATAAGAATAACATCCTGTTCAAATGGCTCATCCCAGAGGGAATGTTAATATCATGGCAGGATAAAAAGTTTAAAATAAACTGTATAGAAAAAGCGAGGGAATTCTTTGAACTGTATGTGGTATCAGGAGAAGACCAGAACAGCAAAGAGGAAATGGAAAGTAGGAGCCAAGAAGAAGATCGGATGGAGGAAAGAGAAACAGAACAAGAGGAAAGAGAGCAGGAAGAAGTGGAAAGAGAAGGCATAAGAACGAGACACCAAATGAGAGCAAATAAGCTTCAACAAGAAACAACTACAGAGTAAGATGGCAGAAGAAATCAAATTGATTTCCATTAACATCACTGGTTTAAATTCACAAATTAAGAGGAAAAAAACGACAACTAAACTACAGAAATTAAACTTAGATATTATATGCCTTCAAGAAACACATATCCAGAAACATCAAAGTAAACTGTTAGAAGCACCAAAGTTAGGAGATTTATATGTATCTCTTGCCCATCAAAAAAAGAGGGGGATAGCAATATATATTAGGAAACATTTACAAGCAAAACAGGTATATGCAGACAAGGAGGGTATGATTTTGATGTTAAAAGTTTATATAAATTATAAGAAAATGTTATTGACAGTGATATATGCGCCGAAGAAGAAACAAGAAAAAAATTATACCAAACTATATAGAAAATTAGAACAGGAATATGAGAACATATGCCTGCTAGGTGATTTCAATGCAATAGCAAATTTAGGAAAAGACTACAATAACAAAAATCTAGGGAAAAAAAAGAAAAGGAAAACATTACCAAAAGTATTTTATCAAATGGTAGAAGAATTAGGATTAAAATATATATGGAGAGAAAGAAATCCAGACAAAAAATAGTTTACTGACTATTCAGCACCACACGCATCATGGTCAATATTGGATATGTTATGAACAAACGGGGAAATGGAACGTAATATAAAAGAAATAGAAATTGAATCTAACACATGGGCGGACCATAATCCCATTAAAATAATTGGGAAAGGATTGAAAAATAAAACCAGAAGATGGATGCTAAACAAGGAGATCCTAAAAGAAAAAGAACGTGTCAAGATGATGGAAAAAGAATTGGAGTTATTTCTGAAGGAAAACAAAAAACAACAAACATCAATGCCAAACCTATGGGACACGACTACAGCATATATTAGGGGCCTAGCAATTTCATATAATACACGTAGATATAAGAGAAAAAAAGGAGAACAATCTAAACTACTGGATACTCTTAAGAAGTTAGAAAAAACACTAGAAAAAACACCACATAATAAGACAGCAAATACGGAGAGGATAATGATTAGACATAAATTGAATATGTTAGCACAAGATGAATGGTTATGGGACATGAAAAAGATAAAACAGAATTATTTCGAATATGCAAATAAGCTGAGAAGGTGGCTAGCCTATAGACTTAAGAAAGAAAAACAAAAAAGAGCAACCCAACAATTGAAGGATGCTGATGGTATACTACAATATCAAACTGAAAAGAAAAACCATATTGTTAAAAGTTTCTTTGAGGAACTATATAGTAGGGAAGACCAGAGGGAAGTACCAGAGGGAAATATCCAACATTACTTATAAGGAAATGGGCTACCTGTGATCCCAGAAGAGGATAAAGAAGAGATAAATAGGGAAATAACATTAAGAGAACTGCAAGAGGCAATCCTGAAACAGAAAAGCAATAAGACACCGGGACCGGATGGTCTCCCTGGGGAACTGTATAAAATGCTCCAAGGAAAATTGGAAATGCAATTATTAGAACTCTATAATGAGGAACTGACAACAGCAAAATTACCTAAGTCATGGGGGGAGGCACACATAAGATTGATCCCAAAAGATTCGGGGCATCAATTAATTCAAAATTACAGGCCCATATCCCTTTTACATGTTGATTATATTTTATAATATATGTCCATAATGGCAGAAAGATTGGAAAAAACCCTTAATTAGATCATTCATAGCGACCAAAATGGATTTTTTCTGAACAGACAAATTAAAAGAAATACTAGAATGGTATTGAATGTAATAAAATATCATGAAGCAAACCCAGGAAAACAATTGGCAATGGTCTTCAAATGCACAAAAGGCATTTGACAATGTTAATTAATTTATAATACAACAATAAAAAAACATGCAATTTGGCAATAAATTTATTAAATTGATTTCAACAATTTATACGACACAGACGGCCAGTGTAATAATGAATGGTGACAGAACGAAAACATTTAAGATCAACAAGGGAGTAAGGCAGGAATGCCTACTGTCACCCCTTCTCTTTATTCTTACCTTTAAAAACTTATTGGAAAACGTTGGGAAAAATGTAGAAATCAAAGGGACTTTAATTAAAAAGGAGCATTATAAGGTACAGGCATTTGCTGATGATATAGTATTTTTTCTGGAAGATCCAGAGGATACAGGAGTAAAATTAATAAAGGAAATAGAGGAATTTGGCCAGGTCACAGGCCTTAAGATTAATAAAAACAAAACAAAATTATTGACTAAAAATTTAAGAGATAAGCAAAAAAAAAAAGAAGAAGAAGAATTAGAAGGAAAATTGGGAATGCAAAGTGTGAAAAAGGTAAAATATTTAGGCATTTGGTTAACAGCAAGATGCTCTTCAATTAAAAAAGATAACTATGATAAATTAATAACACAAATCAAAAAAGAATTGGAAATGTGGGAGAAATTACAGCTATCACTACTGGGGAAAATTGAGGCAATTAAAATGTCTACCCTACCAAAAATACTATATCTTTTTCAAACTGTATCCAATAAGATTGGATAAAAACTTTTTTCAGAGAATTTGATCGAATAATAAGTGAATTTGTTTGGGATGGTAAAAAAGCTAGGATAAAAATGAAATTGTTACAGGACAAAAGAGAAAGGGGTGGCTTTGGACTCCCTGACTGGGAAATGTATTATCAGGCTGTGGCTATGGTATGGATTAAAGATTGGATCAACCTGGAAAATAGAAGAGTATTGTCAATAGAGGGTCACGACTTGCAGAGAAGGTGGCATAGTTTCCTATGGGATGGAAAATGTAAACAGCACACATATTTTCAGAGTCACGTGATTCGAGATTCATTAATTCGGACATGGAACAAGATTAAAAAGAATCATTATACTAAAATACCGAACTGGTTGTCAACTATGGAAGCACAAATATACCCAAATGCAATGGATCTGGGGGAAAAGAGGAGTTATAAAGACCTATTAGACCCACAAGGAAGATTAAAACGTGACAAAAATTACAGCAACAAAATATAAAGATAGATTGGTAGCCATACATGCAAATCCAGGTGAGATATCAGAGGACAAAGAACAATTTGGCTTCTTCATGAAAAAGCATCATCTAGATAAAATTCTACAAGAAATGGAAAAGAAAATGATTTCAAGAATATATAGCTTTCTACTAGATTTTAAAATGGAAGAGGAGGTGGTCAAAGAGACAATGGTGGTATGGGCGAAAAATGTTGGCCATAATATAGACCTGGAAAATTGGGAGAGAATATGAGGATCAAATCACAAACTAATTACATCCACAGCATACAAGGAAAATCAATACAAAATGTTCGACAGATGACACCTTCCTCCTGCTAGATTGGCAAAAATGTTTAATTCCGACCCAAATTGTCGGAAATGTGGAAAAGAAAAAGGCACTTATTTTCATACCCGGTGGACATGCCAGGAAGTGAAAAAATATTGAAATACAATTAGACAATGGATAGAAGAAATCACGAATCAGAAAATTGAATTTAATTTGGAAACTTTTTTTATTAGATATAACACAAAAATACAATAAAACAGATATATTATGTTACATATATTAATAGCACATATATATTATGTTACATATATTAACAGGATTTCATATGCACAACTCTGGAAGGAAAAAAGGGTTCCACCAGAAGGCATGGTTATTAAAAAAATAATAGATTGTATAGAGATGGACAGGCTAATGATGAAAATAAAAGACAGAGAAGATTCAATTCATTATAGGGCCTGGGATGCCTAGTATGAGTGGTTTAGAAATAAAAAGAAAATAAAATGACAATTAGGAAAAGAATGAGGGAATATATAAATATGTAAATATACCATGGAGAAGATTGAGATGTAAGGATAAAATATATTGATTTACAGTAAGAGTAAGATGTAACGGTAAAAGAATAAATAAATACATATACTGAAAAATATGAGGAAATGCAAAAGATGTCTTGATGTTGACAACAATGTATAAAGCTTTGTTTTTTGTTTTTTAAAATTTGAAAAATTAACAAAAAAAATATTAAAAAAAATAAACAGAAACAGACACATACAGACATATCCACAAATGCAGACATACAAACAAGCAGCAATTGCTGCAGATCCAACCAAATGAAGATTGCAAGCTTAATTCAGAGTTTTATTCATGGAAAGGATATTATAAATTAAAAGATTATAGGATATCCATTGCCAAATGGCAGGGCTGTTTTATAGACATGAAAAGCAAAGCTATATATTAATAACTATTGACTGGTAAAGCTGAAACTTAATAAATAGAATAAAGTTTTCTGTTCATCTCAGGGTACAGTCATGCTGGCCATATGACTATAAAAATGTCTTTGGACAATGCTAACTCCCTCAGTTAAGGAACAGAGATGAGCACCAGCTCCTGGAGTCAGGCATGGCAGGACAGGAAAATCTTTACCTTTACTTAAAGGTTTATTGAATGGTGGCTCGTATGACAAGGATGATAAGGATGATAACAACAACAATAATAATTCTTTCAAAATCTTTGCGGCCTCAGAGAAGCTTCCTGGGTGAAGCAGTATCCTGGCACAGCTGATCATAGGAACAGCTGATGGTTAGGAGGGGGAAAAAAAGAAATACCTTAAGGAGTGACTGGGCAGGGAAGAACCCAGTCAGCGATGTCGGGCATGCATGCAATGTCACGCATGTACAATATGAACTGACTGGGCAGGGAGGGGAAAGGGGCGGGCCAGCCAGGTGCATGATTTGCCGGTTCTATGAACTGTGCAGAATCATAATAACTGGTTCTATAGAACCAGTCCGAACTGGTAGAATCCCACCCTGAATTTCCCCCCAGAATCAAGATTGATGATTAGGTATTCAGAACTGATAGTTAGCCAAAAGTGGTAATCCAAATAAAAGTGTTATACTCTAAAACATACATCAGTAATAAAATCCTTATTTGGCATAGATATTGCACTGAAAAAAATGGACCTCTTTTTCCTTACAAATTAAACTATCTGAATTGAACATACCTCAGATGAAAAGGTTAACAAAAATGACCTTCAAATCAACAAAGCCATTTTACTGAGGGAAGTATACAGGGTTGCTATAAGAATTGCCAGAAACATTGATCTTTAATACCAGCACAAGAGAAAAAAGCAAGTATTTAAATAATAATTTCTAGCTTCAGTTGTATTTTACAGAAAGATCTTTAACTGCTGTGCTTGAGTGACTTCACCTAGGTAACACGTCATGGAAAAACAATTTCTTAAGGCACTAGAGAATTGCTATTGGCAAACAGACAAATATATTGCAAATATAACGATTAGACAATAGCTTTCCATATGCTATTTTTAAAATCAACATCTGTCCAAACTGATTTTTTTCTAAAGCATTATGTTAAGACCTAATAATTCATAATCATGTTTTCAGACAAGCTTAAAAATAACTCTCATTTGAAATGGAATGTTTAAAACACCATGTCCCAAATGTGATACTATTTGAAGACAGACTTGGCAAAAACTTCCCTAAACCCAGTGTTATCAAGTGTGTAAAGGAGCAGTCAAGTGTAAGATTATTGTTACATGAACAGCTACTAGCATTTTTGATGCCACACTGGCATTGTGATTAGTTAGTGAGAAAAAGGAATGCTTCCAGTTTTTTAAAAAACCCCAAACAAACTGTATTTTAATGGGGCTGAACCAAAAGCTTTCTCTAATTTCGTCATGCTGCAAGATTGGAGATGGAGGGTGACATTTGGTGATAGAGAACAAGGCTCTTAGGAACTAATGACACCAATGATGAGTATAGCACAATTTCCAGGGATTCATGAAAGGGTGAAGAAGATAAAGGTTTATTAGAACAAATAATTGAGATATTCAGCAGAAACTGGCAGAAGAAACAACATTCCAAAAGAAAAATCCAGTATAGAAGTAAAGGAACTGGCCTTCTATCCATTTTATGACATGACTCATGGGTGAAAAAAAGAAAAAAATCTCAAAGATATTCTCTATAATTGATATTCAGAATAGCTTTTATACTTTCACAAGAGGAAACTTCTGAAGGCTTTAGGAGAAGAAAAGATGATGCTTTAAACAAGACGTAGTTTCTAAATAGGCATATAACAAAGGTCTTCAAGAAGAGCTGTAAGGAATTAATGGTTATACACTATGACTTGAATAGTATCTAAATCAGACAGCAACTTCAAAAAGTGATCAAGTTAATTAATTATTCCTTCTTGTTAGTTTTTATGGGATTATTATTATTGAGAATTACTAAGAATGATTTATTTCTCTTTATTTTATATTTATATAATAGCCAATGATATTATTGAAAAAGATCTGAGAAGCAAGATGGGAAACCATTGGGATGGATGGTATGCTCAACTCTATAAGCACCCATGGAAAGAAGGAAAGGAAAATAGGAACATTACAAGCAAATTATATATAATCATGTTAATGGAAGAGATTTGATATCTGAGAACATTTTTGGTTTACCTGAATGATGGACAGTTGGTACAAGACACATTGTAGTTCATAATGAAGGTTAAACATGTGTGTAGTCAAGATTGTGAACTTTACAAGAATATTTTAAAATCAATCCTATAGACTTGAAGAGTCCTGAAATAAATAAAAGACAATAGAAACCTCATACCATTAAAATAGTAAATGAAAAGTCAAAATGACCATTTGTTTATATCAGAGTATAAGAAATCAGTAAGATGAACCTGAACTCTAGTACATGAAAACATAAAAGATTTGTTTTCTGAGTGAAGAATGGTGAATTAGCAAATCTCCAGATGAGTAAAGGTGACTGTACTAAAAGGAATGGCAGGTAAATCAGTCTCATGGAATGCCTCTGGATAAGGAGAGGACAGAAGATTCAGAAATTACCTATTTGACTAGGTTGAGGCTATTAAAGGTCTTCAAAATAGCAAATTTGCAAAACCACCTGGGGATTTTTCCTTCATTTTAGAACAAAAACAAAATAAGCGTAGGAATTTAAAGAATTTTAAATAAATGATAAAAGAAAAGAGGCAGGGGAAGAATTTATTTTTTGTGAACACTGGGACAAAGTGGGACAAATAGTAAGATAGTAGAAATGCTGCAAGAGATATTTGAAGAATGGGGACAGACTACTTGCAGCTACGATGTCAGCAATGTTGCATACTTCCATTGATATTCTATGGCTAAAAATATTAAGAAATGACAGATCTAAAAAAGAATACAAGTAGTCCTCAACTTACAATAAATTCATTTAGAGACTGTTCAAAATTACGATGACTTATGACCATTTTTCATATTTACAATTGATGCAGCATCCCTATGGCCATGTGATCAAAATCCAGATGCTTGGCAACTGACTCACATTTATGACAGTTGCAGTCTCCCAATCATGTGATCACCTTTTGCAACCTTCTGACAAGCAAAATCAATGTGGAAGCCAGATTCACTTAACAACCATATTACTAACTTAACAATTGCAGTGATTCATTTAACAACCGTGGCAAGAAAATGAGGTAAAACCCACTTAACTACTGTTTTGGGCTCAACTGTGGTCGTAAGTCGAGGACTTACGACTTACGAGGACTTTTCTGTACCTTAGAAGAAGCAAAAAAAGCCTTATGCAATATAGAAAATTTTGAATATAAAGCAAATTCTGGAAAATGAAAAAAATGTGGATTATTAAATAGAGATGACAGTTAAGGTGGAAATACAAATATAGAAGAATGAGCTGGGCAGGGACCTCCTACTGGATTTACAAAAGAGGTTGGCTAAAGCATAGAAAGTCTTTGTGATAGGAAAAAGAAAATTCAAACAGATATCAAGTCCTACAATATCTGAATGAAATTCAGATTCCTAGAAGCAAAAACAATTACAAAGTTGATTTATTTCCCCAAATCCAGAGACTTTATGGACTCTATGCTGACACTGGGACAGAAATGTTGATGATTTATGAATTTGTGTATGCATAAGGGATGAGCTAGTGTAATAAGAGGTATTTGATGTAACCTTATAGGAAACAAAGAATTATTAAGTTTATGTTGCTGTGAAAAAGATCAAAAATCACTTCTTTGAATATTTTTCTTTCTTCCTTCATGTTATTTTTTCTTGTACTTTCTTTTTTCTCTTTTCTTCTTTCTTTTCTTTTCTTTTCTATTTAATTTCCATTGTCTTTTAAAAGTTTTTCAATTCTTAAAAAAAAAGATTTAATAGTTAGATTGAAGAATGTATAGAATTGCTCACATGATTAGAATACAACAAGGGAAGAATAATAAATTTAGAGCTATTATAATTTAATTTTAATTGAAAAACTAATGAGGAAAGGACCATGGTATGGAGAGATGGAATGGAATGGAATATCCAAGGAAATTGTTTGCAATTCTAGAGCTTGGAGATTAGGGTGGGAATATCAAAGTCTGCGACAGAATGTAGAGCTAGCTCCATGGCTCAATCCTCCTAAAAGAAGAAAATCTGCAAATGCAATTTAAAATACCATACCTTGATTGTGTTTGTTATAACCAAGACAAAAAGAGAGATTCAGCAGACTTTCAATGTTCTGTTCTTCTATTTTTCTACAATAAGAATATTCCTAGAATCCCTGGAAGAATTTCCCTGGAATGTTGTATCTGTTTTTTTAATCTTGCCTATAATGAATGGTTAACAAAAGCAAAATGAAAAAAAAAAATCCTGAAGTTTCAGTTTTTAAAAAACTGAATGTATAGCTATATATAGCCCAGTTTTGTAAAAGAGAGTTTAAAAAGATGTTAAGAACAAGAGGCAGAATTCAGAATTTGTGGTTATCCCAACTGAGCCTTCATCAAATCCGGAAAAAGATGATGCACATGAGCTGCTCCATAACAGAGAAAGAGTGCTACATGGAATAATTGCAGTGAAACATGATCTGTACATCAGAGAAACAAAACAATTACTTCACAAATGCATGGCACAACATCAGGGAACAAACCAATCAGGACAATATTCAGTGGTCCAGCTGCATTTGAAAGACAAAGGTAACCCTTTTGAAGACAGCAAAGACCACATTCTGGATAGAGGGGACCACTGGTTTGAAAGAGGGGTAAAACAGTCTACCTGTGTTAAAATTCTCAACAGAGGTAGAGATATATAACACCAATTATCTCCTGTTTGCAACACAGACCTTTCAGCAATTCCAAGAAGATTCCAAAACCATTTGCACTCTGATTCAGATGACCCTGAGGGCAAAGATAAAAGGTAACCAAGTAGCCTCAACAGCTCTCAGAGAGAATGCTAACAATCAGATGACTGCACAGGAATTTTAAACCCTTCCACACACAGAGACAGTCCACTGGTGGGATCCAAAGATTCTTTTACTCCCAGTTCTGTGGGCGTAGCTTGGTGGGCATGGCAGGGGAAGGATACTTTAAAATCTCCAGTCAGAGATGGTATTTGCCAGTTCTCTGAACTACTTGAAATTTCCACTACTGGTTCTCCAAACTGGTCAGAACCTGCTGAATACCACCTTTGATCCAGTCAGAACTAAAGAAGATTCTTGGATGCGAAGTGAAACCTCCTCATTAAGGAAAAAACATTGTCAACCTTGACCTGGTGACTGCGACTCTCCATAGGCAACAAGAGACAGGACTTATTAAGTATGTTTAAAATAAAAGGAAAACAATACTAGCTGTTCAGTTTTATATATAAAATTTCCTTTCTCACCCCGTGTTCCTCAAACACAGGTCCTCTAAAAGAGTCTGGATGTTTGAGGATATTGTGCAGTATCTTAGCTGTCCTGCTGACTCATACACACATGTATCACTGTGGTTCAGTGAGTTTATTAATATTCCCCAGAAATTCCCTTCCCCCTAAAACACAAAACTGTCCCAATTAAGTCTAGCCACAAGCAGAACAATGCTAGTCCACAAAGCCAAAGAGTCCACAAGGCACTTGAAAGTTTCCCAAAGATAAACCAACCAGGCAAAATTAAATCCACAATGCAAGTGGGTTCACGAGTCAAGTAAAGTCCAGAGTTTCCAAGGCACAATCTAAGTCAAGGCACAGTGTCAATCCAAAGCGAGGTTCAAATCACACACACACACACACACACACACAAAACAATTTGCAGGTCTCCATGAAGCAACAGCCACTAACCACTCCTCAGTCAGTTGATAGTACTCTGACCCAGCAGTTAAAGGAAGCCCTGAAAGAAGATGTATGGTCCAAGGACTAAAAAGATGAGTTAATGATGAGAGAGGATCTGATGTTTAATGTTCCTGCTAGCCAGAGGATCCAGATCCTATAAAGAAGCCATGATGTAAAGCAACCAGGCCACTTCAAGTTTGTAAAGACCCTTCACCTGGCTAAGACAGTTCTAGTGGTCCAAGATGAAGAAAGACATAGAAAACTGTTACCAGCTGCCCGATGTGCACATCCATGAAACAGTTGTGGGCCAACCCCAGCAGACCATGGGAAGAAATCGCCATAGATGTTATAGTAGAATTGTTTGAGAGTAATTAGAGTACCATGATTTGGACAATGGTTGACCTGTTTTCAAAGCAAGCACGCTTAATTGCGTGTCTGAAGGTTCCTTCTGCCGGAGTCTGGCCAAGAAGTTTGTGCAGCACATTTATTGGCAGCATGAAGTCCTAAGGCACATCGCTGCTGACGTGCCAAACACATAGGAACACACACACACACACACACACATACACACATTCATCTGACTGATGAGCAGGATTGTAACTTCAGACTGATAGAAACTGTCAGGAAATACTACTTACTTTGACTAGGTTAAAATCTTCAAGATAAAATCAATTGCATCCTAGAGTACTGAATAAAGTAACTGACAATTTCACTAATATTTATTTATGTCATGTTAAGATACTGTAAATCAAGAAGCAACAACTAGAGGAGAGCAAAAGAAAAAAAAATAAGATCAAGAAAACTGTTGACATAAATACATGGAAAGTCATAAATAATCAGTCTGTAAGCATCTCGAGGAAAATGTGGTAACTAGATTGGCTTTGTCAAGAACATAATATATACTTCCTTGAATAAGCTTTTTTCTTCCACATTTAAAAGTATAATTAGAAACTTTAAAAAGGCTTTAAAAAGAAAACGGAATATTCTCCTCACTTTTTTCTGACATTGCTATGTCATTAAGCTTAAGCTGCACAACCATAATCATAATGGGAATCAGCCCAATTATTCCTTCTGATTAAAATGAGGCTCACTATTAATTACCAATCCTCCTGAAAGTGCCTTCATTATCACATAAATGGAAAATAAATTTATGGAGCAACATTTTTTTTAGATTTTCCAATTATTAACATATTGGTACATGAAAAAACCCTACTTGATTATACCTACATTTGTTTCAATGTTGTGAAACACAATGTTGTGTGTATGTTTGCCTAGAAATTCACATATGAGCATGTGCACACACACACACACACACACACACAATATAAAGGAAATACTTCAAGAATCATATCTAGAAATGAATATATAAATAGAAAAGCTTGCACAAGAGTTAGCCATAAAAGCAAGCAAGTTTTCCTACAGATTATTTCTTTTTGATTTTATTTATATATAATTTATATGAAACAAATTTTTGAAAAGTTATAAAGTACTTTAGCAGTAATTGCAAGTACATTTATATTTCTCTCTCTCTAAGATTACAAAAGAATTTCCTTTTTTTCCTAATCTATCCTTTCTAATAATCAAACCCATAAATCACACATTCATTTTTTTTTCCAGCAAAGACCCATAAGGGCTTTTCTAATAAATAAACCTTTTCTCTAATCAGACAAGTCAGTTTTGTCATCTCTACTAATTCTATCATCTTCACCAACCATTTCTCCATGGTGAACAATTAAAAATCTTCCATTTTCTGTCCATATAATCTTGCAGAGGTTAAAAATATACAACAATCTTTCACAACTCTTTTATAATTGTCTATCAATTAGTCCCAAGCAAGGAAAAATGGTTTGAACTGAATATTAATCTTTAAAATTGTTTATATAACATTCTTTGAACTCCCAAATTTTTCAATTTTATCAGTGCATCAAGCATTATAAGGTGACCCTTCCTGTTTGTCACTTGAGACTTTCAAGAAGAGATTGGACTGCCATCTGTCAGAAATAGTGTAGGGCCACCCGCTTGGGCAGGAGGTTGGACTAGATGACCTACAAGGCCCCTTCCAACTCTGATTTATCTGTTAAATTATCTGTTAAATCGGTTTTCCACATAGCTTTTTCAGTGATTTCATTCTAGATAATTTATCTGGAGTGATGTGTTGATGGCAAACCACTTTATAAAAATTATCTTTTAAGTTATAACATAATGTAGATTTCAGTCCTTTTAACCTCCCACAATAAATAAACTGTTGCATCAGTTTATTGCATCCAAAGTACTTAGCCCATTTTGTCACACACCCTTTCATTTTTTTCTTGTTTCAAATTTAATCAAATGTTTATATATTTTAGCATCAATAATTTGTACTTAATTCAATTAAAGATTCTGTCTTATGCTGTTGAATTCCAAAGGTCCCATTATCTTCAATCTTCTTCTTCATCGTGCACATGAAAACTATAGAAAGCTAAATACATCTGCAATCAATTCTTCCTTTGATTTCTTATCTTATATTCCCCATGTCTTTTTCTAATAGCTGTCTACATGTTAATGATCTATCTTTGTTGCTGTTTCTTTTCTATAAAATTTTCACACAGAATCTTGATTTATATGTATTCAGTATTTTCAGTATGAAACTTTTTTGTTAAATAAAAAAATAAAAACATTTTTGACAAAACATTTTTGACAAAAAATAAAAATTTCAAACTCTCTGAAATCTTTAATTATGAAGGAAGGCAATGAAAATTATCATCCCTCCCTGGGATGGGAACTCACTTCCAAGTGAAACAATGCTACTGATATTGTGAAAAATCTATTCTGAATTAAAATCTTTAAAGTCTAGATTATGAACTTTTCAAAATTCTTTAGTGGGAACTGAAGGATTTATAAAAGAGACTAAGATTAGGACAGTTTAGAGAGTACATATTGATTTTATTCTCAATGTTTTCAGAAATAACACCATTCAGTTTTGACGAACATCTTCCAAAATAAATGAGGAATGGTGATTGTGGCCTAAATTATACACTAAATATTGGCACATTATTCAGAAAAAATTGTACGTGGCAAGGAATTTTGTATTTTGTGAGTAAAGTATCTTCTTAATGTCAAAAATTAATACATCAAATTAATTTATATGAGATGTCATTTAAAATAAAGTATAGGGTGGAAGATTACATTTTCTTTGATCTTTAATATATTTTGTATCTTTAATAGATTATCAATTTTTTCTTTTTTAAAAGATCACTTTAACTTTTTTTCTTCCAGTTTTCACCCACTATTGATCAATTTTCCTACAAGGGCCTTAAAGTCTTCCCAAATCATCAATAATTCATTTTCTAAATAAAAAATAATGCAAGTTGATGGAGGATTTTGGGCTGAATATTATCTTTGCAATGCTCATGTATATAAAGCAATCTAAAATAGAATATTAGAACTGGAAGTACAGTAGCTGATTTATTTGGACTTTTGTGTTATTGAACAATACACTTAAAAGGCTTGTTGATTTTGAACAATGGAGCTCTAGTAGACTTCATGAGACTCAAGACTTTAGAAAAAATGGTGTGAATTACTCATGGTGCTCTTCCTCATTTTTTTTTAAACAAATGAAAACATCCTCTTTTTCAAAATCCATAAGGTCATGGAAAGCTGCTAAGTTTTTATATTCGTGCATACACAAGACTGGTGTTGAGGATAATACTCTATGATGACAGATTAGCATTAAGTGATCCTGTTGCTGTGATAATAGCCATATCATCTTACATCAGCAAAATCTCTCCTGAGAACTCTGCCTGATACCAAAGTTCAGTATCAAGGGTCCTATTGCTGCTGGTAGTAAAGATTATGTAAAACTACTATCTGAATTTATGAATATATAAAATAATCTATGCACATTATGAAAATATTGATTATAATTTTTCACTGAAGATGTAATAATAAAAATGTTTGCTAAATATATCATACAATATATGGAACAACAATTATGAAGATGCTTTTAACATGTGCAACGAGAAAAGTTGCAGTTTGTTTTATCAGAAAAATCTTTTGATATTCATAATGACTTCAGTAAAACCCATCAATATTTCCCTATCCATCTGATGTTTGATAATTAAGTTCTTATCTATAAATATTATTGATAATAATTAGGAAGGCTTATTTTTATGACTGCATAATATTTTTTAAAAATGATCATCTGCTTATATCCCAATAAATCAGCAAGGACCCTGCTGAATTACTTCTAAATCCTAGCTTGCTTCCTAGAACTTAAAGAATGTTTCAGCCCACTTTGCTTTACTTAACAGAACTTGCATATTTTTCTCATCCTCTTTTTCCTCTTATCCCAGGACATTCACTTTGTCATTCACATTTAGCCCAATCATTAATTTGTGTGGGTTGGATCAAAAGTATTCAACTACTTCTATTCTCAAATAGAGAGATTTCAATATACCAAAAGGTGTACTGTTCTAATTTCTGCCTCCTGAGAGCATACAATGGGAAATTGTAGCTGGAAGGCTGAAAGACATTTCCAATAAAATGAATATATCACAGAAGCTAGCCAAACCTCTAATCGCTATCCTGGTCTTTAACAAAAATGAAAAATCAACGTTTTCCAGGCTTAACCCTATGATAATAGAAATAGAGTAGCCAAAGAGCTCTTGGTTTATTCCATGCTATATATTATAAGCAGATCTGTTAGGATAAAACTTTTGCAGCAAGAAGTAGTATCTTTATATTTTCCAGATGATTTTCCTTTGTTTCTGTGAATATGTCTTTGGCTGAGTCCAAATGAAACTTTTAATATTATATCATTGGTTCAGTAACTCCCTTGCTCCCTTAGAGCATTCTACCCAACTGAACTTACTGACAGTGTCATTAGATCTTTCTGCAAAGATATTGTGAATTAACTCACACCTTTAAGGTAATGTTTCATTCCTTAAAAGAACACTTTGATTTGGTACTCTAAAAAGTAAATACTTCCAATTTTAATATTATGCTCACTCAGAAGGTTTGATGTTTATGTTGACAGATTTGCTCTCTTTAACTAGAATATTAAGAAAATTAGACACAAAGAGGAATTGTGTTACTGGACTATACCAAAAAAGGACCAAGGTGACACATTGTGACATTTGGTGTTTTGTTGCAGTCTTGATTTATAGTCCTATTTATTTACTCATCATCAACATGTACCCCTCCACTGTTTAAATACTATCCTTATATAACAAAAAAATAATATGATGAGATATGTTATTGACTTGGCAGGTGCCTTCTGTTAATTTCATTATTATTATTATAAGTTTTGTAAAGTCCAGTGTTAAAGCCCATGTCACACTGCCCAATTGATGCAAAAAGGACACAGCGGACGAGCAAAATGTTCCATCCATTGTTATCTGCTCTCAAAAGGGGCAAAAATTTGCATAACTGAAGTGGATAACACGGACGCGGGGAGGACGCAGGGCGGATGCAAAGTGGATGCGGAACGGAAGCCCAGCAGATGGAAGCGGATGGGAGCGGATGGCATGTCCGCTTGGCTTCCGGGGGACCTCAGCAAAGCGGACGCGGAACGGATGAAGCGGATGCAGAGCGGATGCAAAGCGGATGAAGCGGATGCACAGCGGAAGCCTAGCGGATGCACAGCGGAAGCCTAGCGGATGCCTGGCGTTAATTGCGCATGCGGGGAGGATGCATTGCGTCAGCCCCGCAGATATAACGGAAGCAGCTCGGAAGCAGGTCGCCATTCAGAGGAAAGACCTGCTGCCGGAAGGATTGGCTGCCTTGCCTGCCCGTCTGCCTGCAAGTCTTGCTGCCATCCTCCCTACCAGCCAGCAACCCCACAACCATGCTGAAGCACAGCAAGCCTCAGCCATTTGCTGCCAGCCCTTGCAAGAGGGACAGGGCTACCATCCCGCCCCCTGGCCCTCACTCTGGTTCTGGTGGGGCTTCTGCAGCATGGGATCACTCTTCTGGGGCTGGGGCTTCTGCTGCTTCTGCTTTTGGAGGAGCTGATGACAAGCACTCCAGCACCAGCCACCTCCACAGCACCTGCACCCTTCACCCCTGAGACTAAGCGACCAAGAGGAGTGCCAGAGACTCATTTTTGTCTTATAGCTTGTTGTTAATAAAGTCTATTTTTGATTCACACACTTGCTTCATTTCTTTTTTTTAATAAAGTCTTGCTGGAAACTTTTAGAAATGGTTTAAGCCTTTGCATGCTTGTGGGATGGGTTCGGGATAGCTGTGGGATGGGCAGGGATACCTTTGGAATGGGTAATAGCTGTGGGATAGATAAACCTCCAGTGCAAGCATAGTAGGACTGTATGGTCCACCCTCCCAGGTGCCACACCTATGGCCCTTTATTATCAATAACGATATAATCAATCATCCACACATGTCAACATAAACACAACTCTTTATTAAACGCCCTGTTCATTGTAGCCCAATCAAACATACATGGCCCAATCTCATCCGTGTGATGAGACAGGCTGAAGGAAGAATCCATTAAGCATTTACCATCCTGTCTTGCCATTCCACTGGGGAGTTGCACCAGTGTTTCAGGAGGTTGCGCTGCTTCTTCGCCTCACGTGAGGCTCTGTTGGGGCCTTGCACATCCACAGTGTCGATCAGGTTTTGCCCTTGCCTCCATTCCCCAGGCTCCATGTCCCCATTGCCTTGTTGACGGTCCACAAGCCTCTTCTGCAACACTGGGTAGCGGGTGTGCATGAGATTGTGCAGGATGCAGCAAGCTTCCACGATCCTCCTCATGATCTCTAGGCTATGCTGCATGTTGGTGAGAAGTACCTGGAACCTGTTGGCCAGGATGCCAAAGGCGTTCTCTACCACCCATCTTGCTCGGAACAGCCTGTAGTTGAAGATCCTCTCTTCACGGGTGAGGTATTTGGAGGTGTAGGGCTTCATGAGGTAGGTTGTGAGGGAGAAGACGTCATCCCCCATGATGAAGTAGGGCACATCTTGCGTGTCGTTGGGCAACGGGTCTGGATCTGGGAAGCCCACCATGAGGTTGCTTTCCAGCCCCTCCTTGAGGTGGCATTGTATATCTGGGCATCTGAAGATGAGCCGTTGCCTGAAGCATCGATGTACATGAACTTGTAGTCAGCATCGACCATGGCAAAGAGGATGATGCTGAAGAAGCCCTTGTAGTTGTGATAAGTGGACCCTGACTTGGCTGGCGCTTTGCAGGCCACGTGCTTGCCATCTATGCCTCCAACAGTGTGGGGGAAGTTCCACTTCTGATACCACTGCTCTGCAACTTTCTTCCATCCTTCTTCAGTGGAGGGGTACTGGAGGAGCTCCTCCTTGTATTCTTCGATGATGGCCTGAACCACTTCTCTGACCACAAAGCTGATGGTGTTGGGTGGCACCCTCCAGCTGTACTGCATGCTCCTGTAGGTGGTCCCTGAGGACAGGTGGTGCAGAGTCAGTGCCACCTTGAGCCCAGGTTCCAGGCTGGGTGCGAAGTTGGTGTTTGTCTTGGTTAACCTGGGTGTCAGGCGCTGCACAACTTCATCAAACATGGCTGGAGGCATCCTCATGAAGTTCTGGAATGCCCGAGTGTCTTCGCTCCTGAGCTCCACCATCAGTTTGTTGTACAGTCCATCCTCTGCTCTTCTGGCGAACCATCTTTGGACCCAGACTTTTTTTGGGTGGCTCCTTTTCTTCCCATAGTAGAGTTCACAGAGCCTGTAGATGGTTTCGCACTGTTGCAGAAGGATGGTGGCTGCCGAAAGAACTTTGTCACAATCCACGGTGGACATGACTGGATGCTGTGGAAGAGGAAGAGTCAGATGAAGGCTGCAGAGGTCTGCATAGGTGGGCTGCTGTTCTGAAAGTGAGATGCAGATGAGTTGCTCCCCCTTTTTATAGGCAGTATAGGTGTCACTTTGCATCCTCTAGCCATCCTCTAGGCATCCTGTAGATATCCTTAATATCCGAGATAGGTCCCCTCTGCGAATGTTTTTTCCGTTTTAAACACTTTGTTTCCGCTTGGCATCCGTTCTGCATCCGTTCTGCATCTGTTCTGCGTCTGTTCCGCTTCCTCCCTGCGTCCGAGTGGATGCGAGTAGCGCGGATGCGGGGCGGATGCCTAGCGGATATAGCGGATGCATAACCGATGCGTAGCGGATGCAGAATGGACGAACTGGATACATTTTCCGTGCAAAAGTTTTAGGCAGCCCAAAACTTTTGGAGCGGATGAAACGTTAATAAACGGATGCTGGACAGATAGAGAAGAAGCAAAATGGAGGCAGTGAGTACATCGCGTTTTCGAACGGATGGCAAGAGGTTTTTTGTCCGTTTTACATCCTCTTTGCATCCGTTGGTTCACTGTGACATGGGCTTAACCTGGTGTCTTCTTGCCATCACAGCTGTCTTCCCCCAAGATCATATTCATATTTTATATACTGCCTCATTACAGAGATGAATCCAAAATAATACTATGTAATTTTATTGTAGGTAGGCCACATTCATGAGCAGCCTGGACAGTTCTTTCCTTAATGGCACACTTCAGGTGTCCTTGCTAAATGGATAAAAGATTAAGAAAATATCCTACACTATATAATTATTTCATAGTTATCAGCTTGATTAGATGATTTACTGGTTAATCATCTAATAACTAATAACCTTTAAACAGTTATTTATTTCTTATCCTGAAATATTCTTTTAGGGATATCTGTGAAGGTCATCTGTCAGTCTACCATTTTATTTTGATTGGCTGCTCAAAGCCAGTAAACTCTCTCGGTAAAATGTTGATACAGGAAGTATAGAGAAACCATGTCAATTGTAGGGAAACATTTAAGAATCATAGAATTCAAAAAAGCTTTTTTCAAATGCATCACAGCAAAAAGCACATGATTCACAATTTAAAGAGCATATGGATCTATTGACCCAGGGTTTCAAGGCAAATTTCTGATATAAAAAAGGTTGTTAGGTTATCCTACCTAGGTTAAAAAAAGAAGTCAACAATTCAGGAATCCTAGACATACACATTTGCCTTTTGGCAAGCTATGTCATATAAAATATAGCTTATGAAAATTTTCTGCATTTGGGATGTTACATGCCATCAGATGATTGGGTGCTCATATTAAATAGACAAATACTGTAGATATTAATCATCCCTTTTTGTTTTCATCTAGTATTAATCTCTCCTGGAGTGGCCCATAGTTCTTCCTCAGAAGTCACTAAGATAATTGCCCAAAATTCAGGGACACTATTATAATGTAATATATAATGTAATAATTATATAATATAATATAATATAATGGTATGGTAAGATATATATAATTGGATTAGAAACCAAATGAAAGTATACAATATCACCAAGAAAGTAAAAGAATTGAAATGCAAATGGGTTGGTGAGATAGCAAGAAGAACTGACAGGTAGATCAGCAGGTAGATCAAGGCAGTCATAGAATGGATCCCACTTGATAAAAAACATCTACAAAAGAGACAAAAAACAAGATGGATCAACAACAAATATTATGGACCCAATTGACAAAAGAAAGCTTAAAACCTTATTGGTTGGAAACATGTGGAAGAGGACTTCATCCTGCAGTGGACAGACAATGGCTAGAATGATAATACAAATATAAATTATATTATCCTTGAAGAACGAGCAATTATTGGTGATTTCTGAAAGAAGAATTATATTACTCCTAATCTAATCTAATCTAATCTAATCTAATCTAATCTAATCTAATCTAATCTAATCTAACTAACCTAACATTCTATTTATCCTTGAAGAGTGAGCAATTATTAGTGGCTTCTCAAAGAATTGTTCTGCATTGCATTGTGTTGTGTTGTATTGTCATATTTTATTATATCTTAGTAAATTATATTATATCTTAGTATAGTATATTGTTAGGTATTAGTGTTAGCTAAACTCAGCACATGCACTGATCAAACCATTAACGTGACCATGGATCTGGATTTAGAATCAGCTGGTCTATCTTGGATAAAGCTTCAGCATTCTTTCCCCATGTCTCTAGGCTTCTCTGTTGACTCATTATTTCTTTTGCTCATTTGTTAGCTTTACAATCATATCTTTCAGGCTAGATACATAGCTTAGGGCCTGCTGTCAAATTCATTACAAGCCACAAGAAAATACCATTATCTTAGCTCCAACACTATTTAATCTTTATATAAATTCATTAGTGGATTGTTTGGACAATCCGGAGTTCCATCTTCCTAAATTATATAAGAGGCATATCATTATCTTACTTCATGCTGACAATGCAGTATTTGTATTATGAAGTCTAATAGGGATGAGAAGAGCTCTTTATAATTTGCTTCTAACAGCTGGCAGGAATTTCTGACCATCAATTATTGCAAGATCAAGTGACAGTGTTTGCTAAAAGATCTTTGAAATATAAATACTGAATAAATATTAATGTAATAGACTGGTTTCAAGTCATAAATATTAACTATTCAACTATCTAGATCTATTTTTTTTTCATTTTGGACCTTATATTCCATTAGTTTTCAAGGGTTTTGAAGCTAAAGGTGTATCTCAGCTGCTGTATGGCTTTACACTTACATTTAAGCAATTGTAGCAAGTTGGAAAAGATTCAGTCAAAATTTCTCCAGGCTATCATCTCAATAATTATCATGTTTGCTTAGCGCTGGCACTACAGCACTAAGTAGTGGAATCAGGCCTGATTAAGTCTGAGTCCATGACAGCTTTTACAGAGTAATGGTTAAAAAATATTCTATTTTTTTCTTCATGGACTTAGCCTTTCTCACTTGGAATGGCAATTTTCAATTATCATTATATTATTATGATTATTATGATTATTTAACAAGGTTACAAGAACACAACCAAGTGGTTAGGAGACTCAAACTTTTTGGTAGCCTGCAATGAACCAGGCCATGCATTCAATTTTGCAGCTAGTAAGATTGTTGGCCAAACAGGGACAAAAATAGTCAGAGAAATGATTGAAGCCTGAGAAACAGGCCCCTTGTCAGACAACAGGAGTGCTAATTTACCAGTAGCTTAACAAGTACTTAGGAACTTGTTCTGCATGGCAGAACAAGGAAACAATAATCAACAACTTAACAGCTGACCAACAATACCATCAACAATTCAAAGCCACAGCCAACCACATAAATACTGTGCAAAGAATAGCCCAGTGTACACATCCTGGAGATAAATTCCCCAAGATGGGCTCCAGCATCAGTGTGAAGGCTGGGAAGAATAAACCTTCGGTCCCAGTGGATAACTCAGATTGGATCCTGAAACAAAATTATTTTCATTTGGATTTTCAGTTTCAAGATTCACTAAAAATACCAATAAGCAAAATAAGCAAAATTTATATCTACTTTTGTGCATATTTTTCCAGTGTACATAGTTTGTGAATTATTTTGTAAGTCAGAGGAAAGTATTTTGTTTTCTGGCATTATAAATAGCCTCTCAAATGGAATTACCATATCATTTTTAAAAAAAGTTGTACAACCTTTATGCTTAACTTCTTTTTTTCCTGCGACAGTATTTATGGTGAAATCCAGATGGTGAATCTCTTCTCTGAAAAGTTTATGAATTAGAATGGATAGTAATCACAAAGTATTAATTGCCTTAATTATGGTTTTGTCTGGGAGCCCTAAGAATTCTCATCAAGTAATTACCTCACATTTCCAATACTATTTTCAGTGCAATGTGATTAAATAAAAACAGCCTTTAGTGTATTGTGATTAATAAACGGAATCTGTTGCAGTTCAATATACTTATCATGCTTCTAGACCGCAGTTTTTTTCAGCCAAATTAAAGTGCTGGCAAGTGGCAAACTGGGTGCAAGATACAAAGCTAGATATGATTTTATATTCTGATTCTTTTCTCAAATCGAGATCTACTTTTTAACACCTAAGCAAAGTCAACTTAGCTTGGGTATAATAAAGATACATTCTCATAAAGGAGTAAACATTTCTGTTGGTCTTTGCAACTGCCTTTTTTCTTTATGATATGCAGAAATGTTTACAGGTCTTTGACAATGTATGTTATCTTAATCTATGATAAGGAATGATGAGACAATTCTGCATTGCTGAAAATGCTTTGGCAAAATGTGCAGCTGTCAGCAGCTATCAGGCTGAAGTATACATTTGTTTCTCTTTTCAATATTGTCTCCAATCTGGATTTCTGGTTACTGTGCTTCAGAAAGGCTGAATGATACTGCCAGTAATGTGGCAGTTACAAAATGCCACATTTTGGTCAAAATACTCTAGAAAACCTAGTCTATTAAAAAAAATTTTTTTTCTTTTATGAATAATACAGATAGTCCTCAACATATGATCATAACTGAGCCCCAAAATTTATATTGTGAAATGAGACATTTGTTGTGATTTTTGTCCCGTTTTGTGACTTTCTTTGCCACAGTTAAGTGGCAAGGAAAGAACAATTGCTTCAGCAATTGTTTAGTTTAGTAACATGATTATTAAGTGAATCTGGCTTCCCTATTGACTTTGCTTCTCAGAAGGTTGCAAAAGGGAAGCACATGACCCCAAGGCCTTGCAACTGTCATAAATATGAGTGGGTGACTTTGGATCACATAACCAGGAGAATGTTCCAATGGTTGTAAGTATGAAAAATGATCATATGTCACTTTTTACAGTGCTATTGTAACTTCAAATGGTCACTAAATGAACTGCTGAGGACTACCTGTGTAATATATTAGTGATGGGCTTGGGAAGAGAAATGAAACTATACAGATTTGTGCTAATTTAAATTAAGCACAAACCAGTACATTAAAATAGCTTTAATTATGTCCTAATTTATTACAAAATGAGAAATTCTGCAATTTTAAGCAGATTAAGGGCTCATTGGTGCAAAAGGATCTCAGTCTGATTGTTTGAATTATCCATTATGACAGTAAATTGGATTAAATTGAAACAAGCTAATATTAAACTAAATAACAGCTAAAATTAAATTTAGACTAATCACAAGGTTGCTTGTTTCCATTTGCAGAGCATAACCTGAAATTAGAATGCATTAGCATGTCCACATCTCTATCTTATCCTATTGTACTTTGACTCAAAGCTAGATACAAACATTTCCATTCTGCTCCTGAATATTCTTGGCCACAACTCTTTTGTAATTTGTGTAATTAGAATTCAAGTAATTTGACAAATTTATGTGCATATATATATCATACACTTAAAAGTTCATGTGTAAATACAAGACGAGTTTGTAATGAAAATGTTTGAGGTTCTGCCTGTCGCATGTTAGTGAGTAAGAAATACAGTAATTAAGGATGTTTTGTAACCTTCAAGAATATTAAGATAAAAGCTTGACCTTAAGTCATGCTAATTCAATGAAGAATAAGATAAGTCTACAAAGACATATTTATATTACAATGATAATTGTAATCTCACAGGAATAATAGACACTATAGAAAAAATTCAGATCACATATTTTCTAACCCATTTCTACAGTTATAAATTGCTGCAAAGATCTTATAACCCAGAAACTCTTGTTCAGAAACTTAAAAAGTGATGATGCCATTTATTTTTAAGTGGTAACTTCTCACTTAAAAATTCCCACATTCCAAACCTATGCAAATTGTGGGGTGCTGAAATAGAGAAGAGAACAGCAAAGCAACGTACAAAACATGCATAGTAAGATACATGTTGACAAAATAAACATGTTTAAGGGGAAATTGTTACAATGTCATTGGTATTTTAATATATAAAGTTGGCATTGAATTAAAGAATGTCATCTTGATTCAGGCAACTGCTTCAATTTTATAGAAATGAGGTCTGTACCAAATGGGTCAACTCTACCTTGAGGCCTCATTGAGGTTCAGGGCATAGAATAATCCAGCATGAGATACAGCAATGTTTAAAAAACTGAAATTATTTAACCTTAATTCCTTGAAATGCAGTGGGGCTCACCATTTGATTCTGGTGGAAGGGGGTATTTGTAGCTGGGATGCTGACTAACTGGCAGCTTACTTAAGTGTTGCATTAAAGTACTATTTTGACTCACTGTTTAATTTGGAGGAATGCTCATTCAGTGTTTCTCAACCTTGGCAGTTTGAAGAAATGTGGACTCCAACTCCCAGAATTCCTTAGCCAGTATACCTTTAAACTGCCAAGGCTGAGAAATACTGCTTTAATCAGAAATCATGGAGTCAAAGTACCCCTTTGAATCTCCACATAAAATGTGTGCTACAAATTCCATACAGACAGCAACACTTTTATTAACCAGATTGATAAAGGGTGGATTTTCACTCCTTTCTCACCTATGATTTCAATACTTAATGTCACCTAACATGTGATTCTGAAGATTAAAAAAACTATAGCAGTGATGTGGGTTGAAAATCTATGTTATACAGCAATATTTTTAAAAGGAGGCAACAATTGTAATTGGACTGGCCTCACTATTTATAAACTAGATTACAGGATGAAGTACGGTGGGCAATTCAGAAAATGAATTCCATTATTTTTTAAAATTTGAGTAATTGCTTGGTTTGCATCTTTTTAATTAGAGTTCATAATTACCTTGGAAATCTGAAAATAGCAATGAAATGGAATATGGCAGTTTTTACATCAGTAGATCTGAAAATTAATTTAGGTAGTGATCCACATAGAATATCCAATTGAATCCACTAAACTCGTTTATTTCAGCAAGTCAGTTATTTTTCACTAACAATCAAATCTATCAGGAACTCATCCATACAAATGGCATTTTCTTCTGGCAGTCTCTTTTGAGCAGATCAGTAGTGCAGAAGTAAGAAAAGGAAAACAGTGGGGAATCAATGCAAGTGGAGAACCGAAAATGTGAGAACAAAATTTGAGTTGTACAGCATTGGTCTTCTCAAGAAATAGTTTTACTGACTGAGTTTTGGTAATAACTATCCAATGAGTAGGTAGTTGTTTTAGGCATATCTTAAATATCTTAAAGATATACACTATCTGGAAGCCCTGAGCTCTTCATAAGTTTCTGCCACATTCCTTTCAAAGGTACTATTGAGGAAGAATCCTGCTAAACTTACTTCCTGGTTAGAATATAAAGCTCTCAGCAATTAAAAAAAAACACCTTTCTTCTCTTCTAATTTTCCATTCTCTGTGTGGAATTTGGAAGGTAGGTTTTTTTTGGCACCCATATAATATCAATTTCTTTCAAATTAGTATTAGTGCACTTGGATTGTTTTGTCTGATTGCTAATGTTTAGTGTTTTTAATAGTCACATATTGTCCTCTGTAAAAGTCAAAAGTCTAGTAGAAAGATAGAAAACCAACTTTTTACTGTCAATTCCATTTGTTTTATTTATTTATGTATCATATTTATATACCTGCTCAAATCACAAAAAACAATAATGAAAAACTTCCTAACAATATAAAACAAATAAAAATAAAATAAACACGCACAAATAATACATAAATAAGATCTGTTCCTTGTTTTTGACCATCAGATGCAGCTTCTGGAATACATGTGAATTGTCTCTGGTCTGAAACTGTATTTTTCTTGATCTTGCAAAATTTTTATTGTAATTAATATTTTCCACTGTGTGACTGCTCATGATGTGATATTCAAATAGTCCTTCTCATTTATTTATTCATGTAAATTTGATCTGGTGAGAAATTATGTCTTCTAAAAAAATATGGAACAAAACTGAATGCATTAATAAATATGAACTGATGATTTATGCATTGATTATTGATTACATTTCTATAGTTTAATAAACTTTTATCTTAATTGGTTTTAACAGATTTGGGGAAGATTTGTTATTCTCACCTTAAAAGATGGTTTCATCTTTACTACAGAAGTCATCTTAAATTTTGAGATTTTTGTAAAAATATTAAGTGTAAAATTCCTAGTAGATATTTGAATCACTTAGTGTATGCCAATTTTCAATAAATTTACTTTCTTAATGTATTGTATAATACACATTAAATTACAACCAGTTTATTTCTCTTGGGTTTTATTTCAGTGTAATAATCACAATCTAATCTTGCAATACATGGCCTATTTTTGCCTCCCTAAATGGCTCCACTAATAGCTGCAGAGAGATTTCAATGCCTTCCCAAAGCTTATTTCATTGCAAGAAGGTCACTGCCAAGTGAGGGGGCAATATCGAGCCATTTAGATTTAGCCAATGAGACTCTAATATTCAGTCCTGAGTATATGTACAAAACAAGTTTTTCCAGCCCAGTTTTAATTATTTCTTTGTATGCTGACCTAATGGTTTTGTGATTATTCCCAGCAGTCCATTTTGTTTAATAATACTGTTACTTTGGTTTTGATTTTACAAAATCCTTATTCCTGACTGATGGAGGTTATCAGCAACTATTATTTCAAGATTTAGTAAGAAAATATCATTAACAACTTATCAATCAGTAGAGGACATGACAGATTCAGTATATCCAAATCAATTTTTGCTGGACCTGAAATAGATTAATAACCACATTCTAAAGTATAGCTATCAATCAAAGAACTGAATTGTCAACAATCAGTACAGGGCATATGCAAGAAAACACCAAGTTTCTACATCCATGTTAATTGCTTAATTTCATACATTGATAGAAATTAATTACTAGATATTATATTCTATGGTAAAATTGAGTAAATGTATTTCTTAGAAAAGAATTACATGGAAAAAGCAAAAATTCCTCATATATAAAATTTAAAGATAAAATATTATAAAAGGCATATAGGATATTTTTTGTACCCCAATATACCTTCTCAATTATAAGAATCCATAACCATATCAAATTATTGTGTCATACCAAATAGAGAAAGTGAATAAAAATAAAATGCCAAATACATTAAAACCATAAGATAAAAAAGAATGAAACACAGCTAAAACTTAAACCCACCCTATTTATGATACAAGGCAGTTTCCTGACAGTTAGAACAAGTGGAACAACTTGCCTCCAGAAGTTGTAAATGTTCCAACACTGGAAGTTTTAAAGAATAGATTGGATAACCATTTATTTATCTGAAATGCTATAGGGTTTCCTGCCTAAGCAGGGGGTTGGACTAGAAGACTTCCAAGGTCCCTTCAAATTCTGTTATTCTGTTCTGTTCTATTTTGTTCTGTTTTATTCTACCTGTCTGTATCTTTGTAGCCTTGCAATACATTATTGATAAAAACAATTTCTTTCAACATATAAATAACAAGAAAAAAATCAAGAAAAAAGTTGGACTACTAAAGAAAAAAGATAGCAAGGAAATAATAGGCAGTAGAGAGAAAGCAGAGCTACTTAACTCATTCTTTGCATCAGTCTTCATACAAAAAGAAACTATAGATCAACCTATCAAAAATATAACTGTAAAAGATAGGTTTGAACATCTGTCTGGCCTAAATGAAGATAAATCACCAGGACCTGATGGAGTACATCCCAGAGTTCTGAAAGAGCTGACAGATGTTATCTCAGAACCACTGTAAAAATAAAATAAAAAACTTTTTAAAAAAAGAACCATTGTATCATACTTCAAAAAATATTGGAGGGTCAGGAAAATACCAGAGGATTGGAAAAGAGCTGATGTGGTTTGCATCTTCAAAAAAACAGGGAGGGGGAAACAGACCCAGGAAACTACAGACCAACTGGGAAGATGCTGGAAAATAATAATAAAAAAACAGATATGTGAACATCTAGAAACAAATAAAGTTCTAACTAGTAGCCAACATGGGTTTGTTAAAAACAGATCATGCCAAACCAAGCTTATTTTATTCTTTGACAAAGTGACTATATTAGTAGACCAGTGAAATGCTGTAGACATAGTGTACTTAAATTTCAATAAGGCATTTGACAAAATAGACTACAACCTATTTGATAAACTAGAAAAATGTGGGATAGACTGCATCACCACTGGATGGATTTGTAACTGACTGACAAACCATACTTAACGAGTAGTCCTTAATGGTACTATATCTAAATGGAGGGAAGTAAACAATATGGTACCCACAAGGTTCCATCTACGCCCCAGTACTCTTCAGTATCTTCATAAATTACTTATTGTAGATGAGGAAATAGAAGGGGAAATCATCAAATTTGCAGATGACAGTAAGCAGGCAGGAACATCCCAGAAAACAAACTCAGGATCCAAAACATTTTGACAAGAGTTGAACAATGGGCCTTATCCAACAAAATGAGATTTAATGTGGAAAATGCACAGGATTTTCCCCTGGGCAGGAAAATCCAAAAGTATAAGTATGGATTAGGTGAAACCTGGCTTAAAAATAGTAACTGTGAGAGAGACCTTGGAGACTTAGTGGACGATCACTTAAACATGAGTCAGTGTGTGGCAGCAGCCAAAAAAAAACCTAATAAAATCCTTTCCTTGGTTGTTTAAACAGAAGCATAGAATCAAAATCATGTGAAGTGAGGACAATTAACGAGTGGAACAACTTGATTTCAGCAGTTGTGGGTGCTTCATCACTGGAGGTTTTTAAGAAGAGACTAAACAGTTACTTGTCTGAAATGGTATAGGATCTCTTTTTTTCTTTATTATTTTACTCTACATATATCAATATTCTCAGGGGTTTTTTTGTGAAAATTCAGTGATTTCCCCACTATCTAAAGGAGTGCTTTGTGAAGTGGAGGAATGTGATCATAAAATACCTAAACTTGTCTTAAAGTTATAGACATGCAAATTAATCTTTGTTTCAGCCTTCTACTTTTCAATTTGAATGTGATGAACAGAAACAAATCTGCTAGCGATGATGTCAAATTCACTTAATTTATTGAGCCTGTCATTTGGTCAATTTTATAATCCCAAAAGTGGAATTGCTACTATTTATTTCATGTTTAATGAAATGATAGATGGATAAATGGATGAATGAATAAATACATGAATGAATGAATTATAGTCATTATACTTAAAGTTTATATTCAACATCTATATGAAATTTCTGAGTATACTATGCATAAAACATACTCATGGAAGGAGTTAGTTACATAAGCTTAAAATCATTTTTCAAAAATGTTGAAAACAATTGCACAACTCGGGAAATAGAAATATCTAAGCTTTATACCTACATTTTCTTAGGGACTTAACAGGGGCTGGAATAACTAAAAGTACAGTTCAATTTAATTATAGTACTACATACATACAAAATTATAGTATAACAAATGAAAAGACTATAATCTATGATTAATTGAATGACTAATAGTAGCTCAGCTTGATAAGTTTTAATAAGGTATCTTATTATAATTATGTTATGATTAGAATTAGATATGTAAATAATGTTATAGATTAGTCCATATTCTACAGAAATTCTATTTGTGAATTGTTAGAATCAAAAATCATGACATTGTTTCCTTCATAAATGTCTAAAGAATTGTCCGTAAAATAATATTTACATATCTCTTCAATGTAACTATGGAAACAAAGCCCTTCCCCCCCAAATTTATCCTAAACCAATATCTTCCAGGAAAACCAGTTATTCTCTGGATGGAAAAGTAACTCTTCTAGATTAAATATTGTATATTTTTTAAAAAAAAAAAAAAAGTCACCACGTCTAAAATTGTAGGTGATTTTTTGTGAAAGCCTGCATACGAAGTATTTTATTACTAAATGTACTGTATGGAATGTTGTCTAATTTTTATCTTCAAAAGACAATCTTCAATTGTACTATACATCTGGGAATGAAATACATGTGTCATGTGTGTTTTAAAAGAGAAAGGACTCTGTTATGGATTGCCTATTATAAATAAGACTTACTAAAATAATACCAATATATACAATTAAAGATGCTTTATTTTTCAAAATATTAATTGAATAAATGTGTATATATGCTGCTAATGGCCTAATCATAGCACTATCCAACTTTATGTCAATAGCAGTACTACTTTTGATTGCCCATACACTTTGTTAAATTTGAATTCACAATAAACGGGGTTTGAAATTCAAAAGAATGCCATGTAGAGTGAGGCTACCAGGCCTTTTCCCATTCCATGATACTGATGGACAAAAACAAAAAGGAAGCATATTTTGTCCTATCTGTCCTCTCAGCCTCTAAATTAGTTTAAAATAAGTTTGTCTATACAAGTAGTACTCAACTTACAATTGAGCCCAAAATTCCTGTTGCTAAGTGAGAGATTTGTTCAGTGAATTTTGCCCCAATTTATAACTTTTCTTGCCATAGTTGTTAAATGAATAACTGCAGCTGTTAAGTTAGTGATATAGTTGTTAAGTGAATCTGGTCTCAATTTTGCTTGTCAGAAGGTCACAAAAAGTGATTATGTGACCCTGTGAGACTGCAATTTTCACAAATATGAGTCAGTAAAAGCATCTGACTTTTGATTATGCGACCATGAGGATGCTGCAATGATCATCACTCTCAAAAATGATTAGAAGTCATTTTTTTCAGTGCCATTGTAACTTTGCATGATCACAAAATGAACTTGTCAAGACTGATTCAAACTGTCCCCAAGCATCAACAGTTCCCCCTCAAGGACACCCCAAGGAGATGTTCCAGCATGGCTGGCCAATTCCTATAACAACATGAACAGAAGTGATTGGTGGATGTAATTGACTATAGTGGCCTGTGGAGAAAAGGGAGGATGAACTATGCATGCTTTTGAGCAGGAAGCCCAGAGCTGGTTTTGCTTCTTCTGTGCCAATGTAGATTTATTCAGTAAAGTTTGTGCTGTTGGTAAATAATGTCCCAGGACTTTCATTTTCTGAATTTGCCAACTGGACAGTTGACACAAATGTTTTAAGTTGAGGACGACTTGTAAATCCTAGAAGTAGTGAAAAGTTGGAGTGAAAAGATAAGGAAGATATAGCAGGCATTAAAAACTAAGAAGAAAAACATATGTATACCATTTATAAGAGCGCTATGAAAAACTAATAAAAACAGATTGTAAACATTGTGATATTTGTAATGCAACAAATCAATAAATAATCAAGTGTATTGTGAATATTTCAAGCTGAAAACAATGTTTCAAATTATTGTAATTGATTAGTAAGAAAGTGGTTTCATTCCACTTTGACTTTTAGTTCTTGTCAATATAAAAAAAACCCAGAATTTTTGAGATTAGGCATTGGGTGACTTTTTTTGGAGTTAGGCAAAAGAAACAAGCATTACATTTAAATGCTTTTTAAAATCTTTTTATAGTTATATGAAAATCAGTGCTATTTTTAAGAAGCCTAACATATTGCTTTGTACAAAGATAGTGATACCAATATACATATTTTAAAAATGTAATTAATTTTTTGGTATCATTCTAGTTATGTTTTGCATATATTGCATACATTAATGTTATAAGAAATATTTTTCATCATTTTATGTTCTTTCCCCTGGTGTTCTGACCTAAACCCTTTTTCAATAAAACAAACATGAACCAAAGAGGACAGAAACCTTTTAATGATTCTTATGAATCCCTGGTTAAAAGGCTGCTGCAAACTAATTAACTTTGATAAACACAAGCCTCGCCAAAACTGTGTGAGTCTGCCAAGAATCACAGATAAGAAATATTTCACAACACAAGAGTCTTCAAATACCAACTAAGATACTGCAATGTCCACGAGGCTGGAGTTTCAAAACGTTTTTGCTTCCTACAAAGAATGTCTGATTCACAGTTGGCTTTTATCTTCTTGAAGGAGGGGCCATTACCTTATAGCCTTACTCCTGAATCGCTAGTGCTGCTGCAGCTGCTCTTTCCTACAAGCAACCCTGCGTGCACACACACTTGGCAAAGGCACCTCGGGAACCTCCTCATTGCGACTGCTAACCCCCACAATCTCTGAAGGCAGCAGTCCACTCCCTAATGGTTCTGGCCCCTCATCTAAGTCCTCACTGTCCTCAGCCATTCGTACCTGCTACCAGCTAATCACATCTGGCTTTGGCTGAAAAGGATAGTTAAAGGGCATAATGATTAAATTTCAGCATGAAGAGAATTAGTGAGTAATAATTATTAAGGAAAGCTAATTTCCCCCATCCCATACAGTTTTATGGTATTCTGAAGCTTCAGATTCTAATGTGTTCAGGCATTATGCAAACTGGGAAGCTGCTATGGAGGGTCATCTAGTAAAAATAATAATATATAATTTTATTTTAACGGAAGCTCAATAGTTGCAAATCCTAACCAAATTGTAATGAATTTTCAAAAAAGTTTGAAGGTTGGGGTATAGTTAACTATTAGATAGTTAACTAATAAACTTCTTGTAATGTTCAACAGACAAGAAATAGTTTTTTGGGGTAAATCATGAATGCAATTATCTGTTATCTGAATGCAATTATCTGAATGGAATGCAGTATTGCAGGCTGACACTGTTCACTGCCAATTCAATCCTGACTGATTTGAGGCTGACTCAGCTTTCCATTCTTTTGATCTTGGTAAAATGAGGACCCAGATTGTTGGGAAAATATGCTGACTCTGTAAACCACTTAGAGTGATTTATAAAGCACTATGAAATGGTATATTAAGTCTAAGTGCTGTTGCTACTTCCTTATAATTGTGTTATAATTACAGTAAATGCCCAACACATACACATAAGAAATATGTAAAAGGGGGGTGCAGCTGGTGTGCGTCAGTTGGACAGGCGATCTTGATCCTCCAAGATCTCCATCAATATCTCAGCTGCTGGTCAGTCCCCATGGATCTAAACCATCCCTTAGAGACGGTGATTGATAAGGGCACGTCCAATTGATCCCAGGGACATCGCAAAGTCCCTGGTGGATCCAGGAAAAGCCCTTTTTGGTGATAGAGAGGCAGCTTTCCAAGCTGCTGAAGCTGGGACAGCTTTGGAACGGAAGAGATTGGAAGAAAGTGTGTCAGTTTGGTGAGATGAATTTTTACTTATTTTTTCTTGCAGAGAACACCCTGAAAAAATGAAACTGAACTAAATGTGAAGAAGAAAGCATTTAAACAGTGTGATTAATTGTGAAAATGAAAGTTTTTTTTTCTTTTTTTCCCTTTTTATTGGAATTTTGAATTTGGCAAAGCTGTTTAACTTTCAGCTGGACTGGTACTTCTTAATCTTTTTATTTCTGTTTGTATTTCTATCTCCTTTTTTTAAACAATCCTATTGAAAATTATTTTTTGCTTAAGACTTTTCTGCTTGATTTAAAGCCCATGTCACACTGAACCAACAGATGCAAAGAGGATGTAAAATGCACAAAAAACCTTGCCATCCGTTGGAAAACGCGATGTACTCACTGCCTCCGTTTTGCTTCCTTTCTATCCGTCCAACATCCGTCTACTGACGTTTCATCCACTCAGAAAGTTTTGGGCTGCCCAAAACTTTTACGCGGAAAATGTATCCAGTCTGTCCGTTCTACATCCGCAACGCATCCGCTACGCATCAGTTACGCATCTGTTATGCATCCGCTATATCCGCTGCGCATCCGCGCAACTCGCATCCACTCGGACACAGGGAGGAAGCGGAACAGACGCGGAACGGATGCAGAACGGATGCAGAACAGATGCAGCACAGAAACAAAGTGTTTAAAACGGAAAAAACATTCGCAGAGGAGACCTATCTCGGATATTAAGGATGCCTAGAGGATGCCTAGCAGAAAACTTATATTTCCTATAAAAAGGGGGAGCAACTCATCTGCATCTCACTTTCAGAACAGCAGCCCAGTGGTGCAGACCTCTGCAGCCTTCATCTGACTCTTCCTCTTCCACAGCATCCAGTCATGTCCACTGTGGATTGCAACAAAGTCCTTTCAGCAGCCACCATCATTCTGCAACAGTGAGAAGCCATCTGCAGGCTCTGTAAACTCTCCTGCAAGAAGAAAAAGAGGCAGCCAAAAAGAGTCTGGGTCCGAAGATGGTTCCCCAAAAGAGCAGAGGACGGACTGTACAGCAAGCTGATGGTGGAGCTCAGGAATGAAGACACTCGGGCATTCCAGAACTTCATGAGGATGCCTCCAGCCATGTTTGATGAAGTTGTGCAGCGGCTGACACCCAGGTTGACCAAGCAGAGCATCAGCTTCCACCCCAGCCTGGAACCTGGGCTCAAGGTGGCACTCACTCTGTGCCACCTGGCCTCAGGGACCACCTACAGGAGCATGCAGTAGGGCTGGAGGGTGCCATCCAACACCATCAGCATTATGGTCAGAGAAGTGGTGCAGGCCATCATCGAAGAATACAAGGAGGAGCTCCTCCAGTACCCCTCCACTGAAGAAGGATGGAAGAAAGTTGCAGAGCAGTGGTATCAGAAGTGGAACTTCCCCCACACCGTTGGAGCCATAGATGGCAAGCACGTGGCCTGCAAAACACCAGCCAAGTCGGGGTCCACTTATTTCAACTACAAGGGCTTCTTCAGCATCATCCTCTTCGCCATGGTCGACGCTGACTACAAGTTCATGTACATCGATGCTTCAGGCAACGGCTCATCTTCAGATGCCCAGGTATACAACGCCAGTGTCCTCAAGGAGGGGCTGGAACGCAACCTCATCGTGGGCTTCCCAGATCCAGACCTGCTGCCCAACGACATGCAAGATGTGCCCTACTTCATTGTGGGGGATGACACCTTCTCCCTCACAACCTACCTCATGAAGCCCTACACCTCCAGACGCCTCACCCGGAAAGAGAGGATCTTCAACTACAGGCTGTCCAGGGCAAGGCGGGTGGTGGACAACGCCTTTGGCATCCTGGCCAACAGGTTCCAGGTACTTCTCACCACCATGCAGCATAGCCCACAGACTGTGAGGAGGATCATGGAAGCTTGCTGCATCCTGCACAATCTCATGTGCACCCACTACCCAGTGTTACAGGACAGGCTTATGGACCATCAGCAAGGCAATGGGGACATGGAGCCTGGGGAATGGAGGCAAGGGCGAAACCTGATAGACACTGTGGATATGCAAGGCCCCAACAGAGCCTCACGTGAAGGGAAGAAGCAGCGCAACCTCCTGAGACACTGGTGCAACTCCCCAGCTGGAGCAGGGGAGTAGCAAGACAGGATGGTAGATGCTTAATGGATGCTTCCTTCAGCCTGTCTCATCACACGGATGAGATTGGGCCATGTATGTTGGGTGGGCCTACAATGAACAGCGCATTTAATAAAGAGTTGTGTTTATGTTGACATGTGTGGATGATTATTACATTATTATTGATAATAAAGGGCCATAGGTGTCCCACAGCTACTACCCATCCCAAAGGTATCCCTGCTCATTCCTCAGGTATCCCTGCCCACCCCACTGCTATCTTAACCCATCCCACAAGCATGCAAAGGCTTAAACTTTTTTGTAAAAGTTTCCACCAAGACTTTATTAAAAAAAAGAAATGAAGCAAGTGTGTGAATCATAAATAGACTTTATTAACAACAAGCTATAAAACAAAAATGAGTCTCTGGCACTCCTCTTGGTCGCTCAGTCTCAGGGGTGAAGGGTCCAGGTGCTGTGGAGGTGGCCTGTGCTGGAGTGCTTGTCATTAGCTCCTCCTGAAGCAGAAGCAGCAGAAGCCCCAGCCCCAGAAGAGCGAGCCCGTGCTGCAGAAGCCCCAGGAGGACCAGAGTGAGGGCCAGGGGGCGGGATGGTAGCCCTGTCCCTCTTGCAAGGGCTGGCAGCGGATGGCTGAGGCTTGCTGTGCTTCCGCATGGTTGTGGGGTTGCTGGCTGGCAGGGAGGCTGGCAGGAACCAAGACTGGCAGAAAGGCTGGCAGGGAGGCATTCACCAAGGCTGGCAGGCAGGCAGACAGCAAGGCTGGCAGGCAGGCTGGCAGGTAGGCAGGCACCAAGGCTGGCAGGAAGGCTGGCACCAAGGCAAGCACCAAGGCTGGCAGGGAGGCAGGCACCAAGGCTGGCAGGAAGGCTGGCAGGCAGGCAGGCACCAAGGCTGGCAGGAAGGCTGGCAGGTAGGCATGCACCAAGGCTGGCAGGAAGGCAGGAAGCAAGGCTGGCAGGCAGACTGGCTGGCAGCAAGACTTGCAGGCAGGCTGGCAGGGAGGCTGGCAGCAAGGCTTGCAGGCTGGCTGGCACCAAGGCTGGCAGGGAGGCTGGCAGTAAGGCTTGCAGGCAGACATGCAGGCAGGGCAGGCAAGGCAGCCAATCCGTCCGGCAGCAGGTCTTTCCTCTGAATGGCGACCTGCTTCCGAGCTGCTTCCGTTATATCTGGGGGGCTGATGCAATGCATCCCCCCCGCATGTGCAATTAATGCCAGGCATCCATTAGGCTTCCGCTGTGCATCCGCTGTGCATCCGCTGTGCATCCGCTTCATCCGCTAGGCTTCCGCTCTGCATCTGCTCTTTCCGTTCCGCGTCCGCTTTGCTGCGGCCCCCCGGAAGCCTAGCGGACGTGCCATCCGCTCCCATCCACTTTCATCCGCTGGGCTTCCGTTCCGCATCCACTTTGCATCCGCCCTGCATCCTCCCCCCGTCCGTGTTATCCACTCCGGTTATGCAAATTTTTGCCCCTTTTGAGAGCAGATAACAATGGATGGAACATTTTGCTCGTCCGCTGTGTCCTTTTTGCATCCGTTGGGCAGTGTGACATGGGCTTAAGATTTATTTTTCTCCCTTTAAAAAAAAAAGGGGGGGGAGATTTTACTTTTTCTTCTTTTAGTTCCTGGCTGTAGATTGAGGAGAGGGAAGGGAAAGTGAAGGAAAGTAAGTAGAACTGCCACCCAGAGGCTTGGATACATTGTTTCTTTTTTCTTTCACTAGTGTGTGTTAACAGTCAAGGACTCTGAGCTGTGTATTGGAAAAGATAGAGATGAGCATGGCAGTTTGTTTATTCATGCTCATTTGTGAACAGATAGCTGGAGTCTGGAGTTGAAGTTTAAAGAAAGAAGATTGAAGTGACCTTGAAAAACTCTGAGCTGATTTATCAAAGAGCCTTGGATATTTGGCGGCAGAGGCTTGTTTTATATTAGAATTGCTTTTTACCTTTTGCCTCCCTTTCTATACTCCCTCCCCAGTTGGGCTTTTTTTCCTCTTTAATTGGATTTTGACTTTATAAACCAGGAACCAGAATGTAAATCTTTTATTTTTGTTTTCTATTTGTTTATTAAGAGGAGCATATACAATATTTATTTCTCTTTTTCACCTTTTTATTGTTGATTTTTTACTTTTTATATTTACCATTGTAACTAATTGGATTAAGGTATACACGTGCCTGAAGACTTTCTTTTTCCTTTTTTCCTTTGGAGTGGCAACCTCTTTTCCTTTGTCTTTTTTTCCCCCTTCTTCCTTTTTTTCCCTCTCTCTTTACAGATAAGCATTACAAGATGAGTAGAAAGACAACAACTCTAGCTTCTTTGATACCAACCCCCTCCCCATCTGGAGGACAATGATCTATACAGACAATATTACAACAGGAAAAAGAGAAAGAGAAGGAAATGACATTAAAGATGATTATGCAAGGAATCCAGAAGATTGAGCAAAAATTGAAAAGACAGATGAGAAAGTGGAAAATATTCAACAGATGATGAAATATGAAGACAGATTTTAAAAAATTGAAAAAGATATACAAAGAGATAAGAAAATTGGAGATATTGATATTCAACTGAGCAATGTCAAGAAGGGCACATGTGAACCATTAGGATGGGAAATAGAATCAGAATTTTGTCTAAGATTTCAAAATATAGAAGAAGGAAAAGGTGAAAATCTTGTTGAAATAATGCCAGAAATATTGGCGGAAGCATTGGAAATAACCCAAGAAAAGATGATGGATGAGATGAATGAAGTGTTTCATGTCTATACAAGATATCCAACAAGGAATAGACTACCAAGAGAAGTTCACATTAGATTTACTAAGAAGATTATGAAGACAAAGGATACACCAGGTGGTGAGAGAGAAAACACTAAAATATAAATGGTGCTGAAACGGATACCAAGAAGAGTAAGAGAGATGAAAAGAGAATGTTTATTCTTGACTAAAGAGTTACTTAAAAGAGGAGGAAACTACAGGTGGTTGATGCCAGAATGCCTTTTGTTCACTTGGCAGAAACAAAGACACAGAATTGACACAGTTGAAAAAGCTGAGCTATTCTACTTAGAATACTTTAGAAAAAAGGTGGAAGAATTTCAAGAGGAGTGTAATTGAAAAAGAAAAAGAAATGCAGTAGATGGTGAATCCAGAGAACAATGATAATTGAGATATACTAGAGCAATAAAACCCTCTTGTAAAGCTTAACATGGATGAAATAAAATTGATTTTGATTAACTTAAATGGACTTAACTTGGCTACTAAAATAAGCAAAGTATTTCACAAATTAGAAAAATTAAAATTTGATATAATCTGCTTACAAGAGGTACATATTAAAAAACAACATGAATATATACTAAAACTAGGAAAACTAGGGAAATTATTCACATCGCTGGCACAATTTAAAAATAGAGGTGTAGTATTATATATTAAAGAAACAATTTTGGCAGAACTAATCTACACAGATGATGATGGAAGGATTTTGATGGTGGAAATAATGGATAACAGCATTAAAACACTCCTAATTCCAATTTATGCCCCGAATGATAAACAATAAGAATTCTACAGAAAATTACAGACGAAAATAATTGAATTGGACAATGTTAATATTTGTATGGTGGGGGATTTTAATGGAATAATTAATGACCGGTTGGATTATAAAACACAGAAAACAACAAAGAAAGTTAGAAAGATACTACCAAAATCCTTCCCTTGAATAATAGAAGAATTTAACTTAAAAGATGCATGGAGAGAAAGGAATGTGGAAAATAAGCAACATACTTTTTATTCAAACAGGCATACATCCTGGTCTAGAATATATATGATATGGATGTCAGCAAAATTATTGACTAATGTACGACAGATTGAAATAGAAACAAGCACTTGGGCAGCTCATAATCCAGTGTCAGTTACTGGGAAAGGATACAAGAGGAGATCTAGATGGACTTTAAATAATATGATATTAAAAGAAAAAAACTTTAAACAAAAAATAGAGAAAGAACTTCAAAGAAATTAGAAAAGAGGATACATCTTTACAGAATCTCTGGAACACGATGAAGGCATACACAAGAGGCTTGATAATAGATTATACTAGGAGAAGAAACAAAACAGAAAATGACATTTAAGACATTAGAGGATGACTATAAAAGATTAGAAAAAGACTTACAGAAGTCCCCACAAAAAAAGATATTAAAAATAAAATGGACATAATCAAACATAAAATGGGACTAATGGAAAAAGAAGAATTAGCACAAAAATTAAAAATGCCAAACAGAATTACTTTGAAGATGCAAACAAACCAGGCAGATGGCTAGCTTATAAAATGAGTAAGGAACGAGAAGCAAGAATGATTAGTCAATTAATAAATAAAGAAGGACAGGTTTGCTATGGAAATGATGAGAAGAAAAAAATGATACAAGACTACTATGGAAAACTGTACTTTCAAGAGAATATTCAAGAAGAAAAAATTAAACAATATCTACAGAAAGTGAACACTACCTCAGATACCTAAAAATATTGAAACAATGTTAGAAGGAAATATAACAATGATGGAATTAACAGAAGCCTTAAAAAAACAGAATGTTGGGAAAGCACCAGGTCCAGATGGTTTGCCAGAAGAATTTTACAAGACTTTTCAGGAAATATTGAATCTTCATCTGTTAGAAGTTATGAATAAAGTTATGTTGAAGAAAAAAATACAAAAAATATGGTCAGAAGCATACATTACACTTATACCGAAGGAAGGTACAGACCTGCAGCAAATTAAAAATTATAGACCTATATCTCTATTGAACTCAGACTATAAAATATTTGCTTCAATTTTGGCAGAAAGACTAAAAAGATACTTAAATAATTTTATTCATGCTGATCAAAATGGATTTCTACCAAAGAAACATATCAGAGATAATGTGAGAATTATTTTGGATACTCTGGAATATTATGAAGCACACCCTGAGAAGCAAATGGCCTTGATGTTTCTAGATGCACAAAAAATCTTTGACAATGTGAGTTGGCGATTTATTTTCCTGCAATTGATACAAATGGACTTTGGTAAAAAAAATTATCCAAGCCATTGAAATAATATACCATGAACAAACTGCAAAGGTGATGGTGAATGGAGAATTAACAAAATCCATAGATATAAGAAAAGGGACAAGGCAAGGCTGTCCATTGTCGCCTCTGCTGTTTGTGTTAACATTGGAAGTGTTGAACAGGAATATTAGAGAAGAAAGAGAAATAAAAGGAATTAAAACTATAAAGGAGGAATATAAATTGCAAGGTTTTGCAGACGACCTGGTATTTATATTAGAAGACCCATTGGAAACAGCACCAAAATTAATAAAAAAAAAAAAAAAGAAGAATATGGGAAAGTAGCAGGTGTGAAAATAAATAAAGACAAAACAAAGATATTAACAAAGAATATGTTAGCAAGAGGAAAGAAAGAGTTGGAATAAATTTTAAAAATACAGGTCACGAACAAGGTTAAATATTTAGGGATACGTATTACACCAAGATGTAGTACACTGAAGGAAAATAACTATTTTAAACTCAAACAGCAGATTGTGACAGATTTGATAAAATGGGAAAAACTGCAACTATCATTGATTGGGAGAATATCCACAATTAAGATGAATATATTGCCTAGAGTTTTATATTTATTCCAGACAATTCCTTTCGATTAGAGAAAGAGTTTTTTGAAGATTATAACAGAATTGTGTTGAAATATATTTGGCAGGGTAAAAAAGCAAGAATAAAATTAAAACTGTTACAAGATGCAAGAATAAGAGGAGGGTTTGCCTTGCCCAGTTGGGAGCTATATTACCAGGTGTCAAATTTGATGTGGGTAAAGGAATGGATAACTCTAAGGAACAGTAGATTACGGACTTTAGAAAGCCATGGCTTGCTGCTGGGATGGCATGCCTTTCTCTGGTATAAGGGAACTAAAACACAGGGGTATTTTAGAAGACATTATATTTGAGAGGCTTTGTTTTTGAACTGGAAGAAGATAAAAAATACAATATTACTTAAAACATGGATATCAACAATTGAAGCTTTTTCTTATCCAATAAGATATAAAAAGGAACAAACAGTTAGATATGGTGAGATATTGAATGAAAAGGGTGAACTTAAATCTATGCAAGCGTTGGAAGAACAAGCTATAAAAATGAATTGGTTTTCATATTTACAAATACAATCTAGGTTTGATAAAGACTCTAAAACAGAAGGTATTTATGATAAGTTGACTGATTTAGATATAATTTTGATGGGTACTAATGAAAAGGTAATTAAAAAACTTTATGGACATCAATTAGAATTTAAATTGGAGGAGGAACAAGTTAAAGAAACGATGATTGCTTGGGGGAAAACTTTTGGATATGGGATTGATTTAGAAAAATGGCAAAAACTGTGGTCTCAAAATTATAAAATGACAGTGTCAACTGCATATAAAGAAAATTTGTATGAGATGTTTTACAGGTGGCACCTACCCCCAACGAGACTTGCGAGAATGTTTAAGAATAAATCAGATAAATGCTGGAAATGTCATCAGATACCTGGTTCATATTACCATAGGTGGTGGACATTTTCGGACGCAAAGAAATATTGGACTAAAATCCACACACGGTTGGAAAAAATGATAAAACAACATATAGACTTTAAACCAGAGATCTTTTTATTGGGAGTCATACTGGACATATACAATAAAGAATTGAAATATTTGATTGTAAGTGTTTTAACAGCGGCTAAAATTGTATTTGCGAAGAACTGGAAAAATGACAAAATACCTATGCAGGAGGAAGTTATTAAAAAATTATGGACTGTGCTGAAATGAGGAAACTGACATTTGAAATTGAGAACAAGAAGATAAGCAATTCTGTATGAATGGGATTTGCTTTATCAATGGTTGGATAAAAAGACATGGTAAAGTAACAGAATAGATAATTTTGTTATAGAAGTTTAATAGACTGATACAAAATATAATGTAGACATATATAACCATTGGATGATAGCAAAATATAATATTGATGGAATAAATATCAGGTTAATTAATAACTGATAAATAGATAAGCATGTTAGTTTGACAATGTGAGATTGATATAAATTGTGAACAATGATTATAAAAGGATTGCACAAAAGATTCGAAACCAACTGACACACTGATTGCACAAAATGGAAGACGGTTTTATGGTTTTTTAATGTATTGTCTGTGTATGTTTGTGTATATATATATATGCTGTTCAGCTTCCTTCGGGTATTATCCCACGTCATTGCAGTGCTTTTAAAGTTGTAGCAATGTTTCAGCAGAATCCCATCTGCCATCATCAGGCTTCTGTATTGAGTTTGTATGTGGGTCAGGGTCTCACAGCCGTTGGTTTTAAATTTGAGGCTAGCCTATTGTTGTGTCAGGATGTTTTTTTCGACATCCTGACTGGTTGGGAGTCTTGGTTTGTGTTTATTGGACTTGAAGTTTGTTTGATTGGTGTTTCTTCTGTCTGTTTTGTGGCTTTGATTATATACATATGTGCTGTTCAGCTTCCTTCGGGTATTATCCCACGTCATTGTAGAGCTTTTAAAGTTGTAGCAACATTTCAGCAGAATCTCATCTGCCATTATCAGGCTTCTGTATTGAGTTTGTATAAAATCAATACAGAAGCCTGATGATGGCAGATGAGATTCTGCTGAAATGTTGCTACAACTTTAAAAGTACTACAACGACGTGGGATAATACCTGAAGGAAGCTAAACAGCACACATGTAAGTACCCGCGAAAGCTTACAAAAACAAATACACATACACAAACACACACACACACACACACACACACATATACATATATATATATGGAACTAAAACCCTAGCCACTATAGAAAAACCCAACCACAGAATCATTAGAGAAGCCAGAGAGATTGAAAAAAGACCTGACAGCATGAATAGAAGAGATGATTCCACCAGATTGTCAATCATTTCGAAGCCTGCACTCTCAAATAGAAAGATCCCCACACCACAAGCCAGGAAAACACCTGGGCAAAAACAGACTTCCTCTGATAGCTCCAACTCAAACACCCCCCCCACCAGGTGAAACCCAGCTTCCTAATGAATAGCAGCTTGCTAATGAAGAGCAGCTGTCCTTTCACACGAAGCCTGTTAGGGATAACATTGTTTACCCTAACTGGTTTAGGTAAAATAATAACTATGAATCATAGTTGTGTATGTTAAAGTGTCTGCAACTTTAACTGTGGGATAGTAATTAAGGGAGTGGTTGTGAAAGCACTTTAAAAGAAGCAAGACTACAGCTTGCTCTTGCTCTGGCTTTGATGATCCCTGATTACTGCTTGGAATCAAGACTGCATTGCTCGAACGGGAGAGAGAACAAAGGACTAATTTGTAAGTGAACTGACATAGGATATTCTACATGGACTTTGCTAACTGAATATCCCTGAATGGACTGACTAAATGATACATGACTGTTGGACTGTTATTTTGACTATGCTATGAACTTATAATGGAATAAACT
>BLBF01000017.1:39214734-39394879 GCA_015471245.1 Laticauda colubrina
CCTAGTTGTGTAATGAAACATCTCTAAATATATAACCAAGCTGAGAGAATACCAAAAACTCCAAACTTCATCATTTGACTGAATGTTATGATTCAAAGGGATTGCCTTTTCTTCTGAATCTAGGGAAATATCATTAGATTAATTATATCCTTTTTCATATCAATTATTTATATCCTTTTTTTCAGGATAACAATCTTTTCAACTTAATTTACAAATATGACTAACAAAGTAAAGGAGTAGTCAGTTAGAAGAATGTTTGGGTTTTTTGTTTTTATAAATATACAGCTGCCCATGTCACGGTATGTGATTCTGGACGGTATATAATGAAAAGACATGTTCTATTTTCCACCAAAATGGAAGATATGAGTAAGTATGGGAAGGACTGAAAAATTCAACTATTTTAGAATAGTTGCATGCCTTTCTTTTTTTCTCTTTGGAAAGTTTCTGTATGAGGTCATTAATGAACAGGCAACATAGTTGTCTACTCATCTGTACTGGTTTTTTGTCTAACACACACAGAGACACACAGAGATACAGACACACAAATAATTCAAAGCAGTGAACATATCCAACATTTTCCTTTTTTCTATTTTCCCCAGAACAACAACTCTGTGAGGTGGGTTGCGCTGATAAAGAGTGACTAGCATAAAGTCACCCAGCTGGCTTTCATGGCTGAGGCTGGTTTTGAGTCTCACAAGCCTCCTGGTTTCTAGACTTAAAAACTACTGTACTACCAGTAGACTTAAAGTGGCTTTCAACTTAGCTTCCTGCCTTATTAGATATAGGATGACAAAATGTAGTAATTATAGTTTTGCGATCTAAATTATATCACCTTTCATCATTATAATTGTGAACATTCATTGGCCAAACGTCTCCAGGGTTGAGCCAAAGAAAAAATAATCATAATCTGGTTGAAAAATAATTTCCTTTTCTCTGAAGATATCCAGATGGGAAAGATAATTTTTCTTAGTCTCGCTTTTCATTTATTTTCAGTAGCTGTAACAAATTGTCCTGAGATGTTTCAATTATTCAATTTGGCTTATTTAAAAATATTGATTTAGTTAATCCTCATTGTTGCAACCTTCAGGGAAAGACAAAAAGCTACGTAATTGCCTCTTGGGACCATATTAAATGAAAATCAAAGGATGTAGGAATTATTGACATTTGGTTTTGAGAATCCTAAGGACTTGATTAATAATGTAAGAAGATTAATGACCCTACTGTATTGAAATTATTATGGGTTATGAGTTATGTAATAATGGGGTATATAATTTATGGTGCTGTGATCTTTAAATAGGCAAATGTTCAAAATCTCAAAAATCAACTAAGCAAATACATTTATTAGTTCTTTGCTTATTCAATTTGAAAATGAAATCCCAAATGCTATACGTCCCATTCACTCAAAAAAACTACTTGAATATATTAGTGGAAAGCAGAAATTAATCCGTCATCTGACATTGTCCTCATCAAACTACAACTCTAAAAAAATATATCTGTCCATGTCATAGACTCCAGAACATTTATGCTGATATTTATATTCTTCAATACTAGAGTTGAAGAATCTTTATTTATGCCTGGTATGTCAGTCTCCTTAGTATGGCACATTTCTTCGTCTCCTATTCAAGAGTTACTTCAAATAATAAGATTTTTCTGCAACTAAAAAAACAAATATGTGTACATCCATAGACTGCCTGAGTTAACAGTGAAGTTAAATGTTAATTCTTTTTAAGTTAACTAATTGTATATTAAATCATTCTGAAAAATATTGTAATAAAAATAGAAATAAAAGACAAGACTAATCCTGAAACTATACATTTTAAAACTGCATTTAGAAAAACCACATATTTCTAATGCAATCGATAACACATACAGGCTACATATATCTAATATGTGCACTTCTCCATATTGATTTTTTTAATGCACTATTCTGGTACAATAATAAGAATTAAAACCAATAAGAAAATAAAAAAATATTTTCTGCAAAGAATAAAGTGAACTAAGATGTCACTAAGATGGTTAACCATTATGACTAGCTTGTCACCATGCTCAAGCATGACTTTTAATGGACTGGCTTCAATGGGTACACTGGCTTTATCAATTCTCTCTCTCCACAAATATTAAACTGGAGATTCATTTTCACCCCAAAATGTTGGCAGCTGTAATGAAGATTGCCGCCGAGTACAATTTGGTTTCCAAAGCATGAAACATTTGTATGACTCTTTGGGGAATTATCATAATGCAATTTCTATGTCACCTCTTGATCATGTTTGCGCAAAATGATGCTAAATGAGAACTGGCTGAGTCTGAATTCCAATATGCCTGCAAGTTAGTCTTTTCATTTCTGGGTAAAAGCAATTTACTTGTCAAAGTGGGAACTGTACTCTTATTGAACAAACCCTTACAAACTAATGACTTTAGGAATACATCCATACAATTGATAGAGACTCTGTTCAAATTTTCATGAGAAGATTAAAGTTAATTTTGGTTTGTATGCTTTTTGAGATAATGATACATTAGATTGCATTATGTTAATTAGATAAATTCTAAATAACCTCAATATCATATCCTTAAAATTTGACTAATGTAGACTTTAAAGTTCTCAACAGGCTTTTCTTTATATTGGAATTATATTGAAATAGCATGAATGTTGATAGGCCATAGGTCATATAGCTGGACTCAAGGAACTGCATAAGCTAATTTGTACCAAACTATGTTTATCATGTTGACACATATATCCATAAACAATCAAGAAAGACTAATGAGAAATATTGTCCCATTTATACTATACGTCTATTAGATTGTTATGGTTATCAAAACATATTTGACTAGTACCATTACATTCTGAATTTCATTGAATTAATTGGTAATGACTGATTTTAACTACAGTAATAATTTTACTATATGGAATACTTTCCCCTTATGATTAGTGTTATTTTTTTCAATGTCTATTGGAAACTATCTCATTTTATACTTAATGTCCTGATTAAATGAGTATTAATTTATGAATTTTTAATTCTTCCTATACTCTGAATGTTTTTTATTATATACATTGAAGCAATATGAAATGATTGATAATATGCAGGATATATTATTTTAATGCACAATATTCAGTAAAAACATACCATCATGTACATTATATGAATGCTTTCTAATTGAAGCTGATCTTGCACTTTTACAAAGAAAATTCATTCCATAAAACTTCAAGAAGTTTTTTACTTCTAGAAAGCTGATTAGATCTTACATTTGGTGAATTACACCATGAGCAAATACTGCATTTTTTTTTACTGATCTTACTATTTTAAATTATGTTATTTTATCAATAGCACATAGCATTAAATAGTAAAATCAATCAGCATTCTTTTCTGTAGAGTTTTTTTCATAGTTTAAAGACTATTTATATTGGAGTCAAAACACAATTTCTCATTGTAACAGCACAAATGTAATAGCACAATTAAGAGTACTGAGAACAGGAAGTTAAACTATGTTAATTTGGTCAGTGAAGATCTGGGAAATCCTAGTTAATCAAGATATCAATTCTTTTTTTACCATAAGCTATTTTTAAAAATCTTTGTAGACATGTCATTTACCTCTTCTTCACAATTTCTAAAAATAGCACATTGATCTGATTCTGTCAAACTTAAAAAATAGAATAGAGTTTCCTTTTTGTTTTATGCATAAAAGCCAAAAAGTTTCCAGAAAATTTTAAGTGCTTGTTTTTCTAAAAATAGTATACCTAGGGAAAAGGCAATGTTTTAATAGCACAATCTTCTGATTCATGCATCAATCAATTATGAGAAACATAGGATTTCACAACTATCAAGCTACTGGAAAAAAAAGACAAAAATAAACAATGCATTTGTAGTTCAGGCCTTTATAACTAATTTTAGTGATGTCCTTGGGAGCTTGATATCGTCCAAATTATAAAAAAAATGGTTTAGGGGTGGTGTTAGGATTTCATATTTTAGATAATTCTGTTCTGTTCCTAAATTTTCAGTTTAGTTAAAGCTTTCTAGGAAAACGCAAACCTACATGTAGACATGACTCTAATAATTTCAAATTCCAAACTTTTACTTATGTGAACAAATTTGTTCACATGAAGAAGATGAGATATGGTAGACAGGTTTGTTTATATTGACAAAATGCATATGTGAAATTCGGTCACTCTATCCTAAAACCTGGGTCCCTCTAGGGCCTGGCCAGAGGTCTCCACAAGTCTTAAAGTTGCCAAGTTTGGGGACCACTGCTCTAGGCTGAACCTGTTGATGGGTAAAACAACTTCACTTCTCTCTCTCTATCTCTCTCTCTATCTCTCTCTCTCTCTCACACACACACACACACACACACACACCATTTCAGCAAAATCTGACATATCCCGTGAACCCTGGGCAACAGTGAGGAAAGGCAGGAAAAGAAATTGGGAGACAACAGGAACGGAAGAGCTTCCTGAATACCGCATATGTGTGCATATGCAGCACTCCAGAAACTTAACTTTGCCCCACCCTCTTGTGCATCCCCCCTTTATGTCCTGTCCTGCCACCACCCAAAGCCCACTGGAGTGCTACCCGGGCAGGGCAGGATTTGCATTGGGCATAGATTTATGCTTGTTGGACAAAATAGACTTACAAAGAAACTGTATTTGTTAAATAGGGTGTATGCTCTTCCCCAATCAATAAAATTACCAAACTACATAATTGTAGTACATAACTTTAATTAAAGATGAAACAAAGTGCAAAATATAGTGTGTGGGGGCAGCAAATTAACTATGCAACATGCTTTTATGAATCTGTGCTAATGAATTTGATTTCAATAAAAACTATGTTTCTGTTAACATCAGGAAAATTAGATGCCAGTCAAAGAACTGATTAAGACTAGGAGTTATACATCTTAGGTATTCCATATAAGAGACACTGCAGAATAATTTTACATGATTTAGTGATATAACAGTTTAGCTCTGCAGGAGTAGAGTTGATAAGTGGGTATGTATGGCATACTCTGTAAATGACCAAAAAAGAGAAGACAGATCTGAAAAAACACAGCATGACTTGGCTTTTAATTAAATTGTTCAGAAACCCAGCATGACCTTCATGTTATTAAAGGTCCTAATGGAAAACAATCCATATAAGTTGAAGTATAGCATTATTGGAGATCAATATTTCTGATGTAAAGGTTAAAAGTAGGCCCTGCTCAGCAATGCTCTTTTTTTCATCATTTCTGTCCATTCATGGCATTTGACTTACATAAATCAATTCACTTTTATCATTAAACAAAGAAATAAAATAATGTGCATTACATACATTCAGATTTAACAGATATTTGAGTTTAACCAAGTAATTTCTAGTTCATATTTGCACTTTGGTTATTATCTTTATTTTTTTTTCTTTCCCATTTCATAATTGACCGATTTAGTATCATTATCATAATAATCATTAAATTATAGATCAACCAATTGACAGTTCGATATAACAATCCTGGCTGGCATCAAATAGCTGGAGGAGAGTGTTATATCTTTTAGCTGCTATCTACTGGTTGTTCATAATTTGTTTCTATAAAATGCAAGTGATGGAAAGTGCTGCTGGAGAGCTGAAAATTGAGAAAGGAATATAGCTGTAGGGAACAGTGGGGGAGCTATAAACTACCCAATAACATACTTAATTAACATAAGAAGAGGAAACAAGAAACCCAGGCATTTGTGGGAGTAGGGAAATAATTCCTTAAATAGACTTCAGAAATTTAAAAGCTGAATTTTTTTCAAGCTGTATTTTCAACTAATGTATTAAATTGGGATGCTTGAATTGGTTTCAAGGCCTAGGTCTTAACTTCCTAGGTCAACCAGTTGATCAACCTATTAAAAATGGTTGCAGGAGACAGAGTTCTGATCTTCTTTTTAGCCAAAAGAAGCTCAAGTTAGGCAAGTAGACCAGGGCGAGACTAAAGGAGATGGTTCAAAAGGAATCTGGCAGAACAAATTGAATTCCCAAGACTACCAGCACAAAACTCATTATTTTACACCACTTCCTTGATGCATATTACTATGAGTACAATTTCTGTACATAGTATCTTGATTTGGAATATTAAAGAAAACATCAGTTCACATTATGTCAATTTAAGACATCTTGAGCCTGTGTAAGCTGTACAGCTCAGACACATAGCAAAGGCATTCAAACATATTTAGGAAACATTTAGTGGACTACCTTTGCACTGGGATAAAATGACAGAATGGATTTCTCTAAATGTATAAAAATCTTAAATAATAATGAATCCTGGAAGCTATTTTCCAACTTATTTTATAATAATTAATATGAATTAATTTGCATTCCACATGAACTTGAGTAAGCCTTGACATTCACACTGATAAGGATTTATACTGTAGTTGTGCAAATCTGCATTGAATTTCAACAGTGCTTTATTGGTATCTTTAATGTACATCACCTGCATTGATGTTTTAATATGGTCTTGATTTCTAGCATAACAAGGAAATAAAAGATCTCTTAATAGGACCTCAGACTTCATCAGTAGTTCAGCTGTCTAAGCTTCTCAAAAAGTCTGAGGACTGGTTGTACAATGTAAGTCATCTCAGTGCAATAGCTTAGTATATGACTAAGTTATACAGATAATCAGCTCCCTCTACAAGTCTCATAATACAGTTATAGTTTAGAGCATTTAGTATTTATGATCCCTCAAAAAGCTGGCCTGAGAAAATAGTACAGAAAAATGTAGAGAAGATAAAGATATTTTTCTCCATCAATCATATATGAAGCACAATTTCTTAGACATTTTGAAAACACAATTAAAGAATGTCTAGACAAAAAGAATGAAGATGGATATGAAGCTTTAAAAGCATTACAAGAGGAAGAGCTAAGGAAATGAAGATGACAGGTTAATGTGTTTTCAAATGTATTATTTTCTTCCAGCAGCTGCTTTAAAAAAAAAAAAGGCAGTTTTCAGTATCTAGTGAACATGGATGCATTTTCATAAAATACATAGATACACAGATTAAAGACAGCTTACATGTTATGATTGGATTTACAGGAATAATGTGTTCAGTGTATAGTGAACAATGCATTCAGAAAGTATTTGGATCCCTTCACTTTTGACAACCCTTCACCAATCTAAGCTTTATGGCAGAGTGGCTAGACAGAAACCTTTCCTCAGTGTAAAACATATGAAAGCCTGCTTGGAGTTTGCAAAAAAGCACTTGAAGGACTTCAGACTGTGAGAAACAAGATTCTCTGGTCTTGTCTGATGAAACCAACTGGCCTCAGTTCTAAATATTATATCTAGAGGAAACCAGGCACCACTTATCATCTGCCCAATATCATCCCAAAAAGCAGGGACTGGGAGAGACTGGTCAGGGTTGAAATGCTTAGGACCTCAGACTGGGCCAAAGGTTCACTTTCCAACATGACAATTATCCTAAACACACAGCCAAGAGAATACAGGAGTGGCTTAGGAATAACTCTGTGAATGTCCTAAAGTGGCCCAGCAAGAGTCCTAACTTGAACCCTGTTTGAACATCTCTGGAGGGACCTGAAAATGGCTGTCCACCAATGGTCACCATACAACCTGACTGAGCTTGCGAGTATTTGCAAGGAAGAATGGCAGAAAATTCCCCAATCAGGTGTGCCTGGATTTGTCGCATCATATCAAAAAGGATTTGAGGCTGTAATTGCTGCCAAAGATGCTTCAACAAAATACTGAGTGAAGAGTCTGAATATTTATGGCCATGTGATATTTCTGTTTTTTTTTTTTTTTCATAAATTTACAGACATTTCTAAAATTCTATTTTCACTTGGTCATTATGGGGTACTGGGTGTAGATCAATGAGAAAAGATGAATTTCAACAATTGCAGAATCAGACTGCAGCATAACAAAATTGACAAAAATAAAGAAGGTGTGAATACTTTCTGAATGTGCTGTATATCTTTCATTACTAGCACTAAGCAGCTTAAACATTTGCAATCTTTTTATAAAATTCAATGCTTAAATACAGGTTTAATAAACAACTTTATGGAAATGTTAATATATGGTTAAATTTTGAAATTACAATGTATCCATAATAATTTGCTTCAAAAATCAACTTCTCCTCAGTAAGTAGGTAAGGGTGATCAATGCTTATGAAGTTATAAAAATAGTCACAATGCTTTCATATATTCTTCTTTTTGAAGCTATAGATACTGACCACTGAATAATTCAGACCTGCCTTTCCACCTATTTCTATGACATTGTTACTTTCCTGCTTGTTATAAATAAAACCTGTAAGTATATGTCAATATACCTTTGCGTTTAAGAACTTAGATGTGAGTTTTATAAATATCAAATGGTACAATTATTAAATTGTGTTTTAATAAACACAATTAAATGATATATTTCAGACACAAATTATGTTCTAGGTTCTAAGCCATAATTATACTGACAAATCCATATATTGATAGCATTTACATCACAGTTTTTCTCTAGGAGGTGAGGGTGAGATATGAAATTTTTGTATAACCTGAATTCTGAAACAGAATTCTACGTATAACAGAGATGAAAAAAATAACACAATAAAATATAACATCACAGATTTGTGATGAAGTGGGGATTTAGATCTAGATGTTCCAAGTCCAAATACAATAGTTAATGACTACGCAATTTGTTTACTGAATCCACCATTAACTGCTGTTCTAGTGGAATTTGTCTTCACATAAAGAATAACTTTTATAATATAGGATGGGTTGAAAATGAGAGTCTTTACTAACACAACCACACTGCCCACTTTAGTAGCAAAATACAGTATGAACATTAATGTTATATCTCTAAATTTCAGTCTCAGGTTATATTTACCATGTTTCTCCAACAGTACGGCCCCCATAGGAAGGCTCAGCATGTTTTCTAGGCATAAGGTGAAATTAAGTCCCTCCCCCCAAATTTAGGCCTATTTAAATCATGCGTTCCCCACCATTTCTCATATCGCTTGAATGATACAAGGTGAAAAAAATGGGGGGGAAAGGTAGGGGGGGAAACTTGCCTTTAGGAGCCCCCCACAGGTAGCCTTGGCTAGAGCACCCTGTGGATAGACTCATCTGTATCGGCCGATATAAGCGCCCCATGGGCAGAATCGCCTCACCACGGGGCCACTTCTACTGGCCGATAGAAGCTCCCTGAGGGCAGTCACCAGCTGCTTCTATCAGCTGATAGAAGCAGCCTTGTGGAGAGGCGAGGCTACCCATAGGATACTCCTAACCTAACAGGTCCTAACAGGATACTCGTGGCCTTGCCACGAGGCCGCTTCTATCAGCTGATAGAAGCGCCCTGAGGGCAGAGTCACCGGCTGCTTCTATCGGTCAATAAAAGCAGCCTCATGGCAAGGCATGGGTTCCCAACTGCAAACTCAATCGCGTCCGTATACTGTTGTCAGAGTAAATATCAGACTATCTAAAAATTCCCATTGCATTTCTGCTTCCCGAGCCAGCCACTCTTCTTTGTCCCCTCATATAGCCCTATTTCCCCCCACTCCTGATTTCCCACTGCAACCACTTGGATGGAATGGGTCGCAGGAGGGTTGCTAAAGAAACTGATTCCACCAATCACCTGCAATGGGCAGTTCCGGGTCCCTCTGCTTAGGATCCCAACTAAGGGAACTCCAGTCCACTCAATTGCTCAACTGGTTTCAAAGGGAGGCTGGGGGGATCTTTGTGCCCCTTGCCATCCACTAGCATCTTCGAAGGGGAAGGTATGCTTCGAGGGGGAACATGGAGATTGCTGTCCATAAAACTGCGAGCTAAACAGCCTGCCTTTCTCCCACTTTCTTCTCAATGCAAAAGTGGTCAGACCTCAAAAGTGGTCGGGTTACAGCCCAACCACTGATAGGTGGTTGAGTCCGGCTTTAGCTCTCCCTTGTGTGCTTGGTGGGGTATTTTGGCATCTCTTTTTCAGACAGTACAAGGGTGAGGGTAATCCACAAATATAGATTTGGCTTCTGCACAGTCATTGTAGTTTCTGGCATGGTTTGTGTAAATACGGTACCTACCTTGCTCCGTTCCTGTAGTTTGCCCAAAGAATAAGATCATACACATCTCTTAAATTCCCCATTCCTAGATATTCCAGGACATTCAAATAACTTAAATATTACAATATTCATAGACAAAGGAAGGGAGGGTTTGCATATGTGTTACTTTTCCCCAGAGTCCAAATAATCGCAAGCCCAATATTTATTTGCATTTTATTCTACCTTTCCTCCAAAGGGGGGGGGGAATACTGCATTCTTCTTTAATTAATAATTGTCAAGCAAAAAGTAAGATAGAATAGTGCATGGATCAAAGTCATTCAAGAGTCTTGAACTACTAATCTGTCCCTGATCTAGTGACAGAATTGCTCATCTCCTATTTAGGCATGTAAAAAAATTAAATTGTTTTTATAATTCAAATATAATTCATTCCTATTACATGCCTGGTTGATCCTTTTAAAAAAAATGGCTAATGCTGCCAGTCAGAAACACACTGCAGTTATTTCATCTATTATTTTTCAATGGATTTTTGTTATTGTAGAAAAAAACAGAGAAGCAGAAAATATAGATTGATGAATTGAGTATGATGAAATCTAGATATTCACAATAACTTCAGTGTGTTTCTGACTGTTTGAAAATTATTAATTAAAGAAGAAATTAATGAAAAAATAAAAAATAAAAATCAGGCCCGGCCTTATTTTGTGAGAAACTCAGTATTACCAAATATTTTCCTACCATTCCAATTCTGAGAATTGTCTCAGTCACTTAGTATTAAAATTCAGACAATGAAATCAAAATATTAATTGTTTTGTGTATAGGTGTTCTTGGCATTTGAATAGTTCAAGATTCGTAACAGTAAAGAGATATACAGTCACCATGATATTATTTTGTCACATCAGAAAACTGTAGTTGTAGAAAACATGGATTAAATCCAAATTTTATCATATCCATAAAATAATATGTGACATTATGTGCACATTTGCAATATACTGAATATATTTCTTTTGGGTGGAATTTCATTGAAAATAAAATCATAACTGGTATCTCACACACAAAAAAACTCATAACAGAAGTTGGAATATATTTATTTATATATATGATCTTAGTCATATGCTAGTGGAAAAAGTGTTTCAGCTAAATGAAAGAAACAGATCATTCTGTGATTTTTATTAAACAGGAAAAGAAATAAAGAGACATTGATACAACATATGTGTGTATGAATTTGTGCATGTAGACATCTATCTTCTTACAAATTGATCAGCATACTAACAAGAAGCAACTAGTTAGTGTCTAATGTTTTGCAAGTTTTAACAGGGCTGTTTTATATTTTTGAATATTAAATAGCTTAAAAGCAGACATAAATTCACTCAAATGCCAGTGAGTAAATCATGCTGACCTTCAGGGATTACCAAGTACACTTGTTCATAGTGTTTAAAATCTGGAAATATAATTCAATTGTGGCAAGTTTTTAGCAATTGTAGCATTTTTCTTAGTAGTAGTAAATCTTACATTTTATCTTGTTGTAACTATGTATCATTTATGTGTTTGCAAATGTGTATCAATACAACTATGTATCATTCAGGCATTTGCAACATTGTATCATTCACGTGTAATCATTGAACTTCTGTCTCCTCAGTGACCTTTTACAGGGCACGTACAGAGACAAGGAGTCAAGCATTCACTTTGAGATTACATCGACTGGCATGCAGGAATGTCTTGATCAAATTGTAGATCGTGCCATCTTGTCTGACTTGGTATTTTGCCTTATCTAAGCCTTGCATATCCTGCCTGACCTGGGCTTGACCTAGGCTCTGAATAACAATGATAGTGACCCCCCCCTTTTGAATGGGCATAATAAAAGAGCTTGTACCCAGCCATTCTGGGCGCACTCATCCCGAGAAACTTCGTCTCCTGTCGTTTTTCTCTCCTTCGCTCCCTATCATGAGACGCCCATCTGATGCGGGATAGCAGATACCACATTCTGGTGACCCCGACGTGATTCCCTAAGGGGGATACGTAGCGACGCGCTCATATCTTACTCGCTCGATGGGAGCTGTGCATCGCCAGGCCTGAAGCGAATTGCACATCATCGGATCTGAAACACGGTCTCGACTTTCGTAAGTATGGGTGGAAACTTTTCTCAACAACAGACAGAGCATCTGAAGGAATTGAGGGAGTTAGTCGCTTCTTCTTCTAAATATTCTGCTAATTTAAAGGGCTCGCCTGTAAAAATTAAACCTCTTGCTACATTATTGGCTTATGTGTGGCAACATTGTCCCACTTATCCAGAGAAAGGGTCCTTAAAAATCTCCATTTGGGAAAAAATTGGTGACTATCTCCATAATCCTCCTCGTGCACCTATTGGCATTTTGGTCACTTGGAGGAAAATTATGGAGGCTTTAAAAGTCCATTATAAAGTAGAAGCAGAAAGTGTATTAGAATCTCCTCCACCAAGTTATGATAACTTTCCTGTCCTTCAACCCTCCGATCCCAATGATCGTAAGTCATTACGAGAGCCTCCCTCCATCCAATCCACTTCTTTAAAAGGAGAGCTCTCGTGTCCTCCACCACCCCCCCGAAAGGGGGGGGGGTGTTGTAAAAGCCATTCAACAAGCCTTTTAGAAATGGATGAGGACAATTTTTGGTCTGGGAGTCAGAATTAGAAACGGGGCAGGCAGCCAGCCCCACAACAAAGGCTGCTGAAAATTGCAACCATACAGGGACAAATATCCTCATTTTTTAATCTATCATTACATGGATGATATATTGGTATCTGCACCTGGCCCAAAGGGCACGGTATTAAAAACTCTGCCGTGCCTGACCTCCATTCTAGATAAAGCAGGACTCACAATAGCCCCAGAAAAAATACAATCCAAACCACCCTTTTCCTATTTAGGTCACAAGTTACTTGCTTCAGCTGCTGTTCCTTCCCTTCCCCTCCCAACACTTCCCCCAAAACCTACACTTGTGATCTTACAACAGTTCCTAGGAACCTTAAATTGGGCACGTCCTTATTTGGGTTTGACCACAGCTACATTAGCTCCTCTCTTTAATGCTCTCACACAAGGTAAAGCCCCTTCTGATGTTATCATTCTAAACAAAGAGCAGTTGCAGGCATTAAAAAACGTTTCTCATTCACTGGCTACTCGATGGGTGGATCGAGCTATAGAGAATTGCCCTTTATCAATTGCTTTACTAAATACTGTTCAGAGACCTACAGCTGTTATAATGCAATCTCATCAAACACAGGTTCTGATTTTAGAATGGCTTCATTTGTCTCACACCCCACGGACCACAATCACCAGTAAAGCCTCTGCATATTCCCAGTTGATCTTTAAAGGTCGACAAAGATGTAAACAACTCATGGGATGTGAGCCTGTTTCAATATTCACTCCTTGCTCACTGACCACGTGGGAAATGCTATGGTGTAATTCAGAAGAACTACAATACGCTTTAGAAGAATGGCCAGGGCAAACTTCTTGCCATTTACCAGCAGACCCACGTTTCACTTTTCTTAAAACTCTCCCTTTTGAATGGCAATCCCCTCTCTCAATATCTCCATTAGTAGATGCACCTACGCTTTATGCAGATGGGGGGAAAGTGTATGGTGCTTGTGCATGGAACCAGGAGGGAGAGTGGAAAACTAAAATTACCCCCCCGCAACTTTCTGCTCAACAGGCAGAACTTGCTGCATCTCTTATTGCATTTCAACAGTTTCAAAAAGCTCCTTTTAATTTAATAGTTGATTCCTTGTACGTTTCTCAGATTTTGAAAAATATATATCAAGCCTATTTATCTCCTAGCATATCTGTTCCTTTGTTAAAATTGATGATTCCTATACAACAATGTATCAACAGTCGTAGGCATCCATTCTTTGTAGCACATATCAGGAGCCACCAACCTCTTCCTGGTATTTTACAGGAGGGAAATAAGGTGGCAGACGCTGCTGCATCAGGTAAATTAATTTGTAATCTGACAGCAGCACAAAGCCATGACTATTTTCACCAAAATAAAAAAGCATTACAAAAACAATTTTCTCTAACTCAGGCAGAAGCTGCTGCCATTATTCAACAATGCCCCACATGTAGTAAGCAAGGACATTCCATTCCCATAGGAGTAAATCCTAGAGGATTGAAAGCTTGTGAAATTTGGCAAATGGATGTAACTCAGTATCCACCTTTTGCCCCTTGGAAATATTTGCACGTTTCCATCGATACATATTCAGGATTTATTCTGGCTACTCCTCAAAGGGGAGAAGCTGTAAAACATGTCATCAATCATTCAATTCGTACCTTTGCCTCGCTGGGACGTCCAAAAGAAATCAAAACAGACAATGGACCTGCCTATACGAGTTCTGCTTTCCAGGACTTCTGTAACAGATGGGATATAACTCACAAGTTTGGGATTCCCTATAACAGCCAGGGGCAGGCTATTGTGGAACGAGCTCACTTATCTCTGAAACGTGCTCTTGATCGCTATTCGTTGCGGGAAAAACCTCCCAACCTCCCAGCATTGCAAAATTCTCTTAACATTTGTCTTTACACTTTAAACTTTCTTAATCTGACTGGCATTCCTCCTACTTCTGCTGCCTCACGTCATTTTTCCTCCCCTTCACCCCCTCCTAACAGACCTCTGGTACATTATCGCAGATTGCCAGATCCCACCTGGCAGGGTCCTGCTGAGCTTCTCACCTGGGGACGAGGCTACGCTGCGATTTTACTACCAGACAAAACCACTTGCTGGGTCCCTGGTCGGGCTGTAAGACCCTATCATGGAAATTCCTCTGCTACATCTGCATCTTAAACTCTTCCTGATATTCTTGCCTATATCCTCTTTGCAATTTCTACCTTATTCTTATCCTACTTATACCTTTGTTCAACATGGTCATTGGACCACATTAGAATTTCACTTTACTAATTATGATAATGACTGTCCTATTGTCTGTTGGCATAATAATCTTCCCTTAAATCTATCTCCTTACATTTACACATACTTCAACAAAACCTATGCTTCCTGTCAAAAGATTATGCATATTAAAGCCACTTCATTAACAGAAGGCTATTATACTTGTTCTATGAGGGTACATCATGAAAATGCTACCCATAACTTTCACTCTGTCACTTCTGTTTTGTTTACAGAACACTCTATCACTCACTCTTTTGTTCCTTCTTTACTCTTCCTATGGAAAAGAACCTTAAAATCTTTTCCTCTATTCAAGCTAGATATAGGGGGACCTAAATGTCCTTCTCTTGTATTATGGATTCCTCCAACCCAATTAACATCCTTGATGAATGATCAAATTAATCTTCATTGTCATTATTGTAATTATTATCCTTTTTCTACTAATTGCATTCCCTTTTCATCTCTTAAATGTTCTACAACTAACTTGTCCATAGTCCTCTCTCCTACTTGTAATGCTTTTATATACCCAAACTCTGATCCTGTCAACAAACAACGCTTCAAAAGAACTGTCCATGACGATCCACAGAAGCCTCACAGAAAATATAATATTACTTGGACTATAAAAGATTTTCAGGGCATTCCTTTAAGCTCTACAACCAATTTTTCTCGCATAGAAGACTTCTACCCACCACTTCAATTTGATTTGGCAGAAATGCTTGTAGGCTCCACCGCCTACAACTCACCTTCTCATCCAACTGAGCCTAGTCATAGAGTGGTAAATAAATATAGGTTTTATGTATGCCCAGGACAGCCCGTTTCCAACACTCAGACCCCTGCCCAACGACTTCTTGACTGTGGGGGGTCATCTGATTACTTTTGCAAAGCCTGGTCATGTGTTTCTACTGGACATATTTATTGGGATCCAGGCACTAAGGGTGATCTCATTACTGTCACTCGCACCACATGGGACATTCCATGCAGTGATAAAAAATTACCCAAATGCAACCCGGTAACCATAAAGTTCACGGACCAAGGCAAGAAAAGTACTCTATGGGACACTGGCTTGAAATGGGGTGCCCGCCTAAAAGGAGTCTGGCCAGAAAAGCATTATGGAAATATTTTTTACATTCAATGTCACATTGAACTCCCTCGCTCTAACCCGGTGGGACCACATGAAAAGGTTATTAAATCCCCATTCTTGCAACCCATAACTCAAGGAGTTAACCCATTGATTCCAATGATCAAAGCTTCCTATGCCTGGCTGAACTCTTCAAACTCATCAATTGCCTCTACATGTTGGCTTTGTATTTCTGCCTCTCCACCTTTTTACGAAGCCATCGCTTCCCAAGAATCCATTGCTAATTCCACATCAGACGAACGTTGCCGTTGGAGGAACTCCACTATTACTGTTTCTTCCATCACTGGGGTTGGTTGTTGCTTGGGAAATATTCCATTCAATTACTCACAATATTGTCATAATGTTTCTAATGGCTATCACTGTAATGTATATCTTCCTAAGAACCGCCTTGGCCGCTTCCACACCATCGGAGGATACTCTGCAGTCTACACCACTTCAGGAGGAAATTTAACATCACGTCTGAAAGGAATGTATTTTATCCCTGGCAATAACTCTGTCTGGGCTTGTTCCACCGGTCTCACAGCATGCGTCTATGGGGATGAACTTATTAAATCCAAATCATTTTGCATTCAAGTATGGCTTGTACCAAAAATTAATGTGTATAACTCTGATGATTTTATATCCCTACAGGCACCCATGGAATACCCCCTCAGAGCAAAGCGGGAAATTATTAGTACTCTCACTCTAGGTTTACTGCTTGCTCTGGGCACCACGGGCGCAGCCACGGGCATTGCAGGACTAGCTGTCTCTGAACAAAAAATTACAGCTCTAGGTTCAGTCATTGATGATGATTTGTTACGAATTGAGAAGTCAATTACAGCTTTGCAAAACTCCTTGACTTCCCTCTCAGAAGTGGTCTTGCAGAATCGCAGAGGTTTAGATCTGTTATTCTTAAAACAAGGGGGATTGTGTGCTGCGCTTAAAGAAGAATGTTGTTTTTATGCTGATAACAGAGGGATCGTGTTGGATTCTATGAAAGAATTAGAAAAACACTTAAAAGATAGAGAAAACGAAAGGTTAAACATGTATAATTGGTATCAAGGCTTGTTTTCTATTTCACCATGGCTTACAACCCTTATAACTGCATTGGCAGGACCATTAATAATCATTATATTGATATGTATTATAGGACCTTGTTGTTTTAACAGAATATTGCAATTTTTGAAAAATCAATTATCCTCCATAACTGCTAATGTTAATGTGTTATTGCAAACTCATGTTAAGCCCTTAACACCGGATGAAAAAATGTCATTGCTGAGTTACCGCTCCTTGGACAACCCTGACGCTGACGGATCGCACTCCTGCCTAGATGACTGGGACGGTGAACATTTTAGAAAAAAGGTTCCTGTCTTCTTGGACAAGGAAGAAGATTCGTCATAAAAAATAAAAACAGAGGAGATGTTGTAACTATGTATCATTTATGTGTTTGCAAATGTGTATCAATACAACTATGTATCATTCAGGCATTTGCAACATTGTATCATTCACGTGTAATCATTGAACTTCTGTCTCCTCAGTGACCTTTTACAGGGCACGTACAGAGACAAGGAGTCAAGCATTCACTTTGAGATTACATCGACTGGCATGCAGGAATGTCTTGATCAAATTGTAGATCGTGCCATCTTGTCTGACTTGGTATTTTGCCTTATCTAAGCCTTGCATATCCTGCCTGACCTGGGCTTGACCTAGGCTCTGAATAACAATGATAGTGACCCCCCCCTTTTGAATGGGCATAATAAAAGAGCTTGTACCCAGCCATTCTGGGCGCACTCATCCCGAGAAACTTCGTCTCCTGTCGTTTTTCTCTCCTTCGCTCCCTATCATGAGACGCCCATCTGATGCGGGATAGCAGATACCGCATTATCTCCCTTCCCTTTGCTCAAAATACAAATACAACTATATCTGTTAACACATTTACAAATAAAAGAAAAAGTATTCAAGCATAGTTTTTCTTAGTGCACGTGATTGGAATGAATTTTAAAGAGTGATTATAATATAAGAAAGCTTTCTACTAGGAGGATATATAGACGTCACTGAGTTACAATAAAACTTAGTGTAGCTATCTTGAATTGATATCACAAATTGTGTTTCACTTATGATCACAATTGGAAACAGAACATATGTTGTTAAGTGGTGGAATTATTAAGTGAAACCACCTGATTTTACACCTTTTTCTGTTGTGGTAGTTAAGTAAATCATCATGGTCATTAAGCAAGACATCACATTATTGCCATTTTTAACTTTCCTGTTGATTTCCTAATAGATATTGATAGTTGAAAGTTGTCTGGGAGGTTGTCTCAATAAGCAATAATTTGGCCTTGGGACACTACAACCATCATAAATACATGCTGATTGCCAAGTGTCTGAACTGCAATCACATGGCTTTGACTGTCATAAATGTGAGGACTAGTTGCAAGTCATTTTTTAAATGACATTGTAACTTCAAATGATTGGTAAATGAATGGTCATAAGTCAAGATAACCTTCATTACACCACATAGCTTGTGAGTTCCGCACCATAAGAAACAGCCACAAAAAGAGAATATTCTCAACAATATGAATTGATTTCATGAATCAATTTTTTGCACTTCAGAAAAAAAAAGTCACAAGGAAGCTATATTACCCTTTCACAATTCCTTAAAATGTTTTGCTATCAACTTCTTGAGCCATTGTAGCTTGGAATTATGGAAGTGAAGTCGAAAATTAGAGAGAAAGAAGTTGAGCAAAACTGGGTTCCAACAACAACAAGATTATCTAGTTGACTTTGCAAAACATAGACCAAGTCTTTATTCCTTAGAATACAACAGCAATGATGTGGTGCAGTCATAAAAAGGTATAGTCTAATTTTGAACCTTAGACTACGAAATGTTCCAACATGGCAAAGCATTATCTTTACCATACCACATTAACTGGGGTTAAAAAGAGTCCCCACACCTAATCAATACAAAAAAATAAACAAAGTTAAAATACATCATCTGGGTTCAATGGTTTAAGATTGTATATAGGCAGATAATTGAAAAAAAGTCTCATTGAATCCAGTGAGGCTCATTGCTGAATGAATAGCCAAAGGCCTTTTTTTTTTAGTATCAGAAAAAAAAAACCAGTTATGTTAAGTATAAAAGAAATCAGGAACTAATGATGTTTAATGAGAGAAAGAGAGAAAAGTTGCTGGGGAAAAAGGAATAAGGGGAAAAACAATCACTTACCTAGAACCCCTAGCCTGTAGTTGATGGTTACAACAATGACATTTCCGTAGCTTGCCAGTATGCTGCCATCAACTATATTCCCTGTACCTTCCATATATGATCCACCATGAATATAGACCATCACTGGTTTCTTGCTGTTCTGATCGTGTATATCTGAAAAGAATACAAGTAAGGAAAACACAAGAAAGTAATACAAGTATTAAATTAAAAAAATCAAAGTTATTTTTCACCCGAAAGAGCTAATTAGTTATTTTGCATATTTTCTCATTTCAGCTGTATTTCTTATATGATCACCTCTACTTCTCTTCATTTATAACCAATAACATAAACAAATATGATTTCTAGAATAACTTTGAAAAAAATATCTAAAATATAATTTATACAGAATATAGTTGATTCTAGGAATGAAAAGGTAATAGAATATTCCCAATACTCAAATATGTAAAATATATATTGCAAACATAAAAATAGATTTAAAACTGCTGTTAGAAAATCCACAGTGCAATATTCATTTCCAATATTCAGTTAGCTCATTAAACATATTTTTTGCAATTTATGAAATAATGTTTGAACACAACCAGCTGACATTCTTATTATCTCTCTCACCATAAATTAATATTCAAAGTACAAAAAATATAGGCAGAATAATGTTTTTTGACAGATACATTATTCCTTCTTTCAAAGCACACTGTTTGTCCATGTAACATAAGCTACTAAAATGCAGGTAAGTTCAGCACTAGATGCATTGTGTAATAAATATGTTTTGCCATTGCCTTCTTTTAGAATGTTATTTTCAACTTCTAACTCTACTTTACTGCTAATCCTACATCCAACAACTAATCATATCCAACCCTGCTTAGCATTTCCATTTCTACTACCATTGACAATTAATATAGTGTTAAGTTTCAGGAAGTCAGCAAAATGACTTGTGCCAATTTATCAATGCCAATTTAAACAGCACTTATTCCCTGAATTGCCTTTACAGAACAATTTGTCTTACATATTCTTGACCATTATTTTCACCCAATGTACCAGGCGTGCTAGTTCAAGCAAGCCCTGGTATCATTCAAAGGGTACTGCCATTGGTTTGAATGACTATATTATACTATATAGAGTAGCATAATAAATCAAGATCAAGACACATTTCACAGTCTGTTCCAAATAACCATACAACAGATTACTAAACATTGCAAAGACTGGCTTTGCTGGTTTGATATTTCTTTGAAGACTTATTTGCTTTTACAATTAATGAATTTATTAACTAGAAGTAAATTTGGATCACAATCAAAAGGAACAAAGATGTATTTGTCTGGACAATATGTTATCAGTTAATAGTTCAGATCTGTTTACTTAGCTATAGATTGAAATAAAAAAGAATATTTTTTTTAGAAATATTTTTTTGAAATATCACATATTGTAATATGTTGTTATTATATTCATGCAAGAATTTTCAGTGAGAAGTGAAGTAATCTTATAACTATGATTAAGTTGCTCCTGGGATTCCATAAACCTATATTTGAATATAGAATAAACACCTAGTTTCATTATTTGGAAATAGCTGAAGACTGCAAGGAAAATAAGATAACAGTTACATTACCCAAGAAGCAGATATTTCAGCAGCTACATTTCTAAAAAAATAAATAAATTACTCTGTATCATCAGAAGCATGATATTAAGAAGCGATCCCACCATACTATACATATTTCTGAATGGAATTGAATAGAAAGACAAATTGATAAATAGGTGTAGAATGTATCAGATATGAAAATTAAAGAAAAATCAGGTGATAATCCTAAAACAAGACCATAACAAGAGAAGCTGTCTAAAGTACACAATTCTGAAAATTTCATATTTATGACTCAAGTTTCAATCTTAATTTCACATGGATCCTATACAGGCTTCATATCCCAACATATCAACCCATGGAAAGGTAACTGTAGATAGAAAACATTTCATGATAACAGTTTGCTATTTAGTGCAAACTTTTATCATGAAATGTAATGTTGGCTGTGTTTATTTTAAGTCTGTAAAACCATCACAATATATCAAAGACATATATTTTAAAAAGGTTCTGGCTGAATTTGAAAAACTATGTAGGTAAAAATAAAATAAAACTAGCCTCCTATAATGTATACAACTTTCTCACTTATTTTAGTGAGAGAGAGAAAGACATTTTTGCATACTACAATATAGTCCTCTGCAAGAATTAACTAAATCCATAGGAAAGTTCCAATTCCCTTGCATTTGATCATTATAAAGTAATTTAAAGAATATCCCTAAAAATAAATATATATACCTACCAGTTTGTCATGGCTGATACTGCCTGAGCAGCTGTACTCATAACATCCCACAGATTCTATTAAAACATTTACAGAAATAGGTTTCCTTGCAATTTTACAATAACATGCAAGTGATAGAATTCCAAATAGGACAGGTATAATTTGTTGACTATTGTATAAACTCAATAGCTTTTCAAGAGAAATGTGGGAATAAGTGGTGGAGGCAATTTTGTCTCAATTACATGCAAAAGAAGGAAGCTTCAAAAAAATAAAACAAAGCAAGTTAGAAAGCATCACTGAATTTCCTTGACTTGTTACATATTGAAGATAAGAAAAAAAAGAAACCCAAGGGAAGTGTAATTGCATCCAGTATAAGGGAAAGAGAAGAAAAATAATGTGAATGTGAATTTACAAGCTACTAAAAGAAAAAAGAAAAAGAAACTATACAGAACATGCAAGGTTTCAGTTCCATTTCTTTTCTTCCCACTTAAAACTTGGGAATTGGAATAAGCATTTGATTGTAAATAACGTTTATGTCACTCCACAGATATTATAGATAATTTGAACTCTTATCTCAAATAGGAATTGCAGTAATCTAAATGCTAATTTGTATTTTAGAAAAAAAAGGAAGGTGGATTTTAGATAGGACAAAAATAAAACACCACGCCAAAATGTGGGTGATTAAATAAAGAAGGGGAAAATTTTATATTCATGCATATCAGGACTGAGTTTTTTGGGGGGAAAAAACAACAACAAAAATACCTTCATCTTCCCCACGATCAGTACTGGTTATATCATCTGTGCTTTTCTTTGTGTTGGCTCCTAGGTTCAGAGGGAGCAGGAGAATAAAGGGAAAAAAGATAGTTTGAAAAAAGCAAATTCCCCAAAATTTAAAGAAAACGATCCGGAAATTTCAAAAGAAAAAAAATGTAATATACACAAAAAAAAGTCAACATTTGTACTGGAAAAATAAAGGTTGCAAATTCCACAGAAATATAAATCAAAATATTCCAACAATTTAAAAAAATGCTAGTGGGGAAAAACTGTTATCTTGTGTTAATGCAGTTAGTTTGACTAAATCTGAAAAGATGAAATTGGTATGTATTTATTATTTCTTTACATTGAGAGTTCAATTTTCAATACATGATAGATCAAACGGACTTTGATGAAAATTGTTTAATAAATGGAGATGTGATGAAAACATTTCTGAAATTCAATATAAGATATTCAAGATATATTTTAGCCCTATCCATACTGAATCTGGATCCCAAGAAATATGAGAAGTTACCATTAATATTTCATGGCAAAACTACTGCATTTGAAAATAAGAAAAAAAATCATAGACATAATTTATCATCTATGGTTTGAGTTTGCTGTTCAAAGGGGAAAAGTCAAAAGTTCTACAATTAGAATTGAATACTGTTCTACAACAAAATCCAAAATCTTAAGACTGTTATCATTTTTCTTCTTCTGTTTCAGTCATGTCTGCTTCTCAGAGATTGCATGGACAATCTCATGTAGTTTTCTTGGCAAGACTTTTTTCAGAAGAGTCTTATCATTGTCTCCTTCCTAGGACTGAGAGAAAGTAACTGGCCCAAGGTCACCCAGCTGGCTTTGTAGTCAACATGAGATTAGGACTTAGATTCTTAGGTTCTAGCCTGACTATACCAAAGTGGCTTTTGTTACCATAATGATTGCTATTAAATCAATATGAACATATAATCAATTAGCATTGTTTAACAATCTGTAGGTTAAAATCTATTTTACAGATCTGATTTCAGACAAAAGCACATCTGAATATGAATGAATAGGATTCACCTGATTAATTCTTTGCATTTTGAAAAGATTTGAATTAACCATGACAACCAAAACACAATTAATCACATGCATCCAATCCCCTAAAAGCAGAACCTTATATAAGATGGAGGATTTTATATAATTCTATTGCATTGAAACATTTCAAATAGAAATTATGGCTTTTAATAGACAATTATGACAATTTCTTCCAATATAATGCTTTATATCATTTTTAAAGCTTTCAGTCAAAAACAGCTAGCCTTACTCTCTCTTCTTACAGAGGGATTTCTGTGTGTACATTTTAAACTTTAATCTTGAACCAAACAGACCTTCCTGTAGCAAAAAGCATGAAATCCATCTGTCTTAGATAGCCTTTTAATAGTATTTCATTTCTATATTATCAAAGAGAAAGGACTGGTTTAGTGCCACACATCAACATACAATAATGCCAACATTAAAAAACCTGAAAAGGAAAATGAATGTGGAATGTACAAACAGGTATATGATTTAATGGGGATGCAATGGTTAGAATGTAGAATTGCAGGCAAACTCTGCCCATATCCTGGAATTCAATCCTGATGGAGCTCAAAGTTGACTCAGCCTTCCATTCCATCCTTCCAAGATTGGTAAAATGAGGATCCAGATTGTTAGGGAAAATATGGTGACTTTGTACACCATTCAGAGAATGCTGTAAAGCACTATGGATGGTATATAAGTCTAAGTGCTATAGTTATGAATATGAAATGATTTTGCCATGTAATATATAGGCATTGTAGAATATTTTTGATGTATACATTGGCAACAATATTCAACACCTAAGGACTTTCCTAATATTTTATACTGAAATTAAAAATAAAATTCAATAAATAAAAACCAAAACCAATTTATTCAGATATACATAGCATTGTTTAATCATAATTTTATTTTTGCCATTCATAAAGATATTTTGAGTTTACCTCTGATCAGAAAAAAAAAATCATGCTGAGACAGTTTAAGTCTTTGGATCACTATGAAAATACATATTTAATATGTGCAGAGCAAAAGGCAAGTAAAACATTCACTTTAAAAATAAATCCAAATAACATATATTGGATAATGCAATATGGGACTGAAACATTTTTTTTTAAAAAAGCATGGGGATTGCAATTTCAGTTTGAGGATTTTTAGGTGCAATCCAGATCAGCCCTGATTACTAGCAATCAGACAAAGTGCCTTCAGATCTGCTCAGAGGAAGCTGGCAATAGGAATAGTGAAATATGCAGCATATACACATTGTCTTCTGTAGCATTACTGAGAAACATTTCCCCAATAAATAACAGTGTGAAAACATACACTCATTCAGAAATACTTGCCTATAAAGAACTTTCACTTCATTCACATGGCTGGAATAGTCTGGATATACAGACATCAGTGATATTTAATATGTATGTCATTGAATATTCCTGGTTTACTTTTTTTCTGTTTTAATTGTTGGAAAGCCACCCATGGGTAAGATGAAATACAATGGGCAGCTAATATTAGTTAAACAAACAAATCAATAAGCAAGCAAGCTAATAAAATGACCTTCAGGAAATTTGTGAGCTTCTGGGAGACTACAGCTATTGTGCTTTTTCTTAAGTGAAGATTGTCTACGATGGATTATCCTTCTTTTATTGAGTGAGATAAGGCACTCCAGTTTCAGTACTGTTTTGTGTGTATGCTTTATCACTGAGTAAATCTGACAAAGCTAAATAAGCAGCTTAGAACTTGTGTTGAAAAAACCTATAGTGACAAGAGAAACAAACCAGAAACTGCAGGGGAAAAAAAGTCAACTGACTCCTTTGTTCTAAAGATCCCAATTGCTTTTTATAAATGAAGGATAGGGGGTATCAGGACCAAAGCTAAAGTTGAGAAGTAATTGCATCCGATATCAAGAAAGTCCAGGTAACCAGCATGCCCCGAACTGAAGTCATGATGCTTTCTAATCAACCATCTTAATGTGATGTAGAGCTACTGTTTTTGTGTGGTTTGTACCCATTGTTGCACTGGGAGCCAACACTTCAAAATTTAACATTACAGGGCCAATTTGTTTTTACACTGATTTATCATTTCTTTGCTGCTTTTCTTTAAATAATCTGTCATAAAAAGAGATACATTTTAAATCACCTTGTTGTTGATAAAATTATACTGTATTTCTGTAGAAAATACAATAATATTCAAATCAACAAATAGACCATGATGGGCTTCTTAAGCAGTTTCTGCGTGCCACAGAATACGTGTGCCAAAATGCTATTACAGCATTTTTAATTGTGTTTTAATAGTCTGATAATGCTTTTTTATCTTTTGTTGTATATACAATTTATTGCTCAAGAATCAGATTGCATAGCCTTTTATTAGCACTGTTTAGTAATAAATGCATTGTGCAGTTATTCAGTATAACTAATGTTGGATTTTTAATTTTTACTTCTCTCATTTCATTTTTATTCCCAAAGTAACCTTTGACAGTGAGATCATTTTTTCATTACTGTTAATTTATTTCCATTCTATTTATGTGGATGTAATAATTATTCTTAATTTGGTTATATTGTAATTGTTTGGTTAGACCTCACTATTCTAATATTTAAATTTCTAATTCATTTTCAAATTCCCATAAACATACCAATTTACAGAAAGAAAATACAATATGATTTCTCAATTGTTTATCGCATGTCTTTGTCATCTCCTTTCCAATGCCTCTGTATTTTAAAAAAATACATGCTAAAGAAGTGTGTACATTTCTATACTGCTTATTGTTCAGAATACATGATAAATTTAATATAACTATTTTGCAATCCTATTCTTAGTTAATAGAAATAAGCATGTGAAACCCAATGTAAGTAGGATTATGTTATTGTGTGCGTGTGCGTGTGTATGAACAATGGTGCCTTGGTACTCAATATTAATTGGTTACAGGAAGCATGATGAGTACTAAAAAAGATGAGTACCAAACAAACCACATGACTTAAAGCCCATGTCACACTGGCCAACAGATGCAAAAAGAAAACAGCGGACGAGCAAAATGTTCCATCCGTTGTTATCCGCTCTCAAAAGGGGCAAAAATTTGCATAACCGGAGCGGATAACACGGACACGGGGAGGATGCAGGGCGGATGCAAAGCGGATGCGGAATGGAAGCCCAGCAGATGGAAGCAGATGAGAGCGGATGGCACATCCGTTAGGCTTCCGGGGGGCCTCAGCAAAGCAGACGCGGAATGGAAACAGCGGATACACAGCAGATGCCAAACGGATGAAGCAGATGCACAGCGGATGCACAGCGGATGCACAGTGGATGCACAGCGGAAGCCTAACGGATGCCTGGCGTTAATTGCGCATGCGGGGAGGATGCATTGCGTCAGCACCGTGGATATAACGGAAGCAGCTCGGAAGCAGGTCGCCATTCAGAGGAAAGACCTGCTGCTGGACAGATTGGCTGCCTTGCCAGCCCTGCCTGCATGTCTGCCTGCAAGCCTTGCTGCCAGCATTGCTGCCAGCCTCCCTGCCAGCCTTCCTGCCAGCCTTGGTTCCTGCCAACCTCCCTGCCAGCCAGCAACCCCACAACCATGCGGAAGCACAGCAAGCCTCAGCCATCTGCTGCCAGCCCTGGCAAGAGGGACAGGGCTACCATCCCGCCCCCTGGCCCTCACTCTGGTTCTGCTGGGGCTTCTGCAGCACGGGCTCGCTCTTCTGGGGCTGGCGCTTCTGCTGCTTCTGCTTCTGAAGGAGCTGATGACAAGTACTCCAGCACCAGCCACCTCCACAGCACCTGCACCCTTCACCCCTGGGACTGAGCGACCAAGAGGAGTGCCAGAGACTCATTTTTGTCTTATAGCTTGTTGTTAATAAAGTCTATTTTTGATTCACACATTTGCTTCATTTTTTTTTTTTTTAATAAAGTCTTGCTGGAAACTTTTAGAAATGGTTTAAGCCTTTGCATGCTTGTGGGATGGGTTAAGATAGCTGTGGGATGGGCAGGGATACCTGTGGGATGGGCAGGGATACCTTTGGTATGGGTAATAGCTGTGGGATAGATAAACCTCCAGTGCAAGGATAGTGGGACTATATGGTCCACCCTCCCAAGTGCCACACCTACGGCCCTTTATTATCAACAATAATGTAATAATTATCCACACATGTCAACATAAACACAACTCTTTATTAAACGCCCTGTTCATTGTAGGCCAACCCAACATACATGGCCCAATTTCATCCGTGTGATGAGACAGGCTGAAGGAAGCATCCATTAAGCATTTACCATCCTGTACTGCCACTCCACTGCTCCAGCTGGGGAGTTGCACCAGTGTTTCAGGAGGTTGCGCTGCTTCTTCGCCTCACGTGAGGCTCTGTTGGGGCCTTGCACATCCTGAGTGTCGATCAGGTTTTGCCCTTGCCTCCATTCCCCAGCCTCCATGTCCCCATTGCCTTGTTGACAGTCCACAAGCCTGTTCTGCAAGACTGGGTAGCGGGTGTGCATGAGATTGTGCAGGATGCAGCAAGCTTCCATGATCCTCCTCATGGTCTCTGGGCTATGCTGCATGTTGGTGAGAAGTACCTGGAACCTGTTGGCCAATATGCCAAAGGCGTTCTCCACCACCCGTCTTGCCCTGAACAGCCTGTAGTTGAAGATGCTCTCTTCACGGGTGAGGTATTTGGAGGTGTAGGGCTTCATGAGGTAGGTTGTGAGGGAGAAGGCATCATCCCCCACGATGAAGTAGGGCACATCTTGTGTGTCATTGGGCAGCGGGTCTGGATCTGGGAAGCCCACCATGAGGCTGCGTTCCAGCCCCTCCTTGAGGTGACTGGTGTTGTATACCTGGGCATCTGAAGATGAGCCGTTGCCTGAAGCATCGATGTACATGAACTTGTAGTCAGCATCGACCATGGCTAAGAGGATGATGCTGAAGAAGCCCTTGTAGTTGTGATAAGTGGACCCCGACTTGGCTGGCGCTTTGCAGGCCACGTGCTTGCCATCTGTGGCTCCAACGGTGTGGGGGAAGTTCCACTTCTGATACCACTGCTCTGCAACTTTCTTCCATCCTTCTTCAGTGGAGGGGCACTGGAGGAGCTCCTCCATGTACTCTTCAATGATGGCCTGCACCACTTCTCTGACCACAAAGCTGATGGTGCTGGGTGGCACCCTCCAGCCATACTGCATGCTCCTGTAGGTGGTCCCTGAGGCCAGGTGGCGCAGAATGAGTGCCACCTTGAGCCCAGGTTCTAGGCTGGGTGGGAAGTTAGTGTTTGTCTTGCTCAACCTGGGTGTCAGCCACTGCACAACTTCATCAAACATGGCTGGAGGCATCCTCATGAAGTTCTGGAACGCCCGAGTGTCTTCACTCCTGAGCTCCACCATCAGCTTGTTGTACAGTCCGTCCTCTGCTCTTCTGGCGAACCATCTTTGGACCCAGACTTTTTTTGGGTGCCTCCTTTTCTTCCCGTAGTAGAGTTCACAGAGCCTGTAGATGGTTTCGCAGTGTTGCAGAAGGATGTTGGCTGCCGAAAGGACTTTGTCACAATCCACGGTGGACATGACCGGATGCTGTGAAAGAGGAAGAGCCAGATGAAGGCTGCAGAGGTCTGCACCACTGGGCTGCTGTTCTGAAAGTGAGATGCAGGCGAGTTGCTCCCCCTTTTTATAGGCAGTATAGGTTTTCTGCTAGGCATCCTCTAGGCATCCTGTAGACATCCTTAATATCCGAGATAGGTCCCCTCTGCAAACGTTTTTTCTGTTTTAAATGCTTTGTTTCCATTCTGCATCCGCTAGGCATCCGTTCTGCATCCGTTCCGCGTCCTCCCTGCATCCGGGCGGATGCGAGTTGCGCGGATGTGCAGCGGATGCCTAGCGGATATAGCAGATGCGTAGCAGATGTGTAGTGGATGCGTAGTGGATGCAGAATGGATGAACTGGATACATTTTCCACGCAAAAGTTTTAGGAACCCTAAAACTTTCGGAGCGGATGAAACGTCCATAAACAGATGCTGGACGGATAGAGAGGAAGCAAAACGGAGGCAGTGAGTACATCGCGTTTTCGAATGGATGGCAAGGTTTTTTGTCCGTTTTACATCCTCTTTGCATCCATTGGTTCAGTGTGACATGGGTTTACATGTGACTCTTTTCAGCCAGGAAGGACTTCCTATCTGTCCCTTTTCTTTCTTTTTTTTTTTTAAACAAATTTTATTGGTTTTACAATTTAAAAAAAAACCAAAGACACAACAACATAATAACACGTACATAATTGAAGGGTAGGGAAGAAAAAAAAAAAGGGGGGGAAAGTGGATGGGAAAAGAGGACCAGGAAAAAAAAAAATGCAGAAAAGATTTGTTAAAAATATTCTTACTTTCGACAATTTGTGAGATCTTTTCTTCCTTTGGTTTTACTATTTATAACACTTTATCTTTACAAGAATTTATACATCACTCATATAAATTTATCTTATTCTTTCTATCCTATATTATAAAATTCATCTTTGTTCTAACCACTTATACCAATAATTCCAGCTATTATAATATATTGAAGTTTCTTTGTTTTCTAGAGCTAATGTTAATCTGTCAATTTCTGCGCAGTTTGAAATTTTTTGGATAATCATCTCCTTTGTAGGAATCTGTGGGTGCTTCCAACACTGAGCAAAAGCCAACCTAGCTGCTGTTAATATATGTATTGTAATATATTTTGTCTTTTTTGGTATTTGTCAAAAATCCCTAGTAGAAAAGACTCCGGTTTATATTCGATCTGTTCTTTAGTAATATCTTCTAGCCAATTTCTTATTATCTTCCAATATTTTTGGGCTTCTATGCATGACCACCACATGTGGAAAAAAGTTCCCTCTTTCTTTTTACATTTCCAGCATTTTGTACTCATTTTGGGGCACATTTTCGCCAATCTTGAAGGAGGAAAGTGCCATCTATAAAACAGTTTATATGCATTTTCTTTGTATGCTGCCAATTTTGTAATCTTATCATTACTTCCTCAGACTTTTTCCCATTCATTTAAGGTGATTTTATCTATTTTATCTAGCTGATGGGGTTTATCACTAATTCCGAATTCTTTTCTATCCTGGTTATATCTACTATGAATGTGTAAATATGCCCATTGATCTATTTTAAATCCCTGTTCTTGAAGTTCTTGATGGGATTTCAAATTTCCTTGTACGTCTAATAAATCTTTACATTTGATCATTCTAGAAATATCCAAATTATTTGGGTGGATCATTGCCTCCATTGTTGATAGCCAAATTGGTACTTTTAAATAGTGTTTTTAATGTATTTTTTTCCAATTAGTTACCAATAAGTCTCTAATTAAGTGTCTGTGAAAGTATTTCTGGGTAATTTTTCCTACATCCCATAAAAAAGCATGCCACCCCCTTTGTAAGTTGTGGCCCTCTAAAAATAACATTCTCTTATTATTTAAGTTTACCCAATCTTTTAACCATACTAGGGTGGCAGCTGTGTAATACAATTCCCAATTTGGAAGTGCCAACCCTCCCCTGCTCCTCATATCCTGCATTGCTTTTAAATTTATTCTGGGTTTTTTTCCCGTGCCAAATAAATTTAGCAATAATTTTATTGAGTTCTTCGAAAAATTTCTTATGTAATTTAATTGGAATAATCTGAAATAGATATAAAAATTTTGGGAGGATATTCATTTTAACGGTAGCAATCTTTCCCAATCGTGAAAGTTGTAATTTGCCCCATAATTCTAGATCCTTCTTTACCTGAAGCATCAATTTATCATAGTTGTTTTCTTTAAGCGCCTTACAATGTGCTGTCAACCATATTCCTAAATATTTAATTTTCTTTGTCACTTGTATTCCCATACTTTCTTCCAGTTCTTTTTTCTGCTTTTCTGTTAAGTTTTTAGTCATTAATTTTGTTTTTTTCCTATTAATTTTAAGTCCTACTACCGCTCTAAATTGTTCTATTTCTTTAATCAATTTTTGTCCTCTTTCAATTGGATCTTCAATGAAAAAAACCAAATCATCAGCAAATGCTTGTAATTTGTATTCTTCTGATTTAATCTTTAGTCCTTTTATCTCTGGATTTTGTCTAATCTTAATTAGTAATGTTTCTAATGTGAATATGAAGATCAGGGGCGAGAACGGGCAGCCTTGTCTAACTCCTTTTTCTATTTTTATTGGACAAGTATATTCCCCATTTACTATAATATCGGCCTGTTGTGTGTTATAAATAATTGTTATAATATTTTCAAATTTGGTGCCTAATTTCATATTATATATTTTTTGTATTAAAAATTGCCAATTTAAATTATCAAAGGCCATTTCAGCATCTAAAAACATAAGTGCAATCTCTTTCTCGGGGTGGGCTTCATAAAATTCTAAAATATCTAATACTGTTCTTGAGTTATTGCTAATCTGTCTAGTTGGGAGAAATCCATTTTGATCTTCATGTATATATAAGCTTAATATTATTTTAAGTCTATTAGCTATAATGGAGGCAAATATTTTGTAATCAGTATTTAATAGTGAAATCGGTCTATAATTGTTAATATATCTGGGTTCAGAATCCTCCTTCGGGATCAACGAAATCAGTGCTCCCCTCCACGAGTCCAGCATCTTAGCTGCCAATAATACTTCATTAAAAATTTCCAACATAAATGGTCCAATCTGTTCTGCAATTATTTTATATAACTCTCCTGGGATTCTGTCAGGACCCGGGGCTTTGTTGTTTTTTTGGTTCTCTATTGCCGATTTCAGTTCAGACCACGATATATCTTTATTGAGTGTTTCTATCATTTCTTTTTCAATTTCTTTATCTTTAATTTCATCTAAATAATTTCTTATTCTATCCTCATTTATTTCTTCCTTTTTATGTAACTCTTCGTAGTATTTATGTACAATTTCTTTTTTGTTGTATATCACCGTTACATCTATTAATTGATATATCAATCTCTTTTCTTTCTTTTTTTTTAATTTGTAAGCTAACCATCTTCCTGGCTTATTGGCATTCTCAGAGTAAAATTGTTTTGTCTTCTTCAAATTTATAATCAGTTTCTCTTGTTCGATTAAGTTCAATTTGTGTTTTGTTATTATTATCTGGTTTTGTAATGTTGGGGTTTTTGGGGTCTTCTGTAGTAGCATTTCCAGTTCCTTAATTTGTTGTTGTAGTTTATTTTGTTGGGCATATTTTTCTTTATTCCTCTTAGAATTATAAGAAATTGTTATGCCTCTTATTACCGCCTTCATTGTATCCCAGATGTTTTGTTTCGTAGTTATGCCATTATTATTCTCTTTTAAAAAATAATTTAATTCCTCGTTAAGTTTATCAGTATAATCCTTTTTTCTTAATAATTGGGTATTTAAAGTCCATCTTTTCTTTGGTTTCTTCCTACCTTTCCATATTATCTGAATTGGATTGTGATCTGCCCATTCATTCGGAAGTATTTCAATTTCTTTTATTTCATTTGGTATTTCCCCATTCATCCATGCCATATCAATTCGTGTCCATGTTTAATGTGGATTTGAATAAAATGTAAATTGTTTTTTTTCTGGGTATAGTTTCCTCCATAAATCAACCAAATTTAATTCTCTCATCATTTCCTTACATATCTTAGGGAACTCTCTTTTCCTTTTTTTATTCTTCCCCCCTCTGCTATGATCTTTCTGATAATCGGCAATAGAATTAAAATCTCCTATAATGCAAATATTCCTTTGTTCAAATCCTATTATTTTTCGGTATAAATGTTTAAAAAATTCTTTCTGGTTTTCATTTGGGGCATAGATTACCACTAATAAAATTGGGATATCATTAATCCAGATCTGCAAAACCAAAGTTCTTCCTTCCGGATCTGACCAAACTACTACTGCTTTCAAATCCTCTTTTATATATACTGCAATTCCTTTCTTTTTTCCTATATCTGCTGCTGCAGTAAATAGCTTCCCTAGTTTCGGGCAATTTAAAAAATTTTCATCTTCTTTTCTTATGTGGGTTTCTTGTAAACATATTATATCAGCATCATGTTTAATTAGTTTCGTAAATATCCTTTTTCTTTTTAAGGTTGAATTTAGACCATTTATGTTAATTGAAAGAAGTTTCTTTTCTTTTTCCATTCACTTAATTCTGTTTCACTCTTTGTCTTGTAATAACTCCAATCTCTCTGAATGTTTGCTGGCTTAAAGTTCCTTCTTTTTTATTTCTGTGATAGTTTTGGTCTTCTTGTGGGTTTCTTTCCAATTCGCCCCTACTACTTGAATCTTCTGAACTTACTAATTGCTCATAGTATTCTTGGGCTCTTTCTATAGTATCAATTTTAATTTTCCTTTCTTTCCATGTAACAAGCATCCCTTCTGGAATTAACTATTTGAATACAATATTTTTTTTGTTTAAATAAGCAGCCAAAAATTTGTAATCTCGTCTTATTTCTCTTATTCTTCTTGCGACTTGTTTATGGATCAAAATTTCTTTGTCCTTATATGCAATTGTTCCATCTCTAGATCTCTTAAAAATAATATTGTGGATACTCCTTCTCGTAAAGCGTATGTGAACTTCTCTTGGGCATTTATGGCCCCTCGCATAGCTAGTCCTGACCCTATAGACTTCATCAAACTCTTTTAAAATGTCGTCCTTTTCTTTATCTAATAGTACAGCCAGTATTTTCGCCATCAATTGTTCTAGGTCTTCATCCCTGGACTCCTCTACATTCTGGAATCTTAGGTATGCAGCCGCTTTGTCCATCTCTAAATAAACCAACGAGTCTTCCATTTCTTTGGTTATATTTTTAAATTCTTCATCTACCCTTTCCAATTTCCTTTCAGTTCGTTCAGTCCTTTTCTCTACTTCTTTTATTGTTGCTTCATTTTTCTCCAAGGCCTGTTGGAGTATTCCAATTTTATTTTCTACTTTAGAAATATCCGCTTTCATTTCTAATTTCATTTTTCCCATCTCCTCCCTTAATTTGTTTATGTCTGCTCTTGTTTCACTGTGGTTTTTTTATCATTGTTTCTTGTAATTTCTTCATCAATTCTTGGAGTGTTAGTAAAATTGATTGAATGTTAACATTTGTAATATTGGGTTGTTTTTCTACTGGTAATGTTTCTTCTATAGTTTTTTGGGCCATAGGCGAAGCTGTTGCCAATGTAGTTGTTAAAGTTGGAGTAGTTTTCCTGCCAGTTTTCAGGGCTGTGGTAGTTGTCGAAGTCATTTCTTTTAATATTTGTTTCTGTTGTTGAATTATATTAATTATATTATCCCAAATTACCATTCAATATTATAGTGTCAATATTACAGTTAATCTATGCAGAATTAATTTATCTATTAAACTATATTTTTCCAAATCTTAAATCTAAATCAAGTAAGTAAATTTTATGAGTTTGTATTCAATTTCTATATATCACTATGCCACATTACTTTACAATCTATATAATACCTATATATACACCATACATATAACTTTTAGTATACTCAATATTGAATATTAAATCCTATAATTATTGATAGTTACTTTACAGTATTCCTTATGTTCTTACTATGTATTCTCTTTTTTTATTATTATAATTTGTATATCTAGTCAAAATATGATTATCCCAATTCTCAAAAAATTAATCAAGTTAATTATCAACAATCTAGAGTATTATTCTATATTTCTTATCTCGATGAATAAATTTACAATCGTTATATAGAAGAAGTAATTGGAGCAGGAAAAGATAACATCCAAATGTAAATAATGAGAGAGATCAGAGGGGGAAAAAAATTAGCAAATTTATAAAAGAGAAAAGAGCAATAAGAAAAGGGGGAGAGAAGGAAAAAAAAATATATCCCAAAGTCTGTCTTTATTCTTTATCTCTGGTAAAAAAAAAAAAAAAAACAAAGAGTATTACTATTTTATTTTCCTCCTTCAAATGCTCCAGAAGTGGGGAGAAGGAAAATTCTGAATAATGACTAGACAATCAGTCAGTCTTCTTAATTTTCCAGTTCACCTATCTCCCCTTTTTAAAAGCATTTTTGGATCAATTTTAATTTCTTCTTCTTGACAACATCTCTTCAGATAAGGCAAAATTCCCCAGGAATCTATTAAAAGTCTATTCATTAAGAATAAACATAATGTTACTGAGTCTCTGAGGCTTCCAGCATCTCATTTCATCCAGCACCAATCTGTCCCCTTCAGTTCGCCCCAGATCTCTTCACTATTTCAATAGAGTTTTTTCAAAAGAAAATATCAACTTTGTAGTCAGATGAAAAGTTCCATATCACTTCCGATCTTAAAGTTTTCAAATGCAGTAACACAGCTTCTTTCTTTGCAATCCACACTTTCACTTTAGTTCAACAAATCATTTCGCCCACGCTTCTCTTCACCGCTTTCCAGCCACTTTCTTTCAGGCTTTCAAAAGTCACTTATTTAATTAATTGTCAGTTGGAAATCTTGAATTAATTGTCAGTTGGAGAACGTCTTTCATACGATCTCACAAGTTGTCACTTACTCGCTTTTAGTATCGGTGACAGTCCAGACTTCGGAGCCTCCATTAACAGGAGGCTATCTCTTGATTGTTGGGCTCTGGAGGGCTTTTCTTCGCTTCTGGGCGGTTGCCTTCCCCACACAGCAGCTAAAGTACTCCTCACACCAACATGAACCTCTCCGGGATTCGAGCATCTCAAACGGTCACACCAAATGTAGAAAAAGATTGACTGAAATCAAGAGCGGATCTCAGCCTCTCTACTCGTCCTTGCCTGCCACCGGAAGTCCTTTCTGTCCCTTTTCTATGTCAACAATCTACCCAGCATGGCAAACCTACTGTCCACCCTTTGAAGCCATTCCCATTTCTTTTTTCAGTAGCTTTTCTGGCTTGGCCAACTTCCTGTTTGTTATCAAGGCCATTCCCCTCTACCTATTACAATGTGTTCAGTAGCAAACAAATGTCAAGTGCTGGGACATTTTCGCATCAAAATATTTTGAGTAACAAATTGAATGAGTTTTGAAGCACTTGAGTACCGAGGTAGAAAGTGTGTGTGTGTGTGTGTGTGTGTGTGTGTGTGTGAGAGAGAGAGAGAGAGAGAAACAGAGACAGAGACAGAGAGTAACGTATATACAGCACTGTGCAAAAGTGTTAGGGGGTTATGAAAAAATGTTGTAAATTAATGTTTTCAGAAATTGAAGTGTTAAAAGTTTATTAAGTAAATGAACAGAAGAGAAATCTCAATCAAATCAATATTTGGACTGACTACCCCTTGCCTTCAAAACAGCATCAATTCTTACACTTGCACACTTGCACAAAGTCAAAGTCATTTTGTAGGATTAGAGTCAGGTGTATAAACAATTATACCAAGAAGGTGCTAATGAACATCAATTTTATATGTAAGTTGAACACAGTTATTTACTAAAACAACTGTGTAAGAGACTTAAAACTGGATGAGAAAGCCAAACTCTGCTACTAAGGTGATGTTATAGAAGACAGTTTCATGTTACAAGTCATATACCATGGCAAAACTGAGCACAGGGAAGGACAAAAGGTGGCTATACTTCATTAGAAAGTTTTCTCCCAGGAAAAAATACTATACGTATAAGCAAATATATAAAATAAGCAATGTTGAGGACCATAGAAACAGTTATTGGCCAAAGAAACTTAATACAGCAGATGAAAGACACATCATGCTTACATCTCTTTTACATCGGAAGATGTCCATCAATGCCATGAGTACAGAATTTGCAGTGGAAGCCAAGTACACCCATCTATTGTCTGGAGAAGTACAGCCATGAGTGGTCTTTGTGGAAGAATTGTGATCTAAAAGCTATACTCCTCACATGGAAACAAGGCTAAGCAACACAACAATGCCTGAAAACATAGGAACTGGGGTGCAAAAAATGGTAGAAACTGCTCTGAACTGATGAGTCAAAATTTGAGATATTTGGCTGTAACGAGCCAGTTTGTTCACCGAAGGGTTGGTTCGCGGTACAATAATGAGTGTCTGCAAGCAACAATGAAGCATTATAGAGGTTCCTTTCAAGTTTGAGGTTGCAAATGGAGATGGAATTTTGGACAGGATCAATGGTTTCCTAAATGCTGAAAAATATAGACAGATACTTATCCATCATGCCATACCATCAGAGAGGTGTGTGATTAGCCCCAAATTTATTCTAAAGCAGGACAGTGGCCCCAAACATACAGCCAATGTCATTAAGAGCTATCTTTAGCTAATGTTAGGGATAACATTGTTTACCCTAACTGGTTTAGGTGAAATAATAACTATGAATCATAGTTGTGTATGTTAAAGTGTCTGCAGCTTTAATTGTGGGATAGTAATTAAGGGAGTGGTTATGAAAACACTATAAAAGTAGCAAGTCTACAGCTTGCTCACTCTGGCTTTGATGATCCCTGATTACTGCTTGGAATCAAGACTGCATTGCTCGAACGGGAGAGACAACAAAGGACTGATTTGTAAGTGAACTGACATAGGATATTCTACATAGACTTTGCTAACTGAATATCCCTGAATGGACTGACTACTTGATACATGATTATTGGACTGTTATTTGACTATGCTATGAACTTATAATGGAATAAACTATATTCTTGATAGCACAAGCGTATCTGTTATTTTTGCTGTATGTTAATAAACATACAAGCTTAGCTCACTCATTTATCTGTGTGCCTATCTGACTAACGCTGCACATTCTGTTTAGCTTGTCTCCCTAACCCTGGTTGGGGAACCCAGGCTTAACACTGGTTATGGGCCCAGAGGCTGCAAAGTCAGTTTAACTAGGTTAAACAGATTTATGTAAAAAGTGAGAGTTTGTGTTGTTATACATTACAGTAAACAGACAGCTGTGTTTTATTAATTATATTTTTATATCCATATAAGAAAACATGGCACAAGTCAATCTACAAAGTTTGTCCCTTATATCCAAGCTGGATGGAACAAACTATGTATCATGGTCTACAAAATGTAGTCTACTTCTACGAAGAGAAGGTCTATGGAACATAATTGAAAATCCACCAAATGTAGAAGAATGGGATCCAGAGGATGAGGAAGACAGACTAAAGATAGAAGAATTTATGCATAAAAATCAACAAGCCATTTGCATAATTGGGTTAACCTTAACTGATCAACAGCTTGTTTATATCCACGGAGAGAAAACGGCTGTTGGGTGTTGGCAGAAGCTGAAGAGGATTTATGTTCGAGATAATATTGGTGCTCACATAAATCTAACACGGAAGCTTTTCAGGACGCATTTCCAAACAAATGATGATATGCTGAGTCATTTGAAAACTATGCAAAGCATTTTTAAAGAACTACACGAGAAAGAGTTTATATTCTCTGAACTACACCAAGTTTACATAATTCTATCTTCCCTTGATGAAAGTTATGATAACTACGTAACTTCACTTGAAATTTTGCCAAAGGACAATTTAACTTTAACTGATATAACTGGCAGATTGATCGAAGAGGCCAGAAGAAGGCTTGAAAGAGATGAATTAAGGAGGGAGCAACCTCAAAAAGAAGATAATGAATCTCCTACTGCATACGCAATTAAAAAGTGTTTTAATTGTGGAGGAAGAGGACATTTGGCAAGATTTTGTAAAAAGGCAAAGCGCCAGAACGCTGGCCAGAATACTAAAAATCATCAAAAAATAAATAAAAATTTAGAGTTAGCCATGTATACTAACGGAGCTGTAAAAAATAATTTATGGGTGGTTGACAGTGGAGCATCCCATTGTATAACAAATGATAACAAAAATTTTATTAAAATGTCCCAGAGTACACAGCAGATATCGTTAGCCAATGGCTGGAAACTGAAAGCTAAAGGTCAAGGTATAGCATATTGTTCTTTTATAAAAGAGAATGTAAAAATGTTATATGTACCACAACTTAAGTTTAATTTAATTTCAGTTAGAATTTTGGTTAAACCAGGATATGTAGTTACATTTAGGGGAGATAACTGCATAATTAAAAAAGAAGATAAGAGAATTACTGCATCTTTAAGAGGTGGATTATATGTGTTAAATGATGATGGTTTAAAGGTGGCTAACACAATTTATGAAAATAAGAAACCTCATGACGAATGTATTCACTTGTTACATCGAAGGCTAGGGCATTTAAATTTTAAAATGCTTAAGAAAATTGTTGAATTGTCTAAGGGAATAAGTTTGAAATCTTGTAATAAGTATTTGCAATGTAATGCCTGTAATCAAAGTAAGAGCAGGGTTATACCGGCTAATAGAGTTGATGGATTTACTACTAAAAAGCCTTTAGAAGTAGTATTTGCTGATTTAATAGGTCCGAAAAAACCAAGTGTAGGAGGAGCTCGCTATATACTAAGTATAATGGACCACTATTCTAGATATGGGTTTTGCTATTTAATGAAGAGCAAAACTGAAACATATCAAAATCTATTTAATTGGATAAAATTTGCAGAAAGAAAAACTAAAAAGAAATTAGTAACTCTCATAACAGATAATGGTACAGAATTTACAAATAATAAATTCCAGAACAGACTAAGAATGTTAGGTATTCAACATAAAATGTCTGCACCATATAGGCCACAACATAATGCCTTTATAGAGAGAAGAGGCCAAACATTACAATCAATGGCACAAACTATTATGTCTGATTCAGGATTACCTGACAATTTATGGGGAGAAGCAATAATGTGTGGTGATCATATATTAAATAATGTTGTTAATTCAACAACAGGTGAATTACCATTCACACTGTGGCATGGTACAAAACCTGATTTAAGTTACATGCACACATTTGGAGCACCAGCATGGGTGCATATCCCTACACAACTTAGACACAAAGGACAGCATAGAGCTAAAAGATTATTTTTTGTAGGATATACATCTAATCATAGATCTTATAGATTCTGGGAACCAGGTACATCTAGAGTTTACACCAGTGCTAGTGCAAAATTCCTAGAACATGTAGGATGGAATAGATTAGAGCAAGATTTAAATAATGAAGTAATTATTGAACCCTACAAAAGGCAGAAAGATCAGATTAGCTATAAGAAGAGTCCAATTAAAGAAGAAGTCCACGAAGAGCAAATAGGACCAGAACAAGAGGAAATAGTTGATCAGGAAGAGTTACATAATCAAGAACAATTAATAAATGAAAGTCCACCTGTAAGTCCTATAATACCTAGACGTACTACACGAGTAACTAGACCACCTGATAGGTATCAAGCAAGTATAGTTTGCCAAGTAACTAAAGTTCCAACTAGTGTAAATGAACTTAGTATGTATCCTGCTAAGGATCAGGAGAATTGGCAAAAGGCAATGGAAAAAGAACTAAATTCATTAAAGGTAATGAAAGTTTATGAAGATGCCAAATTACCTCCAGGAGAAAAATCCATTGGGTGCAAATGGATATTTAAAGTAAAAACTGGAAATGATGGGACTGTTACCCATAAAGCTAGGTTAGTAGCTCAAGGATTTAATCAAACTGCATCTGATTATGATGAAGTTTTTGCACCAAGCCTTAAAGCAACATCTTTAAGAGCAGCATTAGTGTGGGCAGCTAAGAAAAAATATGTCAATAACCATTTAGATGTAGAAACTGCTTATCTACATGCACCATTGCAGCACACTATATATTTAAGAAAACCAATTGGTATAAAAGACAATAAAGTAAATAGTAATGATTGTTGGAAACTCAAAAAGAGTCTTTACAGGTTGAAACAATCTGGGTTTGAGTGGAACCAATATATTGTGAAAGAGTTAAACAATATACGTTTTAAATCTGGTTTAGCAGATCCGTGTGTGTTTAAAAGAGAAAATAATGGAACGGTGTCATTATTGTTATTATTTACAGATGATATTGCTTTGATAACTAAGACTAATAATGAAGCTAATGAGATTATATCATTATTAGCCAAAAAGATAAAATTAAAGCATTTAGGTGAGATTAAAAGGTATCTCGGATTGACAATTAATAAAACAAATAATGGTTTTAAGATATCTCAAGAAGATAAAATTTTCCAATTAATTAAAACGTTTAAAATGGAACTTTGTAAACTGGCAAAGACTCCAATGAGTCAGGAAGTTTGCCAAACTAATGATCAAAGTCCCAAATTTGATAAGTCCATATATCAATCTTTGATTGGTAGCTTATCATATATAAGCAATTGGTAAAGGCCAGATATAGCTTATAGTGTAAATCAGCTGGCACGTTTTAATTCAGTACCAAAACAATGTCATTGGCAATCCTTAAAAAGAATATTAAGATATCTTAAAGGAACAATGAACCATCCATTGTATATAGAACCAAAGGGTGATTTGAGTCTTAGTGCCTATGCAGATGCAAGTTTTGCAACTGATATAAACACTAGAAAATCAACATCTGGGATGGCTATATTATTTGGTAAGACACTAATAGGGTGGAGGTCAATCAGACAACAGCATATTAGCTTGTCCACGATGGAAGCTGAATTTTCATGTCTGTCATTATTATGCACTGACTTGATTTTCTACAAACAGTTATTATTAGACATGGGTATAACTGTAAAAGATTCCATTATTGTGTACGAGGATAACCAAGCAGCTATAAAGTTAGCTACTAGTATTGCTGTAAAAACTAGATCAAAACATACTGATTTAAGATATTTAAGTGTAAGAGAATCAGTGAAGAATGAACTAATTAAATTGGAATACTGCATGACAGAAGAAAACATTGCAGACCAATTTACAAAAGCTCAAGGAGCAATTAAGTTTAAAGAGAGTTGTGAAAAATATAATTTAAAGATGTAAATGATTCATAGTTATTATTTAACCTAAAAGGGGAGAATGTTAGGGATAACATTGTTTACCCTAACTGGTTTAGGTGAAATAATAACTATGAATCATAGTTGTGTATGTTAAAGTGTCTGCAGCTTTAACTGTGGGATAGTAATTAAGGGAGTGGTTATGAAAACACTATAAAAGTAGCAAGTCTACAGCTTGCTCACTCTGGCTTTGATGATCCCTGATTACTGCTTGGAATCAAGACTGCATTGCTCGAACGGGAGAGACAACAAAGGACTGATTTGTAAGTGAACTGACATAGGATATTCTACATGGACTTTGCTAACTGAATATCCCTGAATGGACTGACTACTTGATACATGATTATTGGACTGTTATTTGACTATGCTATGAACTTATAATGGAATAAACTATATTCTTGATAGCACAAGCGTATCTGTTATTTTTACTGTATGTTAATAAACATACAAGCTTAGCTCACTCATTTATCTGTGTGCCTATCTGACTAACGCTGCACATTCTGTTTAGCTTGTCTCCCTAACCCTGGTTGGGGAACCCAGGCTTAACAGCTATCTTCCTTGTTGCTTAAAAGTCTGTGCTGACCAATTGACCCCCATGTTCACCCAAATCTTCAATAAATCACGAGAGATGTGCTATGTTCCTTCTTGCTTCAAACGTTCTACTATCATCCCATTGCCAAAGACGACCTCCCTCAGGGAACTGAATGACTGCAGACAAATTGCTCTAACATCTGTAGTTATGAAAATCTTTGAAAGGCTTGTGCTGTCCCACCTGAAAACCATCACACATCTGCTGTTAGATCCCATGTACTTTGCATACTGAGCAAATAGATCGACAGATGATGCTGTTAACATGGCTCTGCATTCCATCCTACAATACCAGGAGGCCCGTTTTTCGGCCTCTTGAGTCTCTGCGCAGCCTCTGTACTTACCTGGCATCCAAAATGGGCCATGTGGATACTTCTGGAAGGGTCAGGGTGGGGTGGGCGGGGCCAGTCAGGCATGGGATTTACCAATTTGCCGAACTGGTCATTAAAAATGAATAAAATTAGCTACTAGTTTGCCTGAACTGAGGAAAACCAGTAGCAGCCCACCTGTGGTTTGGTTGCCTTGTGCCATATACCTCTTCCCCTGACCCAATATATCTCTTCATTCAGAAATTCCCGTTCCTTTTATTTTCCACACTGCAAATATCTCTTGCATTTATTTTTCCCTGCGCTATGAAGTTCTTTTCATGGGAGGGGGGGCAGGGGAGGATTTTGACAGCTTCCCTTAAAAAGAGGGGGTGAAGGTGTTGGATCATCATCCCAAATGATACAGATCCACAGAGCTGCAGAAGATGTGCCAAGCGTGTTAGGAATTGATAGTCACCTAACAGTTGGGTTGGAAACATATAAACCAGGATAGATATTTAATACTGTCTCTTTAAGGGAATGCTAAAATTGAAATTGGGTGTGGTTCCTCAAACGGCCATAAGATGGAGCCAGAAGCCTGGGTTGTTTAGTCCTGTTGTTGCTAGTTGCTAGTTGGTTGATGTTCTGATGTTCACTGTTTCCTGAATATTTCTCTATTGACTGTTGCTGATCATCATTATTCTTGGATTACTTTAAGACTGTTACTGAACTGTGTATGATACTGGACTTTATTATCTGGATTATCCCTGGACTGAAAACTGACTGGTTTAACCGTGTATGACTTGGACTGCTTGTTGAACTTTGCTTAACTGTTTACTGGAAGTAAAAACCTACATTTTACTATACAGTGTATCTGTGTTCTGGTTGTATGTTGTTCCTTACCACTCTCATTACGTCTCCCTGTGTGCACTCATTCTCCTAATGGGGAATTACCTCAACAAAGCATTTCCATGATTTTTTGATACTGCCTGGTTGGAAGAAGAACAAAAAAAAAAAAAAAGGAAAAATGCTTTTGAGAAGTGGGCAGGGGAGGGGAGGAAAAAGGGAGGCACCCTTGTGCTAAATTAAGAGCAGATTAAAAGCTGGTGGGTGGGTTGACAGGAAAGCAGCCACAACTCCATGACTCTGTATGTGTGTGAGAGAGAGGTATGGGTGGGAGAGATGGACGGTGCTCATCCCAGTTGCTTGGCTACCAGAATATGATAGATTGGCGTGGTCATAGCTACTGAACTTTGATGAAAATGACACTAGAAAGAAAAAAAAAAGGAAGTTGGGAATCATTTTAAAGTAAACCAGCAGAAACCTGAAACCTACCTTTCCAGTGAGAGACACATACATACCCTTCCATGACCAACCCCAAAGTTCATCCCAACCAAACCAATGAATGAAATGTGATTAAACATTAATGTTTAATTGAAACTGACAGAAAGGGTGTGCATGTTGGTGTGTGTCTCTCACTGGAAAAATAGATAACAGATCCTGCTAATACAAATAATACATTTCAGCCACTCTCTTAATGTCCCACTGTGAACTATCCAAATGCTCCTGGGAAAACTTCTGTCATCCACACAACCCACCCACCCCCACTATTCAAAAGCTGCTGGCAAAGCCTCTCTATCATCCCCTCCCTTGCCATCCAAATGCTGCTGGCAAATGTGAGACTGCAGCCCCACCCAGCCCCTCCTGTACTGCCACTGCTTTCCAGTACTGGTGTGCCTCTCACTATTGGGTGCATGCCAAAAGCTTGCCAGAAACTAGAAGCAACAGAGGTGCATTTAATCATCCGTGGGGGGATTGGTCATGAAGATTTGGGTTGTGATCACAATTAGGCAGCCTTGGAGAAGCAGAAGAGAAGTTGTACAGTCAGTATATCAGTGGTGAAAGATTAGTCGTGGACGAAGAGCCATGGTGGGTCAGCCAGCCATGCTGAAAAATCCAGGATGAAATGGACAGGGTCATGTAGCCATGAAGAATTGTTACAGACCCTTCTGTGAGTGACTCTCAAACATGATTGAGACCTATTGAGATCAACTCAGCATAGCTTAATTGAACAGGAGAAGAGCTTTAGGGTACAGTATCACTAGTAAGAAGCAGTGCCTGAATTGTACGACAAGTAGGACATTCAGCCATATGATGATTAGCATTATAAAAACATTAATTCCATCTGATAACCTACTTTATAAAGCAAGTTGACTATTTATATAACAATATTCACTATTATAGGCTTTATAATAAATTTCAATATATTTTATCAGTTCTCACAATCAGCTAACCATTAGGAATTATTTTTCACAACTTCTGAAATCAACATGTACTTATAATCGCTTTCAGAATTGCATTATTAAATGCTGTATATTTGTTACAGCCTCTCATGCCAATAACAACAAAAAGAAATAAAATTTCCTAAGTTACAATTTAAATGTTACATTTTAATTATTTCTTTAAACCTCCAATGTATCACGATGCTTACATCATGCTGCGTTGGGTTACATCATGTTATGACCAGTGATGTAACCCGTCGCAATGCAATGCACACATCGCATTTTGTCAGCAAGTTAGGATATTAGAATGTTGTTGACCTGTCTAGATGGACATTGCCATAAGGTAGAATATACTCCTTCTAAGTTTCAAAATATAAACTGGTACCTTCTTGAGACATACAATCAAAGTGCCAAAATAGTGTTTTATTCAATTCAATTTTTATTAAATAAAAATAGTGTTTTATTCAACACATACTTAGTGTGGAAATATACACTGAAAGGCATATTTTCCAGTAACAACCAAAATGTTTAAGACAAACCCCACCCACCACAAATACTCTGTATACTAATTATAACTGTGTTATTTCTGTAACAGTAATATTCATATGAAACATCAGATGGTGAAGTATTTAAGAAGAAAGATGCTGCAATTGTTGGAATATTCAATTCAACATTAAAAGAGTATAGGGTTCAAATTCCTTTTCAGATACAAAGGAATGCCTCTGTAACTTAGATTTTTTAAAATATAGTAACAACAATAAAGCACATCTGAATAATAAAGATTCTTAGGAGGATAGAAGGAAATAAAATATAGCTTGAGTTCTTTTAAGAAAGGTTGGGATAAAATATTATCTGAATAATTGCAATAATATGTTTTATGGGCACCCCCTTTGTTGATTTGTTAGTTTATTTGAGCTGATTTTATCAATCATCTGAATATTATATTTGATTTTAGGGTTAGGGTTAGTTATGAGATAGCTAAATTCTGGCTACATTTTGATGCTAAGTGGTCGGTATCAGGCCCATCTGGAAAACCTAAGCTTATCCATAAGTGTCTACTAATGTGCTTCATGGATGAAAATTTAATGTCAGCCAACATAGGAAAATTATTTCCACCCCATATATAAAATGCCCTAATTTCAAAGGAAGATTGAGGTTCAGTTCTGAAATGTATAAAACACCACACTTCAAGAAATCAATACACAAATAAAGGTTGACACTTTTGATACAAATTGTACGTGCATGCTCCCAAGATTATTGCTCCCCAGAGAGGTTTAGAAGAAGTTTGAAAGCAAATATATGTATCCCAGGATAATATTGCATGATCCAATCTTGTTCAGTCATACAGACCAGAAGTTTATTCTTCCAAGCTTTTGGACTTGTGTTGAAGTCCATCCTCAGAGAGCTTTTATTTACTGAAATGTATGACAATTCTATCTGTTGTATTTTATGTGGTGCCTGGTTGGATCTGGATTCTTATTGGTTGATTGGGGGTATTGGTGGCTGGGTATTAGCCATTGGCTATTGTTTCCATGCCAAGTCCTCAGCTCCTAAGTACTGATAAGCTGGTGGTAAATCAGAACTCCACAGGATAATATGGATGTTTCCAGAAGAAATTTGGAAAAATAGTTTAACTCTGTAACAGCAATAGCAGAGTGGATGTATCATTGTGATACTTATCTATCCATCCATCATATCTATTACTATCTGGAATGTCTGGATAATAACTGTTTGTAAATCTAGTTAGCTAATGAAACACAACTTTTCATAACTTAAAGAACATTAACTTTAAATTATAAAAATAGAATGTTCAAAAAATCTAGAGTGAAGATAGATTTAAGTTTAAAAAAAAAAAAATTATTCCAAATCCTAAAAAAAAAAAGTTAGCTAAGTTGTATTCAGATCTTCTCTGGCACAGTCAATCATCTGGATTTAAATATACAAATTTGCACATTTATTTCAATCAGAAAAGAGCTGGAAGGGATCTTGGAGGTCTTCTAGTCCAACCCCCTGCTTAGGCAGGAAACCCTATAGCATTATCCAGTCTTTTCTTAAAAACCTCCAGCGATGAAGCACCTACAAATTCTGAAGGCAAGGTGTTCTACTAGTTAATTATTTTCACTGATAGGAAGTTTCTCCTTAATTCCAGCTTGCTTCTGTCCTTGATTAATTTCCATCCATTGTTTCTTGTCTTGCCTTCTGATGCTTTGGAAAAAAAGTTGGCCCTCTCTTCTTTGTGGCCTCAAACACCGGAATACTGCTATCATGTCGCTCCTAGTCCTTCTTTTATCCAGACTAGCCTACCCAACTCATGCAACTGTTCTTCATATGATTTTGACTCCAGGCCTTTAATCATCTTAGATGTTCTTCTTTGCACTTTTTCCAAAGTCTCAACATCTTTGTAATGTAGTGACCAAAACTGGATGCAATATTCCAGGTGTGGCCTTATTGAGGTTTTATAAATACTTCATGTGATTTTGATTCTATATCTTCTATATCTTTGTTTATACAATGAAGGATACCATTAGCTTCTTTGGATGCTGCCTCATGTTTAAGCAATTGTCCACTAGGACTCACAGTTATTGTTTTTGAGCCAGGTTTTGCCTGCTCTGTACTTTTATATTTGTTTTTTCCACCCCTGGTGTAAAACCTTGCTTTTCTCCATATTAAATTCCATGTTGTTGGATATGGCCCCTTGTTCAAGTCTGTCAACATCTTTTTGGATCCTGAGCTTGTCTCCTGGGTTATTGGCTATTCCTGTTAGCTTAGTGTCATCTGCAAATTTGATGAGTTCCCCTTCTATCCCCTCATCTAAGTCATTTATGAAGATATTGAAGAGCCTAAGAAAGAACCTTGTGGTACCCCACTTGCTTATTTCCCTCCATGTAGATCTAGTTCCATCAAGGACTACTCGTTGAGTATGGTTTGTCAGCCAGTTACAAATCCATCTTGTGGTGATTTCTGGTTTACCAAGAAGTAGGTTGTGGTCTACTTAGTTGAATACTTTGCTGAAGTCTAAGTATACTATTATCCACAGCATTTCACTGGTCTATTAATTAAGTCATTTTGTCAAAGAATGAAATAAGATTGGTTTGATCTATTTTTAACAAACCTCTGCTGGGTTCTATTTGTAATTTTGTTTCTAGATGTTTGTAGTTCTATTTTATATATCAACTCTCAAAAATCCACAAAGAGGGAACTCCGCTAAGACCAATTGTCAGCAGCATCAACTCTGTCATCTACAACATTTGAAAACATTTACATATTAGCTCCTCTAGTTGGAAACACAACCTGTCACATCAACAATTCACAGGACTTTGCCAGCAAGATTTAGAAATTAAAACTGGACCCGAATGAGACCATGGTTTCCTGTGATGTGACTTCTTTCTACACTTGCATTCCAACTACCAAAGCTGTCATCGTAATGAAAAAAATGACTGCTACAAAACAGCACCTTAGGTAACAGAACCAACCTCAGACCAAAACACATATGTGCCATGCTGGATCTCTGACCACTACTTATTTTAAATACAATGGAGGTTTCTATAGAGAAAAACACAGCTGTGCCATGGACTCACCAGTGACCCCCATTGTAGCCATTTCTACATGGAAGAGATAGAAACCAAAGCCCTAGACTCCTTCAAAGGAATTCCACCCATTCACTGGTATAGGTGTGTGGACAATACTTGGGTCAAGGTCAAAACACAGGAATTGGTAGCATTCAGCAAACATATCATCAACTCTGTGGACAGATACATCAAATTCACATGGGAAAATGTTAAGGAAAATAGTTTAGCCTTCCTGGACTGTGCAGTACACATTAAGGAAGACAGAAGCCTTAGCATAGAAGTTTAACTCACACAGGTCAATATTTACATTTTGATTCTCAGCACCAACTGGGGCATAAAATGGGAATTGTCAGAACTTTATATCACTGAGCTGAAGGCCTGTCTACCAGCAAAGATGGGAGAGAAAAGAACTAAAATACATCAGGGAGGCTCTCAGAACATGTGGCTATCCCAACTGGGCCTTCATCAAATCTCAAAAAAGACCTTACAGGAGCTCATACAGGCAATGATGAGAACAATAAATGAAGCAACGTTGTCATTCCATACATTGCAGGCACATTGGAAAAGCTCAGGAGGATCTTCAACCAACATAAGATACGTGCACATTTCAAACCCAATAATATACTAAGGCAGAAGCTTGTCCACGTCAAGGATAAAATACCTAGACAGAAACTGAGCAACATGTTATATACAATACAATGCAGTGAGCCATGTGCAGATCTCTACATTGGGGAAATGAAACAACCACTTCATAAACACATGGCACAACATAGGAGAACAAACACACCAGGACTAGATTCAGCAGTCTAGTTGCATTTAAAAGACACTGGCCACTCTTTTGAAGACAACAAAGTCGTATTTTAGACAGAGAGGATCACTGGTTTGAAAGAGAGGTTAAATATCAAAACTAAACAAATATTTTTAAACAGGCAGTTTTGAAAGAATATTAATAGTCTGGTAAGCAAACAAATTAATCATCAGACAAATTAATCTTGAATTCTCATTTTAGATACAACTAATCCAGATCAAATTGTCATATCTTAGACACATTATACAAAGGACTAGCTCTCTTGAAAATGTACAGTGTTGGAAAAGATGGAAGGAAATAGAAGAATAGCAGCAAGTTGGATGAATCGAACTGTATCAACAATGGGCGAACCATTGGACAAGATTGGGGACAGATTGTGCTGGAAAAAAATCTATCCAGGTGTTTGCCAAGAGGCAACACTATATAGAGTAGTGTGTGTGTGTTATTTGCATATCCACACAGGATGTAGAGACATATATAAAATATTGGCTCCATATTGACTGAAGTATATATCTGAAGTATAATCTTCCAAAGTAATACAGGATTTGTGTTTAACATTCCAGTCATCAACAACATTATAGTTTGCATATTACAGTGGAAAACTTACAGTGGAAAACTTCAATAAAGCCATATTGGGTTTTTTTTTTAATGAAATGGCTAAATACATTTCAATGAAACTACCCAAGCAACTTCTAATGTTGAATATTTATTGTTGTACATGTGGTGCCAAAATAGATATTTTGGCTTGTTAAAGCATCTGGTTGCCAGTTAGCATCATTGTTCCATTATTTTTTTTTGTATGTGTTTCAGGATGACCCATTGATGATATGCATGTATAAGTCTGTTATCTAGTGTTTGAGAAAATGCAATGCTGTTTTTCAGGAACAGTTGTAGCTTATGAATAATGCATTTAAATTGCTTGGGTTGTGAATTTTTAGGTGACAAACAGTTGTGTTCTGTTGATTTATTTTTGAAGTATAGTTAAGTTCTCTCTAGAATATATTTGACTATATTGATTTGTCTATTTATCTATAAATCTCATTGGATGGGTACAAGAACCATCATAGCTTCTTCCTCTAATGTGATATAAGCTATTATCTGCCATTATGAATTCTCTAAACAGGCCAAATTAAAAAAAATAATGGGCACAAATTTTGACATCAGCATTCAGAAGAAGGACAAAGTAGTATCAGGCCAAGACCCCTGCACATCAAAACAAGCTATCACATCAAGATCTCACCAAACAATGGATTTTTAACAATTATCTTATCTTCCATCCCTTTCTACCCCCCAAACTCATGCCAATTTAAATCCTGCATAAATTTAACCACATCATAAATCTGGTAATGTGAACTATAGATCATAAAAGCTTGTGCCTCTTAGTAAAATTTGTGAATCTCAAAAGTTGGCATCAGATTCGTGGCTCTGGATTTCCTTCTTAAAATTTTAGATGTTCCTTGTTTTACATATTTTTCACTATTTATGCATTCCATTATTCTTATTCTCTATATGCAATATTTTCCCAGCATGTTTCATTTTGTAATTTTAAGTAAAAGTATCTTTTTTATTCTTTCAATGGAAAGTTTGGTATTGGATGAACTCCACTGCCATATGAATGGATGAATAAATTTATGCTTAAACTGTGCATTCAAAACTGTTTTAGCAAATACTAACACACATACACACACACATTCATTCTTGAGTTATGTGATCATATTTTTTCTACCTTCTATTTATGTCACATAACAAAATAACTTTTTCCATGGATTTCATTCATTCATTGGTTGTGTATGTTTTCCTCCAAAACCCATTCCTGTTTCTATCATTATCACCATGCATTGAAATATAATCTGCAATTCTCATCTAATTGTCACATCCATATGCATCCTCAATGACATAATTGTATTACAGTGGTAACTTGGTACTCATCAATTGGTTCTGGGAGGCATGATGAGTCACAAAACCAATGAGTACTAAACATTTTTTTCCCATAAGGAATAGTGAAGTGAGTCACAAGGTAGACGACATTGACAAGTTCTAGCTTGTGCATTGAGTACGAAACAAATGATACATACCAGGACAAAATTTTCACATGAAAATGCATTGAGTACCAAATGTGATGAGTTTTAAGGCAGTTGAGTACCAACATTCCAGTGTAGTTCATATTCTAACATATATAAAGATTTTTCATTCATGAATAATCCTATACTTTAAGAAACATGAAAGTTGATGAATGTATTTATCAACTCACCCCAATATAAATTTTCCCTTCTTTTAGTTTTACAAGCTATAACAATTATTTTTCCCTTTTTTCATTGTACTATTATTAATACATTGTTTACAGAATCTCTCACATTTCATGTAGCAAATTTCCACAGCTATTTCACTAGCCCATTTATATTATTATATATTAAAACACTATGCACACTACTAATAAAAGAATTCAGAGTTGAAGAAACAATACAAATATTTATTTCCTGATATCTTAGAAAGTAAAATCTCCAGAAAATAATAATCCAAAAATATGGCTATTTCTGAAATTAGCCAAGGAAAAGAAAACAGTAACAACCTTCTTAATTCCGATATATTGTTATGGCCGCTATGGTAACTGCTGATTTAAACTGTTTTAAGGGCATTTAGAACATGTTAAAGCATGTCACAGTGACAGCTCTTTCTTGACTGAAATATTTTTTTAATCTATCAACTATAAAGGCAATGAAAGTTTACCTGTTTCAGTCCTGACACAGAATAAATACAATCTTGCCTTGTACTACTGTGTAGTTTCATATAAAATATACTTCATGTATGGAAGTTGTACTGGGAATTGCAAAAGAATTCTTGTTCATTATTTAAGTACAAGAAGCCTAAGATTAAGAACATCTAAAAAAAGCTACTTCTTGACAGATAATATGTTTTTGTTCAGGAAGTGGGGAGGGAATTTAAGCAAATGTGAATTTATTTTTTTACATTAAAATATATTTTGGAGTTTGGGAGTCTTTGGTCAATGGAGAATTGCCATCTTTGGTCTTGGATGGGGTGACACTGCTCCCAAAAGACCAGTGCATAATCTGGGGGTTCTCCTGGACTCGTGACTCCTGCTCAAAGGGCAGGTGGCAGCCATGCCCAGGAGGGCCTTTGTGCAACTATGGGTTGTGCACCAGTTATGCCTTTCCTGGACCAACAATCCCTATTCACAGTAACTTATACCCTAGTTACCTCCCATCTTGACTACTGTAATGCACTCTACATGGAACTGCTCTTGAAAAATAACCAGAAGCTCCAGTTGGCTGCAGTGGTTCACATGACCTTGTACAAACCTTGGTGTGTATATGTGTCACCTCTCCTGCAAGAGTTACATTAGTTGCTAATTTGCTTCCCTGGTTGTCACATTTAAAGCCCTTCATGGCTTTGGACCAGGTTATCTGAATGACTGTCTCTGACCAAACACATATACCCTGCCCAATAGAGCAGAGAGGCGAGGAATATTGGGAATCATGTCCCCTAAGGAAATACATCTTGTGGGATCCAGAAAAAGGGTCTTCTCCATGGTAGCTCTCTCTGGAACATAATCTCTCCAGAAATTAGGCTGGCACCACTCTGACACCCTTTCAGAAGACCCTGAAGATATGGTTTCTCAGTGAGCTTGGAGAACCCAGAATGGAATGGAGCCCATTAAATAGCTGATGTGAGTGTGTGTTGTTGCTGGGAGGCAAGTAGGGAGTTATTATTTTTGTTTTCTATTATTTTTATTCCTTCTACATTCTGATTTTATTTTCTATAAGTCAACTCGAGTCGGCATGAGCAAGTAGGCAGCTATATAAATTTGTATAAACATAATCAAACAAACTGATATTGAGAAACCAGAATGGAGTTATGAATACAAATATGTATTTTGAAAGGAGTGAAGATTATTGTTGATTTCATCTTTAAATCATAGAAGTTGAAACTGATATTATGCCAGCTTTTTTACTGAATTTTTGAACAAGTTTTACAATAAAAACTTATTTTTTATTGAATATTTTAGAATAAGTACCCGCCTGGATGAACACAAAAATGCAGTAAAAAAGCTGGAACACACCTCCTCACTAGTCCAACACATGAAAACCACAGGTCATAGCATCAACTTCAATGGCACCAAAACCCTAGCCACTATAGAAAACCCCAACCACAGAATCATCAGAGAAGCCATAGAGATTGAAAAAAGACCTGAAAGCATGAATAGAAGAGATGATTCCATCAGACTGTCAATCATTTGGAAGCCTGCACTCTCAAATAGAAAGATCTCCATGCCACAAGCCAGGCAAACACCTGGGCACAGACTCCCCCTGATACCTCCAGCTCAAACACACCCCCACCAGGCACCCAGGTGAAACCTAGCTTCCTAATAGATAATAGCTGTCCTTTCACACGAAGCCAAGCTGCACTGAAAGCCTCCAATACAGGAACACAGTGTTGCCAGCCAATCAAAGCCACAAAACAGACAGAAGAAAACAGAAACACCAATCAAACAAACTCCAAGACCAATAAACACAGACCAAGACTCCCAAACAATCAGGATGAAGAAAAAATCATCCTGGTACAACAGTAGGCTAGCCTCAAATTTAAAATGAAACAGCTGTGATAGCCTGACCCACAGACAAACTCAATACAGAAGCCTGATGATGGCAGATGAGATTCTGCCGAAATGTTGCTACAACTTTAATTTAATTTAATTTTAATTTAATTATATTCTTTATAATTTTAGAAAGCTTTTCTCCTGGTCTAATAAAACAGGTATTTTTGTTTGTTTGTCTGGTCGCCTGGTTGGTTTTGTTTTGTTTTAATGCTCTTGAGTCTGTTTTTGACTTCTGTCTGCAACCTAATCTTGTGCTTCTAGTTTTCATGGTAAGATATTGGAAATGTTTGTACTGGTCTTCTTCCTAAAGCTGAGAGACAGTGACTGATCTAGAATCATGTAGCTGATTTTGTGTTTAAGGAAGAAATAGAACTCATGGTCTCCTGATTTCCAGTGTGGTGCCTTAACTTTTAGTACACTAAGTTAACTCTTAATAAAAGAGATACAGAATACAAAATACACTACATTGTTTTAACCAAAACAAATTTAAATAAGATAGAGAAACCACAGTATTTTATGATCCACAATATCGTCAAGGAATAGGGAAACACGACAACATAGATAAATGGCCAGATAGTCTAAATTATGGCTGATTCAGTCTCTTATTTCCCCCACACACAGCTGCTCCTCTTTTTTCCAACAAAAACACATAACAAGACTTGGATATGAGAAAGTTTACAAAGGACCAGTAATTTTGAAAGATTATATTTTCGTGAAAATGCTTTTGAAAATATTGGAACTAAATAGACAAACAGACTTAACTTTGTAAGAATAGACAATTTACAAAGGAAAGACAAAGGTAATATGAACCAGATTGTTAACAGTGATTGTAACAATGTATTTCATTTCAGAATAAAGTAATTAGGACACAGAAAGAAAAAACGAAGGGGGAAGTGGGAGGAGACTGCCTTTTACTTTCTCTCTGGCAATTGATACACTTTCACTTTTGGATTACAATCTTAGAACTGAAGCTACCAGAAAAGTGGTAAAAAGGAAAAGAGAGGAGAGCTCATTAGAGCAACCTGCAGAAAGAATATTCACTTTAGAGTTCCTTCATGAAATGTATGAGTAATTAGACAAAAAGTTGTCTGAATTACTTATTATTAAAAAAAAATTGAAGACAGAATGGATAAAAAAATTATAAAGATGAAAACAGATATGAAAGAAAGAGTAAAGGAAATGGAAAACTCTGTAAAATAACTGCCTGGAGATGTAAAACAAATGAACAACAAAATAGAAATTTTGGAAAGTAAGACAGATGTTATATAGAGACAAATGGAAAAACATGTAAATAGTGTGGCATTCTGAAGTTGAGAGAGAAAGAATTTTGCCTAATTTTAAAAACAATGTGACATAATTCTGGTGTAGACATTAGAGAAGACAGAAATTTTGAGAAAAAACTAAAATTAAATAAGATAAATGATCAAAAATGTGATGGACAATTGAGAGTTTATTAATGCATAGACACATAAAATGACAATTCGAGGGAGTATACTTATTTTCCAAAATTCATAAATCTTTTTCAAGAAGAGACATGGTTCTGATTTCAAAGAATTTGACGACCAAGGTTCATAAAATAGTGATATTACCAAAGACCTTTTAAAAGCATAATCCAGTGGGTTTGGTTTGTAAAGTAAAAACCAGTTCTTTTAGATGGATTATATATAAAATGCCATTACAAAAAGAAGCAACAGCAGAAGAATGTAAAAAGACATTGTGTTTTGTTTTAATAATCTTAATATAATTATCGACAGAAGAATGGTTTGGGACACAAGCAAAGCTTTAATGAGTGATTACTTTATACAATATAATAGTGGGCTTAAAAGAAAGAGGCAAAAGAAAACACAAGATATTTTTCATGAGATAAAAAGAAGAGGAATTAAAAAAAACAAATATTAATCAACAAATTAAGCTTCTACTTTATATTAACTGGACCCTAAACAAATGTACAACTGAACCCATACATGCAACCTTCTACAATGCTATAACAAATCTGGGACTGGAACAACTGGTAACCAATAATATTAGGCTTGACAACTGCCTCAATCTTATCTTCTTCAACAGTTTGAATTCAATTTATGGAATACAAATTAAAGAATCCTTTTTCAACAGTGACCACAACATGATTGACTTTTATCTCAACATATGTCCACACAAAAATCACAACGACAAAATCTCTAGGCAACTATGATCTTATAATCAATGATCTCTCTTCCCTTGATTGGCAATTTCTATTCACTGGATGCAATACCAACTTGGTTGAAGACCAACATATTCTTACTAGAAATCAAAAGACTCATCAAACTATATGTACCAATAACAAAACAAGGAAAAACAAGTTTCCCAAAACAAGGAAAAACAGACTACCCATAACAATAAGGAAGCTTCAATCCAAAAAGAAATCACTTTGTCGAACAAACAAATCTGATCACGTTGCCAACTTCAACAGCCGGTACAAAAAATCTATGCCACCATATAAAAACTAAATGCACTAATTATCACGTTAAACAAGACGAAAATCTTCTATGCACAAATTCCACTTGTGCTTTCTACAATTTTGTAAACAACAAACTAAAAGATTCAAGGACCATCTCACCCTTGAAAGGACCAAATGGCAAAGACTGCAATGACAACATCATCAAAGGAAACCTCTAACACATTTTTTGGCTCAGTATTTGTAAACAGCAATGGATCAAGCCCAGTATTTCCCAGTCGGATCACAGAAAACTACAATGATCTAATACATATCGATTTTACAGAAGATGTTGTTGAAAAAGCACTGCACAATCTAAAACCATCCCTATCTATTGAACCAAACGGAATATGTGCCAACTTCTTAAAAAAGCTATCCACTGACAAAGCCGAACTTCTAAGCATAATCTTTGAAAAATCTTTCAGGACCAGCTCCTTGCCCAAACTATGGTCACAAGCCACGGTCATCCCCATCTTCAAAAAGGGAGACCCCAGTCTAGTTGAAAATTCCACACCAATCTCCTTATGCTGCATCACCTGTAAAGTCATGGAATCAATTACAAAACAATCCATTATCCTCCACTTAGAGACAAACAACCTACTCTCTAATAAACAATCTGGTTTCAGAAAAAAACTATCATGTAATCTGCAACTCTTACACTGCAAAAATATATGGACGACACAACTCGATCAGGGCAAAGCAATTGACGCAATCTACATGGACTTCTGTAAAGCCTTTGATTAAGTGGTACATGACAAACTACTACTAAAACTAAAATCTGACGGTATCTCTGGATACCTACATAATTGAATAGAAGCATTCCTGTCAAACAGACAACAAATGGTCAAAATTGGGAGCATTCTATCAAATTCTGTACCTGTCAACAGTGGTGTCCCCCAAGGCAGTGTTTTAGGACCAACTCTCTTCATACTCTACATAAATGACCTCTGTGATCATCTTAAGAGCAACTTCAATCTCTTTGCTGATGATGTAAAGCAATTCAACACCACAGACTATACTACGACCCTCCAAAAAGACCTTGACTATCTGTCAGCATGGTCAATCAAATGGCAACTTCAAATCTCAACAAATAAATGTTCTGTCTTACATATTGGCAGAAAAAAATCAGAAAATAAAATACAAGTTAAATGGTCAAAACCTTGTTGAAGATCCAAACTTTGTCAAGGACCTTGGAGTACTCATCTCAAATGATCTAAATGCTGGAGTCCACTGTAACTACATAGCCAAAAAGGCATTAAGAGTTGTTAATCTAATCCTACATAGCTTCTTCTCTGGTAATATCACACTACTAACTAGAGCATACAAAATATTTGCTAGACCTATACTTGAATACAGCTCATCAGTCTGGATTGATCTGATATTAACACAATTGAAAAAGTCCAGAAATATTTCACAAGAAGAGTTCTCCACTCCTTTACTCATTGTAGAAAACCTTATGCCACCAGACTTGAAATTCTAGACCTAGAAAACCTAGAACTATGCTGCCTCCTGTCCGATCTAAATATAGTATATAAAATCATACAATGATTTTGTAATGACAAAATAATGACATTGTATGACAAATGACAATGACATTTGCAATGTCCTACCTGCAAATGAATACTTCAGCTTCAATCACAATAATACAAGAACACACAATAGATACAAACTCAAGGTTAACCGCACCAAACTTGACTGCAGAAAATACGACTTCAGCAACACAGTGGTCAATGTTTGGAATACTTTACCTGACTCTGTGGTTTCTTTCCCAAACCCCAGAGACTTTAACCTTAGACTGTCTACAATTGACCTCACCCGCTTCCTAAGAGGCCTGTAGAGGGCATGCATAAGCACACCAATCGTGCCTGTCCTATTTTTTTTATTATTCTTATAAGTATCTATCTCATGTATTCAAAACTATATTTATTCTTATTCCTGTATCTTGTAAGCAATTGACAAATCAAATAAATACTAATGACTAAAATACATCAAAGAAAAAAATATATCTATGTTCACAGTAGGAGAAATGGAAATACAAATGAATTATGCAAAATAAAAAAATAGTCTGCAAATAAATCAGGGAAGTGGTTGACATACAAATTATGAAAAGAAAAAGAAAAGAAAGTGATATGGAAATTACAAGACGGAGATATTATAATACCAGACAAAGTGGCTATGAAAATACATTTCATCATTTATTCCAATTTATATAAAAAGCAAGAAATTTCCCTGGAGAAAATAGTTGAATATTTAAATTTCAACTGTTCAACTATTTAATGTTTAAATTAACCAAAGATTACAGAGAAACAGATAGAGATTATCAATGGACCTATAATAATGGAATTTTGCAAATTGATAAAAAAGTGGAAAACAGGAAAGGTGCCTGAACCAGATGGACTCCATGTTTTGAAGATAAACTTTTACAATCTTTAGAAAAATATGACAATTTTTTATTTTACAGAGGAGGGAAATGTTTGAAGAGTGGAAAAGGGGCTAATGTAGCATTAACATTTAAAGAGATTTAACTTTAACAAGAAACTACTGATATTATTGAAAAACAACTATAAATTTGGTGACAATTTTGGCTGAGAAGTTGAAAACAATTTTGCAAGATTTTATGCATGGGGATCAGTGTGAGTTTTTACCTAAAAGATAATAAAAGGACAACATAAGAAATGTGTTGGACATGTTGGAATATTTGAAGGAACATAATGAAAAACCACAAGCCATTTTGTTTTTTCTCAGCTAAAAAGAAAAGCTTTGACAATTTGAATTGGTGCCTCCTATTTGAAGTTTTGGAATATATGATTTTGGAGAGAATTTTATTAAATGGATCAGATTGATTTATACTTTATAGAAAGCAGAAATGTTTTGTTATTGATGATCTAACAAAACACTGTGAGATATACAAAACAGACAAGTTAGGGATGTCCATTGTCTTCTTTCCTGCTTATTCTAGTTCTTGAAATCTATAAAAGCAAAATATCACTTACGCGTCATCACAAAATCGCCAGAACCATAAAGTCTACAAACTTGAAATTTGACACATATGTTCCTCTTGGCTTCTAGGTGCTCACTAAGAAATGATCTTTCGAAATGACTATCACAGCATTAGTATTTTGTATATTATTGTTAACACGCTCCGATGCTAAGGAGTTCTATTCCCCCTCCCCACCTGAAAAGAAATCTGTCCCAAATGCAAAACAAGAAGAGAGGCGTTTCAGTTTCAGAGCAGCAACCAGCTTTAGTACAGAACAGTTGAGCTCAGCCATGCCGAGACCCCTTGCTGTCTTCTTGCTCACACAGCAAATACTGTTTCAGTTTCCATGTTTCAGTTTCCAAACAGCCCTCAATCCTCCCACACACTGACAGGTTGCTAGTCAAATGAATACTGATGGATTCTGGTAGGCAGAGGCACAATTTTTTTCCTTATTTTCCTCCCCCAAAACTAAGCCTAATCACATAGTTTCATAACGAAGCATGGGTACAGAGCTAGTATTACATAAAGATACAAGATGAAACAATTTAATAAATATTTTTAAAGGAATTTCTAAGTTCAGGGCATTGATTGATGTTGTTGGTTTTGGAGGATCCAATAGAGGAAAATAATTACTGATGAAAAAATTTAAAAAAAATGGTGCTAGCAGATTTTTAAATTAATAATCAGAAGACAAGATTATTAACAAAAAACAGAAAATAGAGGCTGAAACAGAATTGATGAAAGAAACAGGATTTAAGACTGAAAAAAAGTAAAATATCTTTGAAGAAAAATGTAGGTCACCTTGACTATTTACTAGAGCAGTTCCCAACATTTCTGTCTTTGCAGATGGGGGGGGGGGGGGGATGATTCATGCAGCCAACAATCCCAGCTGCATTTGCACAAGTGGCATCCATGCTGCCTGCCACTCATGCAAATAGTGTGCATGCACATGCCCGCCTGCTGCTTGCACAAGTGAGGATGCGCATGCATGTGCTCACCAACCATTTCTACAGCCCAGGTGCAAACCTTTCACAGCTCATAGGTTGGGGACCCTGTGCCAGAGTACAGAAATAGAGTATAAATTGAATATATAAAAAATAGATTGAATATCATCAATTTAGAGGTTACCTTAAACAAAGGTTATCATTTATTGTAGGCAGGACAAAATGGGTTTTAACTGGGCATAACGTTTCATGAGCACAAAAAGTATCACATCTCAGTTTAAACCTCATGTCCTACACTCATCTCACTGTCCATTGACTTCGGTCAGCTGGGTGGGTAGTTTCAATATTTTACATCTTAATTGTAGAAACATTTCATTCATGCCTTCTTCCTTAGGGAAAAAAAATGCTTCTTTTATGATTTTATTACATGCAATAGTAAATAGAAATAGATGTAAAATTTTTAAAAAGGTACTATATGTAAATTAGGATGTGTGACAAATATTTCAAATGCAAACTTTTAATTAGAATTAATTGCTTAAATTTAGAACTGTGATTGAATGATGTAGATATATTCATTTGAATGTTCAAGAGATCTGAACCCTTATGTAAGGCTGAATTAATTTGCTAGGCTTTCCTTAGCTCAATATGAGATGATGAGGCAAACAAGTATGCAAATTCTTGATTTTTTTCATGCTGAAAATTATTATTCAGTTTTCAATTATGAAAGGGTTTCAAGGGGTAGTATTAAGTACAATATGAAGAAGCATGAGGTTGCAGATCACTAATCACAATCAGCTAGGTTAGTAAATCCCTAATCCTCATTGGAATTATAAATCAAGTTAGCACCCCAGCAACTGATAGAAGTAATTTGTAGGGTATTTAGACAAAGTAATAGCAGCTTATTATATCATGCAAACCCTTATTATATCATGCAAACCCTGATGATTCTATATACAGAACCCTACTACTTGCAAATTAAAGACAAAAAATTAAAACTTCCATAAACTAGAGTATCAACAATATAGAATTTCACAGCGCATTTTAAATGCTGTTCTAGTAAAAAATGTTTGATTTATTGGCAGCATTAAAATGCTATTTGAGAAATGATCTTGTTTTATTTCTCATGCAAAAATAATATGTATAATAAGATAAAATAATCAAAAATTATCTTATTCAATCAAGTCATGAATACATGTAGTACCAGTACAATGTAAGCAAAAAATGGTATTTGCTAAATCTATAGGGTCTAGTGGATTGCTGGATAATTTGGAGTTGATTGAAAGATTGACCTCCTTCTAATTTTTAGATAGCAACAACTGACAGGCTTCCTGCTCCAAAACTGGAAGAATATCTAATATGTAATAATTCAAATATTATTTTGTATTTATTGTATTTAATCATATCAATATATGACTTATTGTTCAAATAGATAACAGCAGCTGGCTCCTATTCAGATACTATTGTATATCTGGCTGTCATACCTAAATCTCAACCGAAACAAATTAGACTTCATATTCATATCTTGTGAAAGTTTGATGGAAGAAAAACAAATTAGATCTGTCTTCATGATCAATTCATAAATATGGGGCTCTACAAATAGCTATTCTGTACTTCATTATCAAAATCATATTTTCTTAAAGCTCATTTTGCAGTTGTGCAAAAAATTATCCAATGCATAAAGTTTATGCCAAGTTTATTCATAAATAAGATCTTGTGTGTGGTTGAGAAGCAAGAATTTGATTTTGAATTGTATAGCTTTAATTATACTTCTGAAATGTCAATGCGAGATTTCAAGGCTTTTTTTACAGAATTTTTTAGAGTGTAATAAACAGTCAAGAAGACAACAGTCCTCTCTCCATTAATATGTTCATCCTTATTATCTGAAAAAAAGTTCTCCAAACACAACTGAATGAATGGAGGGGTTTTTTTCTACACATTCCAGGGCTCTGAATAAATAGATTTCTCATACTTCAACAAAAGAGACATTGGCACACACAGTTGTACTAGCCAGAATGTTTTGTAAAAAACTTAATACGCATCTCATTATAGAGAAAACCCTGCTGTGATGTTCCTATATGCCTTTCAACTCTATTTGAATTTACTGTACAAACTTTAGAAATTGGCTAATGTTTCTCATTTTGTTTTTTGTTTTTTAGTCTGATTTATTTTATGATTGTTTTTTGTTTTTTCCTGGCTATTCAAAGTATTCTCAGGAATCTTTTACAATACCAAACTGGAAGTGCTGGTTTTTGGCAAATCCATTGTAAAACACTATTTTAAATGCAGCTGTGTTGCCAAATGCCTGAAGTTGACTCACATGACCACAAAGGGGGTTAGAAAATTGCAACTTCGAATCTGGGCTGTAAGTTTCCTTTTCCAGATTGATTGTAACTTCAAATGATTACTAAGCAACTGGTTGTAATACTATCTGTAACATGTGACACAGTGGTGGATTTCAAATAAACCCACCACTAGTTCGCATTGGCAAGGCTCAATGGAGCAGTGTTTTGGGGCCTGCTCCCCTCCATCTCTGCTCTCCGGGGCAGCAGCTGCTTCTTTCCACTGCTGCTCTTGCTAGGAGAGCAGACAGCAATTTAGCAGCTCTCAGCCACCACTTTGGGTCCTCTAAGTCCTATCCAGAAAGCGCTGTGACACAGAGAAGAAGCATCCATGTGGAATGTTGTTTCAGGTGCAGCGCTTTCCGGATGGGACTTAGAGGACCTAAAGTGGTGGCTGAGAGCTGCTAAATTGCTGTCTGCTCTCCTAGAAAGAGCAGCAGTGGAAAGAAGCAGCTGCTGATCCAGAAAACATGGAACATCTCCCCAAGCAAAGCCTCGACAGCAAGCCTCTGCAACCACGGACAGCTGCAAGACCTCCATTGCAACACTTTCTGGATGTATCTTCTGAAAGGTAAGAAGAACCACCCAGTCCATTCCCAAACTGCTTTGGCCCTTCTATGCCCATGCTGCTCCCCCCCACCCACGGTGAATAAATTGCTTTGGTTCTCGGGGCATAGTTTGAGGCCAGAGAGTGGCGGCATGTGGACGGAGGCCTGAGGCAAGGCTAGAGCCAGGGAATGGTGTGTTTCCAAAACCAGCTAAGGTGAATGGCAAGCAGGCAGAGGCTCTGGGGCAAGGCTGGAGCTGAGGAATGATGCATCCCCTGACTTGGCTGATGCAAACGACAAGCGGATGGCATGCATTGCTTACCTTTGGTGAGCAGAGGAGGTGAGACGTGGAGGCAAGGTGCGGAGATTAGCTGGGCATGTAGCAAAGGCAAGATATATAGGGAGGGGTGGGGCAGAATGGGACAGGGCCAGCCACTGGTGTGATTAGTCCTATGAGAGTGCACTTTGCACAGGCACAGTGCAGCATACAAAGACCACCCTCTGTGTCAGTGCTGGTGAGATGAGTTGTATTTTTAGCTCAATTGAGGTGCGACAATCTGCTCTGCCTGTGAATCAGCTGACTAAAAAACAAGGGAATTTAGGGCAGGAAAAGGCGAGGGCAGGGGAAGGTGTGCGTGGCCTGCCAAAGGTGGTGTTTGCCGCTTCTTTGAACTACTAAAAATTTCCACTACTAGTACGCCCAAACCAGTCCAAACTGTAGGAATACTATCTCTGATGTGACAGTATCTAATATTGGACTTCATTGCAAACCCAACACATGCTTCTTTAATCTCCAACTTTCACTCCATAGATTTTGGAAGTTTTTTTTTTATGAGACTAGGAAGCATTTTTAATGAGTCTTGTTTTTTTTTACTGTTGATAGTAAAATTATTCACTATTTTAGTATCTTCATTGCCAATTTTAAGGTTTGTTATTATAGTTGTTGCATTTGTATTTAATTTCAATCTCATTTTTTTCACTATGTATCTTGACTTTCAATTCTAGTGTCTGTAGATCATTTGTATTTTCAAGTCCTAGACAAGTGCCCTTTAGCATAGATTATTGGTGTGTTTTCCTCCAATTTTACCATTTAATCTGAATGATTACTTTTTGTGCTGTCTAACATAATCTCATCAATTTTCTATAGCACCACAGTTCAGTGGCAATGACATGTAAGTCACATGTTCATTTCTAGAAGGTTGTTTAATGAAGATTATTTCTAATGAAAACGTATTCATATTTTTCAGGAATCCTAACAAAAATTAATTTCTATTTTTTATTAAAATTGGTGGAAAAAACAAAGGAAGCTGCCTTTTAGTAAATGCTTTGCCAACATTATCTTCAACTGTTCTGGTCCAGCACTAGGATACGAGTTAAAATATTTTAAAGCAGGATTGGGAAATGCATCTCTATTATTATTTAGTATTAGCCAGAGCCAGCATTGCCAATCACCAGGGAAGATGAGGTTTGAAATTCAACCATCATCAGGACAAGAAAACTCCTACAAAAGTATTTTTTGTAACATTGCCTGGTTGGATAATTGTGGTATTTTCATATAACATAGCGATAACATAGTCTTCTTTTCTGTTCTTCTCTACACACAATTTTTACTTGTTTGAATCTGATATTACCTTTGAACACATAAGCTTTAGTTTATATGGCCAAATGAGACCATAAGAGCTGAGCTTCTCAATAGTTTACAGTGTGAAATTAGTAATCATGTTTTGAAAAGACTGATCCAGTCACCTTAGCAGCTGACTGAAACACATATGCCTTTGCCCTTGAAATTCCACAAGAGATGTTAGAAACCTTTAAAGTATTTATTTTAGAGAACAGCATAAAAGCTGGAGAATTTGCAAAGGACATAGATTCCATCTCTTTTCTTCTATGCAAAGCTTTTTCTCATTTGTGATTCCTGATCTCTTGCTGCAACAGAGACAAAGCTTGAAACCTATGCTAAGGCAAAAGCAGCATTGGTAGCAATGTACGACTATTATAGCCAAGTTATATAATGACATCACATAGACTGCACTTAAAAAGGAAGGAAAATTTGACAAGCACTGGCTAGAACATTCCAAATAATGCATTACTCTTTTTGAAAAAGAAACTTTAAGATTATTGATATAGTTTTAAAATCATATCATTAATGCTGCTGTGAAATGTTTTTATCTTCAGTTAGAGAAGATGCAATCAGATCTGTATTAGAACAAGGCTGGCAAATGTAAATTTTGCTTCTTTCACATCTAATTTCATGGTCTGTCTCCACAAAGACATTGCTAATTTCTGACAGCCAGAAGCCATATAATGTAGTATAATGTATTCATTCTGAATTCTTGGGACACCATGAAAAAGCTATTTTTCTTTGACTTTAAAGAACTTTTTAATCTGTTCAATGATTCTGAAGTATGTATAGGTTTAATTTCTAGTAGTCTACCTGGTTATATTGATTGACAACCAGAGAATTAAGTCATAAATATTATTATGATAATAACTATTTTAAAGGACCTATTAAGCCTGTTAACAATGGAAAGAGCTAGAATTTGAGGGAAAATAAGAAATCAATGGTAAAGGTGGACTCCAATAGCCGTAATGACTATTGGAGGCAGTGCTCATATCTGTTTCAAGGCCATTGAGCCAGCACTGTCCAAACATTTTTCCGTGGTCATGTGGCCAGCATGATGTCATGGAGTGCTGTTACCTTCCCATTGAAATATAAGTTATCCCCAAGTTAGGACAGTTCACTTAGTGGCCATTTAAAGTTATGACCTAATCCCCCATGTACTTATGACACAATCCCAAAATTATGAATGTTGCAGCACCACAACTGTCATTCATACTTACAAATAACCACAGAGGCTCTGCAACATTCACTCTGCTTATTCCATCCCTCCCCGTCTGTGTCTCTATAGATACTAGGCTTGTGGATACTCACCTTTTGAAGATCGAGACCATTTCTTGGCCTCTTTAGTGCTTCAGGCCTTTGCTGAGTTTGAAGAGAATGGAGGCCTAAAGGAAAGCAAGATCCCACGAGATCAATCATGTGAGACCTCACTAGTGTCATGGTATTCTAGGCCTCCATTCTCTGCAAATGGAGGCTGGATGAGACCTGCAGCAAAACGCTTTGCAAATGGAAGGAAGACCTGAAGCACCTAAAGCTTTCCTCCCTTTGCAAAGCCTTTTGCTATATTTGCAAAAATCCTTTATCACCAAGAACAGAGGCCAGGAGGGGCATGTGCGTTCCTCCAGGCCTCTGTTCTTGTCAGCAAAAGCTTCTTCAAGCCCTTTGCCAATGAGAATGGAGCCCTGGAGGAAGCACACTGACATCCTCATCTCTGTTCTAATTGGCAAAGGGCTTGAGGAGGTCTTTGCTGATGAGAATGGAGGCCTGGAGGAACACACATGGCCCTCCTAGGCTCTGTTCTCATCGCAAAAGGCTTGAGGCCCAGAGGAATGCATGTGACCATCCTGGACTCCATTCTTATCAGCAAAGGCTTTTTGCAAAAATGACCTTCCCTACCCTATAGGAAATACAGGGACAAAAGCAGGGACAAAAGCAGGGAGAGGTCACTTTAAGTTACATGATTCCTACCAATCCTAGAGTTATGAATGTAATAGGCAGTCAATCAGTGATCAACAATACTCAACATGTAATCCTCAATGGAACTGCATCTACATGGAGGGAGGTATACAGTGGGATACATCAAGGCTCTGTCTTAGGCCCAGTACTCTTTCACATCTTCATGGAAGCTTTAGATGAGGGAATAGATGGGACTCTTCAATTTTGCAGGTGACACCAATTTGGCACGAATAGCCAATACTCCAAAAAATAGGCTCAAGATAGACAAGGATCTTGACAGACTGTTCCCTATCCAACAAAATGAAATTCAGTGGTGAGAAAAATAAAATTCTACATTCAGACAAAAAACCCCAAACACACAGGTATAATATAGAATAGGTGGTACCTGATTCAAAAATAGTATCTGTGAGAGGGATCTTGGAGTTCTAGTGGACAATCACTTAGATATGAGCTAGCAGTGTGCTGCAGCTGCCAAAAAAGACAACACAGCCCTAGGCTTCATTAACAGAGGCATAGAATCAAGATCATGTGAATGTCAATCCCACTTTATAATGCTTTGGTAATTATTGCATCCAGTTTTAATCACCACGATATAAAAAAGATAGAGATTCTAGAAACAGTGCAGAGAACAGCAACTAATATTAGGGGACCGGAAGCTAAAACATATGAAGGAATTGCAGGAATTGGCTACATCAAGTTTAATGAAAAGAAGGACTAGGGGTTACATGATAGCAGTATTCCAATATCTGAGGGCTGTCAGAAGGAAGCAAGGGTCAATCTGTTCTCCAAAGCACCTGAAGGCGAGGCAAGAAGCAATGGATGGAAAATAATCAAGGAGAAAACCAACCTAGAACGAAGGAGAAATTTCCTGAAAGTTGGACCAATTAATCAGTGGAATGAGTTGCCTTCAGAAGTTATGGGTGCTCCAACACTTTGAAGAAGTGATTGGACTACCATTTGCCTGAAGTATAGAAGTATAGGATTTCCAACTTGAGCAGAGGACTGGACTAGAAGATCTCCAAGGTCTCTTCCAATTCTGTTATTCTGTTAAATAGAAGATAGTATTTGCTACCAAAATAAGCTTGCTATGCCATTGATAACAATAAAAATACCATCTCCATGTTTGTGTCAGGAAACAATGACAGTCAAGCACATATTCATATTCACTACATTACACTTTGCCAGTAAAGGCAGCCCCACTCCAATATTCCTCTGCTTTTTCTGCATCAAAAAAGTACTGTCCAAACTAGACCAGGGAAACTAGTCCCTCCCAACTAATTGCTATTAAAGCCCCTGTCACACTGCACCAACAGATGCAAAGAGGATGTAAAATGGACAAAAAAGCTTACCATCCGTTGGTTAACGCGATGTATCCGTTCTGTACTCACTGCCTCCATTTTGCTTCCTCTCTATCCGTCCAGCATCCATTTATGGACGTTTCATCCACTCAGAAAGTTTTGAGCTGCTCAAAACTTTTCCGCGGAAAATGTATCCAATTCGTCCATTCTGCATCCGCTAGGCATCCGCTGGGCATCCGTTCTGCATCCGTTACGCATCCGCTATATCCGCTAGGCATCCATTCTGCATCCGCACAACTCGCATCCGCTCGGACACAGGGAAGAAGCAGAACGGACATGGAACGGATGCAGAACGGATGCCTAGCGGATGCAGCACGGAAACAAAGCATTTAAAATGGAAAAAACCTTCGCAGAGGGGACCTATCTCAGATAGTAAGGATGTCTAGAGGATGCCTAGAGGATGCCTAGAGGATGCAAAGGGACACATATACTGCCTATAAAAAGGGGGAGCAACTCATCTGGATCTCACTTTCAGAACAGCAGCCCTGCGGTGCAGACCTCTGAAGCCTTCATCTGACTCTTCCTCTTCCACAGCATCCAGTCATGTCCACCGTGGATCGTAACAAAGTCCTTTTGGCAGCCACCATCCTTCTGCAACAGTGCGAAGCCATCTACAGGCTCTGTGAACTCTACTACGGGAAGAAAAAGAGGCGGCCAAGAAGCGTCTGGGTACGAAGATGGTTCGCCAGAAGAGCAGAGGATGGACTGTACAACAAGCTGATGGTGGAGTTCAGGAACGAAGACACTCGGGCATTCCAGAACTTCATAAGGATGCCTCCAGCCATGTTTGACAAAGTTGTGCAGCGGCTGACACCCAGGTTGACCAAGGCAAACACCAACTTCCGGCCCAGCCTGGAACCTGGGCTCAAGGTGGCACTCATTCTGCGCCACCTGGCCTCAGGGACCACCTACAGGAGCATGCAGTACGGCTGGAGGGTGCCACACAACACCATCAGCATTGTGGTCAGAGAAGTGGTGCAGGCCATCATCGAAGAATACAAGGAGGAGCTCCTCCAGTGCCCCTCCACTGAAGAAGGATGGAAGAAAGTTGCAGAGCAGTGGTATCATAGGTGGAACTTCCCCCACACCGTTGGAGCCATCGATGGCAAGCACATGGCCTGCAAAGCGCCAGCCAACTCGGGGTCCTCTTATCACAATTACAAGGGCTTCTTCAGTATCATCCTCTTCGCCATGGTCGATGCTGACTACAAGTTCATGTACCGCGATGCTTCAGGCAACGGGTCAGCTTCAGATGCCCAGGTATACAACGCCAGTCACCTCAAGGAGGGGCTGGAACACAACCTCATCGTGGGCTTCCCAGATCCAGAACCCCTGCCCAACGACATGCAAGATGTGCCCTACTTCATCGTAGGGGATGACGCCTTCTCCCTCACAACCTACCTCATGAAGCCTTACACCTCCAGATGCCTCACCCGTGAAGAGAGGATCTTCAAATACAGGCTGTCCAGAGCAAGGCAGGTGGTGGAGAACGCCTTTGGCATCCTGGCCAAAAGGTTCCAGGTACTTCTCACCACCATGCAGCATCGCCCAGAGACCATGAGGAGGATCATGGAAGCTTGCTGCATCCTGCACAATCTCATGCGCACCCGCTACCCAGTCTTGCAGAACAGGCTTGTGGACCTCCAACAAGGCAATGGGGACATGAAGCCTGGGGAATGGAGGCAAGGGAGAAACCTGATAGACACTGAGGATGTGCAAGGCCCCAACAGAGCCTCACGTGAAGGGAAGAAGCAGCGCAACCTCCTGAAACAGTGGTGCAACTCCCCAGCTGGAGCAGTGGAGTGGAAAGACAGGATGATAGATGCTTAATGGATGCTTCCTTCAGCCTGTCTCATCACACGGATGAGATTGGGCCATGTATGTTGGGTGGGCCTACAATGAACAGGGCATTTAATAAAGAGTTGTGTTTATGTTCAAATGTGTGGATGATTGATTAAATTGTTATTGATAATAAAGGGCCATAGGTGTGGCACCTGGGAGGGTGGACCATCCAGTCCCACTGTGCTTGCAATGGGGGTTTATCTATCCCACAGCTATTACCCATCCCAAAGGTATCCCTGCCCATCCCACTGCTATCTCAACCCATCCCACTGCTATCTTAACCCATCCCACTGCTATCTTAACCTATCCCACAAGCATGCAAAGGCTTAAACCATTTCTAAAAGTTTCCACCAAGACTTTATGAAAAAAAAGAAATGAAGCAAGTGTGTGAATCAAAAATAGACTTTATTAACAACAAGCTATAAAACAAAAATGAGTCTCTGGCACTCCTCTTGGTCACTCAGTCTCAGGGGTGAAGAGTCCAGGTGTTGTGGAGGTGGCTGGTACTGGAGTGCTTGTCATCAGCTCCTCCAGAAGCAGAAGCAGCAGAAGCCGCAGCCCCAGAAGAGCGAGCCCATGCTGCAGAAGCCCCAGCAGAACCAGAGTGAGGGCCAGGGGGTGGGATGGTAGCCCTGTCCCTCTTGCAAGGGCTGGCAGCAGATGACTGAAGCTTGCTGTGCTTCCGCATGGTTGTGGGGTTGCTGGCTGGCAGGTAGGCTGGCAGGAACCAAGGCTGGCAGGAAGGCTGGCAGGGAGGCAGGCACCAAGGCTTGCAGGAAGGCAGGCACCAAGGCTGGCAGGAAGGCGGGCAGGCAGGCAGGCACCAAGGCTGGCAGGCAGGCAGGCACCAAGGCTGGCAGGAAGGCTGGCAGGGAGACAGGCATCAAGGCTGGCAGGAAGGCTGGCAGGCAGGCAGGCAGCAAGGCTGGCAGGCAGACATGAATCGAGGCTGGCAGGAAGGCAAGCAGCAAGGCTGGCAGGCAGACTGGCTGGCAGCAAGGCTGGTAGGCAGGCAGCCAGCAAGGCTGGCAGGGAGGCTGGCAGGCAGGCAGCCAGCAAGGCTGGCAGCAAGGCTGGCAGCAAGGCTGGCAGCAAGGCTGGCAGCAAGGCTGGCAGCAAGGCTGGCAGGCAGGCATGCAGGCAGGGCAGGCAAGGCTGTCAATCTGTCTGGCAGCAGGTCTTTCCTCTGAATGGTTACCTGCTTCCAAGCTGCTTCCCTTATATCCGCGGGGCTTACGCAATGCATCCTCCCCGCATGCGCAATTAACACTAGGCATCCGTTAGGCTTCCGCTGTGCATCCGCTGTGCATTCGCTGTACATCCGCTTCATCCGCTCGGCGTCCGCTGTGCATCCGCTGTATCCGTTCCGCGTCTGCTTTGCTGCGGTCCCCCGGAAGCCTAGCGGATGTGCCATCCGCTCTCATCCACTTCCATCCACTGGGCTTCTGCTCCGCATCCGCTTTCCATCCGCTCTGCATCCTCCCCGCGTCCGTTCCTTTCCGTGTTATCCGCTCCGGTTATGCAAATTTTTGCCCCTTTTGAGAGCGGAAAACAACGGATGGAACATTTTGCTCATCCGTTGTGTCCTTTTTACTAACGTTTTGCATCCGTTGGGCAGTGTGACAGGGCCTTAAGTATTTTGCTTGTAAAAATAACTACTTATTAACTGGGAGTTCTTTTGATCTTTTGGACTCGTAGAATATGGATCTTCTACCTGTGGGTTCGTTCAAATAGGTAAGGTAGAGATGAGATACCCAGTTCAGAAGGTTGCAAACAACTCTTTAATTTAGAAAGTCATTTTCCAGGAAGATGCGAAAGTATTGCTGTTCCAACAAGCCTTTGGAAATTCACACTTGCATTTGGCTCTTCATATTATCAGTGTACAATTTTAATTTCTAAATTAATTACAATGGCCATGGTTCCCCAGCCCTGCTCTAAACCATCTTCCAAACAGATTTTATCAAACATATACAGTACAGGAAATGCTATTTATAGAGAAACCACATATCTGATAAAAGTGACACCTATAATACTTAAATAAACCACACTCTAAAAACCAATGAATCCTTAACACAATCTATAGATTTGATTGATTGATTGATTGGATTTCTCTGCTGCCCATATAACTGCTACAGAGACTCTGGGAAGCTTACAATGCAAAAAAAAAATTTTTAAAGTGAAAAAACAGTTACAATAGAACAAAAAGTTAAAATTAAAAACCAAGATGTTTGGTAGCTTTATTTTATCTTTTTATTCAAATTGGGGATGAGAATCTTTGGTATCAACCATCACTACATTCTGTCATCTCCAATATGCAGGTGCCTATTAGGACTCCAGGATAAGGGGCAGAGCCAATATTTTAGGCTTTTCCAGAAGCCAGAAATGTGGAATAGATTTTACCTGTAACAGAATATTCCAGAGGGCAGGGGCCACAGCAGGGCCTCCTGAATCTCACTAGCTGAAATTCTTTGGCTGATGGGATCTGAAACAGCCCTTTCTACTAGAATGAGTTGGGCATTTTTAATTCATCTTATGGTTAGAATAGTACTTTTCATTTCAATGTTTCTTCATGTTAAAAAATGTACTGCTTTCACATGGTTTGGGTTTAATAATATTTTCAAATAACTCTATGTTTATAACTTCACCATTGGTTCATTTGATTGGTTACTTGAATAAGCATCTGTAATTTCTTAATAATATTTTTTTAATAGATGTGCATTTATTCCAGATAGAAAAAGAAGGGGCATTGGTCTTACCTGATATGCCTTTTCTCTTTGGGTGGAGATAGCATCCAGCAATGGGTTGACCTCGTCTTGCTAGCTGATTGGACTGAGTCTGTCAGAGCTGTAAGGACATGCTTCTGTTATCAATGGTCCCCAGCTTTTGGCAAAGGCGTAGAGACAAACTGACATGTTTTCTTGATGATGGTGTGTACCGCTGCATTTGGATCAGACCTCCTGAAAGGTGGGACTGGTTGCTATCTCCACCCAAAGAGAAAAGGCATATCAGGTAAGACCAATACCCCTTCTCTTATCTTTGGGTGGAGATAGCATCCAGGAATGGGACATACCAAAGCTGGCTTGTCCTATGGGTGGGGCTCAGACTGGTATGAAATCCCCTAGTCAGGTTGGACCTTCTGCAGAACTTGCCTGCCAAAGGCCGCATCTGCTGAGGCAAAGGAGTCCAGCTTATAGTGTTTGATGAATGAGGATGGCGAGGACTATGTGACTGCTTGGCAAACCTCCTCAAGAGAGGCCTGGGTGACCCATGATGCTGTCGTGGCCACATTCCTTGTGGAATGTGCTGAGGCACTGGAATGCCCTGAGACTGGTAAGCCCTGGCAATGCACATCCTGATCCACCACCCCACAGCTGATGGAATGACCTTGCAGCCTAGGGTAGAGGGCTAGAAGGAGACAAAGAGGGATTCTGTCTTCATGAAGGGGAAAGTTCTTTTAATATACATCCAAAGTGTGCCACTTCTTATCCAGGACATGAACTGGCTTTGGACAGAAGTCAGGCAATATAAGCTCCTGGGCCCTGTGGAACCAGTTCACCTTTGGGATAAAGGAAGGGTCCAACCTCAAAACTACCCTGTTGGAGTGAAAGATACAGAGGTCTTTCCTGACGGAGAGGGCAGCCATGTCCAAAATCTATCTAGCCAAAGTAATAGCTATCAGGAAGTCCACCTTACAGGACAGGAATTGTAGAGTGGTAGACCTCAGTGGTTTGAAGGGTGCTTCGGTCAGCGAATGCAGTACCCTGAAGAGGTCTCATGTGGAGTATCACTGGTGGCTGGAGGTTTGTTGTACCCTTAATGAACCTGCAGACAGTTGGGTGCCAGGCCAGGAACTCCGCCCCCCCCCCCCAAGGAAAGTAGCTGCCACCTGATGTTGGCTAGTGTTGGGGGACAGCCCTTTGTCTAGCCCCTCCTGGAGAAACTCCAGCACTCCACTGCAGGATCCAACCTTCACCTTGAGTACCAGGCAGAGAAGGCTCTCCAGGTCACGTCGTATATGTGATTGGTGGAAAGCCTCCTGGATGCCTGGGTAGTCTGTAACACCTTGGAGGAGTAATTGTCCCAGGTCAGAAATCCCTGCTCAAGCACCAGGCAGTCAACTGGAGCCACTGAGGGTTTGGTGGACCAAGGCCCCCTGGCTGAAAGGGACTCTGTCCAGCAGTATCCTCCAAGGGCTAGTCACCAATAGGTTAACCAGGTCAGCAAATCATGGTCATCTGGACTAGTGAGGGCAATAAGCAAAAGCTCTGCTCTTTCTCCAGAAAGTTTCCATATCACCTTTGGGATAAGGGGAAGGGGAGGAAAGGTATAGAGGGGCCAAGGACTGTGAAGGGCATCTATCCTCCCCCCCTAGAACCGCAAACCTGGAGAAGAATCTTGGAAGTTATGTGTTGTCCTGAGAGGTGAACAGGTCCATGGCTGGCTGTCCAAAATGCTCCATCAGCTCCTGAAACAAATTTGGGTGCAGGCACCACTCTGTATGGTCTATTGTGGCCTGCTAAGTCAGTCTGCCTGCATGTTTGACACTCCAGAAATATGTTCAGCCCTGCGAGACATGTGGTACCTCTCTGCCCAGAGGCAAAGCTGCTCTGCCTCTAGCATCAAGGGCCTGGAGTGCGTTCCCCCTGATGATTTATATGTGCCCTAGTGGTCCCATTGTCCATTAGGACCAGGACATGACTGTCCAATACAATGTCCTGGAACCGCTTCAGGGCCAGATGAAGTGCCCTAAGTTCCAACCAATTTTTGTTATGATCCAGCTCAGCCTGTGACCACTGCCCCTGAACCATCCTGGACTGGAGATGGGCTCCCCAACTGAAGAGACTGGCAATGGTGCTAAGAGCCAGACAGCTCAGTTCCTTAAATAGGCTCCCTTACGAACTGTGAAGTCTACCAGCAGAAGGAGTGAATCACTGCTAGAGAAACCCTAACCTTGTAAGGAAAATTGCTCCTCCCTGCCCTTTGATTGGGTAGGAGAAACATGCAGATATGCCCAAGGCACGATGGAAATACAGGAAACCATCTTTCCCAGGAGTCACGAGAGCAGGGCCAGACCCTATGTTCCTTCTTAATATGAGCTATCAAGTCCTTTAGGCTCTATTGATGCTCCTGGGAGAGATAAACCTTGCACAGTAGAGTGTCTATCACTGCTTTAAATGGAACAAATGGTTTGTAGGAGAAAAATGGCTCTTGACTGCATTTATAGAGAAACCGTGCTCCTGGAGAACTTGGATTGAGATCTTCAAGTCCTCAATTGCCTGTAGAGTGGAGGACGATTGGACAAGGACGTCGTCCAGGTAGCACTGGATGTGCACAGGGAGAGCCCTAAGATGTTCCACTAAGGCAATTAACAGTTTTGTGAACGTCCTAGGTGCTGATGATAGACCAAAGGATAAGGCCCTGTATTGGAAATGTCAGCCAGCGTAATAGAAGCATAGATATTGCTTGTGAGCTGGTAATATGGGCATATGCAGATAGGCTTCCATCAAATCTATAGATGTGAGGAAATCACCCTCCCTGACGGTCTCCAGAATAGACTGGAGCCAGTGCATCTTGAACTGCCTGTAATTTTGATTACTCAGTGGTTCAGCCGTTTCAGGTCCAGAATTGCTCTCCACTCCCCAAAGATCTTTGGAATAACAAAGAGGATGGGGAATAGAATCCCATGTCCTGTTGGTCCTTAAGAACTGGTTGGATCACATATGGATGTCTAACTTATGCTGAATAACGGTCTCCATGAAGGCCTTCTTTGCTCTATCTCTGGAAATAGGGCAATGAATGAAAAACCTTGGGGGTGTAGAGAGGAACTCTAGAGAGAGGCCTGACCTAACTGTCTCCAGGACCCAGGTGTCTGTGGTTAGTTCCTCCCAATGCCTGACAAACAAGGCCAGGTGGCCCCCAATGGGACGGATGGCTGAGCAGTTACTTAGAGTGTCGAAAGAAGCAACCCCCTCCTTCTCAAAAAAGATGCTTGGCTTGGAACTGCCTGTTTCTACCTGCCCAATCCTGCTGTGGCTCTTGTCTGGGAACAAAAGGCCTCTGGGGACATGAAAATCCTGCCACTGCATCCGTCTCCCAAAAGGAGGGCGATGAAAATACGGTGCAGAGCAAAATTTGCCTCTTCTGGAGAAGGATGGCATGATCTTTCTCTTGTCCCTTGACTCTACCTGGACATTGTCCAGAGCATTTTCCAGAGAAGGGAGCAGAAGCCAGCCTCCACTTATGTCTCATGTCGGCCTACCACTGACGAAGCCAGAGCAGATGGTGTGAGACCAATGAAGAGCATATGGCCCTTGATGCAAACCTGGCCGTACTGAGGGTGGCATTTGCAGAGAACTCCACTGTGGCTAGCAGCTTGTTAATGTGTTGGTGTGATCTCATGTTGCCTGCCGGGATCCTCTCTTGCAATGGGTGAAGTCAGATCAAGGATTCCCTGTTGAAAAATGATGCTGCCATGGAGGCCTTGACCACCCAGGCCATGGCCTGATGGGTTCTCTGAAGCGTCTGTTCCACTCTCTTATCCTCTGCCTTCAGGGAATCTTCCAGCTCACCGGGTATGGTGGAAGAAGATTACAGAGCTGCCACAGGACCATGTAAGTATCTGGAGAGCTCTAGTGAGCTCTAAGCTCACATTATAGAACCTCTTGTCCAAGGAAGATGGGCTGGGCCTAATCCTGATGAAGCCCATTGCCTCTGGACTACATAGTGAACATCCTAGGGGATGGAATGACCTCTGCCTCCATGGTACTCTCAGAGAAGAGAGGGTCAGTTGGATCAGCTTACACCATAGCAGTCTCTGGAGCCTCCAGCTCCATCCCCTGCCCAGTGTAATCCCTTGCCTTAAAGAGAAGAGACTTAAACAGGGCTGGTTGGAATAGCCTGAAACTTAAGGGATGGTCTGGTTACATACCTTCATTGTCTGAAAGGTCCCTCTCCCTTTGCTCACCTACTTCCGATGGAAGGGATTGACTCTGCAGTGAAGGAGCAGGAGAGTATGGCTCTGAAAAGACCAAGAATTCCTCTTGAAACTGAGGTGCCTGTCTCAGGCTTGGGTCTAAGGAAAAAACAGAGGCTACCGAAGGTGATTGCCTGGACTGCTTCAAGCCTGCTGCTATGTCCTATCTTATTGCCTCTGCAATGACAGCTTATATGTTGACCTTCATATCTGTTTCTTGCACCCCTCCCCAGTGAAGCCCAGCAGCTGTAGGGGTGAAAGTTGCCTCAGGTGCAGGTCTGGCTCTGACAGCTGAACTGATTGCAAAATCTTCATTTGCAGGGAAGCAAGAAAACAAACCCCTGCCTTCAGAAATGCAAAAGGCAATTGTGATTCCTGCAGAGAAAATTGTTCTTCAGCTCTCCCAATGGCCAGGTCTTGTAATTGCAGCCTTTCAGTCTGACTAGATTTGGCTTGCCAATCTGACTGCCACTCCTCAAATTGGCGGAATTTTCTAGGGTGCTGTCGGGTGCCATTTGTGGGCTTCTTTCGGCTGCCTCTTGCTGCCCTTTTGCCCCCAGCCTGTTCAGGACCTTGTCTCTGTAGCACACATCACTTTTGGCTGTTTGGAGCTCTTCCAAGACCCTGCAGCCTTGGATTTGGGCTTTGAAGTGCCCGTTGATGCCATTGTGGCAAGGGCCTCAGAGCTCTGGGAGCCTAACAGCCTGCAAGCCATTTCCTCCACCTTCCTGCCTGCGCAGCCGCCATTCTCTATAGAATCAGCCATTTTGATAAATTTGATAGGCAGACTCACTCCCCAGAGAGCTCTGCTGCCATAGGAGTTTCGGAGATTTAATTAATGCCCTGGAAAGCGGCAATGACTGGAAGTACCCTCACTGGACCAGGAAAACTGTCAGAAACCTCGAAAGGCAATTGCCACACTGATAGCCCTTTTTGCACTTTTTTTGACAGCTGCTGTGCTTCCACAGCTTGGCTGTGAAAGTATTAATTTAAACACACCAAACGCCCTCCTGAGATATGTATGGTTAGCGGCATGGAACTAAACTCATTTACACTAACCAATGGTACTATACCTGAAGTGCCTGACAGTGTGTCAGCCCTCAGATGATCCAGGTTGAAGCCCTTCATGCTGGGAGATCGATCATAGCCACTCTGTTGGTAGACGGGGAGCCGGTTGTCCCAGAGGTAGTTTCCAGGAATGAATTGACCATTTGTAAGATCTGAATATTTTCCTCAAGTAATGGAGCAATTTGAAACATGTCCGTCCTAGCTGCTTGACTGAGTCAAAAGCTGGGGACCATTGGTAACAGAGGGGTATCCTCACAGCTCTGACAGACTCAGTCCAATCAGCTAGCAAGACAATGTTAACCCATTACTGGATGCTATCTCTACCACAAAGGAGAGTGAACTGTCTCTCCTTTGTGGATTTCTAGTCTGTCCCTGAGAAATGTCTACATGGTATCACTAGGTGCCACTATAGTGCATTATCTAATGAAATAAGGCCTAACATTTGAATACAATGGCCAGAATAGCTTCTCTTGCCATTACTTTCCATGGTTGAATATAATAAGTATTAAATATCCAAAGGAAAAATGATCCAAAAAGAATACGTAGCTGATTTAAGATTGAAAACTTTCCAAATAGAAAACCATCACACAAGGAAGAAAACAAGTATTATGTATAAATATGAACATGTATCAAATTTGTTATGATGCAGCCCGATTCTACAGTTGCTAAAATTCATTTTTTTCTCATTAATCTACAATACCCCATAATGACAAAGTTAAAAGAGAATTTTAGAAATATAAGTAAATTTATTAAAAAGAAAAAAAACCTGAAATATATTGGCATAAGTATTCAGACCCTTCATTCAGTACTTTGTTGAAGTACCTTTGGCAGCAATTACAATCTTTTTGAGAATGACATGAAAAGCTTTGCACATCTGTATTGGGGGATTTTCTGCCATTCTTTCTTGCAAATCCTCTCAAGCTCAGTCAGTGGACAACTATGATCAGGTCCCTCCAGAAAGGTCAGGGCTATGGCTCAGCCACTCCAGGACATTCACAGAATTGACTTTAAGCTGCTGTTTGTCTTGGCTGTGTGCTTAGGTCATTGTCAAGTTGGAAAATGAACCTTCAGCCCAGTCTGAGGTCCTGACCACTGTGAAACAGGTATTCATTGAGGATATCCCTGTACTTTGCTCCATTCAGCTTTCATTCAATCCAGACCAGTCTCCCAGTCCCTACTACTAAAAAATACCACCACAGCATGCCAGTGGCTGCCACCACTATGTTTCACTGTTGGGATGGTATTGGTCAGGTAATACACAGTATCTGGTTTCCTGCAGACATAATATTAAGAATTGAGGTCAAACAGTTCAATTAGACCAGAGAATATAGTTCCTCACTGCCTGAAGTTCTTCAGATGTTTTTTTTTTTTGCAAACTCCAAGAGACCTTTCATGTGTTTTGCACTGAGGGTACGATTCTGCCTAGCCAAGTTGCCATAAAACTCAGGTCAGTGAAGGGCTGCAGTGATAGTTGTCCTTCTGATACTCTCATCCATTTCCAAACATGATCTCACAGTTCACTCAATCAGAGTGACCATTGAGCTTTTGGTTACCTCTCTTACTAAAGCCCATGTCCCACTGCACCAACGGATGCAAAGAGGATGTAAAATGGACAAAACAAGCTTGCCATCCGTTGGAAAACACGATGCATACGTTGTGTACTCACTGCATACCTGTTTCATACGCTCTATCCATCGAGAATCCGTCCACTGCTATTTCATTCGCGCAAGAAGTTTTGAGCTGCACAAAACTTTTTGAGCGGATGAACTTTCCGCCGTGTAAGATGTACATCCACGACACATACGGGCAACAAACGTTCTACGTCCATTGTCATCCATTAAACGTCCACTATATCCTCTCGGCATCCTCTGGGCATCCTCCCAACTCACATCTGCTGCAGTTGAAAACGGAAAGAGGGAGGAAGCGAAAGGTGCACGGAACGTCCACACAGCTTTAGTAGCACGGAAATAGAAAGGATGTAAGCGGATGCATCTCGTATATAAAGCATTAAAATGGACAAAACGTTTGTATATGGGATGTATCTCAGATATTTAGGATGTCTGGAGTATGTCTAGAGTATGTGGAAGGACACCAAGCGGAAAACCGATATTTCCTATAAAAAGGGGGAGGAAATCACCTGGATCTCAGTATCAATCCAGCAGCCGTGGTGTACAGACCTCTTCAGCCTTGCTCTTGCTCTTCCACATCATCCATTGATCTCCACCATGGATCACTGCACATACCTTTTGGTAGCCGCCATCATTCAATACCAGAACCAAGCCATCTTCAGACTGTTTCACATTTTCTATGCAAGGGGAAGAAGGAGACGTCCAAGAGCTGTCTGGGTCCAAAGATGGATCAGGAGAAGAGTGGAGTTTGGGCTCTATGACAAGCTGATGGTGGAGCTGAGGAATGAAGACCCTCGTGCATTCCAGCACTTCATTAGGATGCCACCAGCCATGTTTGATGAAATAGTAGAGCGTCTGAGACCCAGGTTGACCAAGCCAAGCACAAACTTCCATCCCAACCTGGACCCTGGACTGAAGGTGGCACTGACTCTGTGCCACCTGGCCTCTGGAACTACATACAGAAACATGCAGTATGCCTGGAGGGTGCCACACAACAGCATCAGCAAAGTGGTCAGAGAAGTGGTGCAGGCCATCATCGAAGAATACCTGGAGGAGCTCCTCCAGTGCCCCACCACTGAAGAAGGCTGGAGGAAAGTTGCAGAACAGTGGTATCAGAGGTGGAACTTTCCCCACACCGTTGGAGCCATAGACGGGAAGCATGTGGCCTGCAAAGCTCCATCCAACTCAGGGTCCTCTTATTACAACTACAAGCGCTTCTTCAGTATCATCCTCTTTGCCATGTTTGATGCTGACTACAAGTTCATCTACATCGATGCTTCAGGCAACAGGTCAGCTTCAGATAGCCAGGTATACAACGCCAGTCACCTCAAGGAGGGGCTGGAACGCAACCTCATCATGGTTTTTCCAGATCCAGACCCCCTACCCAATGACACACAAGATGTGCCCTACTTCATTGTGAGTGATGACACCTTCTCCCTCAGAACCTACCTCATGAAGCCCTCCAGTTCCAGATACCTCACCCGTGAAGAGAGGATCTTCAACTACAGGCTGTCCAGGGCAAGACGGGTGGTGGAGAAAGCCTTTGGCATCCTGGCCAACAGGTTCCAGGTACTTTTCACCACCATGCAGCATCACCCAGGGACTGTGAGAAGCATCGTGGAAGCTTGCTGCATCCTGCACAATCTCATGCGCACCCACTACCCAGTGTTGCAGAACAGGCTTGTGGACCGTCAGCAAGGGAATGGGGACATGGATCCTGGTGAATGGAGGCAAGGACGAAACCTGATAGACACTGTGGAAGTACAAGGCCCAAACAGAGCTTCACGTGAAGGGAAGAAGCAGTGCAACCTCCTGAAACACTGGTGCAACTCCCAAGTTGGAGCAGTGGAGTGGCAAGACAGGATGGTAGATGCTTAATGGATGCTTCCTTGAGCCTGTCTCATCATACTGATGAGATTGTGCCATGTATGTTGAGTGGTCCTACAATGAATAGGGCATTAATAAAGAGCTTTGTTTATTTTGAAATGTGTGGATCAATGAATAAATTGTTATTGATGAAAAAGGGCCATATGTGTAGCAGCTGGGAGGGTGGACATACAGTCCCACTATGCTTGAACTGGAGGTTTATCTATCCCACAGCTATCCTTACCTATCCCACAACTATCCTTACCCATCCCACAACTATCCTTACCCATCCCACAACTATCCTTACCTATCCCACAGCTATCCTTACCTATCCCACAGCTATCCTTACCCATCCCACAACTATCCTTACCCATCCCAGAAGCATGCAAAGACTTAACCATTTTTATAAATTTTTCACCAACACTTCATTAAGTAAATAAAATGAACCAAGTATGTGAAGCAAAGATAACCTTTATTAATAACTGTCTTAAGTAAACTGTATGACTTTATTAAAAAAGCAAAATGAATCAAGTAAAGTGTCTTTAAGCAAAAATAAAGTGAACAGGTAACAACTCAGTCTCTGGCACTATTCTCAGTCACTCTGAGGTATGTCCATGGTCTCAGCTGTCAAGCAGGCAGGGACTGTGGAGGTGGCTATGACTGGAGTGCTGGTCTGAGGCACCATTGGGGTGCTTGGCTCCAAGAGTACAACAGGAGATGGTGTGTTCAGGAAGCTCTCAGAGAATTGACTCAGTCCCGTGAGATTGAGAGGCCCTTCAACAAGGACCTGGGATGTTAAGCCCAAGATTGATGACAGATTTTCCATTGAGGGGCTTGGCTGTAGAGTGGAGGAAGGAGGAGTGTAGTGGGGCTGTCTGGTCTGCAGCTGGGCGAGGTGAGGTGTCTGTGGCGTGCAATGAACCTGGGCCTGGACTGGGAAGGGCTGCTTCTGCTGTGGGAAGTCTTGGTACTCATAGCCTTGGTAGGTGAGGGGCTGTTGAAAGCCGTGGAAGGGCTGTGACATCATCTGGGGTGGAGGAGCAGACCTGGACTGGGTCGGAGCAGGTTCAGCTGGGCCTGGAGGGTTGTGCAGAAGTGCTGTGATCTTCTGCTTCATCATCTGGTACTGGGCCTTGGGCAGGTCCATGAGGGTCTGGCTCACGTAGGTGATGAAGGGCTTACGGTTGGAGGATGGTATGTCATTGTGGACCAGCTGAGAGAGAAGATCTGTGCTGGTTTTGATGGTGTCCCTGATCTCCAACAGGAAAGTGTGGCTCTGGCCCTCCAGTCTGCCTCTGCCTCTCTGCCTGCTTTCTGTGGAGGTGGAGCTGGGGGTGGGGGTGGGTTGGTCTCTGGTGGCTGCCGCTTCTTCCTCCATTTGTGACAGGGGATCCTCCACGTCCTCTGGCATGGGGAGTGTAACTGTCGGGGGGGTCTCTGCCATGGGGCCCTCCGAAGACACCTGCCTGGACACGGTAGCTGTCTCCTGGCTGGAAGAGGAGTGGCTCTCTGTGGTCTGTCTGAGGGAGAGGGTTGTCAGAGGGACTGCTCCTTGGTGGCAGAGTTCAACCTCCAGGAAGCTGCACTTGGCCATGAAATACATCTCCCGGTCAGTGAGCTTGACAGTGACCTGGCCAGATTTCTTGATGTGTAGCTTGTCATACCAGGTGTGCATGTGCTTCCACCACCCCAAGAGTAGGTCTGAAGTGTAGCCCAGGCTCTGTGCCCTGTCTCTCCAAGATGCCTGCTTCCTCTTGGTGTCACGATAGAGTCTGTGGCCCTTTCTCCACAGGTACTCATTCTCACTCAGCCATTCCAGCACCTCCTCCTCATGGTCCTCGGAAAGGGTGTACTGTTTCCTCTCTCCTTTCTCCTTCCCTTGCCTCTTCCTCCCTCTGGCAGGGGCTTGAGCAGCAGGGCCTTCAGGGGCTTGAGCAGCAGGGCTTTGAGGGTCTTGGGGATGGTCCACCACAGCAGCAGCAGCAGAAGAAGCACCAGCAGCAGCAGCAGAAGAAGCACCAGCAGCACCAGCAGGAGAAGCACTAGCAGCAACAGCAGCACCAGCAGAAGCACCAGCAGCACCAGCAGGGGAAGCACCAGCAGCACCAGCAGGAGAAGCACCACCAGCAGCAGCACCTGCAGGAGAAGCACTAGCAGGAGAAGCACCAGCAGCAGCAACACCAGCAGCACCAGCAGCAAAAGCACCAGCAGGTTCAGAGTCAGTGCCAGGGGGTGGAATGGTGGTTCTTTCCTTCTTGCCAGGGCTGGCAGGAGTAGGCACAGGCTTTCTCTTCTTCCCTGAGTGACGAACCATGGTGTTCCTTCAAGATGTATGTGGCAGCACGTCTTTCCTCTGAATGCTGACTGCTTGTGGGCTGCATCCTTTTATATCTGCCGAGCTGACGCAATTCATACTCCCCGCATGCGCAGTGAATGCTTTGCATCCGCTATGCATCCACTAGGCATCCGTTATGCATCCTACTGGAATCCGTGATGCATTCACATCATCCGCTACGCATCCGCTCCTTCCACTATGCGTACACTTCGCAATTTTCCCCCAGAAGCCCTTCGGATGTTTCATCCACTTCCATCCACTAGGCTTCCTATGAACATCCATTTAACATCCTCGCTATGTACTACCCCCGTCCGTTCCTTTCCGTTCTTTTCCGTTCTGTTTATGCAAATTTGGGGCACTTTTTGGAGTGGATAACGGATGGAGCCACCCCCGAAATTTTGCTCGTCCTCTGTGTCCTTTTTGCATACGTCGGCCAGTGGGACCTAACCTTAAGGCCCTTCTTCCCCAATTGCTCAGTTTGGTTGAGTGACCAACTCTTAGAAAAGTCCTGGTTGTATTAAACTTCTTCCATTTGAGTATTATGGAGACCCTTGTGCTTTTAAGAACCTTTAGTGGAGCAAAAATTATATTGGAGATGTGACCTTGCAATAATCCTGTCCTTGAGTTCTGCAGGCAGTTCCTTTGTCCTCATGGCTTTTGCTGTGCTACAGTATGCAATGTCAGCTCTGACAATCTATAGACAGATGTGTGCCTTTTCAAATAATGTCCAATCAATGTAATTTATCACAGGTGGACTCCAGTTAAAGCCCCTGTCACACAGCACCAACGGATGGAAAGAGGATGTAAAATGGAGAAAAACACTTGCCATCCATTGGTTAACGCGATGCTTCCGTTGTGTACTCACTGCCTCCGTTTTTCATCCTCTCTATCCGTCCAGCATCTGTCTATTGACATTTCATCCGCTCAAAAGGTTTTGAGCTGCACAAAACTTTTTGAGCGGAAAATGTATCCAACGCATCTGTTCTGCATCTGCAACACATACGGGGAACATCCGTTCTACATCCGTCATCATCTGTTACGCGTCCGCTATATCCGCTAGGCATCAGCTGCGCATCCATGCAACTCAAATCCGCTCCAGCAGAAAACGGACACAGGGAGGAAGCAAGACGGATGCACGGACGGAGAAAGGATGAAAGTGGATGCAGCTCACATACAAAGCATTAAAACGGAAAAAATGTTCGCAGAGGGCACCTATGTCGGATATTTAGGATGTCTGCAGGATGTCTAGAGGATGCAAAAGGAAATCTAGCGGAAAACGTATATTTTCTATAAAAAGGGGGAGGAACTCACGTGGATCTCATTTTCAGTCCAGAAGCCCTGCAGTGCAGACCTCTTCAGCCTTCATCTGGCTCTTTCTATTCCACAGCATCCAGTCATCTCCACCATGGATCATCACACACTCCTTTTGATAGCCACCATCGTTCTACAACAGTGCGAAGCCATCTACAGGCTCTTTCACCTGTTCTACATGAAGAAAAGGAGGCGGCCAAGAAGTGTCTGGGTCCGACGATGGATTGGGAGAAGAGCAGAGTACGGACTGTACAATAAGCTGATGGGGGAGCTGAGGAATGAAGACCTTCGTGCATTCCAGAACTTCATGAGGATGCCGCCAACTATGTTTGACGAAATTGTGGAGAGGCTGACACCCAGGTTGACCAAGGAGAGCACCAACTTCCGGCCCAGCCTGGACTCTGGGCTCAAGGTGGCACTGACTCTGCGCCACCTGGCCTCAGGGACCACGTACAGGAGCATTCAGTAGGGCTGGAGGATGCCACACAACACCATCAGCTGTGGTCAGAGAAGTGGTGCAGGAAATCATCGAAGATTACCTGGAGGAGCTCCTCCAGTGCCCCTCCACTGAAGAAGGCTGGAAGAAAGTTGCAGAGCAGTGGTATCAGAAGTGGAACTTCCCCCACACCGTTGGAGCCATAGATGGGAAGCACATGGCCTGCAAAGCTCCAGCCAAGTCAGGGTCCACTTATCACAACTACAAGGGCTTCTTCAACATCATCCTCTTCGCCATGGTCGATGCTGACTACAAGTTCATGTACATCGATGCTTCAGGCAACGGGTCAGCTTCAGATGCCCAGGTAAATGCCAGTCACCTCAAGGAGTGGCTGGAATGCAACCTCATCATGGGCTTCCCAGATCCAGACCCCCTGCCCAACGACACAAAAGATGTGCCCTACTTCATCGTGGGGGATGACGCCTTCTCCTTCAGAACCTACCTCATGAAGCCCTACACCTCCAGATGCCTCACCTGTGAAGAGAGGATCTTCAACTACAGGCTGTCCAGGGCAAGACGGGTGGTGGAGAACGCCTTTGGCATCCTGGCCAACAGGTTCCAGGTACTTCTCACCACCATTCAGCATCGCCCACAGACTGTGAGGAACATCGTGGAAGCTTGCTGCATCCTACACAATCTCATGCGCACCCGCTACCCAGTCTTGCAGAACAGGCTCGTGGACCTCCAACAAGGCAATGGGGACATGGACCCTGGTGAATGGAGGCAAGGGCGAAACCTGATAGACACTGTGGATGTGCAAGGCCCCAACAGAGCTTCACGTGAAGGGAAGAAGCAGCGCAACCTCCTGAAACACTGGTGCAACTCCCCAGCTGGAGCAGTGGAGTGGCAAGACAGGATGATAGATGTTTAATGGATGCTTCCTTCAGCCTGTCTCATCATACTGATGAGATTGGGCCATGTATGTTGAGTGGTCCAACAATGAACAGGGCATTTAATAAAGAGTTGTGTTTATGTTGAAATATGTGGATCAATGATTACATTGTTATTGATAATAAAGGGCCAAAGGTGTGCCACCTGGGAGGGTGGACCATACAGTCCTACTATGCTTGCACTGGAGGCTTATCTATCCCACAGCTATTACCCATCCCAAAGATATCCCTCCCCATCCCACAGGTATCCTTACCAATCCCACAAGCATGCAAAGGCTTAAACCATTTCTAAAAGTTTCCACCAAGACTTTATTTAATAAAATAAAGCAAGTGTGTGAAGCAAAAATAATCTTTATTAATAACAAGCTGTAAAAGAAAAATGACCCAAGTCAAGTGTCCAAAGCAAAGATAAAGTCAACAGGTAGCCACCCAGTCTCTGCACTCTTCTTGGTCACTCTGAGGCGTGCCCAGTCTCAAGGGTGAAGGGTCCAGGTGCTGTGGAGGTGGCTGCTGCTGGAGTGCTGGTCTGAGGTGTCATTGGGGTGCCTGGCCCCGAGAGGACAACAGGGGACGGTGTGTGGAGGAAGCTCTGAGAGAGCTGGCTCAGTCCTATGATGTTGAGAGCCCATTCCTCCAGGACATGGGGTGTCAGCCCCAATACCGATGACAGATGTTCTGTGGCCAGGCTTGGCTGTGGGGTGGAGGAAGGAGCAGTGTAGTGGGGATGTCTGGTATGCAGCTGAGTGAGGTGAGGCGTGGGTGGCATCTGTGGCGTGGGTGACATATGTGGCATGGGTGGCATTGGTGGCGTGGATGGCATCGGTGGCATCAGTGGCATCAGTGGCACCGGGGGCGTACGATGTACCTGTGCCTGGACTGGGAAGGGCTGCCTGTGCTGCTGGAACTCCTGGTAGCCGTAGCCTTGGTAGGTGAGGGCCTGTGGAAAGCCTTGGAAGGGAAGTGACATCACCTGGGTTGAAGGAGCAGGCCTGGACTGGGTGGGAGCAGGTTCAGCTGGGTTCTGGAGGATTCTGAAGAAGACCGGTGATCCTGTCCTTTACCACCTGGTACTGTGATTCCAACATGTTCATGAGGGTCTGGTTGACGAAGGTGAGGAAGGGCTTGTGGTTGGAGGATGGGACATCGGTGTGTACCAGCTGAGAAAGGAGATCTACGCTGCTTCTGATGGTGTCCCTGATCTCCAGCAGGACAGTGTGGCTCTTCCCCTCCGGTCTGCCTCTCTGCCTTTCTGTGGAGGTGCAGCTGGGGGTGGATGTGGGTTGGCCTGTGGTGGAAGTGCCCTCTCCTTGCTCCCACTGCATCAGGGGGTCCTCCATGCGCTCCACCACAGGTAGTGCAGCTGTCAGGGGGTTCTCCGTCGTGGCACGCTCCACAGATACCTGCCTGGACACAGGAGCTGTCTCTTGGCCAGAAGAGGACTGGCTCTCAGCAGGCTGCCTGAGAGAGAGGGTTGTCAAAGGGGCTGCTCCTTGGTGGCGGATCTCACCCTCCAAGAAGCTGCACTTGGCCATCACGTAGGTCTCTCGGTCCGTCAGCTTGACTGTGGCCTGGCCAGATTTCTTGAGGTGCAGCTTCCTGTACCAGGTGTGCATGTGCTTCCACCAGCCAAGGAGCACCTCCGAAGTGTAGCCCAGCCTCTCCGCCTTCTCTCTCCAAGCAGCCTGCTTCCTTTTGGTGTCTCGATAGAGACTGTGTCCCTTCCGCCACAGATACTCATTCTCCTTCAGCCATTCCAGCACCTCATCCTCATGTTCCTCTTCGTATTGCCTCCTCTCCCGTTCATGCGTCTGCCTCTTCCTCCCTCTGGTAGGGCCATATGGGCCCTCATCAGAAGGGCTTCCAGGTTGTAGGGGCTGCTCCTCCACATCACCACCACCACCAGCAGCAACAACAACAGTAGCAGCAAAAGCAGGACCAGCAGGATCAGCAGGACCAGCAGCACCAGGAGCAGCAGCAGCAGAGTAAGCATCAGAAGCGCCAGCAGGACCAACAGGACCAGGAGTACCAGCAGGACCAGGAGAACCAGCAGCACCAGGAGCACCAGCAGGACCAGGAGCAGCGCAAGCAGAGTAAGCACCAGCAGAAGCACCAGCACCAGGAGCAGTGCCAGCAGAAGCTCCAGCACCAGAAGAGTCATCCCCAGCAGCAGAAGCCCCAGCAGAAGCAGAGTCAGGGCCAGGGGGTGGGATGGTGGCCCTGTCCCTCTTGCCAGGGCTGGCAGCAGATGGCAGAGGCTTTCTCTTCTTCCCCATGGTTGTTGGCTTGCTGGCTGGCTGGCTGGCTGGCTGGCTGGCTGGCTGGCTGGCTGGAGCTGTGTCTGGCAGCAGGTCTTTCCTCTGAATGGTGACCTGCTTGCGAGCTGCTTCCCTTTATATCCGTGGGGCTGACGCAATGCATCCTCCCCGCATGCAGTGAATGCTGTGCATCCGCTAGGCTTCCGCTCTGCATACGCTTCATCCACTCGGCATCCACTCTGCATCCGCTCTTTCCGCTGCGTGTCCGCTTTGCTGTGCTCCCCCCGAAGCCCTGCAGATGTGCCATCCGCTCCCATCCACTTCCATCCGCTAGGCTTCCGTGGAGCATCCGCTTTCCATCCCCTCTACATCCTCCCTCCGTCCGTTCCTTTCCGTTGTTGTCCGCTCTGATTATGCAAATTCGGGGCACTTTTGAGAGCGGATAACAATGGATGGAACATTTTTTCATCCGCTGTGTCCTTTTTACAAACGTTTTGCATCCGTCGGCCAATGTGACAGGCCCTTAAGGTATAATATATCAGCAACAATAAAAAGAAATGGGAGGCACCAGAACCAAACTTCATGTGTTGTTACAAAGGGTCTGAATATTATGCCAATATTACATTTCAGTTTTTTTTATTTTTAATAATTTTATGGGCATTTCTAAAATTCTGTTTTCACTTTGTTATTATGGGGTAATGAGTGTAGAGTAATGAGGAAAAATGCATTTCTACAACTGTAGAATCAGGCTACAGCATAACAAAATTGAAAAAGTGAAGGTGTCTCAATACTTTCTGAATGTACTGTATATATAATGTGACTAGATGATACAAAAACCAACTTTATATATTTGCTTACCATTCTGAATGCTAAATTCTGAATGTTAAAATTCAGGTTAATTTTATTTAACATCTGGAGACAATGTCTAATTACTCTAGTAGCCTTCAGAGCTAATTGACAAAATGAATATTGTGATTGATGACTTATTTTAACAAATATTTAAGATGGGAAAAATAGTTTTGGTTAGGACTATAAGCAAATATGTCATTGATCAAATACTTAGACACCTGGCTGGCAGATAATAGAAACATTTAGAAATGTAGAAGGTATTGTTTTGGTTTTTAAAATGAATGCAACAATAAATGAAAAAATGAAAACTAAACACTGAGAAAGGGATCTTTTCTCTCTGTTTTGAAAGTAGCTGTCATGTTTTGATAAAAATGTTTGAATTAGAGTTATAGAAACAGTTTTTATTTTAAATGTAGACATTTTAATAAGTGAAAATGTCAATTACATTGCTAAAATAATTTGCTTGACAGTTTAGAAACACTCATTTTGTTTTTCAAAATATCATTTTTAATGCAAATATCTTGTAATTTCTCATGATTAATGTTTGCTTAGTTTGAACAAGAATGTGCCCTGGTTTAGATATCATGTAAAGCGAGAAGACACTATAGCAACCAGAACTTCTTATGAACTAATGACTCAGACAAAAGATGTAGATGCTCTCCATTTTGAGAACAGTGCTGAGAAAAGATGAAATGCTTTCCTTTTCTTCCTTTTTGGCCTATGGAAGGTAGTATTTTTTGCTTTTGAGCTGGGTTCTTCTGCAAAAGCTAGCAACAAGCTCACTTATTTTACCATTATTTATAGTACATAAAGTCCCAGCCCATAACAATATATTCTCAAATAATTTAAGGCTAAATTAGGCCTTCATTAACTGGATTTAGCAGATAAAGCATTGTTTGGATGAGGACAACATATCCTTCCTTCCTTCCTTCCTTCCTTCCTTCCTTCCTTCCTTCCTTCCTTCCTTCCTTCCTTCCTTCCTTACTTCCCAGGGCTTGTTCTTGAGAGCATTCATTTTTGATCCATTGCATATATATTTATTCTTTCCAGGATGCCCAAGGCCTATATCTCCTGAGCTACTTCTTGCAGGAGAATACTTTAAGCAATACAGCAGGCAGTCTGGAGAAATAATGCTGTTACTCGTTGTAAAAAAAACCTTTTAAAATCCTTTATAATTAAGTGAGGGATGAAAGGATAGATAGATCTAAGTAGTGTCCTGTGCTTAGAGATAGATGTGAAAGAGAAGGGACAAGATCATATTAACTGTGGATGCATGCTGAGGTGAAATGCTGTAGTGTGCTTTCATTGCTAGCAAGGGATGAAAGAAGAGAAACTGGAACGAGTTGCTGCCTAATTTAAGTAACACCCCCCCACCCCCCCAGTCTCTGATAATTTGCTATGGGAGGGTGATTTCAAATTAACTCCTTAAACATGATTAGGGATGAGTCATTTATAGATTGTTCCTTTTCATTTGAAGAAGAACTAGAATGGGTAATCAAAAGAGGGAAGATCTCAGTCTCCTAGATTTCAAATTATTCTGTGGTGAGAAGACTCTGAAAAGCTAGTAACTCAGAAAGCTCAGAAGCCATATGGTGAGGAAGGCAATAGTTATACAGTTTCTGAATTGGATTAAGAAAAATAAATGTTCCAAGAAAAAACTGGCACTGAGTACTTTTGTAGCATTGAAAGACTATTTAAATATTAGGAACCAGAAATAAGATCCTTTAATGGAAACGTTGTATAATTAACACTTCAATTTTTGATTTAAAAATTAATACTTATTTTCTTATTTCAATAATTCTTAAACAAATATCAAAAGTATTTAGGAGCTCATCTCTAGCAAGTCCTTTCCCCATGCCCATGCACGAAAGCTGGGATTTGTCTTCATCAGGTAGTTCATGCTAAGAATAAAATAATGTCATTAAAATATTGTTAGAAACTTTTATGAATATTCAGAATAAATTTCTACACATTAGAATTGTAAAGCCACAATAGAAGCAAGAGGAGGAAGTTACTATGCTATTAGTGGAAGGTATTGGTTATGGACCAGATTTCACTGGGTTTTTTTTCCAGAAGTTTAGGATTATTATATTTGTGTTGCAAAAATCTGGATAATCATCAGATGGCAGCAGTTAAATTCAGTTTTCTGCATAAATCATTAGTCCTAAACAAACTTCTTTAAATGTATTTTAGAAGTAGTAATTAAAGATGTAATTGATGCTTAATTGTGATGTATATATCATTTGTATTTAGAGATTTAGGTTTGTGGCATGTCTGACATTATCTGTCTGTCTGTCTGTCTGTCTATCTATCTAATCATCTATAATCAATTAGATTTTTATCTTGTCTTTGAATTTGAATTCTGAACCTATATTTAGTAGTTCTAAACAAACTTATTTCAATATATTTTGGAAATCATAATTAAAGATGTAATTGATGTTTAATTATCCAACTGTAAGGTATATCTGATCACTTTATTCAATAGTATAGCAGAGGTCTCAGTTACCAGAAACCTTGTTTTTCAACACACAAATATTTTCCATCTATCTTTGCCCCCTTTTCATGTGCACCCTTATGTGACTAAATGAAAAAAAAACAAAACCCTCATCCATCCATACTATTCTCTCCATCCTTATTTTGAACAATCATATTACAGAGGTTTTTTCCCCCACATTTCTTAATTTCTGCAGCACCTGATGAGCAAAGTAAATGCCAAGGAATTATTTGTTACCCTTTCAAATGAACAGTTGGGAAAAAAAATAGCATCTGCACCTTATTGTCATGTTCACAATCAGAATGATTTCAACGTAGCTCTAGCTGTGCTTTTTAAAACAACAAAACTGTGATTATAAAAAATACATTCATTTTTTAAATTAATTCTCGGGGGTCTAAGAGACAAAATAATAACAAAGACTCAGTTTGTATACATTTCCAAATTCATCTCCCAACACATTGAAAAATTGTGCTAAAGCAGCAGTGCTAAAGAAGTTTATCATTTGAACAGTTTTTTACAGACAGATTCCCCATTATAGAAGAGATGGAGTAGCAATTCTTTCATGTCACTGAAATCTCAAACTAATATTTTTCGGGGGAAAGATGAGGAGGAGGAGGAAAAGCAAAACAACAAGGGCAATAAGAACAAAAACTGGTGAACTAAGTCTAGGAAACTGGAGCAATTAACTTTGAAATTCTGGAAAAAACTTAGGGTCTAAAACAGGACCGTAATTGCTAAGTTTTCAAGAACATTGCTGATTCAACATTGTGCAGCAGAGTGCAGAGTGACAAAGTGCCAGTCTGTTTGTTACTCTGATAGCCAGAAATTCTTTCCTCTCATTTCAGAAAGCTATTCGCTCTTTTGAAAGACCTTTCCATCTTCCAGAAACATGTGAATATTTAACTGACTTCTGAACAAGGACCATAAAAGCCATAACATAAGAGGCAGCAATATAGTAGCAGTAATAGTAATAGAAACAGTAGTAGTAATAGTAGTAATCTACATAGAGTTCTGTAAAATCTACATAGACTTCTGTAAAGTCTTTGATTCAGTGGTACATGACAAACTACTCCTAAAACTAAAATCTTACGGTGTCTCTGGACCACTGCATAACTGGATAAAAGCATTCCTGTCAAACAGACAACAAATGGTCAAAATTGGGAGCATCCTATCAAATTCTGTGCCTGTCAACAGTGGTCTCCCCCAAGGCAGTGTTCTAGGACCAACTCTTTTCATATTCTACATAAATGACCTCTATGATCATATTGAGAGCAACTGCATTCTCTTCGCTGATGATGTAAAACTATTCAACACCACAGATAATACTGCTACCCTTTAAAAAGACCTCGACTATATATTAGAATGGTCAAACAAATGGCAACTTCAAATCTCAACAAATAAATGCTCTGTCCTACATATTGGCAAAAAAAAAATCAGAAAATAAAATACAGGCTGAATAGTCAAGACCTTGTTGATGACACAAACTCTGTCAAGAATCTTGGAGTACTCATCTCTATTGACTTAAGTGCTAGAGCCCACCGTAACTACATAGCCAAAAAGGTGTTAAGAGTGGTTAACCTAATCTTATGTAGCTTTTTCTCCAGTAATATCACACTACTTAACTAGAGCATTTGCTAGACCAATACTTGAATACAGCTCATCAGTCTGGAACCCGCATTACGTATCTGATATTAATACAGTTGAGAAAGTCCAGAAATATTTCACAAGAAGAGTTCTCCACTCCTCTACTCATTGCAGAATATCTTATGCCACCAGACTTGAAATTCTAGACTGAAAAAACCTAGAACTACACTGCCTTTGGTCCGGTCTAAATATAGTACATAAAATTATGTATTGCAATGTCCTAACTGTCAATGAATACTTCAGCTTCAACCATAACAATACAAGAGCACACAATAGATACAAACTCAAGGTAAACCGCACCAAACTTGATTGCAGGAAATACGACTTCAGCAACAGAGTGGTCAATGTCTGGAATACTCTACCTGATTCTGTGGTTTCTTCCCCAAACTCCAAAAACTTTAACCTTAGATTGTCTACTATTGACCACATCCCTTTCCTAAGAGGTCTGTAGTGGCCATGCATAAGCGCACCAACATGCCTACCGTCCCTGTCCTATTGTTTCTTTTATTTTTTTTATTTTTCTTATGTGTATCCATGTATTCATAACTATGTTTTTACTTATACCTATTATCTTGTAAGCAATTGACAAAAATAAATAAACAAATAAAGTAAAATAAATAATAATTATATGGGAAGTAGTCTACTTAGGAGATAGACTTATAGAGATAGAAATGACCATATTCATCCAATCCAACATTTAGTGTAGATCCACTGGGATCTCTGAAAGATGATCGGGTTAAAATACTTCCAGTAAAAGATATTTCACCTAGTCCATTTGTTAGTGAATTGTACAGTCACTAAGTTCTTCCTAATATTTAGCCTGAGCCTTTTTATTAAAGTTTTAAACTGTCTCATTCCTACTTTTTGAAGGAAGAGAGACTAGGTTCACTGCATCCTCTAAGAAGACTCCCTTCAGACTTTTGGAAATTGTTATTGTATCTCCTACAGGCTAAACCCTCCTAGGTCATTTAAACCATTTCTCGCAGAGATATGAGACTCTCTGCCATCTTGCTGAACATCTTACAGACTTATTCAAACGTCTCACCATATGCTTTAATCACTTGTGTCCAGACTAGATATAGTAGGCCAAATGTAATCTGACATTACAGAGCATAGTAGTATAATTAGTTCCCTTGATCTGGAATTGTCTGTATTCACAAGAAGGGTGATGCTAATCATTAAACCAATCATTATAATCAAATATATGATTGGGAGAGATCAAGAGCTTCCAGGATAAATTGAGCTCATTAAAATCCTGAAACATGTTTTGGATGGTCTACCTGTATTTTTTATCTTCAACTTTGTTTTGGTTATTTATGTAAACTGACTTTGCAGAACCTGTGACAGGGTGTTGAAATTAGTCTCTTTAAAGCATTGTTACATTTTCATACACAAACTGTGCCTGAGTAGCTTGTTTGTGCTTAGAGCAAAAGCACTGAGATTTATATACCACTTCATAGCGCTTTACAGCAGGGGTCACCAACCCTTTGGACCTCAAGGACTACCCAACTCATACTTTTAAATCCTGTGGACTACTAATATGAATTTTGAGTGAAGTGGCTTACTGACATTGGGGGGAGGGGGGAGAGAGAGAGAGAGAGTACCAATCTAACCTCAGAGGGCTGGTGGTGATGTTTTCTCTCTCTCTCTGACACACACACACACACACACACAGGTCACACACACACCCTCCAAGGTAGCATGTTCCTAACTTGCTTTTCATCTCCATTCTCAGGGGAGAGAGAGAGAGAGAGAGAGAGAGAGAATCCTATGATCCCAAATGAAGACCAATCGATCAATAAGAAAACCGGGTGGGGGATTTTTCCAGGGTCTCTGCAGAAAAAACAGAAGCAGCAGAGACCCTTTGCCCCTCACTACCTCATGTTGTTCGCAATGCAAGCGACACAAGCCTTGTGTTCCTACGGGCCATGTGGGTGGCGCAGCCTTGTGTTTCCATGCAGCCTGGATTAATTGCTTTGGGGGTGCTTTGGGGCTGACATTTCTCTGCAGACCACCAAAATTTTCTCATGGACCACCAGTGGTTCCCGGCCCACCAGTTGGTGAACCTTGCTTTACAGCCTTCTCTACATGGTTTACAGAGTCAGCATATTGACCCCAACAATCTGGTTCTTCTTTTTACTGACCATGGAAGGATGGAAGGCTGAGTCAACCTTGAGCTGATCAGGATCAAACCAATAACTTTAACTTGACATTTGATGTTCCAATGATTTATCAAATCTATTTATCAAATAGAAATTATCTCTACTTATATTGCTTGAATTTCTTTTATAAGTCTAACTATTAGATCTTTGTTTATAAATCTAATTGATTATTTTCCAGCCATACCAGACAGGGTCACCAAAAACATCCATATAGCCATTCCGTAGAAACAATAATTTGAACTTTTGAATTTTCTCTGTAATTGCACCTGAACTAGGTACTTATTTTAGACAAACCTATCTATAATTAAAAATTTTAATTTTTGGTGGAGGATTCTTTCATCTGAATTCTTTTAAAGCCTAACAATTTATCCAGAATGGGCCTACTGGAACAGATTGGTATTTCACGTCTACCACATGGGCAAACAAGTTATTTTGTAATGTTTATAAATTTATAATTTATAAAAATTAAGTCCTTTTCTTTAATGTTGGCTACTGATGACTGCCTGAATAAGTCCCTGAAATTTCCTTGCCAAGTTTTTTTTTGGGGGGAGAAGTGGTTTGCCATTATCTCTTTCTTACAACTGAAAGTAAGTAGCCCAGGCTCAATAGAATTTACAGTCTCCTGGTTTCTCTCCTGGTGCCTTAACCACTATATTAAATTGTCTCTTCATCTCATGCTCCATCCATTAATTCCATTCAGAACTGTAGTTTTTAGATCACAGTATGCTCATACTATGAATAGTAAGAACTATCATTAATAACTCTCCTGGTTTGCTTCAATGGTCAAATGACTCTTGCCAGATAAGAGAATACCAAAAACTAAAAAACCCTAAGTCTCAAGTTGACTAAGGTTAAAAAAGTAAAACAAAACTTATCCCCAAGCTAAGCAAAATATCTGAGCTATCATATTGTCAGATTGTAATATAAATCACAGTATAAACAAACTCAGGCAATTCACCAAAATGAGAAAACTGTAAAATGTTCTAGGACAGTAAAAAAAAAAAACTGTTCCAGAACTCTTAAAATGGAGGCAATTAAAAATGTAGCTTAAAAATATGAGAATGTCTTTTGCTGTAGGCCTTTATCTCCAGAAAAAGCAATCAATATCCACATGGATTTCAACACAGTATGGATTTTAAAATGCTAATTATAAAAATTTAAAGTTCATCACATGCAAATCCTGAGAACAAAAGATCTTCATTAATATCATATTGGACCTCAATTACTGGTTTCAAATGTCTAGACATGGAAACTTTGCCTTCGCTCATGGATTGCAGTAACTTTCATCTATAAGAAGTATAGTCTTGTCCAGTTGAATCCTGCTGATGTCATCAACCACCACTGTTGACAAAATGAGTTTATCACATCATATTCTTGACTGTTCTTATAATTGGCAAGTCCAAGAGTATTTTTCCCTTCTCCATTAGCAGTTTTCTCATTTTTCTATTCTATATAAATGCATATTTTATGTTAAAAAATTCATGTATAACAATTTTCAAGATTAAGGCATCTTGGCTTAATCAACTGTCCTAACTGTCTCACCATCAATAACTGACATTTCCCCAGTCTTGACAATCCCTTTCTGAAGGTGTGCTTCTTGGCATAAGAACAACTTCAACTGCATAATTACCCAGTGTTTTCCTTGTGAAAAAAATAAAGGCAGAATAAAAAACTGATGCCCTGTCCTCGCCAGTATTGATGATAAATCAGGTAAACTCCTAGAAAACAACTATTAAAAAGAATCTTAGAAAACAAATTTCAAATATCTCCTTCCCTCTAAGTATTTTTGTGCAACTTGAATACATATCTAGCAAAATAAAAACAATTAAGATCTTTCAGTTTTCAGGCAGAAATTTCAATGGGCATTTCTAAACTAATACTTCAGAAAACTTTCCAAGCTTCTGAACCACTTGAGACAATTTCCCTCAGTGACATAGCTTCTGCATAGCATCACCCAATCATCACTTAAATGGCATAGCATTATGAACTATTATTTTGGTGCAGTGATGTTTACATAACTCTCCAAAAATATATGTGAAATTGTTCTCAATGCTCTCTTTCCTATAAAATAAATATCAGAGACAAAATTGAATTGAATTGATTACTTTTATTTGGCCAAGTGTGATTAGACACAAAATTTTTTGTCTCCAGTGCAGGTCTTATGAAAGTAGAATGCCATGAAAGTAGCCTCTTGCGCAAAAATTCTGGCAATTACAGTACATTTCATAAATGCATGCAGAGATTATAAATTTCCAAAAATTAGATGAATTCATTTGAAATCAACCCACTTCAAGTTAAGAGACAAAATAAATAAATTCCTTCTATAATATTTTCTTCTTCTGGATTATTTTTAATTACCTATAAATTACCTGATTTATATTAATATTTATATAAAATGAGACCCTTAATCTTTGTATCAAAATGATAGTGAAAATACAAGATTCCCCTAGATTAGGTTAAACAAACTGTAAGTATATTTAGTCTCAACTTCTTAAACAGCTTGAATGCATGCACGGTTCATTTGCTTTGTGCATATGTATGAGATAAGAGGTAAACCTTTGGCTTATTTTTCCTGCATGAAATGCAGTAAATTGAAAAAAAAAGGCTATTTACTGAAACCCTTCATGTTGAAGAACAAGCTGGTAAAATTGCCTGTTTTCTTGTACAAAATAAAAAAGGAAATTTGAGACTGACTGAAAGTGTTTGGTTCTCCTTTATACATTACAATGTCACAACCGAACTCTTCCTTCCTTTATTTATGCAGCATCATAGCTCTCCATTAAAATCATGCTAGTCTTCCTCTCGCTTGCTGTCATACTTTTCCATAATCCATCTTGAATCCATCTTGGTCAATACATTCTTTATCCCATCAACAAGAAAACATTACTTAGCAAGGACCTTGGAAAGACTGAACCACTAACTCCTTCAGATTAGACTGAGAAAAGGAAATGGATGCATTGTAATATGCTAATAGGAAAGGGGATGGAAAAGGTGCTAATACTTCACAGCTTTAGTGGTTTTTTTTACATTATTTGTAGGAGTAACAGCAGGAGTAATAGTAATGTTTCATTTCCCTTTTTTAAAGGTATGAAGTAAGACTTAATTATACCACCAGTACTGCCGAAACTCAACAGAACCTTAAATGAAAGCACATATCAAAAGCAAAAAAGCAAAGCAAAATAAAACAAAACCAGAATAGTGATATTCAGAGGCCTCAGGTGCTTTGCAATTTTAAAGAAACAATTTATGCAGGGTACACAGATGGTGATAAATCTATTATTGTTTTTGTTTTAAATATTTTATTAATATAGGACAATTTTTTATCATTCTGTATAATAGAACCAAAAAGCTATTTGCTATGTAAATCAGTATCTTTGGATAAGGAATAAAGATCAAAGCTAAGGCTATTGGTAAGAATGTCAATGAAGGATTATTTAAAAATATAGTCATAAGAAAAAAACATAAATATTTGTAATAGAAATAATCCATAGAAAAATCATTTAGGTAAAGATATTTATTTGAAACAATTAATGATAACTCTTGGCTATTTTGTGATAGTTATTGATTGGCTTATTTGCAATTGTCTGAATTAAGAATTATATGTCTATATATACACACAGTAAGAGCTACTAAAATTCTGAGAATTTAAAAATCAAAATATTTTCATGCCATATGATGTATTATTTACTCTAAAGTAATAAAAAGCCAGACACTTATAAAAAGTCCTGAATCCTTCAAAATTTTTCAATTAAAATAAGCTATAGACATTTTTGTTCATTTTAAGGCTTACATAATATATTACTATAGATTCTTAAAATATTAAAATTTGTTTATTTCTTTGTTTAAATAGCCACAGAACTGTTTATATTATTTTATAGTATAGTATATCTTGACTTTTCCTCTATGAACAACCAGAGTTTGACATAGTGTACTCTTTGAAAGGAAAATTGGATTGTGATCATAAATGCATGTCGCAAATGTGAACAAATAATACAGGCTATTCTTATGTTGTTTAATCTAATAAGAACCAATAACTTTTTTATAGTTCATCACACAGGTCACTGTAGAATTCCTACAGTGCATGTTTCAATAAATTGTGCAAACTGGCCTAGTGGCTGGTTCATGATTAGTGTACTTACCATCTTCAGTTGGTACATAGATGTTCAGATAAAGGCAGTCTTCATTTTGATCTTGCACATAGGTCATTACAGTATCCAAGTTGGCAGTAAACCAAACTGGTAGCATATCATTAAGCAGTGATCTCTCATCCAGATACTGTGGGCAAACAGCAGCAAACTGTGTGGCATTCCGTATCCCAGTCCATGAAGAAGGAGGTTCTGGAGGTTGGAAACGTCTCTCTCCAGTTGGAGGAGAAGCATAAGGGACTCCCAAATACTGTTCCACAGGACCAAGGATTTCATTGGGCAGGGGTGTTCTTACACCACGGATTTTGCCATAATTTGTAGTTACAATTGGGTATTGTGCTTGTCCCTCAATAAGTGTAAAACGTATTGATAGGGCAGTTATCCAAAGGAGGAAATTAGAATTCAGCATGACACAAAGAGGAGTAAAAATCAAAGACAGCCATAAGAGTCCCACTGGCTTTGACATGGTTTCACATCAGCATTAGCAGGTCCTGAGGATGTTCACACCCAGGCAGAAAAACAAATTTTCAGAAAAAGACTGAAACAACAGTGAAAATTAGAAAAATGTATGAGGTGTATGAGAAAGAGAATAATTTACCAAGGATAATGTAAAGTATTCTTGGGCAAGCAGAGAAAACCCAATTTAAATATGGTAGGTATCTCAGCAGATTAAACCTAGACAGTTCCCAGGAACACAAACAGCAATGGACTTCTTCTGGCTACAGCCCATTCCTTGGCTCTTCTGTTTAATGCTGATGTCACTTATCCAAGAAGATAAGATACCCAGATACTTAGAGCCTACTATGCAAATCCATTTGAGTTAAGTCCATCATGATGAAGAACCCTGCAGGGAAGAAAAAGGAAAAAAATAAAGAATTATAATTTACTAATAATAGTTTTTTTTAAAAAAAAAAAATACAGTTGTATTATTTTGTCACAATTTTATCCCCTCTGTCTATTCCTGTAAAATAAGCATCAGGATGCAAGAACAGCTGATTCATGAATCATATTGGAATACTCTATCTCTCTCCAGCAGGTCACCAGCAGCCATGGTTTAATAATCAAACTAAACATAAGCTACCATGTCCACTGGAGAAGAAGTGCCATGTACAAAACCTAAAAGTAGCAATGAAAAATCCTGAATGTCTTTCGCATGCTTGTGCATAAGCATGTATTATCACAAGCATCCAATTTTTTTCTATATTTAAACATTTAAAATGGCTATATTTGTCTTTTATTCTAGAAAATCAACACAGTTGAACAGGTTTCAGAAATATTGGGTTTGAATCTTGTTTACTTGAAAACATATCAGGAGACTTTCCATTTTTGTGAAAAGCATTATTTAATGTATAACAGAAACATAGGAACTTTCTTATACCAGCTGTATGTAGATGGTCCTTAAGCAGGGGTGGAATTCAATTTTTTTAACAACCAGTTCTATGGGCGTGGCTTAGTTGGTGGGCCTGTCTTGGTGGTCATGTGACTGGCTGGGCATGGCCAACTCAACATCACTCACATTGAGGCACGCATCTCCTCGCCTGGCCTCTCGTGACTTTGGGGATGCTACAATAGTCATAAGTGTGAAAAATGGTAAAAAGTCACTTTTTTCAGTGCCATTGTAACTTTGAATGCTCGTTCCACGCAAGCAAAGTACCAGCAAAGGAGGGAAAAAACACTCCAGAGAAGTTCCAGAGACAGGAAGTCTAGCCAAGAATGTAAAAAGGGTTAATGGAGAGGCAGTTTCTGTAAGCAACACCAAAAGTTACAATGGCAGTGAAAAAAGTGACCTATAACTATTTTTCACACTTATGACTGTTGTCGCATCTCCATAGTCATGTGATCAAAATTCAGATGCTTGGCAACTGACTCATATTTATAATGGTTGTAGTGTTGCAGGGTCATCTTTTGTAATTTTCTGGCAAGCAAAGCCAATGGGAAAGCCAGATTCATTTAATAATTATGTTCCTAACTTAACAACTGCAGTGATTGACTTAATAACTGTGGCAAGAAAGGTTGTAAAATGGGGCAAAACTTACTTAACAAAAATCTCACTTAGCAACAGAAATGTTGGCTCAATTGCAGTCATAAGTCTAAAACTACTTGTAATTCAGTATGCTAATCAGGCTCTGGACAACCATGTAGTCCCATAACTTAGAGTCCTGTTTGTATCATATAGAGGATGGGAGTTGCAATCCAAAACATCTCAAGAACTGTCTATATAAGTTATGGACTCTGTGAATGAACTGAGCCACAATTCATGAAAACTTATGGTTTTAAATAAATTATTCTAGTCAGATAAGGGTGCTGCCAGACTCCCCCTTATTTTAAACCATTCTAGGCTAATACAACAACTCCTTCTCTACAAAAATCTATAAAAATCTAGCTTGTCCTCTAATAGCTCCTTTCCAAAATTCAGGTAAAGATTCTTTGCAGCCCAGTCCAACAGTTCAAGGATTAAGCAGAATATTTTTGTATACTTAACATCTTCTCTGCCAATGGCTATTACTTCTGGGCATCTCTATCACTTTTATTGATCCAATGCACATTTTTATATATTGCCCATCCCTCAGTCTGTGGTATCTAAAAGTAATTTTAGCCTAATCATTGCCTGTAAGCAATATACTGATCTTTTTAATTATATTCTATTTGCAATAAGAATATAATATAATATATAATATAATATATATTGCAGTAAGAATAAGAAGTGTCAGTTCCAATAATTTTCTACCTCAGGACCTAAACACACAGCAAATGAAATTTCCAGGAGATCTTGAGTAAATAAACACTAAATGTTATCAGTTTGTCCTGAGGGTATATTCTATTTTTAATATGGCTCTTTATATTCACCATTAGCTAGTTTTGTCACAATATCAAGTAGCTTCCACAGCATCCTGATTCGTAGAAAGTAAGCAGTAACAAATTTGCTTTTCTATTAAGGTTGGACAGGGAAAGAACAAACAAAAATTACATGTGAATTTTCATTCATAAAAAGATTATTCTTCCTTGCAAACAAAATAAAATAGACTAATTTATACCAAGCCACAGTCATTTCCATTAACCATAGTTAAGAGTAGAGGTATAAGGACTATGCAAGCTTCAAAAAATGACTCAGAAGTGAACAATACATATTTAATGTGATTTAAAAGCAACTATAGTTTTTTGTCAGCTTCACATGGAACCTGAAAAAAGATATCTGAGAGAAGTTACGCATATAATCATGTGAGGACCAAATCATTTGTTTCAAACTGTTTTCAAAATGTGAAAGGCAGCACTAATTAATAAGTGATAATTTATTTCTGCAGAATATATTTTGACATCTGTAAGATGTTTGACTTTCCAAAGATGAGGGAAGAGGAACAATCTACTTAATATTGCCTCTAGCTTCATCTACTACTACTACTACTACGTCATTCTCAACAACAGATAATGCCTGCAAGAAGGCAGGGGAACAAAAGTTCTACTACTACCTGTTTTTTAAAATCTCAACACTTTTTTTCAATTAAAAGAAACATATTTAGAAAATAAAAACTACTATCACAAAAGAAATGTTATAATTAATGAAAGGAAACCGTGATAATCTCATTTTTATAAACAATAATAATAGACATCAAAATCATCTGTCAGACTATCCCATCTCCTTGAGAAGGACAATCTGGAGTAGTATGAAAAAACACCATGGAAATAGAACCACTGCTCAGCACTGTCTACAGGTGAAGCCGCATTGAGGCAGTAATTGCTGCAAAAGGGGCCCAAACCAAGTACTGAGTACATATGCATGCTTATACTTTTCAGAGGTCTGATATTGTTCTATGTACAATCCTTGTTTATTGATTGCATGTAATATTCTAATTTTCTGAGATTGTGGACTTGGAGTTTTCATGAGCTGTAAGACATAATCATCTCAATTATGACACATCATGGCTTGAACTATTTTGCTTTGCATGTAATGAGTCTATCTCATATATTAGTTTCATCTTTTAAGTTGCATTACTGAAATAAATGAACTTTTGCATGATATTCTAATTTTTTGAGTTTCACCTGTGTATATAAAGCAAAGATATTGCAATGGAGTTTGAATTGGACAAATGTCCTACCTTCACCATCAACAGGGGAAAAATGGTGAACAACAAAGGAATCAAAAGGCCAATGGTAATATTATAAAGAGTTCAGATGAAGACGATCACTATAAATAAATGGGCATCCTTCAAGTGGACAACATCAAACACACTGAAGCCAAAAAGGCTAGAAGTGAATAATTGAAAGTGAAGAGCAAGTTATAGCTCAAGTTTGTTGGTACAAATACCATTAAGGTAATTAACATATTGGATTATTCCAGTCATTAGTTACACAGTTGTTGTCAGATTGGTCCCAGCTACTCCCTAGGAAAGAATGACCCTTGACTCCATAAGTGTTAAAGAAAAGGTACTTTTACTAGAGATGCCAAGTGCAGCATGAATGAGGCAAGCTCTGAGGAAAAACCTAATGAAAACGGCATATTGAAAGCAATCCCAAATGTTCAAAGTACTCCCCCCTGTGAGAGTAGTCCAATCAGATGTCATTCTGATGTTTTGAGAATTCAGTACCTCAGGCAAGAATGTAAATTTCTTTCCCAGGACTGATAAACATATTAACAGAGTTGGAAGGGACCTTGTAGGTCCAAACCCCTGCCCAAACAGAAGATCCAGAAGATGACAAATGACAGTCAAATCTCCTCTTGAAAGTCTCCAGTGGTGAAGCTCCCACAACTTCTGAAGGGAAGCTATTCCACTGATTGACTGTTCTCACTGTCAGAAAATTTCTCCTTATATCTAGGCTGAATCTCTCCTTGATCAGTTTCCATCCATTATTCCTTGTCTGGTCTTCAGGTACCTTGGAAAATAACTTGACCCCCTCCTCTCTGTGGCAGCCCCTCAAATATGAGAACACTGCTGTCATGTCTCCCCTAGTCCTTCTCTTCACTAGATTAGCCATGCCAAATTCCTATAATCATTCTTCATGTTTTAGTCTCCAGTCCCTTAATCATCCTGGCTGCTCTTCTCTGCACTTTTTCCAAAGTCTCAACATCTTTGTTATACTGTGGTGACCAAAACTGGATGCAGTACTCTAGGTCTGTGTGGTCTTACTAAAGGCCGTGTCACACTGCCCAACGGATGCAAAATGGACACAACGGAAGAGAAAAATGTTACATCCGTTGTATCTGCGCTCAAAAGGGGCGAAAATTTGCATAATTGGAGCGGACAACACGGACGCAGGGAGGACGCAGGGCAGATGCAAAGCGGATGCGGAACAGAAGTACAGTGGATGGCACGTCCGCGAGGCTTCCGGGAGGCCTCAGCGAAGCAGACGCGGAACGGAAAATGCAGACGCGGATGCAGAAAGGATGCACAGCGGATGAAGTGGATGTAGAGCGGAAGCCTAGCAGATGCACAGCGGAAGCCTAATGGATGCCTGGCGTTAATTGCGCATGCAGGGGGGATGCATTACGCAAGCCCCCCGGATATAAAGGGAAGCAGCTCGCATGTCTAGCATTCCGAGGAAAGACCTGTTGCTGGACACTTCGATTTCCTTGCCTGCATGTCTGCCTGCAAGCCTTGCTGCCAGCCTGCCTCAAAGCCGGCTTCCCAGCCTCCCTGCCTTGCTGGCTGCCAGCCTGCCTTCCAACCTCCCTTCCAGCCTTGCTGGCAGCCTGCCTTCCAGCCTCCCTGCCAGCCTTGCTGCCAGCCTGCCTTCCAGCCTCCCTGCCAGCCAGTCTGTCTGCCAGCCTTGGTGCCTGCCTTCCTGCCAGCCTTCCTGCCAGCCTTCCTAACAGGCTTCCTGCCAGGCTTCCTGCCAGCCTTGGTGCCTGCCAGCCTTCCTGCCAGCCACCCTGCCAGCCAGCAACCCCACAACCATGGGGAAGAAGCGAAAGTCTCAGCAACCTGCCGCCATCCCTGGCAAGAGGGACAGGGCCACCCTCCCGCCCCATGTCCCTGACTCTGCTTATGCTGGGGCTTCTGCTGCTTGGGCTCGGTCTTCTGTTGCTGGAGCTTCTGCTGTAGCTGCTCCTGGCAGTGGTGCTTCTGCTGCGTACTCTGCTGAAGCTGCTCCTGGTCCTGCTGGTCCTGCTCGTTCTGCTCGTGCTCCTGGTCTTGCTGACCCTGCTGCAGGTGTTTACTCTGCTGCTGCTCATCCCGGTCTTGCTGCTGCTGCTGCTGCTGCTGCTGATGATGATGATTATGATCCTGCTGGTGATGCTGCTGCTGCTGATGATGATGATGCTGTTGGTGTGGAGGAGCAGCCCATACAACCTCAAAGTCCCTCTAATGAGGGCCCATATGGCCCTGCCAGAGGGAGGAAGAGGCAGACATGTGATAGGGAGAGGAGGCAATACTTCATTGAGGAGGAACACGAGGATGAGGTGCTGGAGTGGCTGAGAGAGAATGACTATCTATGGCGGAAGGGACACCGGCTGTACAGGGACATCATGCAGAAGCAGGCTGCTTGGAGAGAGAGGGCGGAGAGTCTGGGCTACACTTCAGAGGTGCTCCTCGGCTGGTGGAAGCACATGCACACCTGGTACGGGAAGCTGCACCGCAAAAAATCTGGCCAGGCCAGGGTTAAGCTGACGGACAGAGAGAACTACGTCATGGCCAAGTGCAGCTTCCTGGAGGGTGAGGTCCGCCACCGAGGAGCACCAGGAGCCCCTCTGTCTACCCTCTCTCTCTGGCAGCCTGCTGGGAGCCAGTCCTCTGGCGGCCGAGAGTCAGTCCCTGTCTCCTTGCAGGTTTCTGTGGAGTGTGCCATGGTGGAGAACCCCCGGGCAGGTGTTGAAAGCGTGGTGGAGAGCGAGGAGGAATCCCTGGTGCGGTGGAAGAAAGGAGACATCGAGTCCACCACTGCCGAAGCCGCATTCACCACAGTAAGGCAGAGAGCTGGACCACAGGAGGGGCAGAGCCACAAGGTCCTGGTGGAGATCAGGAACACCATCCGCACCAGCATAGGTCTCCTCTCTCAGCTGGTCCCCATCGAATCCTCCTCCTCCAACCACAAGCCCTTCCTCAATTATGTGAACCAGACCCTCAAGGAGATGGTGGATCCCCAGTACCAGGTGGTGAAGGAGAGGATCACCACGCTGCTTAACAACCCTCCAGACCCAGAGGCACCTGCTCCCACCCAGTCCAGATCTGCTCCTCCACCCCAGGTGATGTCCCTCCCATACCAAGGCTTCCCACACCCCCTCACCTACCAGGGCTATAGCTACCCGGAGGTCCAGCAGCACAGACAGCAGCCCTTACAGATGCAGGCACAGAGTCATCAGGCGACACTGCTGCCACCGGTTCCAATGATGCCACCGATGCCACCCTCGACAGTCCTCACCCCGCTGCAGAGCAGGCAGCCCCACTACACTGCTCCTTCCTCCACCCCACAGCCAAGCCCGGCCTCAGTACATCTGTCCTCAGTACTGGGGCTGACACCCCATGGCATGGAGGAAGGACCTCTCAGCATCGCGGGGCTGAGCCAGCTGTCCGACACCTTCCTAAACACACCGTCCCCTGTTGTCCTCTCGGGGCCAGGCACTCCAATAACACCTCAGACCAGCACTGCAGCAGCACCCACTTCCACAGCACCTGCTCCCTAAAATCTTAGCCTGGGCACACGCCTCTGAGTGACCAAGAGGAGTGCCAGAGACTGGCTGCCTGGATATTTGTGGACTTTATTTGGACACTTGACTTGGGTCATGTTTATTTTACAGCTTGTTGTTCAATAAAGTTTATCTTTGTTTCACACACTTGCTTCATTAATTTTTTTCTATAAAGTCTGGGTGGAAACTTTTAGAAATGGTTTAGCCTTTGCATGCTTGTGGGATGGGTTAAGATAGCAGTGGGATGGGCAGGGATACCTGTGGGTTGGGTTAAGATAGCTGTGGGATGGGAAGGGATACCTGTGGGATGGGTTAAGATAGCTGTGGGATGGGAAGGGATACCTGAGGGATGGGTTAAGATAGCAGTGGGATGGGAAGGGATACCTGTGGGATGGGTTAAGATAGCTGTGGGATGGGAAGGGATACCTATGGGATGGGAAGGGATACCTGTGGGATGGGAAGGGATACCTGTGGGATGGGTAATAGCTGTGGGATAGATAAACCTCCAGTGCAAGCATAGTGGGACTGTATGGCCCACCCTCCCAAGTGGACCCTATGGCCCTTTATTATCAATAATAATGTAATCATTATCCACACATGTCAACATAAATACAACTCTTTACTAAACGCCCTGTTCATTGTAGCCCAACCAAACATACATGGCCCAATCTCATCCGTATGATGAGACAGTCTGAAGGAAGCATCCATTAAGCATCTATCATCCTGTCTTGCCACTCCACCGCTCCAGCTGGGGAGTTGTACCAGTGTTTCAGGAGGTTGCGCTGCTTCTTCGCCTCATGTGAGGCTCTGTTGGGCCTTTGCACATCCTCAGTGTCGATCAGGTTTCGCCCTTGCCTCCATTCCCCAGGCTCCATGTCCCCATTGCCTTGCTGGAGGTCCATGAGCCTGTTCTGCAAGACTGTGTAGCGGGTGCGCATGAGATTGTGCAGGATGCAGCAAGTTTCCACAATCCTCCTCATGGTCTCTGGGCGATGCTGCATGGTGGTGAGAAGTACCTGGAACCTGTTGGTCAGGATGCCAAAGGCGTTCTCCACCACCCGCCTTGCCCTGGACAACCTGTAGTTGAAGATCCTCTCTTCACGGGTGAGGCATCTGGAGGTGTAGGGCTTCATGAGGTAGGTTGTGAGGGAGAAGGCGTCATCCCCCATGATGAAGTAGGGCACATCTTGCGTGTCGTTGGGCAGCGGGTCTGGATCTGGGAAGCCCACCATGAGGTTGCTTTCCAGCCCCTCCTTGAGGTGACTGTCGTTGTATACCTGGGCATCTGAAGATGAGCCATTGCCTGAAACATCGATGTACATGAACTTGTAGTCAGCATCGACCATGGCGAAGAGGATGATGCTGAAGAAACCCTTGTAGTTCTGATAAGTGAACCCCGACTTGGCTGGCGCTTTGCAGGCCACATGCTTGCCATCTATGGTTCCAACGGTGTGGGGGAAGTTCCACTTCTGATACCACTGCTCTGCAACTTTCTTCCATCCTTCTTCAATGGAGGGGCACTGGAGGAGCTCCTCCTTGTATTCTTTGATGGTGGCCTGCACCACTTCTCTGACCACAAAGCTGATGGTACTGGGTGGCACCCTCCAGCCGTACTGCATGCTCCTGTAGGGGGTCCCTGAGGCCAGGTGGCGCAGGGTGAGTGCCACCTTGAGCCCAGGTTCCAGGCTGGGTGGGAAGTTGGTGTTTGTCTTGGTCAACCTGGGTGTCAGGCGCTGCACAACTTCATCAAACATGGCTGGAGGCATCCTCATGAAGTTCTGGAATGCCCGAGGGTCTTCGCTTCTGAGCTCCACCATCAGCTTGTCGTAAAGTACGTACTGCGCTCTTCTGGCGAACTATCTTCGGAGCCAGACTTTTTTTGGGTGCCTCCTTTTCTTCCCGTAGTATTGTTCACAGAGACTGTAGATGGTTTTGCAGTGTTGCAGAAGGATGGTGGCTGCCGAAAGGATTTTGTCGCAATCCACAGTGGACATGACTGGATGCTGTGGAAGAGCAAGAGGCAGATGAAGGCTGCAGAGGTCTGCACCACTGGGCTGCTGGGCTGAAAGTGCGAAGCAGGCGAGTTGCTCCCCCTTTTTATAGGCAGTATAGGTTTTCCGCTAGGCATCCTCTAGGCATCCTCTAGGCATCCTCTACACATCCTTAATATCTGAGATAGGTCCCCTCTGCGAACGTTTTTTTCCGCTTTAAACGCTTTGTTTCCATTCTGCATCCGTTCTGCATCCGTTCTGCATCCATTCCGCGTCCGTTCCGCTTCCTCCCTGCGTCCGGGCGGATGCGAGTTGCGCAGATGTGCAGCGGATGCCTAGCGGATATAGCGGATGTGTAATGGATACGTAACGGATGCGTAGCGGGTGCGTAGCGGATGCAGAACGGACAAACTGGATACATTTTCCGTGCAAAAGTTTTAGGCAGCCTAAAACTTTTTGAGCTGATGAAACGTCCATAAAAGGATGCTGGACAGATCGAGAGGAAGCCAAACGGAGGCAGTGAGTACATCGCGTTTTCAAATGGATGGCAAGCTTTTTTGTCCATTTTACTTCCTCTTTGCATCCCTTGGTGCAGTGTGACAGGGGCTTTAGGCTTTATAAGTGATGTCATATTAGTACCTCACTTGATCTTGATTGTATCCCTCTGTTAATGCAATTTAGGATTGTGTTAGCTTTTTGGGTGGTGGCTGAACACTGCTGGCTCCTATTTAATTGGTTGTCCACTAAGACTTCAAAATCCTTCTCACAGTTACTGCTATTAAGCCTGGTGTCAGCTTTGGAATCCTTATTCATTGCTGCCACATAGCTTGAGAAAGTGGGAGGGGGTGATTTTTATTGAGTAGCTTTAAGTAGACAAAATAGAATTCTTTGGTTAGTTTAAGGTCATAGAGTGTGGTGCAGGAACAAAAAAGAATTACTTGGGATTGATTCATGTGATGTGATGATGAGAGAAAAGGGGATTATTTGTAGTTTGGGACATTGTGGGAAGTCCTGGAAACTTTTAGTTTCGAAATTCCACAGATGTGTCAGGTGCTATTCTAATAAAAGTACTTTTGAGATTATGCTTGTCTCAGAGTTACTGATTGGAATGGAGATTCCTTTGAAGACTGACACCTGGTTTCACCCAGTCTATATGTGTAGTTTTTGGTTTTTTTCTGCCTAAGTGTAAGACTTTACTTTTCTCTTCACGGAATTGTTCTACATTGAATTTCATTTTGTTACATTTTGTTAGACTGGCATCCTTGAAGCTTGGCAGATGGTTCAGTTTGGCAATTCTGGCTCCTGTTAGTGTCCATACTCCCTAATTTCCCAAAGCATGATTTCACACCTTCAGACATTTCCGCTCCCCCCTGGTTATGGCAATTGCACAATGGTGCAGTCAATCAACCAGTGTGGTGGAAGCACATCGGACCTTTTCTTACTAAAAAGTCATTTAGGTCCCAATATTCCCTGTGGATTTTTGGGTACCACCTTGGTTGATTACGTGCCACTGCGGCTAATTCCCTTGCAAGCAGGTGGGTTTGCTGCTAGTCTTACTCCCCTCCCCTCTGAATATCTAACAGTTTCTTTCACCAGTTCATGTGGGGATTTCATTTTTGGAGCCATGCCTGCCACTACAAGAGGGTTCTCTCCATCACCAGAGCCACAATAAGTCTCAGGGTCCCCCAGTGGCCACCCATCCTCATCTCCACTGGTTCCATTATAAAGTGAACTGAGGCTGCTTTGGCCATGGCCCCATCTAGCTGGCAAAATTCTATGGGTACTTTTAACTGTCTGAATCCTATTTTTCTGGTGTCAGCCATGGGGATTTTGGCTTCAAGACCTAGCCAGGTCTATCTCAACCTCTTTAGCTGCCACATACCACTGGCAAAAAGTGGGGGGAGGGGCTGTGAGATACATCATCGACCCCATTTTGGAAGCATTCTATTAGGATGTCCTCTCACTAATTGGCCAGCCAGCACACCAGCTCATTAAACTCTTGGTTGTATACTGCCAATCCCTTGCAGCCCCGATTGATGGTTTGATGTGGGTTCAGACCTTGTGTTGGGTGAGTGGATCTTTGATCTGCTTTTGTGAGGATATCATGAATCAGTTGAAGCTTCAGAGCTCTCTGAAATGACATTGAGGAGGGACACCATCTACTCTGAAGCGGTGCCTTCCAGGACTGTGGTTATGAACTAGACCCGGACTGCATTGTTGGCCAGGTCTGCTCTGTACTTCTGCATATAATTCCACATCTGAGTGAGGAAAAACCTCAGCTGTTTTGGGTCTCCTGCAACCTTCAACCCCAGGGCAGAAAGTCTCAGCATCTATTATCAAGGCAAGACAGCCCCCCTTCAAAGAAAGGGCTGCACTGCCTTAACAGCTGTTGACAGAGCTGCCTGGGCAGGCTAGATCCAGATGAGACTGCTTCTTCCCCCATTGTGGCCACCACCTGTGTTGTGACATCATCTCCTACCAGCCCTGGTGGAGTTAAGGGTCTGCTCAATGGGCAAAGAGTTCTTTGGCCTGCCATTTCCCAAAGACATCTCTCAACACCCTTCACACTTGCTCCATCATGTCTTTTTGTTCATCCAGTTCCATTGGGAGCTTGTCTTTGCCCCGATCTCCATGACACACCCATTTCCTTCACATTTCCCTTCAGTAGTTTATTTTACAAAGGAAAAGGGAGGAAAAGAAAATAATGGTTTGATGTTTTTGTTGTTTTTTATTTAGATGGCCTGTAATGGCTGGCAATATTTTAAATGTGTCTCAGACAGACTTTTATAATTCTTCCTGGAAATGCCTAAAACCCTGGCACATGTGAAATAAGTAATTTATCACTGAACTATCACTCTTTTTTGAGATATGATCATTCTGCTGCAGCTTCTAAAAGAGGCTCCAAGATTCAGATTTATTGCCATCGATTGACTTTGAGGAAAAGGTCTCTCAGTCATCTCCAACAATCTGTGAATATATCAAACCTTTTTTGCTGTATTGTGATATTTATTTACTTTACATTATAGTAACAAACCATACTAAAGCTACTTCAAAACGTTTTACAGTTGGGCTATAAAATTTGAAATGATAAGGGGCGTTGGTATATATCTGACATGCCCCTTCTCTGTGAGCTGTGAAGAGCATCCATTGTTTGGGATGATGCTTCTGTCGCTCATCTGATAGGCTGGGCTTTAATTGAGAGGACGCTTCTCCTTCTCCACAGGACTCCTCCCTAGCGTCTCCAGTTTGGGCAAAGTCGAAGTGTTGAAATATTTCTTCTCCTTCACTCTAATACTTGGCTGGAATAGCATCCCACCAGACAAATAAGGGTGGGGATGGATGCTCTTCACAGCTCACAGAGAAAGGGTGTGTCAGGTAAGTACCAACACCTCGACTCCAGATGAGTTGCTTGGGACATACCAAAGCTTGGTGTGCCTACGGGAGGGCTTCTGTCTGGTTCAGATTCCCCTTTTTCTTGGTCACTATGGACCCTTTGTAACACTCTCCCTCCTGTCAAAGGCAGCCTCCGTAGACGCGAAGACATCTTTCTAATAGTTTCTAAATAAAAGGTGATAGTGATGCCCATGATCTCGCCTTGTAAATTTTCTCTATTGGTGCTTGTGGCCCATTTTTTCAACATCACAGTGCTCCAGGTTAAATGAGCAGTGATGCCCCTGGGTACAGGAAGAGACTTTCTCATAGGACTTGGGAATTGTGTTCTCAGCCACTTACTGGTCATTAAGGAAGAGGTCTTGCACCCAATAGTGGGTGGTTGAAAAGAAACAAAGAGAACCTTCGTTTCTTAACACACATCGTGCAGTTGAAATATATGCAGAAAGCTCACCTTACATGTACATTGTGGCATTGTCGTGCTAGATTTTATGTCAGTTTCAGACAAACGTATGGGAGTATCAGTACCTATGGTCTATGGAAAGCTAAATTTATCTTTGGGTGAAAGAAGGATCTAAGGATCACTCTGTCTGTGTGAAAAATACAGAGCTCCTGTCTAACTGACAAGGCTACTAGTTCCAAGATGTAACTGGCCGATGTAATGGCAACCAAGAGAACCACCTTGTATGTTAGGAATGGAGACTCATGGTCTACATGGGCTCAAAGGGAGTTTTCTTGAGTGCAGTAAGGACCTTGTTGAGGTCCCACATGTGATATCAATGCACTACAGGTCTTGAGATCCCACATGTGATATCAATGCACTACAAGATTGTAGCCCCATGCAAGAAACTTGCATATGCATGGATGATGAGAGATGGACTGCAAGTCTCTCCTAATGATGACCGATGCAAAGGCCTGCCCTTTGCCTGTTTATATGAACAAGATAATAATGAAATGTCATATAAATAACACTGCCGTCTAACAGGTGTTCCCCTGAGATGGATAGCCAGAGCCATCAGAACCTTTGTAAGAACCTTGGGCAGATGACAACCCAAAGGATAGTGCAACATATTCAAAACGTTGAGTATTATAACAAAAACTAAGAGGTTTTCTATGTGAGGATCTAATTGGAATGTGGGGATGGGCCTCCATTAAGTCAGTGGAGGGTAGAAAGTTGCCCCTTCTGAAGCTCAGAAGTATGGAGTTCAGTATACTCATCTTAAGCCTCCTATGAACTATGGACCGATTAAGTCATTTGAAAACTAAAATTGCCTATGCTGATCCGGTGCCACAGGTCGGTTGCCTGGGTTTCCAATAAATGAACAATAGCTGTCTTCATCATGCTCCCTTTAACAGGATCCCCAGAGAGAGGGCAAGTAATGCAAAGGTTCCGGGGAGAAGATGGAAATTCTATAGCCAGGCCTAATCTTCTGATATCTCGAACCCAGGAAACAGAGGTAGAGGCATTCCATCTGTCTGTGAAAAGCTTGAGCCTTCCACCAATAGGGGCACAGTCGTGAGGCCTATGTTGTGCCTCGGAGACCTCTATTTCAAGTTCCTCAAGAGATTCTTTTGGTCTGCCCTCCCCTTCAGTATCTATCTCCAGATTGGAAACTATCCGGCTGTTGGTGATTCATGCATTCAGATGGTCCCTGGAGTCTGGAGAGAAAAAGTCCCTGGTAGAAAGAATGAAGGAACCCTCCAAAAAGCTGGGAAGGACTATTTTGGGGTCTATGAAAAGAGAGACTTGAAAAAAGTCTGAGGGTGAATCAGACCTGAAGGTCAGTGGTCTGGCTTAATGCCTTCAATGTCTGACATGTCCCCCTTCTTTGGGGGGGAATCCGCCTCTGACAGATTTTGGTCATTGTTGTCACAACAATGAGAAGACTCTTCCTCAACCTGTTCCATCTGGTCTCTAGTTCTCCCTCATCCTGTGCATCATTTGAATGTGTAACTGGATTATATAATACTCCCTGAAGGAGGTACCTGCTGATAATGAAGGTCCATTCTGCATAGTAATTAAGTCGAGTGAGAATCAAGGTCAGATTGTGGAGGCTGACTAGCCATCAACTTCTACTGTACCCTGGCTGCGATGCCTCTTCAAATTGCTATGTCCCTCCAGGCCTTCAATTTGTCAGGGATATCCTCTAGGAGGAGGAATTCTGGCATGGTCCCACAACTGAATGTCACGTAAGTAGCACTGGTGAAGGCCTGGGTTGAACCAGTCCCTCTGAGGCTATCCTGGATGGTATTGAGAGATCCAGGGATGGAGGCAAGGTGAAATATGGAACACTTCACAAATTTACATGCCATCCTTGTGCAGGGGCCATGCTAATCTTCTCTGTATCATTACAATTTTAGTACATGTGCTGCTGAAGTGAGCACTCTGGAACTGGGACCAGCCTGGCTGGGGAAGAGGACTGAGACTTCTGTTCAACCTCCCTCCTGCATTTTTGTTCAAAAAATATGCTTATCTAACACACTTTGGCATCGCTTGGCATCCTTTGTTGCCTTAGAGGTCTCTCTGGGATGTTTTGACCTACTTTGAGTTGGTTTGTTGTCCTCTGGGGGTATTTTTGGTTGCCCTAGAAGATTCTGACCTAAAGCCCACGAGGTGAGATATCTACATATGTATATCAATATGTGTATGCGATATTAATGGACCTTTGATTGGTCCAGAGGCCTGATGTAAACAGAGGCAGGGAATCCTCTTGATATTTGCTCCCCCCTTTTTTGGGGTAAATTCAATTTGTTATTATGTTATTATTCATAGTAATATTGATATCATTGATATTATGTTATTATTGATAATATTTTTGTTATATCTGTGCACAGCTATTAGCTGTTACCAAACTCATAATTAGATGACTGAATATGGAATCAAATTGTGAAGCCAAATAGAGAACACCTTTCAGGACCTGTATTGCATTTGAGTGATCCTGCAGTCACTGGCCCTCAACAGCTTCCTGCTGCTCGCTGTTACTCTGCTATATTCCATGAGGGTTGCCAATTTAAAAAGGAAGCCTGACAGTCAACCTCAGAAAGAGGTCTGCAATCAGCATAAATGTCCCCTGGACCCTCACAGAGAGATCCTTGTGAGGGGAAGTGGCCTCTCAATAGATAATGCCATGGAATTCTTATAAACAAAATGATGCTGGCATTGTTTTGGACGTCAAGCTGTAGCATCAACCATCACCTCTTATTGTGAGCTGATGCAAATCTAACTAGAATTTGAGAATTTGAGCAGGAGAACTCTGAGTCCTCTGGCTTCACCGATCAATAGCCCTTGCTTCTTTTATATACCTTGCGGGAGTATATCTGAAACTATAGAATCTTCTGTGGAGAGATATCTGAGCGTAAGGATGCTCTGTTCTGCTTAGTGACCGGAGTTATAGGGAATTCCAATTGGAAGGAGTGCTCTGTTGTTGTCCAGAGCAGTATGCTACACCCCTGCAGAGATACATTGACATATTGCTAATTCCATTCACAGTCTCATCTGTGCAGGGATCTTTTCCGGTAAGTCATCATCTTGACAGAATCTGGCTGCTGTTGGAGCAATGTGGCCACAGAGGCACTTTGAGTCACTTAGACTGATTTAGATGGGCTACCTGATCTTGTGCAGCTGCGCTGTGTCTGGATTACACAGACAGATCCAGGGGTGGTTGCAGAGATCGGGATTGGAGCCAAAGTAGGCCTGGAGGAGATGAGGTTTGAGAATTTTCTTCATCCTCCCATATAAACTTCTTCATATGCTTTTCTAATACCTTTTGGTGCTTGTTAGCGTCTTTTTCTGCTGCTTAGGAGGTACCCTTAGAATGCTTCAATTTGTTTTGAGAGTTTGACATGGCTCTTGAGCTACTGCTGCTTGTCATTGTGACCACTTATTAAATTTTACTGTTAATGAGGCTGAAATGTTGGGTGGTTGGCATGACCAGGGGCCTGAACCAGCAATGGCCAGGGAACCCTAAAATAATGCTCTCCAGTTTTATATAATCTTATGTAAGAATATTGAATTCTTATTCTTGTTCCTATTATTATTATCATTATTATTTTGTTATTAATATTATTATTTCCGAATTAGCCAAAATTAGCCAAATTTGGAACACCTCATAAGCCTAGAAAGGAGGAATTGTTGAAATAAGATGCAGGCCTGTGACAGCTTCCTGAACAGGCAGACATGGGCCTTGGTGCTCACTGTGGTGCTGTTGTTCAATTCTGTGAGGGCATAAGCCAACAATTTCCTTCTTAATGAATATGGGTCAAAAATAGAATAATTATATCTGAATATCTACACACACACACACACACACACACACACATTAGGGAGAGGGAAGGATGCTTTGAAATAACATGAGGGAATAACCTTGGGAGACAGGAGGAAGAGCTGAAGACTGAACAACCATCATAAAAAAAAAGCTCAGTCCACAGAAGGAAAAGAGGCATGAGAAGCCTCTTATGAAGGAGATAATCAGAGGTGATTATTCATCAGAAAAACAATCAGAGTTTGTCTTAACTTGTACTCAACATTTTAATTACCATGTACAAATTTCATGAACACTGTTGAACTCTTGATCCAATAATTAAAAGTGGTATATTAGCAACACCAAGGTAGAATAAAAATTATATTGGGGATGGAATCTCATGATAAATTTAGGACAAACTTTAATCTACCTAAGGGTCAAATGGAAACACAGATGTTTATAATGTTTGGACATTATAAATGTTTGGCTTTTATGGACACGGTAACCTTTATCTAGATATTTATGTGCTCTTTTACAACTGAAATGGCTTTCTGTAAACTGATTTGTGGAGGGATACATTTTCAGGGCCAGTTGGAAGTATTGCCCCTGGCTTTTAAAGAGTCCAATAGTTTATATTTGGATTATTTAAAAAACCAACATCATTCATATCAACTTGCCCATCTACTACAGGGACTCAACTTTTAAAGCAATTAGGACATTATGAACGAAATAGCTTGAGATTCTATTTCATATAATATCTTCTCCTCTATAATGAACCTTTAATCATGGCATGAAGTTATCTGGCTTATTTTTGATCATCTGCTTTTAACAAAGTTTTATTAACTAGCAATTTGATTTTATGTCTCTGAATCTTGTGATAGGAAATACAAAATGCAATACAAAATATTAAAATATAAAATAAAATATAAAATATACAAAATATAAATTCAGAAGAGATAATGTGGTATCTGAGAAATGGCTGTTATGATCAAACTTTATGAGTACTGTCAGAAGTTCAAAAAGGAAACCATCTAAGAGCATGCCTCATCAGAAGACTGCAAATATTGTAAAGGATTTAATGCACTAATTATATTTTTACATAATAAAAAGAGCAATGAAATAATTATGCCTTCAATGAGAGACAAACTTGATGTGGCTATGGCAATTGTATGCTCTGAGGAAGATGAGAGCTATGCAGAGTTTCAGTTATACTGTACAGTTCTCATCAGAGGAGCCAGGCAAAGAGTGTCTCTCCCGTAAAAACATATGGAGAGACATAAATTACAGAAACCCATAATGGCTTGGTTGTTGCCCAGGTCAACAAGAGCTGTGCTGGGTATTGGGAGGTCCTGGGTGTCTGATGAAAAATGGACTACAGGATTCAGGACTATTGGCTGAGTAACCAGAAATCAGCTGCAGAACTACTGGAAGAAACGTGCTTACCTGTCACAAATACATAGTGATTAAAAACAGAGAAAAAATGATCTGTTATTCTAGATCCAATGGTGGGATTCAAATTTTTTTACTGCTGGTTCTATGGGCATGGCTTGGTGGGCGTGGCAGGGGAAAGATACTGTAAAATCTCCATTCAGAGGTGGTATTTGCCGGTTCTCTGAACTACTCGAAATTTCCACTACCGGTTCTCTAGAACTGGTCAGAACCTGCTGAATACCACCTGTGTCTTGATCAAGTCCAACAAGAAGAGGATATTTGAAATGAATGCACCAGTTCTGGAAAGAACAACATCCAGAATCAGAAATAACAGAACAGAGACTAGCAGATCAATGTCTATTTAAAATATGAAATTGTTATATAATCCTATTCAAGCTAATCAAGGGAAACAACATTGTACCAATATTTTAAAAATCTATTCAATGATTATAAATTATGAGACATATTCCTTTCTATTTAAAATAATGTATGGTTGTTTCTTTTAAATTTTATCTCCCCCAAAATGTTGTCATGGAAATGACATTCTTATTATTTATTGTTTTAATTTTATTTCTATGGTATTGGAGTGCTTATTCTAGCCTACAATTAAAGCAACATATAGGTCTGTCTCTATGTATTTATGTATGTATGATTTGTATATATGCTTGTGTGTGTGTGTCATACAGGCAACTTTGCATTTATTTATTCATTTATTAAATTTAGATAAATTTATTATTAAGATGATTGCCTTTATTGATGCACCAAATTATACATGGCTTCACAGCATATGTGAGAAGAAATACTACATTTCAGCTTGTCTTACTATACAAAAGGTAACACTTGCTGCTTGCAAAAATCTCTTGTCTTTTCCAAAATCCTCTTGAAATAGTATGAATATGCAAAACTTTAGTTCATTCATTTTAATTCTGAAAAAGTATACTACAGATTACATCCAAAATTATTCACTCACATAAAAGTAGCTAAGAGGATTTGCAGGAGTCAGTCATTTTGTAAATGATTTTAGATATCATTCAATGATATCCATAAGCAGAGTTCTAGTGCTTGTTCTTAATATCCTGTCCTTTTATATAATTTTAAAGAATCTATTGATACCATATACATATGTATAAGGCTCGTAGTTAAACAGACGAAGAATGTTCAAACAAGGTTTTTCTTTAATCCCTATTCAAAGTGAAGGAAAAAAAGAAAGAATATAACAGCACTGTTTTTTCAATGGCTGAGGATCCAAACATTTATCCTTTTCAATCTGGACTAAATATGTTAGAAATAAACAGATAGTAAATAAAATCCAAGACTGTACAATAATACACTGATGCATTATGATATCCTAGGCTTTGGGGGAAAAATGATGTAAAGGCCAACACCAGCTAAAGAATTGACAGCTGTAGTGTCATATTGCTTTGTGAATATATTATTATTTGACTACAAAACAATATCACTTGAATACCATCGTCATTCACAAAATTACCATCACTTATTTGCAAGGCAGCTTTATTTGGAATAGCTTAAGCCCCTGTCACACTGCACCAACAGATGGAAAGAGGATGTAAAACGGAGAGAAACACTTGCCATCCGTTGATTAACGCGATGCATCCGTTCTGTACTCACTGCATACGTTTTGCTTCCTCTCTATCCGTCCAGCATCCGTTTATTGACGTTTCATCCGCTCAGAAAGTTTTGAGCTGCTCAAAATTTTTGAGGGGAAAATGTATCCAATTCGTCCATTCTGCATCCACTAGGCATCCGTTCTGCATCCGTTACGCACCCGTTACGCATCCACTATATCCGCTAGGCATCCGCTGAGCATCCACGCAACTCCATCCGCTCCAGTGGTAAACGGACGCAGGGAGGAAGCGGAACGGAAGCGGAACAGATGCAGAACGGATGCCTAGCGGATGCAGAACAGAAACAAAGCATGTAAAACGGAAAAAACATTCGCAGAGGGGACCTATCTCGGATATTAAGGATGTCTAGAGGATGCCTAGAGGATGCAAAAGGACACCTAGGGGAAAACCTATACTGCCTATAAAAAGGGGGAGCAACTCATCTGGATATCACTTTCAAAACAGCAGCCCTGCGGTGCGGACCTCTGCAGCCTTCATCTGACTCTTCCTCTTCCACAGCATCCAGTCATGTCCACCGTGGATCGTAACAAAGTCCTTTTGGCAGCCACCATCCTTCTGCAACAGTGCGAAGCCATCTACAGGCTCTGTGAATTCTACTACGGGAAGAAAAAAGGCGGCCAAGAAGCGTCTGGGTACGAAGATGGTTCGCCAGAAGAGCAGAGGACGGACTGTACAATAAGCTGATGGTGGAGCTCAGGAACGAAGACACTTGTGCATTCCAGAACTTCATGAGGATGCCTCCAGCCATGTTTGACGAAGTTGTGCAGCGCCTGACACCCAGGTTGACCAAGGCAAACACCAAATTCCGGCCCAGCCTGGAACCTGGGCTCAAGGTGGCACTCACTCTGTGCCACATGGCCTCAGGAACCACCTACAGGAGCATGCAGTACAGCTGGAGGGTGCCACACAACACCATCAGCATAGTGGTCAGAGAAGTGGTGCAGGTCATCATCGAAGAATACAAGGAGGAGCTCCTCCAGTGCCCCACCACTGAAGAAGGATGGAAGAAAGTTGCAGAGCAGTGGTATCATAGGTGGAACTTCCCCCACACCGTTAGAGCCATCGATGGCAAGCACGTGGCCTGCAAAGCGCCAGCCAACTCAGGGTCCTCTTATCACAACTACAAGGGCTTCTTCAGCATCATCCTCTTCGCCATGGTCGATGCTGACTACAAGTTCATGTACATCGATGCTTCAGGCAACGGGTCAGCTTCAGATGCCCAGGTATACAACGCCAGTCACCTCAAGGAGGGGCTGGAACGCAACCTCATCGTGGGCTTCCCAGATCCAGACCTCCTGCCCAATGACACGCAAGATGTGCCCTACTTCATCATGGGGGATGACGCCTTCTCCCTCACAACCTACCTCATGAAGCCGTAAACTTCCAGATGCCTCACCCGTGAAGAGAGGATCTTCAACTACAGGCTGTCCAGGGCAAGGCGAGTGGTGGAGAATGCCTTTGGCATCCTGGCCAACAGGTTCCAGGTACTTCTCACCACCATGCAGCATTGCCCAGAGACCGTGAGGAGGATCATGGAAGCTTGCTGCATCCTGCACAATCTCATGCGCACCCGCTACCCAGTCTTGCAGAACAGGCTTGTGGACCTCCAAAAAGGCAATGGGGACATGAAGCCTGGGGAATGGAGGCAAGGGCGAAACCTGATATACACTGAGGATGTGCAAGGCCCCAACAGAGCCTCACGTGAAGGGAAGAAGCAGCGCAACCTCCTGAAACACTGGTGCAACTCCCCAGCTGGAGCAGTGGAGTGGCAAGACAGGATGATAGATGATTAATGGATGCTTCCTTGAGGCTGTCTCATCACACGGATGAGATTGGGCCATGTATGTTGGGTGGGCCTACAATGAACAGGGCATTTAATAAAGAGTTGTTTTTATGTTGACATGTGTGGATGATTGATTACATTGTTATTGATAATAAAGGGTATAGGTGTGGCACCTGGGAGGGTGGACCATCCAGTCCCACTATGCTTGCACTGGAGGTTTATCTATCCCACAGCTATTACCCATCCCAAAGGTATCCCTGCTCATTCCACAGGTAACCCTGCCCACCCCACTGCTATCTTAAGCCATCCCACAAGCATGCAAAGGCTTAAACCATTTCTAAAAGTTTCCAGCAAGACTTTATGAAAAAAAAGAAATGAAGCAAGTGTGTGAATCAAAAATAGACTTTATTAACAACAAGCTATAAAACAAAAATGAGTCTCTGGCACTCCTCTTGGTCGCTCAGTCTCAGAGGTGAAGGGTCCAGGTGCTGTGGAGGTGGCTGGTGCTGGAGTGCTTGTCATCAGCTCCTCCAGAAGCAGAAGCAGCAGAAGCCCCAGCCCCAGAAGAGCGAGCCTGTGCTGCAGAAGCCCCAGCAGAACCAGAGTGAGGGCCAGGGGGCGGGATGGTAGCCCTGTCCCTCTTGCAAGGGCTGGCAGCAGATGGCTGAGGCTTGCTGTGCTTCCGCATGGTTGTGGGGTTGCTGGCTGGCAGGGAGGCTGGCAGGAAGGCTGGCAGGGAGGCAGGCACCAAGGCTGGCAGGAAGGCTGGCACCAAGGCTTGCAGGAAGGCTGGCAGGGAGGCAGGCACCAAGGCTGGCAGGCAGAGATGAACCAAGGCTGGCAGGAAGGCAGGCAGCAAGGCTGGCAGGAAGGCAGGCAGCAAGGCTTGCAGGAAGGCTTGCAGCGAGGCTTGTAGCAAGGCTTGCAGGCAGGGCAGGCAAGGCTGTCAATCCATCTGGCAGCAGGTCTTTCCTCTGAATGGTGACCTGCTTCCGAGCTGCTTCCCTTATATCCACGGGGCTTACGCAATGCATCCTCCCTGCATGTGCAATTAACACTAGGCATCCGTTAGGCTTCCGCTGTGCATCCGCTAGGCTTCCGCTCTGCATCTGCTTCATCCGCTCGGCATCCATTCTGCATCCGCTGTATCCGTTCCGCATCCGCTTTGCTGAGGTCCCCTGGAAGCCTAGCAGATGTGCCATCTGCTCCCATCCACTTCCATCCGCTGGGCTTCCATTCCGCATCCACTTTCCATCCGCCCTGAGTCCTCCCCGTGTCCATTCCTTTCCGTGTTATCCACTCCGGTGATGCAAATTTTCGCCCCTTCTGAGAGCGGATAACAACAGATGGAACATTTTTCTCATCCGTTGTGTCCTTTTGTTAAGCCTGGGTTCCCCAACCAGGGTTAGGTAGACAAGCTAAACAGAATGTGCAGCGTTAGTCAGATAGGCACACAGATAAATAAATGAGCTAAGCTTGTATGTTTATTAACATACAGTAAAAATAACAGATACGCTTGTGTTATCAAGAATATATTTTATTCCAGTATAAGTTTATAGCATAGTCAAAAACAGTCCAATATTCATTTACCATGTAGTCAGTCCATTCAGGGATATTCAGTTAGCAAAGTCCATGTAGAATATCCTATTGTCAGTTCACATAAATCAGTCCGTTGTTGTCTCTCCCGTTCGAGCAATGCAGTCTTGCTTCCAAGCAGTAATCAGGGATCATCAAAGCCAGAGAGAGAGAGAGCAAGCTGTAGCCTTGCTACTTTTATATGGTTTTCATAACCACACCCACAGTTGCTATTTTACAGTTAAAGCTGCATACACTAACTATGATTTATAGTTAGTATTTCACCTAAAACAGTTAGGGTGAACAATGTTATCCCTAACACCTTTTTACTAACGTTTTTCATCCGTTGGGCAGTGTGACAGGGCCTTTACATCTTGCAATAATACATTGAACATATTGAACAACAACATCTGCCTATATTGAAAGACTCAACAGATAGTTAAAAATGCCAAATCCAGCCTAAACATTTAACTGACTGTGGGATAAATGACAACAATAATAGTTTTCCTTGTGACATATTTAGCACAAAATAGCAAAAATAAAAGACAGTATAAATGCTGTTAAATTAGAAAGGTAAATTCCTAAAATCTTTATTCCCTTGCAGGAAAGGAATACAGACAATGAAGAAAAGAAACAGAATATTTTATCATTCAGAGCAAGTCCCTGGTAAGAAAACATGCTGTCTCAGTGCTTTTCTGTAATAACAGAGCAAAAACTTGTTAAAATGATTTGCTTGACAACCCTTATCATCCAGCCAAACACATAAAATTTAAAAATGTCACCCTGTGTTTAATTACATTTTGTACATCAGTGAACTTTCATAAAAAATTAATTCAATTCAGCATCTTTGTTCCAGGAGAAGAGAGACTCAAGAAACAAAAAAATAATTTTAGTAGAATATATATGATATTCCACTGCACAAACATTATTCTCTTTGCTAAAAGTTTTCAACTATTATAAGACATAGTTAATACAATGTGCTAAAAGTGCTATTAAGCAGACATATTCTAATGTTACTATCCTGAACGCATTAAGGAAATCAGTATGCAACACTATCAAATGTTTTCATTGTATTCAGAGGTGCTATTCGACCGGTTCGCACCGATTCGGGTGAACCGTAGCAGTTATTTGGCATGGGTCACTGAATCGATGGCAATCTCTGGCTGGCCACGCCCTCAACCTAGTCGCCCAGTCACTCACTTGCGATTGCTCTCCTAGCTTTCCATTCCCCACGTCCTCTTTCTTTCCAGGGAAAAGGAAGAAAGCCATAGACACTGCAAGTATCGCTTTTCCTGTGTGAGTTAAAGTGTCAGGAGTAAGAAAGAGTGCGGTCTGACAAAGGGGGTGGGGGTGAATCGAGCCTTGGAGCACTTTGGCAATGTAAAAGAAATGCATTTTGGAAGCAGGTCTTTTAAAAACTTCTCCAAGGATTCCCCATGGACACTGCAAATATCGCTTTCCCCTTGTGAGTTAAAGTGCTGGAGTGAGAAGAAGTGCAGTTTGACAGAGGGGGTGGGGGAATCCACTCAAGCTTTGGAGAAATTTCAAGGAGCTGCTTCCAAAATGCTTGTCTGTTAAGTGCTCTGTGTGTGTGTGCGTATGAGAGAGAAAGAAAGAAAGAAAGAAAGAAAAAAAGAAGGAATGAAAGAAAGAGGAAGGTAAAGAAATAAAGAAAAAAAAGGAAGAGAGAGGGAGATAAAACTCTGTCCTATTATTTTTTATCTCTGTCCATCATTTATCATGTGTTAATATTTTATGCAGTCCCTACACCTAGAGTGATTTTTTTGCCTTTCTTTTGCCTAGGGCTACCACATATTTTTCAGGGTCTACATGCTATGTCAACACTCCAGAGCATAATATACACATGTGTTTAACAAGAGTTGAAAGGGACCTTGGAGGTCTTCCAGTCCAACCCCCAGCTCAGGAAAGAAAACTGAGGATGCCAAACTCTGAGTAGAAATCCTGGGAAAGGTATCAGAATAATACTTATAAGGGACCTTGGGGTGAACTTTATACCATTTCAAAGAAATGGCTGTCCAGTCTTTTCTTAAAAACTTCCAGTGATTGAACACCCAAAACTTCTGGAGACAGGCAGTTCCACTGGTTAATTGTTCTCACTGTCAGGAAGTTTCTCCTGAGTTTTAGGTTGCTTCTCTCTGTTCAGATTCCATCCATTGCTTCTTGTTTGCATTCTGCTTTTTTGGAAAATACATTGTCCCCTTTTCTTTGTGGCAGCCCCTTAAAAGCCTGCTGCCTATCACACTCTTGAATAAAGCATGTGATCCATTTCTTCCTTTCAGTGGTCCATGAAAGTACATCTATAGTATGCAGATCATAAAGTCAAAAAAGGTGAACAACATTTTTACAGAACTATAGATAAGTTGAGGCTGGGTGACAAGGAATGGCTGTGAAGGGAGAGGCCAGGTGAGGCACCCCTTGATGTGAGTGAATTGAGTTGGCCATGACCACCCAGTCACATGACCACTAAGCCACACCCACCCAGTCACATGACCACAAGCCATGCCCACCAAATAAAGCCACACCCACAGAACCTGTAGTAAAAATATTTGAATTCCACCATTGATTGTATTTATATATTCTGTGTTTCCTCCCCCATAATCCAAATCATAAACAACTGAAGTTAAAGCCAAGCCACCTAAAAGCCTTTAGGTATATTTACTAATAATCCAGCACAAAGTTTGTGTGTGTAGTTTTTTGTATTTTATTGCCATTGTTATTCTCTGACATACATTGAGCCACATCTATTGGCTGGGGACAAAACTTTCAATGTTTAAAACATTAGTTTGATACATCCTGAGAAGCCAGACTCCATTTTGTGATATTCTGAGGTAACAGAGGAATCCGGCTTGGTCTGCAACACATGTTTTTCTGAAGACAAAAATCTACATTACATGCACAGCATCACTGTTTTTCCTTACTCTCAGTGCTAGGATTTAATTTTGTTTTACTACCAGTTCTGTGGGCATGGTTTGGTGGGCATGGCAGGAGAAGGATACTGTAAAATCCCTCTCACCCCACAAACCTGCTTTCCAGCTCTGTCCTCCTGTGCAGGGCAACAAAAGAAGATCCAGCCAATCAGCTGGGACTTGGGAGGCAAAGAATAGATGGGGGCTGGGCCAGTCAAGGTGGTATTTGTCAGTTCTCTGAACTACTAAAAATTTCTGCTACTGGTTTTCCAGAACTGGTCAGAACCTGCTGAATACCACCTCTGCTTACCCTGTTCTTAAATAAACTATCAAGATTTACATTTACTGTCTGACTTATCAAAGGATAGAAGGGTTTAGCTGCATGTCAAATTAATATGTAGTGGGGAGAGAAAAGTGGCCAATAAAATAAAGTGATTCTATTATGTAAGTCTGGCAAGTGTTCCAACTTAAAATCACAATTGTATTTATAAAGACTAAATTTTCTCTGTCTTTCAACATTTTTACCATTTTTCTACAATAAATATGGTATATTTTCAATTCTAGAAACAAGCCCAGTTTTATATCATAATACATGTGCTGCAACACTGAAAATTAACAATTGAAAATTCTACACACATTTCCAAACTTCTTAAGGATTGTAAATTGCATTTTCTTTGAGGAAAAAACATTGCAGAAGTGTTTTCTTTCAACTACAACACTCAATTGAAAAGATGTAACCTAAAGCCAATGTCACACTGGCCAACGGATGCAAAAGGGACACAGCGGATGAGCAAAATGTTCCATCCGTTGTTATCCGCTCTTAAAAGGGGCAAAAATTTGCATAACCGGAGCGGATAACATGGATGCGGGGAGGACGCAGGGCGGATGCAAAGCGGATGCGGAACGGAAGCCCAACGGATGGAAGCGGATGAGAGCGGATGTCGCAACCGCAGGGCTTCAGAGGGGCCTCAGCGAAGCGGAACGGATACAGTGGATGCAGAACGGACGCCGAACGGATGAAGCGGATGCACAGCGGATAAAGCGGATGCACAGCAGAAGCCTAGCGGATGCACAGCAGAAGCGGAACGGATGCCGAGCGTTAATTGCGCATGCGGGGGGCAAGCATTACGTAAGCCCCCCGGATATAAAGGGAAGCAGCTCGCACGTGGCCAGCATTCCAAGGAAAGACCTGCTGCTGGACACTTTGAGTTCCTTGCCTCCCCTGCCTGCATGCCTGCCTGTCAGCCTTGCTGCCAGCCTGCCTTCCAGCCAGCCTTGGTGCCTGCCAGCCTCCCTGCCAGCCAGCAACCCCACAACCATGGGGAGGAAGCAAAAGCTTCAACAACCTGCCGCCATCCCTGGCAAGAGGGACAGGGCCAACCTCCCGCCCCCTGCCCCTGACTCTGCTTCTGCTGGGGCTTCTGCTGAAGTTGCTCCTGGCGGTGGTGCTTCTGCTGGTGCTGGGGCTTCTGCTGGGGCTTACTCTGTTGAAGCTGCTCCTGGTCCTGCTGGTCCTGCTTGACCTGCTCATTCTCCTGGACTTGCTCGTCCTGCTTGTGCTCCTGGTCTTGCTCGTCCTGCTCGTCCTGCTCGTGCTCCTGGTCCTGCTCGTGCTTCTGGACTTGCTGGCCCTGCTGGTGCTTACTCTACTGCTGCTGATCCTGGTCCTGCTGGTCCTGCTGCTGCTGCTGATCCTGCTGCCGCTGCTGCTGCTGATGATGATGATGATTCTGCTGGTGCTGCTGCTGCTGGTGGTGGTGTGGAGGAGCAGCCCCTACTACCTGGGAGCCCCTCTGATGAGGGCCCATCTGGTCCAGCCAAAGGGAGGAAGAGGCATATGCAACAATGGGAGAGGAGGCAATAATATATTGAGGAGGCACACGAGGATGAGGTGCTGGAGTGGCTGAGAGCGAATGACTATCTGTGGCAGAAGGGACACTGGCTGTATAGGGACACCAAGCGGAAGCAGGGTGCTTGGAGAGATAGGGCAGAGAGTATGGGTTACACTTCGGAGGTGCTCCTCGGCTGGTGGAAGCACATGCACACCTGGTACGGGAAGCTGCACCTGAAGAAATCTGGCCAGGCCACTGTGAAGCTGACAGAGAGACCTACGTCATGGCCAGGTGCAGCTTCCTGGAGGGTGAGGTCCGCCACCGAGGAGCACCAGCAGCCTCTCTCACGACCCTCTCTCTCCAGCAGCCTGCTGAGAGCCAGTCCTGTTCTGGCACAGAGTCAGTCCCTGTCTCCAGGCAGGTTTCTGTGGAGCGTGCAACGGCGGAGAACCCGCGGACAGGTGTGGTAAGTGTGGTGGAGTGCGTAGAGGACTCCCTGGTGCGGTGGGAGAAAGGAGACATCGAGTCCACCACAGTCCTAGCCGCAACCACCACCCCCAGCTCCGCCTCCACAGAAAGGCAGAGAGCCAGAAAGCTGGAGGGGCAGAGCCACACTGTCCTGCTGGAGATCAGGGACACCATCCGCACCAGCATAGATCTCCTCTCTCAGCTGGTCCACACCGACTCCTCATCCTCCAACCGCAAGCCCTTCCTCACCTATGTCAACCAGACCCTCAAGGAAATGGCGGATCCACAGTACCAGCTGGTGAAGGACCGGATCACCGAGCTGCTTCACAACCCTCCAGACCCAGAAGAACCTGCTCCCACCCAGTCCAGGTCTGCTCCTCCACCCCAGGTGATGTCCCTCCCATTCCAAGGCTTCCAACAGCCCCTCACCTACCAGGGCTACAGCTACCTGGAGGTCCAACAGCACAGGCAGCAGCCCTTCCCAGTCCAGGCACAGAGTCATCGGACAACACCGTTGCCACCTGTTTCACTGATGCCACCGATGCCACCCACGACAATGATGCCACCAACGACAGCGATGCCACTCACGCCAATGATGCCACCGATGACAGCGATGCCACCCACGCCAACGATGCCACCCACGCCAGTCCTCACCCAGCTGCAGAGCAGACAGCCCCACTACACTACTCCTTCCTCCACCCCACAGCCAAGCCCGGCCTCAGTACATCTGTCATCAGTACTGGGACTGACACCCCATGGCATGGAGGACCTCTCAGCATCACAGGGCTGAGCCAGCTGTCCAAGAGCTTTCTCAACATACCGTCCCCTGTTGTCCTCTCGGGGCCAGGCACTCCAGCACCACCCACCACCACAGCACCTGGACCCTTCACCCCTGAGACTGGGCACACCTCCAAGTGACCAAGAAGAATGCCAGAGACCGGGTAGCTGGCTACCTTTGGACTTTATTTGTTCACTTGACTTGAATCATTTTTTTTTTTTACGGCTTGTTGTTCAATAAAGTTTATCTTTGATTCACACACTTGCTTCATTTGTTTTTTTAAAAAAAGTCTTGGTGGAAACTTTTAGAATTGGCTTAAGCCTTTGCATGCTTCTGGGATGGGTTAAGATAGCAGTGGGGTGGGAAGGGATACCTGTGGAATGAGCAGGGATACCTTTGGGATGGCTAATAGCTGTGGGATAGATAAACCTCCAGTGTAAGCATAGTGGGACTGTATGGTCTACCCTCCCAGATGCCACACCTATGGCCCTTTTTTATCAATAACAATGTACCATCCAGTCTTGCCACTCCACTGCTCCAGCTGGGGAGTTGCACCAGTGTTTCAGGAGGTTGCGCTGCTTCTTCCCTTCCCGTGAGGCTCTGTTGGGGCTTTGCACATCCTCAGTGTCGATCAGGTTTTGCCCTTGCCTCCATTCCCCAGGCTCCATGTCCCCATTGCCTTGTTGACGGTCCACGAGCCTGTTCTGCAAGACTAGGTAGCGGGTGCACATCAGATTGTGCAGGATGCAGCAAGCTTCCACGATCCTCCTCACGGTCTCTGGGCGATGCTGCATGGTGGTAAGAAGTACCTGGAACCTGTTAGTCAGGATGCCAAAGGCGTTCTCCACAACCCGCCTTGCCCTGGACAGTCTGTAGTTGAAGATCGTCTCTTCACGAGTCAGGAGTCTGGAAGTGTATGGCTTCATGAGGTAGGTTCTGAGGGAGAAGGCGTCATCCCCCATGATGAAGTAGGGCACATCTTGCGTGTCGTTGGGCAGGGGGTCTGGATCTGGGAAGCCCACGATGAGGTTGCATTCCAGCCCCTCCTTGAGGTCACTGGCGTTGTATACCTGGGCATCTGAAGATGAGCCATTGCCTGAAGCATCGATGTACATGAACTTGTAGTCAGCATCGACCATGGCGAAGAGGACGATGCTGAAGAAGCCCTTGTAGTTGTGATAAGTGGACCCTAAGTTGGCTGGCGCTTTGCAGGCCACGTGCTTGCCATCGATGGCTCCAATGGTGTGTGGGAAGTTCCACCTCTGATACCACTGCTCTGCAACTTTCTTCCATCCTTCTTCAGCGGAGGGGCACTGGAGGAGCTCCTCCTTGTATTCTTCGATGATGGCCTGCACCACTTCTCTGACCACAATGCTGATCGTGTTGTGTGGCATGTACTGCATGCTTTTGTAGGTGGTCCCTGAGGCCAGGTGGCGCAGAGTGAGTGCCACCTTGAGCCCAGGTTCCAGGCTGGGCTGGAAGTTGGTGTTTGCCATGGTCAACCTGGGTGTCAGGCACTGCACAACTTCATCAAACATGGCTGGAGGCATCCTCATGAAGTTCTGGAACACCGAGTGTCTTCGTTCCTGAGCTCCACCATCAGCTTGTTGTATAGTCCGTACTCTGCTCTTCTCCCGATCCATTTTCAGACCCACATGCTTCTTGGCCGCCTCTTTTTCTTCCCATAGTAGAGTTCACAGAGCCTGTAGATGGCTTCGTACTGTTGCAGAAGGATGGTGGCTGCCAAAAGGACTGTGGTACGATCCACGGTGGACATGACTGGATGCTGTGGAAGAGGAAGAGTCAGATGAAGGCTGCAGAGGTCTGCACAGGTGGGCTGCTGGTCTGAAAGTGAGAAGCAGATGAGTTGCTCCCCCTTTTTATAGGCAGTATCGGTGTCCCTTGGCATCCTCTAGGCATCCTCTAGACATCCTTAATATCCGAGATAGGTCCCCTCTGCAAACATTTTTTCTGCTTTAAACACTTTGTTTCCATGCTGCATCCATTCTGCATTCATTCTGCATCTGTTCCACGTCCGTTCCACTTCCTCCCTGCGTCCGGGCGGATGCGAGTTGCACGGATGCGCAGCGGACGCCAAGCGGATATAGCGGATGTGTAGCGGATGCAGAACGGACGAACTGGATACATTTTCCGCGGAAAAGTTTTGGGCATCCCAAAACTTTCGGAGCGGATGAAACATCAATAAACGGATGCTGGACGGATAGAGAGGAAGTAAAATAGAGGCAGTGAGTACATTGCATTTTCGAACGGATGGCAAGGTTTTTTGTCCGTTTTACATCCTCTTTGCATCCGTTGGTTCAGTGTGACAGGGGCTTAAACTCCTAAATACGATATAAATTGTACAAAAACACTGAAACACATTAACTCTCCTGACCATCAATGTGCTATTAGTACCATCATTGCTATTATGCTATCATTGCTATCATTGCTATATAGGCATCTATATTTGAATGATGTGTTAAGCTTAATACAGCTTAATACATAAGTTTAATGATGTGTTAAGCTAAAAATATTTTAGCAAAGAGATACATTGTGAAGACTGTCAAGACTGTCAATAATATATTGTGAACAGCTGCTGATTAAGTTCTAAAGAGGAATTCTTGAGTCTATCATCTGCACCTCTATAACTGTCTGGTTTGGCTCTGCAACCAAACAAGACAGACACAGACTTCAATGCACAATTACAACTGCAGAAAAAACAATTGCTACCAACCTGCTGTCAGCATTCTAGCAAACCTCCACTCCAATCAGTAACTCAGAGACGAACATCTCAAAAGTACCTTTATTAGAATAGCATCTGGCACATCTGTGGAATCCTGAATCTACAAGTTTTCGTGCTTTCCACAATTTCTCAAACTACAAATCCATCTTCCCTTGATTGTCATCACACCACATGGCCCAATCATGATCCGTCCAAAAGTAAGATCCTTATTTCATTCACCATACTAAATGATATTGAACTAACAGAAGAATTTTATTGTGTCTACTTCAAGTGACTAATTAAAATCACACCCCTTCCACTTTCTCAGGCTATGTGGCAGCGTGGAATATGGCTTCCAGAGCTGACACCTTCCATTGAGGACCTTTGTACTGCATGAGTCAAAAAGAAAGCTTTGAAAATATCTACAGACCCCTTAGATCCTGGATATAAATTGTTTCAACTACTCCCCTCAAAACAACAGTGTAGGGCACTGCACACCAGAACAACTAGACACAAGGACAGTTTTTTCCCGAATGCCATCACTCTGCTAAACAACTAATTCCCACAACACCAGGTGTGGGATTCTACCGGTTTGGACTGGTTCAGGCGAACTGGATGTTAAAGTTACATATGGTTTGCCAAACCAGTATTTCAACCGATTGGCCTGTCCTGCCCACCCCTTCCAGAAGTCTCCATATGGCCCATTTTTGATGGAGGTAAGTCAGGGTCTGTGCAGAGGCTCTAGGAGGGGGAAAATGGGCCTTCTGGACATCTGGAAACAGGCCTGTTTCCAGCTTCCAGAGGACCTCCAGAGCCCAGGAGAGGCTGTTTTCACCTTCCCAGAGGCCCAGGGGAAGCCTCTAGACCCTTGGAAAGGTGAAAAACAGCATTCCCAGAAAAACCAGAAGCATGAAATGGGCCTCTTTCCAGTTTCTGGAGCCTCAAGAGCCGTGGGTGGCTATTTTTGTCCTCCCAGAGGCCCAGGGAAGGCCTCTGGACCCTTGGGAGGGCAAAAACAGCCTCCCCGGACTCTGGAGGCCCACTGGAAGCCAAAAACAGGAAGTCTGGTAGACCACACCCACCAAGGCCACACCTACCCAGCAACTGGGCAGTGAGCCAGTTGCTGGAATTTTTGAATCCCACCCCTGTACAAAACTGAAATTATTTACTAAGACTGTATCACTATTACTCTTCTCATCCTTCCTACTACATATCTCTTCCTACATGACTATAACCGTGTTGCTTGTATCCTTATAATTTATATTGTTTTATTTGTTTCCTAGTATGTTTTTATTGCTTATTAATAACATATGACTATCACTAAGTGTTTTATCTTATGATTTTTGATGAATGTATTTTATTTTTTCTTAATGTACACTGAGAGCATATGCACCAAAGACAAATTCTTTGTGTGTCCAATCATACTTGGCCAATAAAGAATTCTCTTCTCTTCTCATGAAAATCATGGGGACTTGCATTTATTTTCTTAAAACAAACAACCCTGCAACATGCAGCTATTCAGGTCACTGATTTTATATATTATGGTTCATTGCAGTCAACCAGATGTTCAGATTGGATTTTATCCACCAATTGAGTCCTTCCCAATGACTTGTAATCGGCAGATGTTCATGTTTAATGGTGTCAGAGGTATCCTCGCAGGATGTACACTGTTCCGAGTAAACCTGCCTTTTGAAATTGACCAGTGGTGAATTCCTCAATGCTGATGATGTTTAAATAGTACTCCATTTGTTTTGAGATTATAGCCAAGGCCCCTATTACAAATGGTATTACCTTTGCTTTCTTTTGCCATACTCATTTTATTTCTATTTGGAGATGTCTGTATTTTGTTATTATATAGATTAAAATATATATTAGATTAAAATATTATATAATCGCCTTCATAATTGTATAATTAATTATATTAAATGTTTATTATGTATTATATAAAACTACATAAGCATTATACTAATTTAAATAATGTATACCATATATATGATACATCAAATATATATCAAGTAAGTATGTGTGTGTGTGTCAAACCATCCGTTACTGAGTTTTCATACTAACAATTATTCAGAAGGGAACAAGAAGACATGCTTTACTGTAATTTTAAAGAGACTGTTCTGTTGTGTGCACATGAACTGCCAACTCTAAGTAAGTCTCTTAGGGTACAAGGAAATCCAAACCATGCAAACAATAGCTTCGTAGTGTTTGAAGTTATTCCTGTTTTTTTAATATTTGTAAGGTTATTATTTCCTGGAAAAAGGTTGTTTTATTTTATTGTTTGTCTGATTATAACTAATAGTTTATAGTTTTCTTACTGGAGTCAAAAGGAAAGAACATAAAGTGCCCTTTTTTGATCTTCATCTCTGGTTGGGGCTTCGCAGCACATTTTGGACTGAGTTAAACCTGAAGGCATCCTGCTTGGGGATCAGCTTCTCACTCAGGACCAGCTTTAAGGTTAAAACTGGAACTATATATAGTATGAGTTTGCTAACCTGATTATATTACAATGTAAGTCTTGTGAGCATAATTTCTGAAAAGCCTAAACAAGTTTTATCTTGTTCTCCTAATATTTTTTGACTTTCAATAATGGAACCTACACACACTTATCAGTAAATGATTGGTTGGTTGGTTCATTGATTAGTTAAGACAGAGGAAGGGATAGTTGAAGAGGGAGATGGGAGAGAAAGAAATATTTCCTGTGACCTTTAAATAATCTCCAAGGATGGTCATTTTTCACTTTCACGACTAAATTTCCTATCTCTGTCAGCCCCCTGGTGTTATCTTTGAAAGTATTACTCTATATTTTATTTTCCCTGAAGCAGAGTCATATTTTCACTTCACAGGGTTATCAGTTCATTTTCACCTCAGAAACTGCAGCCTTTGTTCAAACACAGCTTTCAGTTCTGCAGAAAAAAAGGAACTATTTGTTTTACTGTCCTGAAAACATATCCATAGTTATTTTCAAGGAGGATAATCATTCTTTCAAAGTCAAGTCTGACCACATGAATGAAAAGCAATGAACACATTTAGACAAACTAAATATACTGCTCAAAAAAATAAAGGGAACACACAAATAAGACATCCTGGATCTGAATGAATGAAATATTCTTATCAAATACTTTTTTCATTACATAGTTAATGTGCTGACAACAAACTCACACAAAAATTATAAATGGAAATCAAATTTAGCAACCCATGGAGGTCTGGATTTGGAGTTACACTCAAAATTAAAGTGGAAAAAAACACTACAGGCTGATCCAACTTTGATGTAATGTCCTTAAAACAAGTCAAAACGATGCTCAGTAGTATGTGTGGCCTTCATGTGCCTGTATGACCTCCCTACAATGCCTGGGCATGCTCCTGATGAGGTGGCGGATGGTCTCCTGAGGGATCTCCTCCCACACCTGGACTAAAGCATTCCCCAACTCCTGGGGTGTCTGTGGTACAACGTGACGTTGGTGGATGGAGCGAGACATGATGTCCCAGATGTGCTCAATTGGATTCAGGTCTCCATCCCGGTGTGGTTCCTTCTTCAGAAAAGAAGGAAGAAGCTTCACCTGTTGACTGCCAGCACTTCCCAATTTCACATATAGGCATGAAGATTTCATCTTTCCCTTGCTGTTATGAGATTTCAGCCTTTGTTCAAAAGCAGACCACCAGCCTGATTGGGTAAAAGGTCAGAAGAATGTGAGAAAGAGGATAAGAATATGACCATACTATTTTTGTTTTTATCATATAAATCTATATGTTTCTGGGACATAGTAGGAGTACATGTTAGAGATAAAGTATTCACAAATTTTCAAAATGTTATTTCCACAAGCTCATCCAGGATGGTGCATCAATACGAGCTGTGGCAAGAAGGTTTGCTGTGTCTGTCAGTGTAGAGTCCACATCATTGAGGAAGCTGGCAAGAAGTTGGAAGTTGTTCCTTCATGCATTTGGGTTTTTTTTTTACCCATGTGTAGTCATTTTGCTTCTCTAGATAACGAAACATCTCTGAAAAGATGACCCAATAGGTCACTGGATGTCTAGTTCCTTTATACATCCATATCAACAGATTTTTTTTTTCATATTTCTCTCTCTTTTTCTTTTAAGGTAGACAGTTAAATCTGATAATTGCGTATTTACATACTTTCCATTTTCTCTCAAAAAGGTTTGCTCCTAAACATCAGAATTTATATTCCTGTTAAGCCCTTATGGACAACCCATAAACACGAGATCTAAATATGCTATCCATATTGTTAGTGTTGTTAATGAATTATTTCTTTTTTATATCCCCACTACAATACATTGGGTATTCAGATGAAAGCTTATTCAGTTGTATGTTGTCATTATTTTATATGTTGTCATTATTTTGTCATATATTAAATATGAGAGTTTCTGGAATGCCTAACATCTAGGTAGCCTTTAATTTTGTCTCTTTTAAAAAGACTTGAGAACAAAGCCAATATTCAGACACAAAATATTTCAAAGTTCATTAAATAAAATATTATTCTAATAATCTTATGATTGTATGTCAAGAACATAACATGAACATAAGGAAGAGGTGAAATCAAGACTATTCTGTCTCTAGAAAGGCTCAGAGGGAAAGATTTCAAATTCATCCAGTGATCCAGAAACAACAATATCCTCATATCCACATACTTTCAAAGAACAATAAAATAATAATAAAACAATAATAAAAAACTAAGGACTGGGAATGCCTATTCTGCCACAAATCATGCAAATAATGTCTTTATTTACAGGATATGGGTGTTATTTCACTTCTTTTGTTTTCTTCTCTTTCAACCAGTTCATCAGCTGGTAGGGGGAAAAATCCAACATTCACTGTCCAGAAGCAATATTTGACAAATAACCAGACCAACATGTTCATCTTTTAAAGAAGTGAGAAACGGACTTCCGGTTTGCAAGGCTTTGGCGGCGGCAGAAATCCGCGATCGTGCACAGTTCCTGCTGCGCTCACCGCTGGAGTGACCGTGATCCAGCTGGATTTGGAAGCTATAGTTACCCCGTAGAGGTAACTGAAGATAGGGGAGACTCAGCAGGGGTCTGGGGGAATCGCAATCCCCCCTCCTCAGCTGGCTTAACTCCCTTTTCCGAAAGTGGTGGAGTGGCAGTCAGTAATGGCCGCCACAAAGAAGCTTTCATCCGGATAAGAATGTGCAGGAGGAAGCTGAGAAAGTGAAAGTTTTTGGTTAACCGGGATGACAAGTAATATTTAAATACCCTGGAATTTAAGTTTTATTAAAGATACATCGTTCCCTATGAAGATGGAAGAAGTGGCGAATGAAAGTAAAAAGGGAAAGTTTGTTTTTTCTCACTCTCCTTCCTTACAGTGATTGAAAATGAATGAAGAAATTGGAAAAACCCGTTTTGGCATCAGCTGGAAATTAAATTGAAAATTGAAGCGAAGGAGACAATAAAGATTTCTGAGCATTGAAAAAAAAACTTTTTTTTTGCTATAAGTGGGAAGGGAGAGGAAAAGAACTAACATTAAGATTTTCTTGGAGGAGGCTGTTTGGGATTTATAAGATTAGAGCAAAATTGTAACAAAACTTCTAAAAGATATATTTCAACTGGAGCATTCTAATTGAACTATAACCCCAGGAAGAGAAAATATAAAAAGAAGAAAGTGCTAAATGAAACAGACTGTGTGTATTTGGATTGCTTGGTGACTTTGGGACTTTTGGAAATTATTATTTGAAAGACTAAAAATATTTGGGTTGTTTAAAAAAACTTTTTACAATGGCACTACTTGTTGATGAACTGAAAATTGAATTTAAAAAGCTAAAAGAAGAGGATCAGGAAGGGAAGAGCTCTTCTGGATCTGTTTTCCATTTTTTAGAAATGGCGATTTATACCTACCAGAAACTACAAGAACAAGAAGATTGGGATGAAGAAGCCATGTTTAATGAACAAACAATTTTAGCCGGGGAAGAAAAGGGAAAGAGGGGAAAGAGAATGGAGAATTTAAGACTTCAAAAAACAACCAACAAAGGGAAAAATAAGATGAAAAATCGATATAATGTTAGAAAGCAACAGAAAAGAGAAATACAAAGAAAAGAAGAAGGTGGAGATCAAGAAGGTAAAGATTAAGAGACAGGACTGGAGAAGAAAGAAAGGGAAAAAGGGAAGAGAAGTTACAAAGGTTTAAAACAAGATGTAAAGAAACAAGATCTATTCAGAGATAGTCGGTAAAAATATGATTAAAAAAGAGATTCTGAAAAGTACATAAGATTGTATTGTTGTATTTAAATTTGAAATAATGTTAGAAAATTGGATTTAATAATAGAGCTTAATTTGCTATGGATTATTGTTTTAATTATGTTATAAACTTATTATTATTTTTTATTTTATCATACAGTAAGTACTTTCAGAATGCATTAAGTAGAATCAGAATGAAAAGTATGTATTATTTTAAGTGTTAAATTTAGGGGAAAGATTTAAAGGTGTTATACTTTAATCTGTGATTACAGGATAATTTTTGTGTTAATAAGATAAATAGAAAATTGAAATGGAACAGACAAAAGATATATTGGGAGATAAGGGGGTAAAGGCAGGATTGGAGAGGAAAAGGGAAGAGAAGTTACAAAGGTTGAAAACAAGATGTAAAGAAACAAGATTTATTTAGTGATACTGGGTAAAATTATGATTAAAAAAGAAAAGTACACAAGATTGTATTGTTGTATTTATATTTGAAATAATGTTAGAAAATTGGATTTAATAATACAGCTTAATTTGCTATGAATTATTGTTTTAATTATATTATAAACTTATTATTCTTTTCTATTTTATAATATAGTAAGTAACTTCAGAATGCACAAAGTAGAATCAGAATGAAAAGTATATATTATTCTAAGTGTTAAATTTAGGGGAAAGATTTAAAGGTATTATAATTCAATCTGTTATTACAGGAGAAACTTTGTGTTAATGAGAAAAGATAAATAGAAAATTGAAATAGAACAGATAAAAGATACACTAAGAGACAAGGGGTAAAGGTAGGATTAGAGAAGAAAGGAAGGGAAAAAGGGAGGAGAAGTTACAAAGGTTTAAAATAAGATGTAAAGGAACAAGATTTATTCAGAAATAGTGGCTAAAATATGATTTAAAAAAAGAGACTGCAAAAGTACATAAGATTATATTGTTGTATTTATACTTGAAATAATGTTAGAAAACTGGATTTAATAATAGAGTTTAATTTGCTATGGATTATTGTTTTAATTATATTATAAACTTATTATTCTTTTTTATTCTATAATATAGTGAGTAGCTTTAGAATGTACTAAGCAGAATCAGAAAGAAAAGTATATATTATTTTAAATGTTAAATTTATGGGAAAGATTTAAAGGCGTCATACTTTAATCAGTGATTACAGGAGAAATTTAATTTAATGAGAAATTAAATTAGTGTTAATGAGAAAAGATAATAGAAAATTGAAATAGAAGAAACAAAAGAAATATGCATAATGATTTAAATTGAGATGAAATAAATAAAATCGAATTAAGAGAGTGAAAAGAGGGGAGAAGCTATATAGAAAATGTAGAATGGTAAATAAGATATGAAATGGGATAAAAAGTGAGCATGAATTTTGAATTTATGTCTGTATAAAAAGATGTAACCCTGGTCTAAGCTGCTTTCCAAAAAGAAGTTTCATGTTTTGATGTTTTGTGTTTTGTTTGTGTATGTTTGTTTATTGAAAATTAATAAAAATTTTCTAAAAAAAAAAAAAAGAAGTGAGAAAGAAATTTCCTTTGAATGTAGCTCCCTAAAACCCTAGTTTTAAACATCAACTTGTGTTGGACCTGGGTTTAGCCCTATTCAAGAACAACTCTAAGCCCATGCTCAAAAGCAATTCAAAGAACTAATGGTCACAGGAAGAGTTCAAATTTGGCTATTCTTCTCTAATTTCAGTTTGAAGCCTTGGTTCATACACCATTGGTTAAGTGACGTTCAAATCAATCCAGACCTTTCAACTAGAAATTAGTTTAAAGACATGATGGGCACATAAGGAATCTCCAACTGAAACATGTATTTTTCAATTGTCCCAAACAGAATGGCCCTGGAATTAATGTCTAGGCGCTGAATGGAAGAAGCATGCCTGCCACAGCTTAAAGTGGCTAAGAGATACCAGACTAACCTCACCCTCAGGGATACTGGATTGCAACATCAACTAAATTTTTAGGGAACTGAGTTAAGCTGAAATGACTTGACATATGCTTACAGGAATATTGATTGATTGAATATGTGTCATCAAGTTGCTTTCAACTCCTAATGATCACCTTGATAATGATTTTTTTTTCCATGATTAAGACAAGGAATAAGTATTGCTTAAAAATTAACAGCTAAGAATTAATTTGAGATTGAGGATGGGATGAGGCAATGTGTTAAGGAAATGGCAGAAAAAACTGAAGCTGCTAGACCATGTTTTTGCAATGGTTAATGTAATTGGGGAAATGTATTAAATTGGGTGTAGTAATTTGTCCTCGACTTACAACAGTACATTTAGTGGTCCTTTGAAATTACAACAGCATTGAAAAAAGTGAGTTATGATCATATTTTAGACTTATGATCTTTGCAGCGTCCCCACGGTCATGTGACCAAAATTTACAACCCAGAATCACTTAAACATGTTATTAACAACTTCAGTTATTTACTTATCAACTGTGGCAAGGAAAGTCATAAAATGAAGCAAAAAAATCACTTAATAAATGTCTCTCTTACCAACATAAATTTTGGATTCAATTGTGGTTATAAATTAAGGATTACCTGCATTTCTTTTGCCTATTGGCTCTGAATCCAAAAATATTGTCTATGTTATTATCTTGGAATCCTTCACAAACATCCAACATCCCTATGGTAGGGCTGCTTTGACAGGCAATCTATACTTTTTTTTCCCTGAGATGTGATTGATTTGGGTAAAATAAGACTCAATAGCACATAATTAAATTCCAACTGCCCCCAGTTCTTTAAATATTTTATTCCTTTTATGTTTAAATGTCAGCAAGTATTGATTAAAATACACTCACAAATAAATCCAAGACCTCTTTTAAATCATGGTCACATGCTATATTTTAACCTCTAACATTTGGATAAAAGACTTCACTTTGACAGGTATATTCTGATTGTACAAAATGTTATTCTTAACCTTTCATTTAGGTAAGCAGAATTCAGGTAAAATGATCAATAGCTGTTATATGGAATAAATGAAATTTGAGGATGTATGGAATTAAATCAGTTTGTACAATGTTGTAAGCTACCAAACCAAATGTGTTAGGCATTTGATAGAAGGAACAATCACATCAATATATTTGGTGCATTACAACACCATCATGCAAGTAATTTTGTATGTTTCGGGAAAAGATCTGTACCTATTTTGATACTGAATTTTCTGTTATTGATGCATACAATATTGGTCTATCTTATCTGTTCCAAGGCACTCACAACTTCTTTATTTTAAATTTACTATGTATTGTCATTTTGGCCACATGACCATGGAAGTGTCTTGGACTAACCTGACTTCCTAGGTTAGGAAACAAAGATGAAGACTGCCCCTTAGAGTCAGACATGATTGGACAGGAAAACCTTTGCCTTTACCATCTTATTAGATTGTTGAGACAAAAACAGTAAATAAACCATAATTATCGAATAAACAATGAGCATTTAAATTCAGGTCTCCCCATTCTAAATATATCTACCATGTTATGAATCTTAGCAGAATAAAATCTAGTCTTCTTCCAGGGATGGTTACAAACAAAAATTATCAAAGAAAACTTTCTGCCTAAGTAAGATAGTACTCAAGAGTTTCAAGCATCACTGGGGAGAATACAAATGAGCTATAGGAAAGCAATTTCGCCCCAAGGATAACTGCAATAACATTTTATTGTTCTAATTGCTTTTCTTTGAACTACTCTCCTCTAAAGGGCCAGATAATCCTGTTTTGTGACACCATCAAAACAAATTGATGTCACATAAGGTAAATACAGTATATGTGATAACTATATTACCAACATCCAGTAGATTTAATCAGTCAATAAAAGCACATTTAGTAAATAACAATGAAGTATGAGAAACCTGAGTCCAGGTCTCCAACTTTTTGGCAGAATGATGTCTTATGTCTTGTTACCTAATGAAAGCAAAAGCTACTATTAAAAGCTACTGCCAAAATAGATGTACAAAGGATAGGAGTAATTCAGGCGTGAGTTTAAAAACCAATTCTACACTGCCAGCTATCAGTTTAAAGTGCAAATAATAACGTCAAGGACAAAAAAATTCCCTTTAGTTTTGGAGTAATGTAAGGATTTGATAAGACATCATCCAAGGGTTTTTATCAGCTTTGGCAGCAGAAGGTAATCTGTGTTATCAGCTAGCAGCCAGGTACCTTCTTTTAAGAGGAGCCAGATGTTTTTTACTAAAGCATACATTTGAGACCAAGCTTGATGTGTGCCACCATGCAAATAAATGGTTACATCATGCAAATGAATGATGCCCATTCAGCTGAGTTCTAATCCTGCACTGTCTCTCAACAGTGGATTGTGAAACAGAGATGGATGGAGACAGCACCTGGTTATACACTACCTATCCCAATATATCATATATCAATCTACCTCAACCAATCACAGCTCCATTAATCTGCCACACCAGCAGGTGACCTAATTTTTTTTAAAAAACTACTTTTTTTTGCAAAAAGACTAGTTAGTAGCAATCAGCATGAACAGCACAGTTTCCCTGTGGTCTGTAAAGAGAAATAGAGAACAAACTTATTCTGGATATTGATTGTTTCCACTGGCTAGAACATTAGAAATGTTTAAAATTTTGTTACAAGAAGAACATTTTTTTTAGTCACAATAAAAATATTTCAACTCTGGGAGCTTTTTTGTTTTGAACTGCAAACTAAAAGCATATTTTCCATTACACACATTAAATATCTTTCCCAAGTGTATTCTTTATTAATTTAGTTAATATATTCTAGTATTTTATTTCATAATATCCTAGCTTGTCTGAGAACCTATACTGAAAAGCAACATATAAATTCTATTTCAATAATAAACAAAATTAAAAGCAAATTCTAGTTATAATTTCCATCTTACATTGCTCCAATTTTTATGCAAATGGTCTGGAAAATTATACAAATAGATTAAAGACAATTATTTAAACGTTGTGAATATAGATGCTCAAGAGTAACCAAGAACATAAAATATATTCAATACATAATAGAAACATAATAAATTTTTGGTGTCAAAATATGAAATATAATCTGTCTTTTTAAAAAATATGTGCACAACAGATTTCCTTCTGGCAAAAATATTCTGAAATTTATTCCACTGAAAAGCAAAATACTTCACTTTGCAAATTCACTAAACAGCTGTATCATTTTCTTCTAGGGAACCAATTAGTATAATTGAGGTGGATTGCTTACATTTGGCATGGAAATACACTGATACAGTTAGGTTTCATCAGTTAAAAATCCTTTTATTTCACCACTCCATTTTAGCAGCACCCAAGTTTTGAAATCAAAGAATGATTTGTCAAACGTTATGTTACAAATCAATGTTTCATCCTAAGTATATTGAAGGTTACATTATTCTTATTATTCCCTTTAACAATACTATTTTCATAAAAGAAAACTTGGGTTATTATAAATATTCAGTGATACTTGTTAGCAATATATCTCCCATTTTCTTCATGTACGTGGAGTGCACAGAGTCCACCAGGTTCAATTTAGGAGCTTGATCCAAATCCAGAAAAGAAGTATTCTTTTCTGGACTTGGATAATTGCTAACAGATCAGGTAACTGCTTACAGATCAATTTTACTCGTGCAAGATTTATAGGAAAAGCAAATCCCCATTTGCTAGTATGAGAGAGGCCCAAATGTCTGCAATTTTCTGACTCATCAAGATCATAGGATGGAATTTTCAGATAAATTACCATGAATTAATGAAGAAGACAACTTTTACAGAAATTTGTATAATAATTTCAGAGATACTCCTTTGAAATGTTTGATTTTTTGTTATTATTCCATGCATGTAACTTTAAATATGCGGGTTTTTTAAATAAAAAAAATCCTCACAGTGGGAATAAATTTTATATAGCAATTTAAGGTGATGTCTGTGTAGATTCTCAGTCATCCAGGTCATGGTTGTGCCAAAGGTGCTTTTTCAAGAGGCAACTGGACTTTCTGGTAAGTTCAACTGCCTCTTGAAAAAACACCTTTGGGATATGTTTAAGAAGAAATTGTGCAAACAGAATAAGTGACTACAAAAGAATTCAGTGCCAATTTCTGAATGTGTTGGAGCTGACTAAACTGCCATTTGTTATATTTTTTCCAAATAAAGCAGATCACTTATTTATATAAATCATTTAAAAGATTTGGCAACAATAAAGGTCAGTTAATTTATAACTCTCCATCTTTAACTTAACAGTAAATGAGAATGGAACTTTATGGAAGGACAGAAATGGAAAATATTGGATACTACTTGAAGGTGAATAAACATTAGGTGCTGTATGGGGCTTGCTTAAAATTAATCCTTAACAATAAAATGACATTGTGCTTATTTAGGCTATAATATTTTTCCAATAAATTCTGTGGACTAGTTGGCCTTCCTATAACTCCTTCTCAACAATGGACAGAAAATTCATGTCAAAACTTTGTATCTTGTTTCTGATTCTGAACATTTTGTAGACCTTATGACAGTACAAAGATTATCTTTAACTTTCACAAATTATCAGTGAAAAGTTAGCATTCTTTGAAGTTCATTACAACTAGTTGATAAATCCATCCTCAGATGATTTGAATGAATGCTGTTGAAGCTTTCTTTTCTGTATAGATCAGGGGTATTAAACTCACAGCCCATGGGCCAGATGCATCATGCATTGGCCATGCCCATCCCCAGTTTAGCGAAGGGGGGAAAAGTTGTGATATGTCACATGATGTGTCATCATGAGTTTGACACCCCTAGTGTAGATGATGCCACTAGATTACTTGTTACTCATCTGACTATCTGATTCTATCTGACTATACAGATATAAATATGGAAAAGGGGAGGGGAGTGGAGAGTTTGATTATTACTGTACCTTCATATAGATTGGCTGGAGGAAAAAGTATTCTGCAAACTGTACCATCTTACAAAATTTCTATTCTAATCAATTTATTAATGGCAATTTTTTTCATAATGGGACCTTCCAAAAAGTAAAATATAATCATGCATATCAACAGTCATGCTTTTGAAATATTTAAAAACTCATTCAAAAGTCAGTGTACTAATTCAAATCTGTGTGTATTTTGATAATTTACATGAAAATATTAAAAAGTCCTATTCATATAAATTCATAATTTGTTCTATGGGAATGGCAATATATATTTTTTCACAATTATCCATGCTTTGGTAGAAAGAGTTCATAATTTAAGTCCTAATCTGTTTGATTAATTTCTAACTAGAGGTGACAATACCTGACTTTCTTTGAGCTCAGAACCTGAATCAAGGTCAGGCTTGTTAATATTTGAGTGGAAGATTTCCAGGAAATATTATGGCTGTAGACAATGCAGGAAAGCCAAAGAAAGTTCAAAAAAAGGCAGTAACAAATCTAACTGCCACCAAGAAAATTACATGGATGTTTCTACATAGTTTCCATTACTCAAAATCTATTTGAAGACACTTTATATCTTTTCCCTCATCTTTTAAATATATAATTGAGCTTCCAACTATCTTTTCACTTAGATATGATAATTTCATGTTTATACCCCTGAGCCATTACATCTTTTAAAGGAACATTGTTAGTGCTAGAAAGAAACTGATATATTTTAGGAGAGATAATTCCCATCTGTGTCTTCTACCTACAAAGCTATCAAAATTAAAGCTACATTCACAACTGCATGCAAGTGCTAATTCTAACATTCTTACAGCTATTCTTTTAGATTCATTCAACTTAAGTAGAAATATTTCATTTGTCTGTCCTCTGTGAAAAATCTAAAGAAGGCTGCAATATAATTAATCAATAAAACATCACTATAAAGGGAAAGATTTGGAAGAGTTAGTGGGAAACTAAAGAAAAATCCATTTTCTCAACATTTTTCATGTTTAAATAAAAACAACCCAAAATATAAAAAAGGCTAAGATGATTTTACTACAGAATTCCAGCATTTAGCCTATAATTTTCAATAAGTTGCTCTGTATTGCTATTTTGAGGATAGTTTTTGGTAGATTTTTTGTTAAATAGAATTCTTAAATAGAAATGAAAATGAAAGATAATCTGTTTACAGGTCATCCTCAACTTATGACCACAATTGAGTCCAAAATTTCTGTTGTTAAGTGAGACATTTGTCACCCCATTTTACTATCTTTCTTGCCACAGTTGTTAATGCAGTTCATAAGTCAATAATCTAGTTGTTAAGTGGATGTGGGTTCCCAATTGACTTTGCTTGACAGAAGGTTGCAAAAGATTATCACAATACCTTGGGACACAGCAATGGTCATAGATATGAACCAGTTGCCAAATATTTGAATTCTGATCACATAATCATGGAGAAGCTGCAAAGATTGTAACTTTGAAAATGGTCATAAGCAGGGGTGGGATCGACCGGTGTAACTACCGGTTCGGTGATTTACATTTTGCTGTGTGCACATGCGAAATGTCATCAGCTATGCAGCCTGGACAGCTGAGTACCCACGTGCAGTGTTTGAAAAAGCACTTTTTTTCTGCTTTTTCAATGACAGCTGTGCCGGACAAAACAGCTGAGGTTGAAAAAGCAGGAAATAAAGGTCAGGTAAAAACCCCAGGCAGGCGGGTGGGCCAAAACAGCAGCAGACACAGAACTGGTTCTGTGTCTGCTGCTCTTCAGAGCTATTGCTTCTACAGAGCTGGACAGAACCGGTAGAATCCCACCCCTGGTCATAAGTCAAATTTTTCAGTACCTTTGTAATTTTGAATGGTCACCAAATGAACTGTTATAAGTCAAGGGCTACCTGTATTTAACAGTCTAGAGCTAATTAAAATGTTGTCATAATATTCTATATCTAAATATGGTATAATTAAAATGAATATAATCAAAACATGTCTATCTTTTCAAAAGATATTTAGAAGTATCTCTTCCCACTGCAAGCTGCTGATAGTTCATGCTCTAGACTGGCATAATTATTATATTATTTTTAAAAACAAATTGTTAAAAGAAGGACATCTTCAAATAATGTTATTTATTATTTTGTTTGAAATCAATATTAAATTTTGCTGCAAATAATTATAAAAATGTTGCAGTTTCAGAATCTTTTCAATTTTTTGGATGAAGACTGCATGAAAAAAATCATGTTAAACTTGTACAACTTGCATAAATGAAGGTACAAATCACAAATACAAAACAAATGCAACCAGTATTTCAAAATGTAGATCACAAAACTTGTTTTATTTAGTTTTTGGAAAATATTGCAGACTCAGAGTTTGTGGGCATGGTCCTTAGATTTACTTACTTTTCTTTGGTGCCATTCTTTCAATCCCTAGTGTGAGAAGTTTTATATCCAAATATATTTTATTCTTCATACTATTTCATCTTCCCTTAAAATATGAACAGAATCCACAATGATCTGAGAATCAAGGTCTCCATGTTAATCAAATTAGCAAACTTCCTCAATCCCTAAAATAAGTTACCCAAACCCAATCCACATTTCAAAAAATAAGGTCTGCAAATACAGAATTAATTAAATTAAGTCTCCTAGCAGAACTGTATGTTCATAAGCACACACACACACACCCTTCAGCATGTAGATACTTCCATACCCCAGACAAACTGTTTTGCTTTTAGGAATAAATATTTATTCTTTCCTCACAGCTATCTGGATCTCATTTTTATTTATTCTTGTGCAACCCAAGTTGGAACCCCAAATTATTCTTCTGACAGTAGGAATACTTAGCCCCAATCAGGGGTGGGCTTCAAAAAATTTAGCAACCGGTTCTTTGCCCAGTTGCTGGATGGGTGTGGCCAGGGTGGGCGTGGCCTACTTGGTCTCCTGAACCATGACAGGGGCACTGTTTTCGCCCTCCTGGGGTTCCAGGGGCTTTTGTCAAGCCTCTGGGAGGGCAAAAATTCTTAATTCTTAATCCCATCACCCTAGAGCTGAAGGTCTATTTGTCTTGAAGAGAGGCTGGCCCAGTCCTGTGCAATAAACTTCAAATATCTGCTGGGGGCAGGAGCTGCAGGGAGTTACTCTTTGTCTTTAAAAACATGTTTCTCCTTTTCTCATCCAGGAAAATATAATATATTGCCTTTTTAATATTTCCAAGGAGAGGAATATTTTCTTCTAGGAGAGGGGTGGGTGCTAACTTTCTACAACAGAGAGTCTTTTCTGGGTGGTACAGCCACACAAAGTTCCACAAAAATAGATTCATAATAAGTGAAGCTGTAAGATTTCACTATATAAACCCATTATTATAATTTAAATGAAATAGCAGAGAAAACCAACGTAGCATTCTTTTATATCATAATTTTTATAATGCTGCAGTACGATCAATGAACACATCTGTGGCTTTTAAGCCTCACTGGAAACCAGTCTCTATATGTTCTGTTAGGTTCAGGACCTGATCAACACAACTGCGATTATGATGAAAGCCGGTTTGTTCCATGGGCAGATATGTGTATCCAATTCTATATAGAGATATATGGGTCCAATTCTGTTTATGATAAGTTTTTCCAGAAATTTGAAACAAGAACTCAGAAGGGCAATGGGGCAATAGCTTTCTATTCTGTCTTATGGTTTTCCAGGTTTCATAAGCGATATTACTTTGGCTTTTTTGAATTCTGGTTTGAGGTTTCCACTAAAAAGTATGTTTGAAAAGAATTTACTGAACCAATTCATTTTTTTTTCTTATTTTTTATTTTTAATATAATAATTCCATCTTCAATTGAACAGTGTGTTCAGTTGGGTACAAATATCTTTGTTAAACAAGAATCACAATTGCAACATAATGTGTTACATTAATGTTAATTCTATAATATTAAAATAGTAATATTCCACATATTAATTCTACAATATTAAAATAGTAGTATTCAACATACTAACAATTCCTTGTTAGTCTCCCAGAATGAATTAGAAATTCAGGGTGGATGCCATCAAACCATGGCGCTTTGTCAGACTTCAGACTGTTGATGCTGCGTAGATTTCATCCACAGAGAAAGGGTGGGTGAATTAAAGAGTGTTGGAGATGACCATCAAAAGGCTGAGAGCATAGTTGTTGATAGTTGAATTCTCTTTCACCCTTTGGGCTATACAAAGGGAGACAATTCAGGAGGCTACTTAGTCGGCAGTTACTCTGGGTGTTTGTCGAGCAGGTTGTTTGGCTGCTCCCAGTTTCCTTAGTAGGCTCCATGCTTTCCTGCTGGATTTGCTGAAATGTAATGAGGTCGTGAGTTGTTCCCATCTCTTGGTACCAAAAGCCAGGCCCCATAGACAATAATATAAATTATACTAGACAGGAAAATTGGTTGCCAGGTTGATAGGTTTGAACAATCCTATGTACTGCAAATTTTTATGAAAAAAATAAAAGAAAACATATGTGATTGATCCTTGGGTCATGACTTTGATACACACACACAAATACCCATACTCTTATAATCAAATTTATGCATCTGAGTAATAATTTCCATTAAAATTCTAAATCTATAGTAATATTTTTAATGCTCTCAAGGATGGTGATTTGTACAATGCTAAACTATTTCAGCATATTCTGGGATATTCTCATTATATAATACTGAACACAAACCTCAGTTGATGTCTATTTATACCTAGTTTATACTTTATTTACTTATAAACATAAACAAATAAGATAAGAAAATTCACATATGTTTTTATACATAACCAAAGTCTGGTAATTTCCTCTAAACAAAAGGACTTCAGTTCCCACAGGAAATATTATGGTTAATGATGCACCATTAGTTTCCCAGCCTCAAATTTATCAGCATAAACAACTACTATTTCAATTTGTGAAGGAACATGCCACTTTCTTATCTTAACAGTATTATAACTGGATTTTTATCAAAGTTCAAAATGGATTGTTCCAACTTTACAGGAAGTCTTCCTCTGTTTGTTTCAACATTCTAGAAGTGTTCTGATATTGAAACAGTCCTGTTTTTGAATGTAAAATGAGTACTTTGATCCCAGAATTGAGCTACACCAAGAAGCAATTCTTGAAGTGTCAAAATAGTTGCTTTGGGCTAGAAATGTTTTGAATTGGATATGGAATTGGTAGAGCTTAATATTGGTATTATATGATCTCTCAATTAATTCTAAGAATTGCTATAGAAAGGAAGGAACATGGGGTCTTTGTAAATATTATTCAGGGCATGGAATGATATGTTATTGTAAGATATCAACTGCATTTGAAGAGAAAATGATTGAAACATCTGTGCTCTTTCTCCTTCCAATAGGCTTTTAGTTCACAAAAGTTTAGGTAAATTACATGTGGTCCTTTTTGATGTACACATGTTGATGCTGAATATCATGCTGGTAATTGGGAAAAAATGTATTATTTTTTATCATTACAGCTTCAAAACTATTCTTATCTCAAAAATCAAGATCAAGTAGGTCTAATATTTCTATTGCATAGCAAAAGACAGAGTTTAATGCAGAGTCTTTGACCACAATAGTGTTTATTCTCAGGCCTATGTGTACAAGCAAGATTAAAACAAACCCAACTACAATCTTCAACATAATACTGAACTCAAAACACAAATTAAATGGGACTACTTCATGGTCTGCAATGAAATCTCTAAAAACAATTTTTCTAGTTTGTGCTATTCATGGATATTTCATAAATAAATTGATATAATTCTATTTAATTGTATACCTCATAGTTTATATGAACTATTTTAATATAGAGGCTATGTATATTATGTTTACTTCTTTCTGTTTTTAACATACAACATATATATTTAAGCACAAATAGTACTTAAATTTCTTTATAAAGTAGATGTAATTGCAGAAAATATGTATTTTAATCCAGTTATGAATCTTTGTTACAGAATTTCTTAAAATCCTACAAAATGAAAAAAATGTTTTAAGTTCTCTGTAAAATTGTAAATAGAAAACAGTTTCCAGCTCACTCCTTGATACTTGGTTGCTTACTTGCAGACATTTTATTACCCAATGATATAATATAATTAGGACTAGTGAAGGTGGGGTTTGCTTACATATTGTTTATGTATAGTAGTTTGCCCTCTACAGTTACGTGGAGGTGTGATTCCTCTCCTCTTGCTTCTCCATTTGATATATAACACCATTTGTTAACAAATGGAGGAATTTGATATCTTAGCTTTCATTATTCTAGATAATGTGATAGCAGAGCAGTATATGATGGCAATTTCCAATGGACCCCATCCCAATCATATCAAAGTGTTTCCCTACTGTTTCTTATTAGGCATAATACTTAACTCAGCAAGCTTAGAATGGCTGCACTAAAAATCAACATGATGCATTATTCAAATATAGTTGCTGTTTATAAGGACAAAACATATAAACCATAAACTCATGATTGCATGCAATATAAAAAAATGTCAGAACTTTTCCCTTGTCTAATTCACAAGAACCCATCATGGTGTTTTGCTTGTCATCTAAGAAACTTCTTCAGTTCTTGGATGAGAAGCAAACTGTTTTCAATGGGGAAAAAAATCAATAAAGTCTAGTTGCCTTTTGAAAAGCATCTTCGAGACAACCAGGACTGAGTGATTGAGAATTTCCATAAATGATCTATGCTTAACAATCTTTCATGGAAAGAACTAAGTGTTCCATAATACAACAAAAAAGCTGCTGTTGTTACAGCTATCTTGCAAACAGTGTTTTCTCAATCAGCTGAATGAAATTTGTTTGCTAAACTGAGCAAACTGAATATATTTTGTGTTTGAGTCAGCATTTTTAAAGAGGTTTGATTTTGGTAATTGTTTCATTTTGATAATTGTTTTTATCAAGTAATTACATTTTAAACATTCATCATTATGAGGACGTATCATATTATACATACCATAATTTAGAATAATAAGTTCTCTTCATAGCTTTTTTTTTTACAGATGCACAGTAGAACTTAATACTCATGGTGGGTATTACCTTTCATCAAAACACATAATGAAGAAATCCAAAAACCTAGCATAATCCAATCAGATTCTGAATTTTAAAAAATCAGAGAACTTTAAATATATACCTTGAATTACATAATAGAAGATAAAGATAGTACTTTTTGAATATGTGATAGCTACATATTGACACTTCAAAATACACAAGCTTTTAGAAATTTGTGTTAGGGCAGAATGCTTAAGTCTCTTCAGACCGATTACTACACATTGAGCTTATAGTGTCCTTGTATTCTTCAGACGGCCAAAAAAAGAATAATTTTCTTGCTTCTGGCTTTGTCACGATAACTTTTGATTCTGTGAACTTGATCTACTAATAAGCAGTCCTGTTAAGAACACAACAGATCTCCACAGAGCTTCATGATAAATTAAGATTTATAAAATTCAAACAATTTTCTACTACTCAAGGTACTTGTTTCTGCTTGCTTACCTAATTTCATCAAATAGGCTTTGCAACCTAATGAGGAAAAACTTACTGTTATTTATTATAGTTGTTGTCTTTATCTGTATCCTACATTGCCTTGAAATGGCACAGGAGTCAGTTATTTGGAAACCAGCTCTCTCTAAGGCATCTGCCCATCCTACCAGGTTGGATAAAATATGTACTGTCCTTGTCTTTTCCATTAATGTTGCAATTTTTGTGGAAACTAGTACATGTGCCTTTTCTGTGACAAGCCCTGTACCTAAGCAATACTCTTGTCCCCTGAAATTTGGAAGTTCAACAGCTTTTTAAACCTTCTAAAAAGCATTCAAAACCTGGATTTTCCTCCAAGCACTAGAACAGAATGAGCTAAAGCCCATGTCACACTGAACCAACGGATGCAAAGAGGATGTAAAACGGACAAAAAACCTTGCCATCCGTTCGAAAACGTGATGTACTCACTGCCTCTGTTTGGCTTCCTCTCTATCCGTCCAGCATTCGTTTATGGACGTTTCATCCGCTCCAAAAGTTTTGGGCTGCCCAAAACTTTTGCGCAGAAAATGTATCGAGTTCGTCCGTTCTGCATCTGCTATGCATCCATTAGGCATCCGTTACGCATCCGCTATATCCGCTAGGCATCCGCTGCGCATTCGCGCAACTCGCATCCACCCGGATGCAGGGAGGAAGCGGAACGGATGCAGAACGGATGCCTAGTGGATGCAGAACGGAAACAAAGCGTTTAAAACTGAAAAAACGTTCGCAGATGGGACCTATCTCGGATATTAAGGATGTCTAGAGGATGCCTAGCGGAAAACCTATACTGCCTATAAAAAGGGGGAGCAATTCGCCTGCATCTCACTTTCAGAACAGCAGCCCAGCGGTGCAGACCTCTGCAGCCTTCATCTGGCTCTTCCTCTTCCACAGCATCCAGTCATGTCCACCGTGGATTGTAACAAAGTCCTTTCGGCAGCCACCATCGTTCTGCAACAGTGCGAAGCCATCTGCAGGCTCTGTGAACTCTACTGCGAGAAGGAGCCACCCAAAAAGAGTCTGGATCTGAAGATGGTTCCCCAGAAGAGCAGAGGACGGACTGTACAACAAGCTGATCGTGGAGCTCAGGAACGAAGACACTTGTGCATTCCAAAACTTCATGAGGATGCCTCCAGCCATGTTTGACGAAGTTGTGCAGTGGCTGACACCCAGGTTGACCAAGGCAAACACTAGCTTCCGGCCCACCCTGGAACCTGGGCTCAAGGTGGCACTCACTCTGCACCACCTGGCCTCAGGGACCTCCTACAGGAGCATGCAGTACGGCTGGAGGGTGCCATTGTGAAGCCTGGGTTCCCCAACCAGGGTTAGGTAGACAAGCTAAACAGAATGTGCAGCGTTAGTCAGATAGGCACACAGATAAATGAGTGAGCTAAGCTTGTATGTTTATTAACATACAGTAAAAATAACAGATACGCTTGTGCTATCAAGAATATATTTTATTCCATTATAAGTTAATAGCATAGTCAAATAACAGTCCAATATTCATTTACCATGTAGTCAGTCCATTTAAGGGTATTCAGTTAGCAAAGTCCATGTAGAATATCCTATGTCAGTACACATAAAAATCAGTCCTTTGTTGTCTCTCCCGTTCGAGCAATGCAGTCTTGATTCCAAGCAGTAATCAGGGATCATCAAAGCCAGAGAAAGAGAGCAAGCCGTAGTCTTGCTACTTTTATATTGTTTTCTTAACCACTCCTTTAATTGCTATTTGACAGTTAAAGCTGTATACACTCTAACATACACTAACTATGATTCATAGTTATTATTTCACCTAAACCAGTTAGGGTAAACAATGTTATCCCTAACATTCTCCCCTTTTAGGTTACATAATAACTATGAATCATTTACATTTTTAAATTATATTTTTCACAACCTTCTTTAAACTTAATTGCTCCTTGAGCTTTTGTAAATTGGTCTGCAATGTTTTCTTCTGACATGCAGTATACCAATTTAATTAATCCATTTTTCACTGATTCTCTTACATTCAAATATCTTAGGTCAGTATGTTTTGATCTAGTTTTTACAGCAATACTAGTAGCTAACTTTATAGCTGCTTGGTTATCCTCATATACCATAATGGAATCTTTTACAATTATACCCATGTCCAACAATAACTGTTTGTAGAAAATCAAGTCAGTGCATAATAATGACAGACATGAAAATTCAGCTTCCATCGTAGATAAGCTAATATGCTGTTGTCTGATTGACCTCCATCCTATTAGTGTCTAACCAAATAATATAGCCATACCAGATGTTGATTTTCTAGTGTTTATATCAGTTGCAAAACTTGCATCTGCATAAGCACTAAGACTCAAATCACCCTTTGGTTCTATATATAATTCATGGTTTATTGTTCCCTTAAGATATCTCAATATTCTTTTTAAGGATTTCCAATGATATTCTTTTGGATCTGAATTAAAACGTACCAGCTGATTTACACTATAAGCTATATCTGGCCTTGACCAATTGCTTATATATGATAAGCTACCAATCAAAGATTGATATATGGACTTATCAAATTTGGGACTTTGATCATTAGTTTGGCAAACTTCCTGACTCATTGGAGTCTTTGCTGGTTTACAAAGTTCCATCTTATAAGTTTTAATAAATTGGCAAATTTTATCTTCTTGAGATATCTTAAAACCATTATTTGTTTTATTTATTGTCAATCCTAGATACCTTTTAATTTCACCTAAATGCTTTATTTTTATCTTTTTGGCTAATAATGATATAATCTCATTAGCTTCATTATTAGTCTTAGTTATCAAAGCAATATCATCTGTAAATAATAATAATAATGACACCGTTCCATTATTTTCTCTTTTAAACACACACGGATCTGCTAAACCAGATTTAAAACCTATATTGTTTAACTCTTTCACAATATATTGGTTCCACTCAAACCCAGATTGTTTTAACCCGTAAAGACTCTTTTTGAGTTTCCAACAATCATTACTATTTATTTTATTTTCATTTATGCCAATTGGTTTCCTTAAATATATAGTGTGCTGCAATGGTGCATGTAGATAAGCAGTTTCTACATCTAAATGGTTAATCACATAGTTTTTCTTAGCTGCCCACACTAATGCTGCTCTTAAAGATGTAGCTTTAAGGCTTGGTGCAAACACTTCATCGTAATCAGATGCAGTTTGATTAAATCCTTGAGCTACTAACCTAGCTTTATGGGTAACAGTCCCATCATTTCCAGTTTTTACTTTAAATATCCATTTGCACCCAATGGATTTTTCTCCTGGAGGTAATTTGGCATCTTCATACACTTTCATTACCTTTAATGAATTTAGTTCTTTTTCCATTGCCTTTTGCCAATTCTCCTGATCCTTAGCAGGATACATCCTAAGTTCATCTACACTAGTTGGAACTTTAGTTACTTGGCAAACTATACTTGCTTGATACCTATCAGGTGGTCTAGTTACACGTGTAGTACGTCTAGGTATTATAGGACTTACAGGTGGACTTTCCTCTATTAATTGTTCTTGATCATGTAACTCTTCCTGATCAACTATTTCCTCTTGTTCTGGTCCTATTTGTTCTTCGTGGACTTCTTCTTTAATTGGACTCTTCTTATAGCTAATCTCATCTTTCTGCCTTTTGTAGGGTTCAATAAATACTTCATTATTTAAATCTTGCTCTAATCTATTCCATCCTACATGTTCTAGGAATTTTGCACTAGTACTGGTGTAAACTCTAGATGTACCTGGTTCCCAGAATCTATACGATCTATGATTAAATGTATAACCTACAAAAATCAATCTTTTAGCTCTATGCTGTCCTTTGTATCTAAGTTGTGTAGGGATATGCACCCATGCTGGTGCTCCAAATGTGTGCATGTAACTTAAATCAGGTTTTGTACCATGCCACAGTGTGAATGGTAATTCACCTGTTGTTGAATTAACAACATTATTTAATATATGATTACCACACATTATTGCTTCTCCCCATAAATTGTCAGGTAATCCTGAATCAGACATCATAGTTCGTGCCATTGATTGTAATGTTTGGCCTCTTCTCTCTATAAAGGCATTATGTTGTGGCCTATATGGTGCAGACATTTTATGTTGAATCCCTAACTGTCTTAGTCTGTTTTTAAATTTATTATTTGTGAATTCTGTGCCATTATCAGTGATGAGAGTCACTAATTTCCTTTTTGTTTTTCTTTCAGCAAATTTTAGCCAATTAAATATATTTTGATATGTTTCAGTTTTGCTCTTCATTAAATAGCAAAACCCATATCTAGAATAGTGGTCCATTATACTTAGTATATAGCGAGCTCCTCCTACATTTGGTTTTTTTGGACCTATTAAATCAGCAAATACTACTTCTAATGGCTCTTTAGTAGTAAATCCATCAACTCTATTAGCCGGTATAACCCTGCTCTTACTTTGATTACAGGCATTACATTGCAAATACTTATTACAAGATTTCAAACTTATTCCCTTAGACAATTCAACAGTTTTCTTAAGCATTTTAAAATTTAAATGCCCTAGCCTTCGATGTAACAAGTGAATACATTCGTCATGAGGTTTCTTATTTTCATAAATTGTGTTAGCCACCTTTAAACCATCATCATTTAACACATATAATCCACCTCTTAAAAATGCAGTAATTATCTTATCTTCTTTTTCAATGATGCAGTTATCTCCCCTAAATGTAACTACGTATCCTAGTTTAACCAAAATTCTAACTGAAATTAAATTAAACTTAAGTTGTGGTACATATAACATTTTTACATTCTCTTTTATAAGAGAACAATATGCTATACCTTCACCTTTAGCTTTCAGTTTCCAGCCATTGGCTAACGATATCTGCTGTGTACTCTGGGACATTTTAATAAATTTTTTGTTATCATTTGTTATACAATGGGATGCCCCACTGTCAACCACTCATAAATTATTTTGTACAGCTCCGTTAGTATACATGGCTAACTCTAAATGTTTATTTATCTTTTGATGATTTTTAGTATTCTGGCCAGCGTTCTGGCACTTTGCCTTTTTACAAAATCTTGCCAAATGTCCTCTTCCTCCACAATTAAAACACTTTTTAATTGCATATGCAATAGGAGATTCATTATCTTCTTTTTGAGTTTGCTTCCTCCTTAATTCATCTCTTTCATGCCTTCTTCTGGCCTCTTCAATCAATCTGCCAGTTATATCAGTTAAAGTTAAATTTTCCTTTGGCAAAATTTCAAGTGAAGTTACGTAGTTATCATAACTTTCATCAAGGGAAGATAGAATTATATAAACTTGATGTTGTTCAGAGAAAATAAGTTCTTTCTCGTGCAATTCTTGGAAAATGCTTTGCATAGTTTTTAAATGACTCTGCATATCACCATTTGTTTGGAGATGTGTCCTGAAAAGCTTCCGTGTTAGATTTATGTAAGCACCAATATTATCTCGAACATAAATTCTCTTCAGCTTCTGCCAACACCCAAAAGCCGTTTTCTCTCCGTGGATATAAACAAGCTGTTGATCAGTTAAGGTTAACCCAATTATGCAAATGGCTTGTTGATTTTTATGCATAAATTCTTCTATCTTTAGTCTGTCTTCCTCATCCTCTGGATCCCATTCTTCTACGTTTGGTGGATTTTCAATTATGTTCCACAGACCTTCTCCTCGTAGAAGTAGACTACATTTTGTAGACCATGATACATAGTTTGTTCCATCCAGCTTGGATATAAGGGACAAACTTTATAGATTGACCTTTGCCATGTTTTTCTTATATGGATATAAAAATATAATTAATAAAACACAGCTGTCTGTTTACTGTAATGTATAACAACACAAACTCTCACTTTTTACATAAATCTGTTTAATCCTATTTAAACTGACTTTGCAGCCTCTGGGCCCATAACCAGTGTTAAGCCTGGGTTCCCCAACCAGGGTTAGGTAGACAAGCTAAACCGAATGTGCAGCGTTAGTCAGATAGGCACACAGATAAATGAGTGAGCTAAGCTTGTATGTTTATTAACATACAGTAAAAATAACAGATACGCTTGTGCTATCAAGAATATATTTTATTCCATTATAAGTTAATAGCATAGTCAAATAACAGTCCAATATTCATTTACCATGTAGTCAGTCCATTTAGGGGTATTCAGTTAGCAAAGTCCATGTAGAATATCCTATGTCAGTACACATAAAAATCAGTCCTTTGTTGTCTCTCCCGTTCGAGCAATGCAGTCTTGATTCCAAGCAGTAATCAGGGATCATCAAAGCCAGAGAAAGAGAGCAAGCCGTAGTCTTGCTACTTTTATATTGTTTTCTTAACCACTCCTTTAATTGCTATTTGACAGTTAAAGCTGTATACACTCTAACATACACTAACTATGATTCATAGTTATTACTTCACCTAAACCAGTTAGGGTAAACAATGTTATCCCTAACAGCCATCCAGCACCATCAGCATTGTGGTCAGAGAAGTGGTGCAGGCCATCATCGAAGAATACAAGGAGGAGCTCCTCCAGTACCCCTCCACTGAAGAAGGATGGAAGAAAGTTGCAGAGCAGTGGTATCAGAAGTAGAACTTACCACACACCGTTGGAGCCATAGATGGCAAGCACGTGGCCTGAAAAGCTCCAGCCAAGTCGGGATCCACTTATTTCAACTCCAAGGGCTTCTTCAGCATCATCATCTTCGCCATGGTCGATGCTGGCTACAAGTTCATGTACATAGATGCTTCAGGCAATGGCTCATCTTCAGATGCCCAGGTATACAACGCCAGTCACCTCAAGGAGGAGCTGGAAGGCAACCTCATCGTGGGCTTCCCAGATCCAGAACCCCTGCCCAACGACACACAAGATGTGCCCTACTTCATCGTGGGGGATGACGCCTTCTCCCTCACAACCTACCTCATGAAGCCCTACACCTCCAGACTCCTCACCCATGAAGAGAGGATCTTCAACTACAGGCTGTCCAGGGCAAGGCGGGTGGTGGAGAACACCTTTGGCATCCTGGCCAACAGGTTCCAGGTACTTCTCACCACCATGCAGCATTGCCCAGAGACCGTGAGGAGGATCATGGAAGCTTGCTGCATCCTGCACAATCTCATGAAGCGAAGAAGCAGCGCAACCTCCTGAGACAATGGTGCAACTCCCCAGCTGGAGCAGTGGAGTGGCAAGACAGGATGGTAGATGCTTAATGGATGCTTCCTTCAGCCTGTCTCATCACACCGATGAGATTGGGCCATGTATGTTTGGTTGGCCTACAATGAACAGGGTGTTTAATAAAGAGTTGTGTTTATGTTGACATGTGTGGATAATTATTACATTATTATTGATAATAAAGGGCCATAGGTGTGGCACCTGGGAGGGTGGACCATACAGTCCCACTATGCTTGCACTGGAGGTTTATGTATCCCACAGCTATTACCCATCCCAAAGGTATCCCTGCCCATCCCACTGCTATCTCAACCCATCCCACTGCTATCTTAACCCATCCCACAAGCATGCAAAGGCTTAAACCATTTCTAAAAGTTTCCAGCAAGACTTTATTCAAAAAAAGAAATGAAGCAAGTGTGTCAATCAAAAATAGACTTTAATAACAACAAGCTATAAGACAAAAATGAGTCTCTGGCAGTCCTCTTGGTCGCTCAGTCTCAGGGGTGAAGGGTCCAGGTGCTGTGGAGATGGCTGGTGCTGGAGTGCTTGTCATCAGCTCCTCCAGAAGCAGAAGCAGCAGAAGCGCCAGCCCCAGAAGAGCGAGCCCGTGCTGCAGAAGCCCCAGCAGAACCAGAGTGAGGGCCAGGGGGCGGGATGGTAGCCCTGTCCCTCTTGCAAGGGCTGGCAGCAGATGGCTGAGGCTTCCGCATGGTTGTGGGGTTGCTGGCTGGCAGGGAGGCAGGCACCAAGGCTGGCAGCAAGGCTGGCAGGCAGACATACAGGCAGGGCAGGCAAGGCAGCCAATCCGTCCAGCAGCAGGTCTTTCCTCTGAATAGCGACCTGCTTCCGAGCTGCTTCCGTTATATCCGCGGGGTTGATGCAATGCATCCTCCCCGCATGCGCAATTAATGCCAGGCATCCGCTAGGCTTCCGCTGTGCATCCGCTTCATCCGCTCGGCGTCCGTTCTGCATCCGCTGTATCTGTTCTGTGTCCACTTCGCTGAGCCCCCCCAGAAGCCTAGCGGATGTGCCATCCGCTTCCATCCGCTAGGCTTCCATTCCGCATCCACTTTGCATCCGCCCTGTGTCCTCCCCGCGTCCGTGTTATCTGCTCTGGTTATGCAAATTTTAGCCCCTTTTGAGAGCGGATAACAATGGATGGAACATTTTGCTCGTCCGCTGTGTCCTTTTTGCATCCGTTGGGCAGTGTGACATGGGTTTAACTTTAGTATATAGTGCCAGATTTTTAGTTTTAATATTTTATTTTAGTATCTTTGGTTTTAATATTTTATTGTATAAAAGTGATGTTATATATAGGTTGCAAGCTTCTACAATCTGTTACAAAATGGGTCAATATGTATATTTTATTTATTTATTATTTATAAATGTTACAAATAATACATTTTAAAACAGATGATCAGGATGAGGATAATTTTCATAAACAGTGTTCCATGTTCTCTACTCAAGAGAAAGTATATGGATGCAGAAGTCTATATGCAATTTTAAAACCCCAAGAAATGTATTTTTTTAGGTATTTAATGCTGATCTGAATGTTGACATTTCATGTAATAGACAAGTGAAATAATGCTTTTTTATTGAACAGCATTAGCATCTACTGGGCTTTCAAAAAAAAAGCTACCTGAACCCTTGTTTAGAACAAATTTCTTCCTTCTACACATGCTTGCAATAATTATTTTGATCATTAAATTCAACTCCTCTAGAGCGGCGTTCGCCAACTGGTGGGCTGTGAGAAAATTTTGGTGGACCACAGAGAAATCTCACCCCCCAGACCACCCCCACAAAGCAATTAATCCAGGCTGCGCAGAAACACAAGGCTGCACCACCCACATGGTCCACGGGAACCCTCCCCACCTACTCACTCCTAACCTGGTAACTTGCCTGCTAAATTGCTATTTTTCCCTTTTCTGACCATCATCTGTTCTGCTATGCCGGGAGATTTAGATTAGCTAGGAAGCAAGAAATGGTTGGATTTCTTGCTTTCTAGCTAGTCTTTAGATCTTCGGCTCAGCATAGCCGAACGTCCCTTAGGACTGAAAGTTTGCTTGCAAGTAAATTCAGTGTAGACCCACGGCAAGCAAATTTGAGAGACTGAGCTAGCCGATGGCAGATAGATAGATCACTGAATGATTCTGTGAGCAACTCAATCTGCCTGCTTTGCCTGATTTTGGGTAAAAGTTGCTCTTTTTTATAAAAAAATCAATATTTATATCAATATTTATAATATTTACATACAAGCCTACCAAGCCACACCCACAAATTAGGCCACACCTACAGAACTGGTTAGTGGTCCCTGGGATCTAAAATTATGAGTTTGGTGGTCCCTGAGGTCCAAAAGGTTGGCGACCCCTGCTCTAGAGTATACCAGATTGGCAAAGGCTAATATAGTCAACACTGAATGAGATGAATAGGCTGATATAAAATAACTTTATATATTCTTTGAAATAGTCCATATTTCAAATCCTTTCTAATCGTCATCAATATACCTAGGGACTACTGTTTCTTGGCACTCACCTAGTTCTCTCCCTCTGTTACAAAAACACTCTTATAAAATATAATACAATTACAGATCACAAAGACAAAAAACAAAAGAAACCCACAAGCAAACACAATATGTACTCAAATATTGGCTTGCATTAAATTGACTAATACGAGTAAATTAATTTGTTCTGACATAATTTGACAGGAAGCACAATGGCATGTCTCTCTTCAAAGACATATTCCAGTGACTAAGACTTGCTTGTGTTTTTATGTTGATATAATATTTCATCTTTATTATATTTGCTTAGGACTTACTGTTTAGGAAGTGGGGAAACCCCCTATGGGGTGTTAATTTAGCCCACAGTCTGGTCATTAAAAGCTTTCAACTATCACAGTTTCTACTGTCATTTATATCTTCAAAAGGTGAACCAGAATGATGTCAACAAGAAGAAAAGAGGAAAGTAAGAGCTGTCTATATAACCACAATTATTATTTTAGAATTTTTTCTTTCTTTAATCTTTATTGCCCAAGTGAGACTGAACACACAAGGAATTTGTCTATCCCTAATTACCACTGATATATCTTATGGGAAGTTCAACAGTTAGATCTATCATTCTTCCTGATAGAATATGACGCACTTGATTCCAACATTGGTATCATCAGAATACATGGCTTCCTATGCCAGAAAATGTAGCTTTGTTCCAAACCACAAACTTTCAGCAACAATGTGGGTAAGAAATTCGATAAAAAGAGATGATGACAGGAACATTGATGGGGGTTGATAAAAGTCAAAACAGTGGGCACAACTATGTGATTGCAATTCCACTTTTTTTTAACTTGTGACTGAGAAAAGAAAATGGAACTTTGGTGGGAGGTTACGTGTGCGTGAGGTATTTGTGTGGATATACATACATAAGATATACACACACCATACATAAAAGCACAGGACCAAGAAATTTTACTTTGTTTGCCATATTAGTGCTGAGACTGGGTTATTATATTCCAGTTAAGATTTTCAGTCTTCCTGACATGTTAACAGCCAGAGATCAGTACATTCAAAGAACAAGAAAGGAGGGAGTGGATAGAAATGTTCCTCATCTACTGCAAAATCTGCTGAAGGTTCTTTAAAGTCAATCACCAAATAATTTTTAAGTTTCAATTGCTTAATAGTAGAACCAAAAGAAGTGCCAACCTGACTATTTTGTATTACTATACTGAAGGGAAGAAAGTTGAGAGCTGGAATGATTTTGATATTTACTTGATTTTGAAGTAGATTGTCATGGAGAAAATCTATCAATGTGGTTGCTAAAAATCAAAACCTAGCTGATTGCACATAATCAATTTATTTGATAAAATACAGTAGCTTTGAAGCTCAATTCAACATTTGAAATTTGGGGGATTTTTAAAAGTACTTAAAAGTTGCACCTTATATATACATTATAGCTATAGATTGTACAGTGTTATTTACAAAATTAAAATTCTGAGAAACCTGAGATCTACCCAACATAATATGCATTTTATATCATACATTAGTTTTTCCCAACATCTTGAGTAATTAATTCATATTTACCTATGTTTTTCTAATTTGATTTTTAAACTAATCTTCTATCATCTTTTCCCCAAGACCTCCTTTTCAGCTCATTATTGTAAGAGTTTTGACTTTGCCATTCCCTGTATCTTTTAAGCATATCATCCTTGCTTTTACTGTCTGGCATAATTTGATTCCTTGACTGATTCTTTCTGGATGATGAATTCTGACATTAAGACTGATTCATTCATCAGTTTCGTTATTATCTAATTTATATCAACTAAATGTATCTAATAGTCCTCCATCCTGCAAAGGGGTGTATATGGAATCATGACAAATGAATTATGATTGAATCATGAAAAAAATTACAAAAACAATCTACATCTGACATTGGGTCAACCAATGATAGGTTATATAAATGCTCCAGAATTTCCTTTTCTTTTAAACATATTATTGCTTTATGTTCCATCCAGGTCAGCCTCTATTATTTTTAAATCCCCTAATGCCAAAATTTGTTGCCAATAAGTTTGATTATTATGTGTGGGATAAACAGTCTTAAAAAAAGTATTTTATAGAATTCCTTAGTACTCAGAATGATCTCTCAGTTATATTTGGTGATGTTTTCCTTATGGCAATTTTATTCCAAGAATATAAAATCAAATCTGGTTTGGATGATATATAAATAATACATTAATATATAGCAATAGCACTTAGATATACATACCATTTCATAGTGCTTTACATATCTCTCTAAGTGGTTTATAGAGTCAGCATATTGCCCCAACAATCTGGGTTTTCATTTTACCAACTTCAGAAGGATGGAAAGCTGAGTCAACCTTGAGCTGGTCATTTATTTATTTGAATTTGTGAAAGAAAAATGTGAACAAGACTAAAAATACAATGACAGGGACAATAGGCATGTTAGTGCACTTATGCATGCCCCCTCTAAGGTCAGAATCGAACTGCTGGCAATCAGCAGAATTAGCCTGCAATACTGCATTTTAACCATTGTGCTACTACGGCTCCTATATATGACTTAAGCATATAATTTTAATAATTTACATTTTCCCTATCGTTATTATTTCAGTACATTACAAATGCTCTATTTTCCATTTCCTATCAGTTGCTCTTCAGTGTGCCTTTCTTATGCTATTACCAAAACCATATGAAAAACTCTCATTCCATTTCAAAGTTTCATTTTTTAAAAAAGTCATTTTAATAATGACTGCATTTTTCTCATCCTTCACCCTAGTCATTTAATCATCTCATTGTGAAATTGTCTATAATGTGCTTCTAATGAGAGCTCCATTAATTTCCAAAGCTGGGCTCTCTTAAAAGTTTTGACACCTCTGTCAAGCAGAAGAGTGTTCTGAAAACGAGATGTGAAAGAGAAAGGTAGAAATTGCTACCATATTACTTAAATGAAGCTACCTTAACGTGAGTACATTAAAAGCAGAGATGGAACATATTATGTTACAGCAAAAATGCATATATAATCTCAGATGTGAAGAGAAACAACCGATGATTCTTTGAAGTTATCTTCATACATATTAAGAACAAATGCATAAGAAGTTGCCCTGGATTTGAAATTAGGAAAAAGACAATTCTGCTTTTAATTTTACAGTAGTTCCCATTTCTATGGAAATAGGCATTCATCCTTCAAAAATCATATATTGCCTGATTTTATGTGTTTCTGTTGCAAATGCCTACATTCCATTCTTTATTTTTATCATTTTCTGACTAACTTATATTATCCTATCAAAATCCATGCTTTTTAATGGAATCTAGCTTTTTCATATGATATGCTAACATTTTTTAAATGCAATGTTTTCTAATCCTATGCACTTTCTTTCTAACCTGTGTTTTAACCACCAGAAATATCAAAAATACCATATTTTTATTTTTCCTCTACCATTTCTGGCTGGCAATTTTTCAAGAACAGTTTTATCTGTATTTCTACAAATATGTAAACATATATGATTTCAGGATTGGTTTTCAATTATACTAGTTTATATCTTATTACACATTTATCTGCTTGCTGTAATCCACCTGCAGTATTTTACTCTACTTTTCTTAAAGGTAAGTAAGATATGCCCTCCTAAAGGAGATCTTTAAAGAGTTCTTATCAATGAGTGGCATATACATTTAATAAATAAATAAATAAACTTCATTACACACTTCATTACAACTTTATTAAAAAGTTCAATTTGCTTCTATGTGTATGTACTGTGTGTATATATTAAATGATATGTTTGTGTGCATGTATGTGTGTGTATCTCTATATATAAAAGCGAAATACCACTCACGCACCATCACAAAATCTCTAGAACCATAATGCCTACAAACTGAAATTTGGCATGTATGTTCCTCTTGGTTTCTAGGTGCTCACTAAGAAAGGATTTTTCAAAATGACCATCAGAGCATTAATATTTCATATATTATTATTAACATGCTCTGATGCTGAGGAGCTCTACTCCCCCTCTCCACCTGAAAATAAATCTGTTCCAAATGCAAAACACAAGCAGAGGAGTTTCAGTTTCACTTTTAGTTTCACAGCACCAAGTAGCTTTAGTACAGTACAGTTGAGCTAAGCCACACCTAGGCTCCTTGCTGTCTCCTTCTTGCTCACACAGCAAACATTTATTTCAGTTTCCTCAACTCTCTCACACATAGACAGGATGCTAGCCAGATGAATACCAATGAATGCTGGTAGGCAGAGGTAGAAAGTTTTTTCCTTTATTTTCCTTCCTAAAAACTAAGCCCAGCAACATAGTTTCGTAGTGAAGCACGGATATTGGGCAAGTATATATTTAGAGAAAGAATTTGAGCAGAATGGTCAAGGAATCAAAAGACTGAATAAATCATTTCCTAGAAAACTTGTGATGACAAATGCAACATATAAAATATTACAAAATATATGAAATATCTCCATGTCTTGGAAAGATAGTGAAAAACCTATATCATCAATGTTTTCACTCATTCAATAGGCACTCTGTTGCCTTGCTTCCCCACTGCATTCCTTATATCTGCTTTGCAGAATTCTCAGATGCGGCCTACTGCCCTTCAGAAACCCAGGTGATTATTTTATTTATTATTCACTTTATTAAAATTGAGTTTGCCTAACTCTATTTTATAATCTTAACAAAAAATTAAATGACAGGAAAACTAATCAAAATGATAAAAAAATGAAAACGTGTTTATGAGAAAATAGCTGATTTCAAGGAGACAGTAGTTACTGCTTTCGTTTGTTTGCCTGTATTACTTACTTAGTTTATTGATTAGCCCTTGTGCCATATCAAAGTGCAGCATTCCAGACACAAATTATTGCTAAAATCTGATAAATTTAAAATGGAATTGGATAAAATACAATTTAAAAGGAAATTGGAATAAAATAATTTAAAAGGAAATTGGAATAAAATACAACAATTTAATATAAAGCTAAATAAAATATGATAAAATTATATTTTGGTATCACCCCTAAAATCAGTTCCACATATGCCAATCTCAATTACTTTTGCTACTTTTCTTCTATTTATTTATTTTATGTGCAATTAAACAAAGCACTGGTGTTAAGAATTCTTTACTCAGGAAACTGCATGGCTATAGGTAAGTCATCACTTTTACTGTTACATCTCCTTCAGCTAAACTAAGTTATGCAGTAAAACTTTAAAAAGCTTCGGGTATCAAGGATTCTTGTTCCTAATAATTTCCAAGATGTAAACTGCAGTTTCACATTTAACAATGAATGCTTTCTTTTAAATAGTTTATCCCAGCTGTCATTTCTACCTCTCTGGCTTAATTTCTCTTCTTTTTCTTCTTCTTTAGATATCTTGAGTAGTTTTTCCTTATCTACTATTTCCAGGAGAACTGCCAATGAAATCTCATTTCCATCAGACAACCAGCTTTTTTTCTGTTGCAATTCAGGCAAGGGACTACTAAAGTAAACAGAATAAGGCTCAGGAAAAGGTTGGGAGGCAGAATGCAAAGACCACTCAGATTCAGATATCAAAATGGCTCATAATATCAGTGCTTTACAAACAGAGCTTGAGTACACCTGAGTTGCATAGTAATAGAATAAAGCTTTAGTCTGAATTTAAATTTTATTGTGGGTTTGAATGATATGATGTAAGCCCTGAGTTTAAGACCCAGGTTTTTAATATCACTTTTTCTTCTTACTTTTAATATGTTTAGTTAATGTGAAACAGATATGAGAAATGCACCTGGCTTGCATTAATGCATCCTTCCTCCCAGACCATATAATGGCTAAGAGACAAAGATACTGTCCCACACAGATGACTGCATTCCACACAATAAACAATTCAACTAATCAAAAACATTCTTTTAATGTGGTCATTCTGTTGAGAACTCATCAGAACCAGGCACTGTACTTCTATAGCAAAAGATAATGTGAAAAAATAAATCGTATCCTGAGGAGGATTCGAACAGTACTTCCTTCTGATCCACAGCTGAACATGAACTCTCTTTGCACATTTTAAGAATCCTTTTTTTGAGAAACCCCTCATCATGAAGCCAGCCAATAAAAGAATACTATCGTACTATTGATCTTTTCCATATTGTGCTAAAGCAAAATAACGGATCAGTCAGTTATTTTAGGTAATAATAAAATGAGAGGTCATAATTATGCAGAAATAATGACCTTAATTTTATCTACCCTAAACTCAATTTTAATTTACATTGTTTCAGTTTTACATTACTTGTGAGAACAAAGCCCTTAACTTATACAAGTCATTTCGGAGCTGAAATTCTGATCAAATTCAATATATGGAGGTAGCTATTTACAATGAAATGAAATCCTTACTTCCCTTTTGGAGATACACTATATCTTTGAACTATATTGTATTTCAAATACATTACAAAATGACAAATATTTTCTGAGAGAGGTAGCATGAAACACAATAGTCCCTAACACAATCATGATTCATTAAATAAAATTTAAAAACAAAAACATTTTTTGCTGCACTATTTTTTATCAAACATAACATTTTACTTATTGCTATTTTTCTTGTTGTATTGTTATTTGTATTGTTGTATTGCCCAATTACTTGTGGTGGTGAAATTATTGCCACATAAAGCATGCAATTCTTGTATAAGAATCTCACATAATTCTAAATAAAAATGTACACTTCTCTTCCAGAATAACCAGGAAGACACACACATACACACACCAAAGGGAATAGCACAACTAAACACAGACAGACACACACACATACACACCAAAGGGAATACCATAACTGAATAGAAATATTACAATATTACAATGATATAAAAATGAATGATATAATCCACCATATTCTGAACCATTATCTGAACTAATGCCAAGAGAATAGTTTATACCCATTTTGTGAAATATATTTCTGCCTTCTATGAATCTGAACTTCAATTTTTTAGTAAATAGATTCCTGAAAATTATAGGAAAGAAGCAATTTTCACATGTCTGTTTTGCCATTAATGGATTTTTAAGCTGTCATATGTGGTCTTTTAACACCTTACCTTCTCTTTCTTCCCACATGTATGCCCCACCTTAAATGTACAAGTTCAAAAGATTTCCTCATTTCAAAAACCCCCATTTCTTCTTCTCTTACTCATAATAGTATTTTCAGCAATATCATTATCTTCTTTCTGACAATCTTTTATCAATTTATATAAACACCAGATAAGTTAGTTGACTGCAATCCTGTCAATAACACAGAATGAAACATGAATTTGATCAAAAACAGCCAGTGTAATGGATTCAATAGATACATCAATCTTTGTCTCTCATTATTAGACCTAGGGACTTTTACAGTTCAATTTTATCTGTGGGTGTACACTATAATAAAGCACAGGCTTTCTTTTCTTCATTCTGCTACATATCCGTTGACATAATTGTTATATCTTGTTCCAAGAAAGCCAAATCCTACACTTCCTGCAATTCTCATACATGAACTTTGAAATCTCAGAAGGCCTATTTCCCAAGAAGATATAACTGATGGGTAGGAAAACAGGCCGAGATGAATATACCACAATTTGCAAAACAATCCTGCTTTTGTCGTTTGCAGAACAGACATACAATGGGTCTTTTAAGATACAAGAAGAAATGGGGAGGGGGGGGAAACATTCAAGCAATTGATGAAATCTCCCCCCAAAATAAATAAAATGCACACCATTAAGAAGTATCCACACTACCACCTTGTGGAATTTTCTTGCAAGAACACCTGTTTTTTCCCATCACCTCCCCCTACCCAAAAGTAGAAAAGTTTCTATTTTATATAGTATTTTCCTGTTTTTCTACATAGTATTTTCTTATTTTCATACACATATACCATACACTATACACAGTTGTCCACAGTACCTGAGAAGACAAAAGGTATCTCATGTAGACTCTCAGAATCTTGTACATGCCTACAGGTCAGAAAATTAATGGGGCCTTTTGTTGAAATACCTAACTTCTACCACCTTAAATATTGAAAGTTGAAATTAACCAGGCACTGACCATAGCCACTTTCCAGTGAATTTCTCCCAGCAGTCCAAAAATATTTCAAGCAAAACATAATCCAGGAAAGAACATCTCTAGTAACTGAACTAGCAACTGAGCAGCAATTCAAGATTAGAACAGTAAGAACAAAAATTCAAAAGAATTTTTATCTTGTACCTTCAAAACATTGCTTAATCTCCTATTTAAATCCTAAAATAGATATTCTTAAAATTCAGGCAAAATCTATCAAGCAGGGCCAAAATTGTTGTGATAAAAGGGTACCTATGGACTGGGGAGTGAGGTTCATTTGACTTTGGGCCATAGCTTCAATACTGACAGCTGTGATTACTAGGGAAATGGTTGCAAAGTGTGGTTAAGTAAATGGAAAAACAACTTGGAGCAGAGAGGCATTTTGTAAAATGGAAACACTGAAATTGGGTATTTGGACATTGGTGATGGATAAAGAATACTGTCCATCATTGGAAAAGCTAGATAATTTTATGACAAGTTGGACCTGGTATAGTGTGAGGGACAAGACAGCTGCAGCTGCTCAACCTTTCCAGAGCATCTGAATGCCAGAGTTAGCAGCCTATACTGGAGACCTGGCAGCATCTGGAACTTTCAAGCCCCTGCAGTGATTTCGGGGGGGGGGGGGTGGAAAGGAGATGAAGCCATCCCTCCCCCCACCCCCAATTAGGATCATCCTTTCCTTAAACATCCTTCTAGGCCTTGGAAGCTGAACAAGAGACTGAGGGTAAAATGGTAATTTTGCAAAGGATGGGAGAGGGAGACTAACACGTTAGGCTGCCGATCTTATGACCCCCTTCACGGGTGGCTGCAGAAGGGACAGTTCATCATTCACAACACCCTGCAGACCAAAAGGGAGGGGTGCATAGGAAAAGGAAAGCAGCTGCAGTGCAGTGAAGGAAGAGGTGGATGAAAAGGGTAGAAGCAGCATGAAAGGGTCGAGCATTAAAGGCAGGCTAGGCTGTTCGACCACTTGACTCTTAGTTCTAGGCTTGCTAACTTTCCACTGGAGAGTCGAGCCTAAGCAACCCTAATCAACCATTCCAGCCCAAAGCGGAGTTTTCTTGCTCCCCTTCCCCACCACGAGAAGATACAGAGAATCCAAACGCAGAAAGACTCACTTTTGGGGCATACGGCGTATCTAGCAATCCTTTTGTCCTCCCCCCCCCCCATCTCCACCCCCGCTCCAGCTTCTCCTCCCGCTCCCTTTTTCAAAGCTATTTCCGTTGTTCTTCCCATCTAATTCAGCCTCTCTTTTCAGATAAACAAGTAATAAATAAGGAGGAAACCCACCCCGAAATGCCAGTCCGTAAATCACGTGTGCTTTCTCGTCTATTAAAAAGAAAAAGAACACCAAGCAGCCTCCGGAGATGGGAAAGGGGGGGGGGGGGAGAGAGGATGAGGACCCGCTTAATGGTTCCAGAGAGCCCCTAATCCCTCCCCATTCTAGCGGGGGAGGGCTAAAAGCAACGCTCCGGCCGCCTGTTTTGCATTTCTCCCCACCTCCATTCCCCCGCTCGGTTCCCAGGAACAACCCCTGAGGTCCAGCTTCCCTGCATAATCTCCGGGAAGCGGCGGCGACGGCACTTTCTCCCACTCTCTCTGCCCTCCGTACTGCAGATCTCACCCCCCCCCTCCCCCCGCGGCTGCACTGCATTTCTCCAAGAGGCAGAACTACTTTGTAAACATCTCACATAGAGCCCCAAGCTTCGCCAAAGAGCTGACTGCAGCAAAGTGGTCCCCACCTTCCAAATCAGGGTCCAGGATGTGTGGATGCCTAAGTGTGGGCGATTAGGAGCGTGCGTGCAAAGAGAGGGCGGTGATGTATGGTGGTGGTGGAGGGAAAGAAATCCTCTAACGGTAGTGGTGGTGGTGGTGGAAAGATGAGGGCGAGAGGAGGAAAAGAAAAGTCTTTGCCCGGCACCCCCACCCCCGCCCCCCGCTCCCAATTCTAAGGTGGCAAAGCAGCGGGGGCTGGAAGCGCGCAAAAATGACTGCAGCAAAGCAATACCTCTATGGAGTATCGGCTGCAAACCAAAAAACAAGGCGGAGAGAAGGGAAAAGACTTCGAGATGCACCTACCTTCGCCGAAAGAACTGCTGCTGGAGACGGACCTTTCAGCGGATTTCTTCCCGGCGAATTTGGTCGGAATCTCTCACACCGCTGGAATGAGCGGAGTTCGGCGTCTCTGTCCCCCACCCATCCCTTCTCCGCGTCCGCGAAATCCAACCCGAAGGATCGTTCTCGTCCGGAGGAATGCAACAGCCCCCTCGGAAGCAGGAAAGGAGGGCGGGTGGGGGGTGGGGGGAAATGAGAAGAGCGGCGATCAAACAAACAACGCGCACCCACGCACCCCGCAAAACCTGGCCTCCACACTAAAGGCTTGAAATAACCCGTTTCAAGCTCCTCGCTGCCAATGACCTACATTCAAAGGAGAAAAAAAAACAGCACAAGCCGCGCGGGAAGAAGGCGAGTTGGGTCTCTGAGTAAAGAGGTCGGATCGCCGATGCGGGGAAGACAGCGGTAGTAGGGAGGAGGGAGGGAGGGAGAGCGCGCGAGAGACTGCTCGGCTAGGAGAAGCGAGATTGAGCAGGGAGAGGGTCCAGGCTGTACCAGTCTCTCTCCTTCTGCTATTGGACCAAACTGAATGAAATTTACAAAGCCAGCAGCCAATAGATCTCCTCAGTCTGGCCCATCGCTACAGAAACCAGATCGACATCTACAAGCCGAGGCGAAGAGCCTCTCATCCTCAACCCAAACCAGCCGGAAGAGCATTAGCCGGGTTGTCTGGAGGGCTGAGTAGGTGGGCATTTGTACACGCGTTGAAACGGAAAGGTAAAGAAAAGCACCTGTTACTGTCCTGAAACATTTCTGGTTTGACTGGCGCGCGCGCGCCCACCCACCCATTAGGGCAACCCATTAGGGCTTCTTCAAAAATGGTCTCTTCCACGGCAGCAATGCCTACCGGCTGAAATAAACTTGCTCAAACAGTAAGCCATTCTGGAACTGGAAAACAGATTTTAAAAAAAAAACAAAACAAAACACATGCTGTTCTCTGAGCAGCATCTCCGGGATTTCAAGGAGGCATTGTTGGAATCGCTGGAGGTTGATGGTGGGACTGTAAAACATGTACTATGTCATTGATCTCTGTCCCCACCCATTGCTTTGACATTGTGTCTTATTTTTTTCTCTATTCCACACCTCACAAATGGGAAGTCCGAACGTGGTTTCCTTAAGCAAAAAGTGGTGGGTTTCCACATGCTTGTTCCACTCCAATGCGGATCAAAGTTTCATTCTGAAAAGCAAGTAGAAAACATGATTTCTTTTAAATGCTGCAATAAGTTTCACAAAAGGCTGCAAATCAGTAAACTTTATTTGTTCCATTGTTTGTACCAGTGGAACGACAACATGGGTTATAGTGATTCTACATGGAATTTATTCCTTGCTGTGGCAAGGAAAAAAAAAAACTGCCAGTATAATCTGTCCTACTCATTATCATTACTCACCTCTGTGTTTTGCTGCCAGATGGTGTTTTGCAGTACAGAAAAGATCAGGATAAGGATGCTTAAAATCATGGCCTGTGTCATGCATATAATCAATAAAATTGGGGTTGCTAAGCTGCTCTAACACTCTGTGTATGTGTGTATGTATTATTTAGGTCTCTTCTAAAACCAAATTTTCGACTTATGCCTTTATACCACTGAAGCTTCTTTATCACTTTAAAAGTATCTAAAATTGATCAGGGAATATGCTGTGACTTTGGGTAGCTATCCATCAGGCTGCACATAACTTGAGACATCTGTCATGAGCGTGACTGTTAAGTGAAACATTACAGATAATTATCAAAGGTGCAACCCTTTGGAGGTTGCCTTGATGGTTTGGAAATAATAGGAACGGCAGTCCTCAAGGACACTGGGATTGTTCAGTAAAGATCACCATAACTACTGAACCCTATGAAAATAAGGCCATTCTGAAGTTAACATAGAGACCCAGGATAATTGATCCTTGTTTTTTGTGAGGAATCATGAAACAGAAAACTGTAATAAATGTAGGAATCCCTACATATGACACACCTGGGAAGAAAAAGGATAATGTGTATCGTTCAGATTTGTTTAAATATTCATTTCTGTCTACCTATTTATTTCACACTGCAAAGCTGTATAAAAATGATTTATACCAAATCACATCAAACACAGATTTTATGATCTTATTTTAAAGTGTTGAAACAACACTTTATTATTTCAGTAATATTTTTTTATTTCAGTAATATTTCAGTAATATTATTATTTCAGTAATATTTTTAATTATTAATATTAAAACTATTAGAATAATATTTTAAACGATATTTCTAAGTAGGCCCATACTTTCTTTCTTAGAATTTGAAAGTGGATGCAATAGAGAAGTTAAAAGTTGAATTATCTGACTAAATGTTCTAGTACAAGCATCACATTAATTATTTTTAAACAAAAATAGACTACTTTTGAGGGCAGAACCTCAGAGGTAATTCATAATAGACCTATCATGACTATTCTGCAATGGATTTTGAATTTGCTTCATCTTGAAAATGGTATCATTGGGAAATAATTGAAGAATTTCACATATTGATTTTTTTCTGAAACCACTAGAGACATCTAGGATGACATAAAAAAAAAAACATAGTCACGTTTTTTAAATCAATTTAAGTTTACACAAGAAATTTAATTGGTACCATGCACCTTCATAATCTCAATCTTTCTCCAGTCTCATGTATCCTTATCTCATAGCAACCTATGAGTGAAACAACCTTAAATCATCATGAAACATTAAACTAAGCTGTACTCAAAAAACCAAATGTAAAACCATAAAATAATGAAGGATACAGAATATATGGTTATTTCTGATTTTATCAATTTCCCCATATTTGTCAATTTCAAGCTGACAAATTAACAAATTTAAAAATCTGTTTCAAAATACTTCTCAGTTCAGTAGTAGATCAAGTTGCATAACAGCTAATCAATTTTACTTATTCTGCTGTATAGCATCTAGGTAGTGTTAAGACTCTTCAGTGGTCCTATTTTCTGGGACTATTTTTTCCATATATCAATATATCTTTATTTCACATTATTTTAATCTAGTGATGGAAGATGAGGGGAGGGGAAGCTAAAGCAGCTTAAAGAAGCCCAGGAAAAGTCCCAGAGTCAGATTCATCCCATTCACGCTGCAGTGACCTGTAAGTGAATGTTTTACTTACTGTCTGGTGAAACCTTGAAAGGAGAACAACAGTAAGGAGAAATCACCTTATCTATCCTATTTGGCAGTGACTTGTAACAAAAGCAATAGAAGCAGAACATCAGCTGAATGATATATAATAAAATTTTGCACTGACTCAAGGTTGGGTGTATGCACTTTAATTCAACAGAACAAAAAAATCCATAAATGAAAATTATGATCAAAGATCCTAAATTATGTTAAAAAGGTTTGTCACCTAGTGACTAATTGTTGAGTATTGCTTGGTACTTTCTTGCTTATGTTATCAAATACACCTTCATTTACTCTAAGCTTCAGAGACAGCCTAGAAGTTACAGGTTTTCTTCTGTTGTGATTGTTCTCTCTGCCATGGACACATAGCCATATGGGCTTGAATTTTCTTTAATGGTGCTGCTGCTAAAACCCCAACAATGAATGAAACCCGTTCATGTTATAGCTGTTCCTCCTGGCCCATTAGGAATAGATTGATCAGTTTTCTATGGGAAGAGTAATACTGTATCAGATACCAAATAATGATTTATGTGAGAAGAGAGTCATTAGTCTTACAAGCTTCTTCATATTGCAGCTGGGAAATCTTAGAACAAAGAAATATGTCTATTGAAGACATGATGTAATAAATATTGTACATTATTCCCTTTTTAAAAGTCTGCAAAAAAATAAATAAATCAAACCACAGGCTTGGACGAAAGAAATTCCACATATGTTTGACATCAAAAATTCAGTGCTAATTTTAGAAATCTATGCTATTTATTTATTTATGTTTTTATTTAATCAACTTATATGGCCATTCATCTCACATGGTTTATGATAAAATGGATAAAACACATAATTAAAAAAAGAACCTCACAGCAGAATCATTTTAAAAAATCACAGTTAACTTAAACTAGAGATTATGTCTACAAGGCCTCAAGCTTAGACACAAAACCAAGTTCTCAAAGACTTCCAAATGGCCATGAGGCTCAGGGATAACCTGATCATCAGAGGGATGATTTTTCAAGCAATACAGGTCAACTATCATAGGGAAATTTTATTATTATTATTATTATTATTATTACAAAGTAGCAAGTTAAAAAATTAAACTCTTTCTCTGTGGTCTATTATTTTTTGGGGAAAAGAGACTGTTAGGCAGGACAGGGATTCTTTTTTTAAAAAATAAAGTTTTATTTGGGTTTTCACACATACAAAATACAAGTAAAACATCTTTTTTGAAAATAGCATGGTCCCGAGTTGAACTTCTTTATACAAACACAAAATTCAATTTCATGCTCCTTTTTGTGTTCTATTCCATATCTTATATGATTCTACATTTTCTATATAGTTTTTCCCCTCTTTTAATTTTCTCAATTTTATTTTGATTTTCTCATCTCATCTCAATTCAAATCATTATATTTATACTTTTGTCTGTTCTGTTTCAATTTCATATTATCTTTTCTCATTAAACAAATTTTCTCCTGTAGTTACTAATTGGAGTATGACACCTTTATATCTTTTAATTACTTCCATTCAACTCTTATTTAAACTTCAATATATACCCTAAGTTTATGACCTTCAATATAATACATAATACATAACTTCCAATTGAATTCTGCTTGGTACATTCTTATAATACACACTATATTTTTTTTAAAAAAGATTATAAATATATGTAATTATAAACCCTCATTCCATTCCAATTCAGTTCTATCATTAATAATCATTAAAATCTTTACATTTAACACTTCTTTTCAATTAAATATCATACTTCCTTGAAGACACATATAATCTCCATAATTAATTTTTCATTTATTTCTCTTCAATTATGTTTTGTAAATCATTATTCATTTTGTAACATTTGTTTATTGACAAGCATTCCACTGAATTACAATAGCTATTTTATCAAACATTTTAATCATACATTGTTTCATATTTTCTAAAATTATTAGTTTCTAATATAACAATACTATCTTATGTACCTTTGTAGAATCCCTTTTTCCATTAAATTTTCACCCATTATCTCTAAATAGGCCCTGTTTCTCTATATTTTGTTTCTGTCCTTTATAACTTCTTTTCCTTTCTTTCTTCCTTCTCATCTTCTCCCTCCCCTTTTTACCCCCTTGTCTCCCTACTTCTAATTCTCTCTTCTGCATTTCCCTCTTCTGTTGCTTTCTGATTTTATACTTATTTTTCACTCTATTTTTTTTGAGTTGTTTTTCCAAATTAAACTTTCCATTCTCTTTCCCCACTTTCTTTTTTTTCCCCACCTAAGATTACTTGTTCATTAAAGATGGCTTCTTCTTTGTCTCAATCTTCTTGTTCCGCAGGCATTTCTTGTTGTTTCTCATAATTCCAAATCTCCATTTCTAAAGATTGAAATACGAAGCCAAAAGAACCTCTCCCTTCTTGTGCATCTTCTTTGTACTTTTTAAGTTCCATTTTCAGTTCTTCTAAAAGTGGAGCCATTTTAAACAGTTTTAAACAACCACCCGATTGATTTTAATCATTCAAATACAATACCCAAAAATCCAGAAATCATCAAGTAACCGGATCTATGTCTGCTGCTGTTTTGGCCCACCCTCTCACCTGGGCTCTCACCTGACCTTTATTTCCTGCTTTTTCAACCACAGCTGCTTTGCATGACACAGCTGCAGTTGAAAAAGCAGGAAAAAAGGGCTTTTCCAACCGCTGTGCACTTGCACGCAGCACTGCTCAGCTGTCTGGGCAGTTCAGCAGGTCATAAATTGCACTTGCACAACTCGTGTGATGCATAGCGATAGAACCTGTAGTTATACTGGTCAGATCCCATCCCTGCTGTTAGGTCTGCCATCTTTGGTTTGGTGCCTTGCTGCATCCTGCCATCAAAGACTAGGGGGAAAGGGACATAGGGAGGTTGGGGGGGGGGGAAGGAATGAATAAATGGTCTATAAACCTGTGTCATTATTTGATGGTAAATAGGGATGGGGAAAATAGCAGTTCAATGAAGAATAGAGATGTTCAGAAACAGTTTGTGCCAGCACTCTAGGCCATGCACTCTGAGAAGGAATGTGTATTAACCAAACATCTCAGCATTCCCAAAACATCGAGGCAGATCTCATTGGCTAAAGAAAACTGGTCATGGGGGGGGGGGGGGGGGGGGGGGGGGGGGGAGCCTGGGATGGGGAAATCCTTCTGTATCTTTTCAGGTGGGAAAATTAGCCTGACTTTACTGTAGCCAGCATCTTTTAGTAAAAGTACCTATCACTTCAACCAAATGAAGTTGAGACTCTTTCTTAAGAGCTCAAACTGGGGCAGCTCTGACATTAGGCTAAATTTCCTGTGCTTAGACATTGTTTATTCTAAAGTTTTAGTTCCTAATTTTGTTTTCCCTATCTAATCACTAACCAGTAACTAACCACTAGTTTTGCTTGGCTATTCTTCCAAGGTCTGAATGGGGTGGGTGGTTGACTTTTTTTTCCCATTTCCTCTATCTCACCTTCATTCCTGGCAGTCACCTCCCTTGTAGATTGCCTCTGCCACCACTACCAATTCTGCATTGAGGCTGCAATTCCTGACCTGGTTTATGATTGCTAGTCTGGCTACTCCCAGATTATTGGCTAGTGTGATGCTTGGTTGCTGCATTGACTGTTTCTGTACTGGACAATTCAGCCATTGACTTTCATCGTCATTCTTTCCTTCTTGTTAGATGAATTATACATTGTTTTTCTGATTACATTGGTCCTCGTTTTGCCAACTTTCCTCTTTGTAGGTCCTGTTTCCAAGTTCTGCTGAATACATCTGACCTCTCCTTGGGATTTGTCAGAAACATATTGAAGAACAATATAGTTTTGAATAGAATAGAATAGAATTAGAATAGAATTAGAATAGAATAGATTAGAATAGAATAGAATAGAATAGAATAGAATAGAATAGAATAGAATA
>BLBF01000017.1:39394889-39418026 GCA_015471245.1 Laticauda colubrina
AATAGAATAGAATAGAATAGAATAGAATAGAATAGAATAGAATAGAACAGAACACATTATTGGCCAAATGTTATTTGACACATAAGGAATTCATCTCCAGTGCAAAAGCCCTCAGCGTACATGCATCCAAAAGGAATTACTTGGCTTATTGCACTGGGACTCAACACTTAACAATATAATTAGATAGGTTGTGTCTTTGGCCTCTTCTCCTGATGAACCGCTGCCATTATCCAGCCACTTGCTCTGCTGCCCTATCCTGGTAAAAGACTGACTGGCTTTACCTTGCATCCTTAATAGATATACATGTAAAATGAGTCCGCCATATGAGTTTTTCATCTCCCAGTGGGCCTGTCACACTTTTTCTTTGTGTTAATATGCCAAATTTCTGGATCATGAACATGAATGAATGTTCATGATACAGAAATTTGGCATATTAACACAAAGAAAAAGCTTTAATTCTTCTGTTACTGAAGAATTATGCTCCACTATTGTTAGGTGAATCTTAATAACAACATTCACAACATTATAAAATGTAAGCAGTGGGGCATACGTTGAGATTTGTTATATATTTCTGAAAGTGTCATCCTAATTATATTCATAGTGCAAAATAACAAATATTTTATGCAGTTCATTTAAAAAGGAGTGCTCCCAGTTGTGATATTAATCTTTCAAGATATTGCACTGTACCAAAAGCTCAAGAAGAATTCAGTGGGATTAATTCCTAAAATTGCTTCTACCTTTTTTGGACCTGTTTTCAATGATTATCAATAATTATTTTATGTAATGTCCATGGTATATTTGTTTTTGACCAAGAGGCTTTTGCTTTTATTCAGTTTTACACCTAAAACCTTGGTTGCTAGAAGTTTAGATAATCTCTAACCAGATTTATCTTCATCCACAATAAGATTTTAAACCAAAATTTTCAGTGAAACAACTTCCAGGGGAGAGTGTAGACATTTTTCTTTGGAACAAATTAAGTATCCTGGAAATGCAAAAAGCTGATCTTTCTTTTTAAAAAAACCCAAATTGTATAATAAGGTGATTAAGTTGACACCATGCAAGTCTGACTGGACCAGCCAAAAGTGCCTCTCTGCACGCAACAGCATCAATAATCAAGCACATGATAGAAAACTGTTATCTGTAGCAATAGCATGAAGGAGGTCTTTTCATGGCTTTATTTAGCCAGATGAGAATTTTCTTCATACACATATGGAAACTGTGCCATTTTCCTTGTGTACTTACACTACTGGGACACATTGGCTCAGAGCTTATTTCAGTCACATTGTTTCTGGCACATGGTCTCTGTTTTTATTTTTTTTTCTTTGGAAAATGTTAGCACTGTAATCATTTTGACTGCACACAAAGCAACTCTTTTTTTTAAGCATTATTTTTATGGGAAACATTTTCAAGTTTCCTGTTTTCAAGTGATTTTTTGTTTTGTTTTTGTGGTTAATTATTTTACATGATTTGGAAACATACCTCTTGAAGCAGAAGATTGTTTATTTGAGAATGCATTTACACTTGAAGTTCTCTAACTCTGTACTGTGCATTAGCTACAAAGTAACCTTGACCATGTAATGTGTTCCTGTCAGGTCTTGTAGGGAATACATTTAGCTGCTGGAATCAGGCAAGCTCTGGAAGCTTTTGTAAACAGATACTGGAAACAGTTGCATCAGCTCCTCTATCCATTTTAAAATATTGCTTTGCAAAGATGCTTCCCATGAAGGTTTTTTTAAAAAACTTTGTTTTCCAGCAAGACAAATGTCTGCAAAATGATCTGCATTCTTACATTTATGCCATCCAGCAATCCTAGTAGAACATTCTGCCCTCTGTACATTGAATATATGTGTAGTCCTCCAACTGTGTTGAAGCTGATTGCTTTAATCATTGGGCAAAGTTTATCGAACTTGGCTTTCTGCCTGCTTTGCCTCTGTAGATTTGTTTGAGTGGCAGGGATTTTTAGCAACTATCTGCAGTCCCATTAAGGTGGTTTGGTCCAGGGCTTGGAACTTGATTGGTTCAGAGTTTCTTATCACTGCCATACTTGCCCCTAAAGTTAAAGCAGTTTCCTCTTCTAGCTTTTAAGATAATGCCTTCTTCAGTGTGCACTAGCCTAAGCATTGCTGCAGTCTCCAAACTCACATGCTTTTTCATTGCTTATAGGAGCTTTAGCAGATTCCTTAGCCTTCTTTGTTAAATTGATGAATTCAGGTCACTTCTTGGATTAGTTTTTCTAAAGGACAATATGCCCATCATTTCCCCCCTAAAATAAGAAAATAATCAACAACATAATGTGGGACAGTAACAAAAATAATAATTAACCTCCTTACCATCTAGTTAATTAATTGTTATTTTTGTAGTCTGATGACATAAATAGGACATGTGCAGGGATCCATAATAAGGGGAAATTTTCTAGGCCTTCTATCTGCTGCACTATCAGCAGGCCTTAGAAATGAGTTCTACTTCATGTTTGTTCTTTGAAAAAATATTTTTCACTTGAACAATAATAAATTACTTGTAAAATCTAAAATATATAAACTGCATATAGTTTTTAAAGTGGTTTTCCCAGGAGAAAACTTCCCAGCTATTTCCTTTCTAGATTCTTGTTATAGACTATTAAAACTATACATTTTCTTTCTCTCTTCTAATGCCAAATGTACATTATATATTTGTGTGTGTGTGTGTGTTTTAGAAATTATTGAACATTATAGTTTCCCCCATCAAATATATTTTGTTAAAATTTCTGATTCTGAACACTGAAAAATTCAGAACCTAGTTAACAATATTTTAAGAAAAGAATGGAGGAATAAGTATAAAGAAATAGATTGTTCTCAAGGTTGACTATAAGACACATGCTTAATGCTTTTTTCTTAAATTGCCACCAGAACTCAGGATTTGCACATAAAAATTGAACTGAAAGTTAACAGTAAGAAACAAAAGGTGAGAAGGTCTTTTACAAAGGCACTGAGAAAACATACTCAAATTTATTTTAGCTCAGGGCATAAGAAGGCCATTAGTAACTGTGTATTGGAGGGGAATATTTGTTCCCTTGCTAACTGTAGTTGAAATTGGGGTGAAATAATAATATTACTTTGAGAATAACATTCCACCACTTTTATCATAACCTTAAGAAAAATGTTTATAGGCAATTTAATAGAGAGGAAGGAGTTTGTTGAACATTTATCTCACCAACGACTCTGTTTTTTTTTCACCTTTTGTTTACCACAGTATATACCAATACATTTTGTTTACCTTTTGTTTACCACAGTATATACCAATACATTATTTCCCCATAATTTACCAAGTGGGCTATTACTATCATTATTTTAAAAAATCTGTTTTGAAAATATATTCAGTTGACAATGACATTTGTTATAGAAATTAAAATCTTACTGAGATTGAAAACTATTTTCAACAAAAAAATGACTAGTATCAGGAAGAGAATGGCAAAGCCAGGAGGAGTCAGGTGGGGAATTAGTTTGGAATCCTTACATGACCACAAAACAAGATCTAACATTCTATCCCCTTGAATGACATTGAACCTTATTTCGTTTAGCTCAGGTGGGGATTGCCACTCAGGGAACTTCCTGTAAAGTAGGAATGACCAATGAAGTAGCTAATTGAATTCAAGTGTGGATCTGGTTGCTTGTACCTAACAACTAGCTCTGTTTTATTATTTATCCATCAAATACAAGTCTTTTAAAGCAAGCATAGGTAACAAGACTAGATTTAAATTGTTGCAGCTCTTAAAATTAATGTGCCCTCAGAATTATTTTATTCAATAACCTTCTCCAGATACCTTTTGTCAGACTTGCCCTAACTACTCCCCAGGAAAGAACAATCCTAGACTCTATAGATTTTAGAGAAAGATACTGTTACTAGAGGTGCTGAGTGCAGCTTGGATGAGGCAAGCTTTGAGGAAAAACTGCATGAAAATCATATATTGAAAGCAATCCTCAATGTCAGGATGTATCCTCTTTTCTTTAGAAATAATATGGAATAAAATGTAATGTAGAAGAGCCAAACTATGGGATTTTTAAAAAGCAGCGCCTAAACATATATCATACTTGATAACAGTCTCGATTTGCCTGGGACTGTCCCATTTTTGAAAAGCATAATCTGTTATAAAAATCATATTGTGATAAATACTGGAAATCAACACTTTCAACTGCAGTCAAATAGTAACCAGCTTCTGAACTGCTTTACAATCTGATTAAGATCAGACAAGTAATTCCTCTGTTTTTCTTCTTCAATCACTAAGCCTAAACTTGCTTAGTTATCAAATTGCTTCAGTTGTAGAAACAAGAAATGCATTTTGAAATCTTCTAAACCCCAGAGGGGAAGAAGAGGCTATTTGGGGTCCACAAATTATTTTAAAAAACATCTGTTTCTTGCCACAATATCCTTAGGAAGTCATGGGGTAAAGAAAGAAGAGATACAAAAGAACCATCTTATTCATAAAACCCCGTAAGGTGATATAGAAAGGTGAGAGAGAGGTATTTTAATTTTTTACAAGCTTTTGAGAATACCTGATTGTTAATGATTCTGCTTCTCTTAACCAAATTTTGATATTGATGAACTCAACAACAATTTTTTTTTGCATATCTATTTATTTTGAAGCATAGACTCAGCAGCAATTCTAATGACAAAAGGTAAGTTGCAATGCCATGATCCAAGTGTATCAAACATATACTAAATGTATAAAGAATTCAAAATCTCCTCATGTACTGCTGTGCTGTTAGTCCAATCTCCAGAACACAATGACAGACAGAACAGTAAATATAGAACTACCTTTTCAGAATTCTTTGTTGCAATATAAATGTCTATAAATAATATTTTCAATAAAATGGTAGGAAATCTTTTTAGATTATGAAATACCATGGAAATATGTATATGAACACATTTAATTCATACAGTGGAAGAGAGAGTTCAGTACTATCCAAAAACAATTATTGCAAATTCTAGTATTTATTATATATCCACAGATTTATATTCACACACTTTTTAATTGAGAACAGAAAGCAGTCCTAACTAGACTGATAAGCTGATCCTACGATTTATCACCTGTTAAAATTGTCAATTTTCAATGAGGATTTACTTTCTGAAAAAGTCCATAATGTTTTCCTATTTTAGAATTCAATGTAAAGAATTATATGGTTTTGTAATAATTGGTAAATGGAATAGTATTCTGAAGCTGCTCCAGAAAGAAAAAACAAAGTGTAGTGGGGAAATTTATGGTATTGGCTGTGCACACCATTTCAAGGAAATAGCCTTTCTCTATATTTTTCTTCAAAGTATGCCATTTAACATACTTTGCAGCAAAGTATTGAGCAAAGGCCATTGCTTCTGATCCATATAATTTTCTGATGAATATATATTATCTCTTTAAAAAGTGTCAAGAGAAAATAACTTCTCAAAGAAGACATTTCATTTTGTAATGAAAGAGTCAAAAAGTCCTTAGATATATTGTAAGTTAATGTTAAATATATCTAATACTCCTGAAGGAGTCCTAAATATTTAGAATAGCCTTAAAATTGTTTTATGATTCAGAATAGTGATTATAATGGCCCTCTTTTATCAAAGCTCAAAATTAATTTAATAAATACAGTTAAGGATTTAATTTATAATGTTTATAGTAGGAAAACAGAAGAAAAGATGGTAAAGTGGTTGGGTCGATCTTGTCCAAAACTCTGTTTTGCTCTATTACAGATGATTAGGGAACAAAATATTGATGGATCATCTGGTGTTACCTAGCTATGGGCTGAAACAAGGAGATTTTATCATAACAGTAAGTCAAACCTTTTTTGAGTCAAGAAAATTGTTCTGTTCATATTCTTCACATTGAGCCTAATGTGCATTTGGGTGTCATGTAGGGTTGGGATTCTACCAGTTCACACCTATTTGCTAGAACTGGTTGTTAACATTCTAAGCAGTTTGGAGAACTGGTTGTTGGAAGAAATTGCTGGCCTAATCCTGCAAGGAAGGCAGGAAGGAAACATTCTGGTGTTGATTACAGAAACTGCCTCTCCATTAACCCTTATTGCATTCTTGGCAGGACTACAGTTCCTGTCTCTGGAACATCTCTGGAGTTTTTTTCCCCTCCTTTGCTGGTACTTTGCTTGTGTGGAGTGACCATTCAAAGTTACAATGGCACTGAAAAAAGTGACTTATGACCATTTTTCACACTTATGACTGTTGCAGCATCCCCACAGTCATGAGAGGCCAGGCAAGAAAATGCGTGCCTCGATGTGAGTGATATTGAGTTGGCCACACCCAGCCAATAGCATGACCACCAAGCCATGTCCACCCAGTCACATGACCACTAAGCCATGCCCACTGCCTAAGCCATGCCCACAGAACCGGTTGTTAAAAATTTGAATCCCACCCCTGGTGTCATTGGGTTCTGGTCTTTATTTTTATATTATTAAAAGTTTGATTTACTTCCGTATGCCTGCCAAAATGTAGACTGCAGGCTGAAAGCAAGGAGACCAAAGTGAAAGACCACTAGTTAGTTCTTTTTAGATTTGAAATCTCATGAATGAAGGCAAATTTGAGATTTGAATGGTTTTTTATGGGTCCAGGCTCAGAAATTCTTTATGTGAAGTTAGAATAAATAATTCTTTGTTAGAAATTATTGAGGAAGTGAAGAGAAGGACATATATCAGCTATCATAAATGTAAAATATGCAGATATTAAAATTATTAGTTATAAGAAATATAGTTCATAGTCATTAACCACTTATCTAATGCATGAAATAAATTCTAAATTTCAGAGCATAAAATATTTTTCTTAAGAGTTTCAATGGACCAAGACCAGGTTTAGTAAGAATTTTTACTAATTATTTTAGTAAGAATTATTTCAGACACAATTATACACACACACACACACACACAAATGCTGATGAGCAGAGAAACAAACAATATCCGCAATAATATGTATGCCTGCAGTTGGCCATTGTGGCTGAAAACGGAGACTGGGAGGACTGCATGTGGCCTTTCTGAATTCTGTTTGCACTGGCAGAGTCACTGCACCTCTTCGATGTTTCCAGATCTAAGCACTCTATGAGCTGGATCTGTCCCATGGACCTTGAGTTTAACACCCCTGTGCTAGATGCTTTCAAACAAGACTATATACCCAAGGATATTCAGGGCTCCAAAATGTATTCAGTACATCCTAATGTTGAAAACTGATTTTGTAATGGAAAGAAAAGCTTAAATTTTCTATATCTGAAGCCTATGAAGATTATTCCTTGCACAACCCCCCCCCCCCAATAATTTAGTATGATAGGTTTTCTTTGGATATATAGGTCCCTATTGTTAGTTCTGCTGCAAAAAACTATGGTTTTTGGTAGATATAGAACCTTATGATGTGACTACATGCTATTTAATTTTGTAATATATTTGCTTTGAATTGTGGTTTCTCTTTTGTTTTTGAAAAATATTCAACACATATATCAATTTATTTTATATTCAATCTTTTGCTGTGAAACTCAAAATGGCATATGCTGGGTTCATAAACATATTCTAAGCTTCTCATCCAAGCAATAACAAAACTCAGGACAGATCTGCTTCATGATAGGCACAATGCAACATGCCCATACTATATAAGTGTATGTTGTGCACATTTTCAGATTAAAACAACAACAACAACAACTATTAGCTGTACATGCTTTAGACAAGCAGGATAAGTATTCCAAACAAATGAAATGCAACATTTGCATGAAGGTTTCTTAGCTAAAGTTTTCTTTAAAATTTAAATAATTTTAGTTTCATGTAAAAGAAACATCTCGTAATGTTAGAGTCACCAAGATTAACTCTACTTATGTTTGGGAAACTTCTCTTTCTTCACATCCATCAAAGTGTCTGCATAATGGGACTTCTGTCATAAATGTGGTAAACAAAATGGCGTCATTCATAATCACAGTGTTTATCTGAATCTTTGCTTCCTGGTAATACATAATATAGACTGAAAGGGATTTCTCTTGATAAGTTTTGCAGTATTTACATTTAAATAGGGATTCATTGTGTAAGCATTGGAGAGACCATGAATGCCAAAATGATTTTAAATAGGCTTACCGGGAATTATGTTCAGTTGGGGATAGGTGCATTCATGGTCCAATTGACTAAGTATTGGAGCATCATAAACTGGCTGAGTTATTCTGTGGCCCACAAAAAAAGCACAATTATTTTACCTATCTATCCATCCATCCATCCATCCATCTACCCATCCATCTATTGCAAGAACAAGAGGAAGAAAAGGCTGTTACAGCCAACTAACCTATTTAAGATAAGCATTGGGTTCTTCGAAAGAAATACAAATTTTTTGATCAATGCAAGATAATTATCTCATACTGTAGTTATGCCAGCTATGCTGGAGTAAAATTTTGAACAAAGCAAAGCACTGCCTTTCTTTTCTTTATCACCATAGCAAATCAATCAATCAATCAAAATTTATTTATAATCCAAAGCCCAACATATCATAGCAAAGATCAAGTATATTCCTGCCATGATTAATTTCACATTTTCCAATTTAATTTGTTAGTTCTGAAAAGAGAAGTAATATTCTCATCAGCAATTACTTGACATGAAAGTCAACTCAGTGACATTGGGCCAATCAGTCTTTCTCAGCCTAACTTGTTTTACAGGGAGTTGTGGAAAGTTTTTGCGCAAGATTTCAGAATGGTTTCCCATTGCCTGCTTCGTAGGGCAATTTAAGCAATTGCATGCCTAAAATGGGGTTAGAATTCTTGGTCTCCTAGTTTGTAACCTGGTACCTTAATCATCACACTGACCTGGCTCTTTTATATCATATATACTACTTCATCTATAAGAGAATCCTAGAATGTTAATGTTGGAAGAAACCTTGGTAATCTTCTAGTCCATCCACTTGCCTACAGCAGGAATCTACTGCTACAACTTTGCTGACAGATGGCAACTCAGCTTCTGTTCTGTCACTCCAGTGACAGTTATTTCTAGAACCCTCCTTTGTTGAACAGCTCTTGCCATATTTTCAAGATTTCAACTGAAAATTAGTTACTGGTAATTTAAATTCATTGTTTCTTTTCTAGTCTTCTAGAAAAACATTGAAAGATTTATCCTGTTTTCCACCTGGCAGCTATTCATGTAACTGAAGACAGAATACTGTGAAAGCAAATGAGTATAAAAGTATCCTACTTTCTTCTTCAAGTAAAATACAGAACATCTGCTCTTTTCTTCTCTAATTTTCTGGAAGTCTGGAGATGTTGGTCCAGATATCCAAACATCTGGATCAGGGTTGGGAGTGATGATGGGCCTGAAATGACAGAAGAAAATTTCAGAGGCAAAATGGCTGAGGTAAAGTGGTTGATTATTTGAAGAGAGAGGGCATGTCTGCATCTCCCAAGACTTCCAAACACACTTCTAATTATACAACAGGTCCAAGGTTGATATCTCATACTAAGGAAACAAGTGACAAAGCTTTAAAGATCTGGCTTTCTGCCCATGTGTTGGGAGATGAGATTATGATATCTTTGTGTAGATTGGTGCTAGGTTCTTGGTTTTATTGTTTTTTAATGTTTTAATTAAGTATGATTTACAGTTTTTAAAATGATTTTATTGGAGCTGCCCAGAATTGAAAGATGACTTGCAAAATAAATGTTTTAAATAAATAAATATTGTAGATTTTATCAATCTTGAAGATGTAGCAAGTTCTATGACACTTCTAAACTCAGATACATAATGACTTTGAATTATTTTACTTATAACCTGGGGACATAGTGTGTGAAGGAAATATCCTGAGTTTAGAGAGAGAATTGTGGGTGCTAGGCATGATTGTGCGATGATAAAGTATATTTGAAGACAGTATCTAAGTAGAAATTGTAGAAATCCTGTTAGATTCGGTGGGAGAGACATGTACTTAAACTTCACTTTTTAAAATCACTAAAAAGTGCTTAGGTCGAATTCGTAATATATAATCATAATTTATAGTTTGTGGTTAACAGAAATATATTTATTAGTTGGGTTTGTTGTTTCAACCAGCCTTATTTAAAACATTTGTATTAACATGCATTTTCATTACAGTATGGGATTCTACAAAACTCCTAATTATATTCATCTTCTCTACCCCAGAGATTGTTACTGTAAATATTTTGTGTCAAGCAAACTGCAGGTGCTGCATTTTGCATATGATTTGCAATGTTGTTGTACATCAGTGCCTACAAATTCAGATTTATGCTTTTATTTCAATTAAACATAGGTTAATCTAGCATGAGGAAGAGACAGAGAGCGATGCAAAAAAAAAAAAAAAAAAGAATGACAAAATGACTGTGCCTTGATGTTCAAGGTACATTAAATGACCTAGTGGCAAAATATTCATAAGCCATTTTATTATATAGTAGTTTCCTATCCACCCCTAAATAAAATCTGGGCGAATCTTTCTGTCTGCATGTAACATCAGAGTTTTATCACCAAGCTATATTCAGAAATAAACTTAGTGGTCAAATAATTATAAATGTATGATTATTTTGCATCAAAAATACTAACTCTAGTAAATAAGTGTTTAATTTCTAATAGATTCAATTAGTTTTCAGGGTATGCACTTAAGAGTTTTTAGTGTAGTGATCTTTAAGGTATATTCATGCCCCAGAAAAATAAAACAGAGGGATTAGGTAGAGCAGCATACACAGGATAATTGCTGTAGGAAATGAGATGTGCTATGTACAGTCTCAGAAGAAGCTTCAAATTCTAATTAATTTTTACTTCTAATTTTAATTTTGATAAAGGTTGTTTTGAATAAATTTACATTTCAAAGGGCTAAAATACAAAAAAAGCATAGAGGTACTGATGGTATTGTTTTCTAGTCTACCTAGGGGAAAAATCTTATTACTTTTAGATCATGATTTTAAAAAGTGAATAAATTAGTGATACAGAATGTAAAGAAAATACATTCATATCTTGGTAAACAGAACACTCTGTACAGGCAGCATAACACATATATGTAGAGAAAAGTGTTAACATCTCTAGGAGAATCCAGAGGGAAAAAAACCCCATTTTTTTTCTTTTTGTTTTTTACTTTATCTGTAGAATCTCCTCCTCCTCCTCCTCCTCCTCCTCCTCCTCCTCCTCCTCCTCCTCCTCCTCCTCCTCCTCCTCCTCCTCCTCCTCCTCCTCCTCCTCCTCCTCCTCCTCCTCCTCCTCCTCCTCCCCCTCCTCCTCCCAGAAGCTCAAGGCCAGGGATTTTTTTCTCTAGTTTTCCACATTTCAAGTCTTCAAAAGAGAACATAGTCCAATTTATCTTCAAATGTCTTTGAGTATTTGCAAAACTAGAAGTGTAGAAATTAGCCCTGATTAGATTCAGGCATTCAAATCAATGAAATCAATTTTTAAAAAATCAATCAATTTAATTCAGACATCAGAGTCAATTCAAAGTGAATCAAGACCAATGAAATTTCAACATTATAACGCATGTGCATTTTAACTCAGTGCAGATAGGTTTAATTCAATGAATCAGATCAATCTGCTGATTCAATTCAGTACTGTAAAATAGTTTGACAGTCCAAATCAGTGCAAATTTATGTGAAAAAAAATCCAAATCTGAAATGCAGGCAGTCCTTGACTTATGACCAGAATTGAGCCCCAAATTTCTGTTGTTAAGTGAGACATCTGTTAAGTGAGTTTTGCCCCATTTTTTGGCATTTCTTGTGAAAGTTGTTAAGTGAATTGCAGCAGTTGTTAAGTTACCAACACAGTTGTCTGGCTTTGCTTGTCAGAAAGTTGCAAAACAGGATTGCATGACCCAGGGATGCTGCAGTCATCATAAATATGAGTCAGTTGCCAAGTATCTGAATTTTGACCATGGAGATGCAATGGTTGTAAGTGTGAAAAATGGCCATAAGTCCCTCTTTTAGTGCCATTGTAACTTCAGTTGGTCACTAAATGAACAAATAAGGATAATGTATTTGTAAAGGGTTGCAAATCAAAGATTACCTATATGCAAATAAGGGTAATAAAAACATGGACTGTGAGAAAGTATCTTTGTTCTCCCCTTGCCTTAAACACTTATAGCCTGAAGAAGAGGGTCAGGAAATGGTTCAGGTGATGGCACATAATCTGGTAAGTCAAAAGTTAGAATCAAATATTGAGTCTCAAAACCTTTTCCTCATCCTCAGTTATTTACAATTTAACTGGCTAGTAAAGAAGTAGTTGCAGCCCATCATACATAGGAAGAGAGCAGAAATGCTTGAAGTTAAAAAGACCCAGCTTTTTAATTTAATCCAATTATCATAATGAAACATTACAACAATTTATGTTGATTTTCCTAAGGCTTCAACAAGAACTTTCTTAATGCTCTCCTAATATTTTCTAGTGATATTAACACAGGAGCCCTGGTGGCACAGTAGTTGAAATACAGTATTGCAGGCCAACTCTGCCCACAGTCTGGAGTTGGATAAAGGTTGGTAAAATGAGAACCCAGATTGTTGGGACAATATGCTGATATTGTAAACCACTCAGAGAGTGCTGCAAGTACCATGTTTCTCATATAATAAGGCTTTCTGAGCCTTATTTTTTTTGAGCCCCGAAAAAATGGCTAGGCCGTCTTTTCGGGGGTGACTTAATTCTCCCCCCTTGCATCTTCGGGCGGGCGGTTGGCGATGGCTTGGATGTTGACCTCGGCATTGGTGTATCGTACTTCGTTTTGGGGTCAGTGCAGGCAGCACCATATCTGGGTGTGCAACAAAAGTACTTCCTAATGGCAAGGCCCCCCACCATTCCCCCCATTTCACATGTTTTAACATAGGCCTTAATTTTTTGGGGGGGGCTTAATTTCATTTCATGCCTATAAAACATGCTGGGACTTCCTATTGGGGGAGGCCGTATTGTTGGAGAAACAGGGTATATAAGTCTAAGTGTTATTGCTAGCTTACTGAAGTGGGCACAGAAGTGGCAAGAGAAAAGCAATATGGATTATAATGAAAGTAGTTAATGAGTTAACAACCAGTCACTTTACAATACTACTAATATTAAACAACCTAGGTTCCTTGTTTTACTGACCTCAGAAGGAGGAAGGTTGAGTTAACCTTGAGCCCTGGCAGGATCCAAACTTCAGACTGTGGGCAGAGTTTACGTACAGTACTGCATTCCAACCTCTGTGCCACCAGGGCTCCTACAGCAACACTAGAGGCTGTCCCCAAATTGTGCACAAGTTATATTATTTTTGTATGCCTTTTCAAGATACACCTAAAAATGGTAGGCATTGCCCTTTTGTGTAATATCAGAATTACTTAGATCAGGATGTATAGAATGTATACATAGATAAAATAGATAAAAATAAATAAAATTGCAATTAATTATTTTTAAATGTTCTGGATAACCATGCTTTCGAGCTATTAGACTACAGAGAAAGTAATCTATCTCCAGATAGATTACTTTCTCTGTAGTCTAATAGCTCGAAAGCATGGTTATCCAGAACATTTAAAAATAATTAATTGCAATTTTATCTCCTTACTACAATCATCACTTTGAGAAAAATGCATACAGAACAATATGAATTTTCTATTAATTATATGGCACACTTGGAATAGATTTAAATATGTTTCAATTAAGATAGAAATTATTATTCTCAAAATAAGAAATAATTTGCTATACAACTGCGACAGACTTTACTTTTAAGATACAGTACATGTAGATTACAAAATAAAATAAAATATATTTTTTCTTAAATCCACTTACTGCAAGTTGGAACATAATATTACTTTTAATACTATAACAAACAGATCAAATTGAAATTTTTTAAAAATGATTTCCAAATAAGGTCAAAAAGGAGCATGGAATAGCAAAAAGGGGATTTTATTATATGCCAGGAATATTGCAGCAATAGTGAAATAGTGGGGATTGTTATAGAGAAAAAAGTAAATGAAAATTTGCATAATTATAATGAAGTTCAATCACTTCTGCATTGAATATAGAAATGCTATGCACATAATCAAATTATCTAACCACCAATTTCCAGGGATTTGGCTACAAATGTTAAAAAGGAAAAGAGTCTCAAATTATTTGTATACTTTGAGAATGCTATTACTTCTTCAAAAGATAGATCTGATTAAAGTTGTAATCTAAATGGAAACTCACTATTATTAAGATGCATCAATTTGGTTTAAAAATATAATTAGGAATGCTGTCTAATTGTTGTACTCAGCTGAAGACTATTGTGGTATTTTTCTAAAAGCTTTAAGTTCTCTATCTGATCTTTACAACTATAGATTTCAAAACTAAAACTGTGCATGAAGCATTATGGAAGCATTAAAAAGTAGAAGGAGATAATTAATAAATTAAGTAATCCTATATCTAGAACTAATTTTGGAATAGTAGTTGTATTTTCCCAGGAAGTCAAAGCATTTTCCCTCAAATGGACAACTGGGGTTTTCTTTAAAGATAATTTTAAAAAAAGAAATGGTCGAATACAGTAAACCAGCTACAATTCTTCAGAAAGATTCATTGAAGAAAGATTCATTGAAGAAAGAGATACAGAATATATAATCCATAGTATGTTTTGATAATCTAGGCAAGAAATTAGGGCAGGAAAATAGTTCTTAGATTTATTATCATTTATAAAATATAAGATTATATTATACCTAATCCCATGGCTCTGAGTACATATTCAGGAAAGAAAGAGCAAGCTTTCTACATCAGCCCCTCCCACTTAGGCACTTTAGATATTCTGAGTCCAATTCTTAGAAGTCACAAGCAAGAAGATGGATATTATTGAAAGCACACAGATTGAGAAAAATTGATTTATACATATCAAAATATTTTACAATATAAAAAAAAGTCAGTGCATCCTTGTACCTATTTATTGTTCCAACAACAACCATTTTCAAGAGACACTAGTCCCATTCTATCCAACCTGCTTCACAAGACTTATCTAAGTGTTCTTTCTTGACAATGTTTGATCCTCTTTCTGGATTCTGATCATTCTACGCCTAACCCTTAACATATATATTTTATATTTTTAAAAACATTCATATTTACTCCATTTGCTACATATATCATTTGGAACTTCAGAAAGAAAGTCCCATATGTAGAACTTAAATATCTTCAGCCAGAAAATGGAAGTACAATTGTTAAAAAAAGAAAACAGTAAGATTGTATATTTAAGGGGGGAATATAGAATTATATAATATTTAAGGAAATATCTTCTCTTTTAGGAACAATTGTTTATAAGAAATCTAATTGGAAAAAAATTCACACATCCTTGCCATAATAGTACTTAACCTTTAATTTTTTATAGTACTGAATGAATCATATATTATAGTTTTCTGATTTTATGCTGTATGATCACTTTACCTTAGGAGGCAGTGGGAAGGATAAATATTCCTGTGAAGAATGTGCTTTTCCTGTTAAAATTTAGCAAGCAGCAACGCTGCAGCAAGCAGCAGCCAGATTGAAAATGTTTGATTTCCAGACAGTAAAGATACTGCTATTCATTGATTCATAAAGAAAAGAAAAAAGAAAAGAAAAGAAAGAACCCCATACAGCTTATAGAGCCATTTTTTTTAAAAGAACCAATTCATGAATAGCCTCATTTAATAAAAGTCAATTATTATTACAAAGCTATAAGAAAAGGGAAACAAGTTCATTCTGGTGAGATTTTGTTTGCAATATGTCTTATTATGTTTTAATTGTTTATTAAAGAAAAAAAGTAAACATGGGTTAAAGGTAAACTTGCGACTAAAGGGGTTCAAAAGAATTTTGATTTAAGGGTCTCTTCCAAATAGGCAATTGGACTATTAAAATTAAACTAAATTTTGATCATATTTATCAGCAAATGGAAATATTTCAACATTAGAAAAAGAAAGCATATCTTGTAAAAACTCGGTATACCTCATCTATTCCATCCATCATCTTCTCTTCTGTTATTTCCAAACTTCAGCCAATATTTCTATCATTATCTCAGCTAAATTTTGTCCTTTTTCTTCCTCTATGTTTTGAAATCTGAGACAAAATTCTGATCTGTCCATCTCCCATTTCAGTATCTCGCTTTTATCTAGTTCAACCACTGTTAATCTGATATAAATATCTCCAATCTTCTTGTCTCTTTGTTTATCTTCTTCTTCAATTTTTTGGAATCTCTCATCATACTTCACCATCATTTGTTGAATATTCTCCACCTTTTCATCAGTTTTCTCTGTTCTTTGTTCAATATTTTCTATTCTCTTTTCAATGGTATCTGATTTTATTTTAAGGTCTTGGATTCCTTGCATAATCATCTGTAGAGTCACTCTTTCTTGAACTTTGTCTTGCTTTAACATTGTCTGAATTGAATGTTGTCCTCCAGATGGTGGGGAGGCAGAAGTAGAAGTTGAAGAGCCAGAAGCTATAAACTTCCTACTCATTTTAAACAATTCAGGATCTTCAGGTTCTTCTAAACCCTAATCCAATTATGAAATAGCCAATTATAATCCAAAATGAAAAATAAAAATGGTAGAGAGAAAAACCCAATAATAATAAAGAGAAAAGGAGAAGAAAAAAAAAGAAAAAAAAACTTCAGGTTCTTCTTAACCTTAATCCAATCAGTAATTAGGTAGAAAGGAAGGAGAAGAGTAAAAAAAGTTTAAAAAGAGCAAAAAGTAAAAAAGAATTTTTTAAAAATAAAAGTAATTCTTCAGGTTCTTCAACACCTTAATCCAATCAAAAATTTTCAAATCAAAAAAACATATCAAAAAACAAAAAATCCCAAAGAAGAAAGGAAAAGAAAAAAGAAAAATTTTGAGGCTTTCCCTTTAAAATACAAAGTAAAGATGAAAATATTACAAAAATAAAGGTTTGTTTTTTTTTAAATGAACAATACAACTAGTGGGGGGGGGGAATGACCCAACTTAAGAAAGTAAATACCCAGAAGAGTGAGAGAGATGAGAAGACAATATCAATTTTTGACTAAAATGCTATTGAAAAAAGAGGTGAATTATAGATGGCTAATCCCAGAAGGGTTAATGTTTACATGACAAGAACAGAGACATAGAATTGATTCAATTGAGGAAGCAGAATTATTCTATGCAGAATTTTTTGGAAGGAGAGAGGAGGCAGAAAAAGAGATTTCACTAATTGAATTTCAAGACGACCAAATGGAGACTGAAAAAGAAGAAGGCGCAGTAGGTGGTTCGGTGGAGATAAAAGAACCAAGATCTACGAGAGCTGCCAAACCTAATTATAAAGCATAATTATGGAAGAGAAAAAACTGATTACAATGAATATAAATGGACTTAATTCAGCTGTTAAAAGAAGGAAAATTTTTCACAGATTAGAGAAACTAAAATTTGATATAAATTGTCTACAAGAAGTACATATTAAAAAACAATATGAACAATTGTTGATACAGCCAAAATTAGGGAAAATATTTACTTCTTTGACTCAGTGTAAGAAAAGAGGAGTGGTTTTATATATCAAAGAGACCATCTCAGTAAAATTGATTTATACTGATGAAGACGGAAGAGTATTAATGGTGGAAATAATGGACAATAATACGAAAACACTCTTGATTGCAATTTATGCTCCGAATGATAAACAAGTAGAATTCTATAAAAAATTACACATGAAAATAATTGAACTGGACTATGTCAGTATAGTTATGATGGGAGATTTCAGTGGAATTGTAGACAATAAACTGGACTATATAACAACAATAACAACAAAGCAAAATAGGAAGACTCTCCCCAAATCTTTTTTAAAATGATAGATGAAATAAATTTAAAAGATATATGGAGAGAAAGAAATGTTAAAACCAAACAATACACCTTTTCCTCAAATAGACATTTAACATGGTCCAGAATAGATATGATTTGGACTTCAACAGAATTAATATCTAATATTCAAGAAACAAATATCAAAACAAGTACTTGGGCAGACCATAACCCAATGACAATTAAATGGAAAGAACAAAAAAGAAGATCAAGATGGACGTTAAATAATACTATTCTAAAGGAGAAGGATTTTATACAGCAGATGGAGAAAGAAATGGTTTTTTTCTTTAGAGAAAATAAAAAAGAAGATACTTCAATTCAGAACATATGGGACACAATGAAGGCATATGTTAGAGGCTTGATAATAGATGACACAAGGAAAAGGAACATTAGGAAAAGGCAAGCCACGGAAGCTTTAGAAGATGAGTATAAAAGACTCGAAAAAGAATTACAGAAAATGCCACAGAAAAAAGACATTAAGCTAAAACTGGATATAATTAAACATAAAATGAGTTTAATAGAGAAAGAAGAATTAGCACAGAAAATTAGAAGTGCTAAACAGAATTATTTTGAGGATGCAAACAAACCAGGTAGATGGTTACCATACAAATTGAGAAAGGAAAAAGAATCAAGGAAAATACCGCAGTTAATAGATGATCAAGGTCAAGTTTGTCACGGCAGTAAAGAGAAGAAGGAAATCATTTGAGACTTTTATGGGAAATTATATGAGCAAGAGAATATTGATGAGGAAAGAATTAAACAGTATTTACAGAATGCTAATCTACCAAAGATACCTAAAGAGACTGAAAAAATGTTAGAAAGCAATATAACCATGATGGAGTTAACCGAAGCACTTAAGAAACAAAATGATGGGAAGGCACCAGGCCCGGATGGACTTCTGGCAGAATTCTATAAAACATTGCAAGAATCGTTGAACCTTCCATTGCTAGAAGTCATGAATGAAGTGATGCTAAAGAAGAAGATACATAAAACATGGTCAGAAGCCTGACCATGTTTTTTGGCTCACCCCAAAAAACAAATGGCTTTGATATTTTTAGATGCACAAAAAGCATTTGATAATGTGAACTGGAGATTCATGTTGTTATTATTAGAACAGACGGGTTTTACCAGAAAATTTATTCAAGCAATACAAGACATATGTCATAAGCAAATGGCAAAGGTAATGATAGAGGGAGAATTAACAGACTCTATCAATATAAGAAAAGGTACAAGACAAGGTTGCCCACTATCATCTTTGCTATTCATACTAACTCTGGAAGTGTTAAATAGAAACATTAGAGATGAAAAGAGTATAAAAGGAATGAAAATTAAAAAGGGAGAATATAAATTGCAAGCTTTTGCAGATGACTTGGCTTTTATTTTAGAAGACCCTCTAGAAACAGCACCAAAACTATTGGAAAAGATAGAGGCATATGGTAAGGTGGCTGGCCTGAAAATAAACAAAGTCAAGACAAAGATTTTGACAAAGAACATGTTACTAAGACAAAAAGAAGAATTGGCAGATGTATTGAAAATTCAAGTTACAAATAAGATTAAGTACTTGGGGATACATTTGACAGCAAGATGGTACATTAAAAGAGAATAATTACATTAAACTTAAACAACAGATAGCACTAAACTTGACGAAATGGGAAAACTTATAATTGTCACTAATAGGGAGAATTTCAACAATCAAATGAATATTTTACCCAGAATTCTATACTTGTTTCAAACAATACCAATTAGGCTTGGAAAGGACTACTTTGAAGATTTAAACAAAATTATGTTGAAATATATATGGCAAGGTAAGAAAGCGAGAATAAAGTTAAAAATCTTACAAGATGCTAGAATTAGAGGAGGATTTGGTCTTCCTAATTGGGAGTTGTACTACCAAGCTACAAACTTTACATGGGCTAAGGAATGGATAACATTAAGAAATACTAGATTGTTGACATTAGAAGGACATGATCTATTGTTTGGGTGGCATGCCTTTTTCTGGTATAAGGGAACCAAAATACAGGGTTATTTTAGAAGACATCATATACGGGAGTCTCTGTGGTTAAATTGGGAGAAGATTTAAAGACAATGTTATTTGAAAATTTCAGTCTGGTTATCGACTATTGAAGCATTTTCTTATCCTATAACATATAAGAAGGAACAAACAGTAAGATATGGGGAAATTTTGAATAAAAAGGGTGAACTTAAATCGATGCAAAAACTAGAGGAACAAGGTATAAAGATGAATTGGTTTTCTTACACGCAAATACATTCAAGGTATGAAAAAGATTTTAAAACAGAAGGTTTCTATAATAAATTGACTGATTTAGATAAGATTTTGACAGGTACTGGTGAAAAGGTGATTAAAAAATTGTATGGATATTTATTAGAAATTAAACTAGAAGAAGAACAAGTTAAAGAAACTATGATTGTTTGGGGGAAGAATTTTGGATATGGGATTGATCTAGAGAAATGGCAAAAATTGTGGTCTCAAAATTATAAAATGACAATGTCAACAGCATTTAAAGAAAATTTGTATAAGATGTTTTACAGGTGGCATTTTCGCCCAAACAAGAATAGCAAGAATGTTCAAGAACAAATCAGAAAGATGTTGGAAATGTCATCAGATACCTGGCTCATATTACCATATGTGGTGGACTTGTGCGGGTGCAAAAAAATATTGGACTAAAATCCACATGTGGTTGGAAAAAATGACCAAAAAGCATATCAATTTAAAACCAGAGATATTTTTATTGGGAATTCTACCTGATGCATAAGAGCAAAGATTTAAAATATTTGATTGTAAACGTATTAACAGCAGCTAGGATTGCATTTGCTAAAAATTGGAAAAATGAGAAAATACCATTGCAGGAGGAAATTATCAAGAAAATACTGGAATGTGCTGAAATGAGTAGATTGACACTTGAAATTAGAGAACAAGAGGATAAACAATTTTACAAAATTTGGGACCTTTTCTATCAATGGTTGGATGGCAAAATATAGTGATAGAATATGTAGAATTATAGAAAATAATGAATATATAAAGATGTATTTTTTTAATTATTATTACTACATATATAAAATGTTATTAAGATGGATTTGGAAGGACTATGTGAATTGTTGTAAAATAAGCTAAGTATAGTCATCTCGCAAAGTATGAATGTATAAAACTATCGTCAAATGATTGATTAATAATAATACTAGGATGTTCAATTTCTGATAATATGAGTTATTATGTGATGTGGCTGTGATTGGGACTGTGAAATTGATGCACAAGAAATTTGTAACCCAACTGACACACTCTTTGTATACTTATGGAGGAAAGCTGGATGTTTTTATGTTTTGTTTGTTTTTGTTTGTCCATAAAAATCAATAAAACTTAAAAAAAAAAAGAGAGAAAAAGAAAGCAGCAATCTTCAGGTTGAATTTTTTTCAACAGCAGTTCCAAAGTTGTTAATTTTGTCATGTAAAAAGAGCTGTTGTGGTCTGGCAGTCTTTCTCCACAAAATGACAATTGGCTTGGTTGAAATGACACCATAAATCCTTGTGGCTCTGTTGCCTGATACCATCAGAGTAAACAGAATCAAGGTATTCCATTTCATTCATGGAAAATAGATATTGGAATAAGGCATGATCTGCGTACTCTCTCCTGTCACCCAAAAGTATTAATAATAAGAGATAATGGCCAATTAATCAATGCCTCTTTTTCTATAGAGGAATAGGTCTGTGTCACTGATTTCAGTTTTTTGAATGATTGCTGTCTGTTCTGGCAATGTTTTGAGACAAAACTAGATGGGAACATATTTGAAGCATCCTTATAAAATTGGTAAGGTGCACTAGCATGAAAAATATATCTTGAAATGTTGCACATTCAGTGCCTAGAAAACTTTCATTTAAATTGTCCATTACCTTGAATGGGAGTAGTATTTCTCAATTTATCTATAACAGGAATAGCCCACAGAGTAAAGGCCCTGTCCCACTGCACTTATGGATGCAAAGAGGATGTAAAACGTTAAAAAAAGCTTGCCATCTGTTGGAAAATGCTATGCATCCACACTCATTGCATACGTGTTTCATACGCTTTATCCGTCGAGCTTCCGTCCACTGCAATTTCATTTGTGGAAGAAGTTTTGAGCTGCACAAAACTTTGTGAACAGATGAACTTTCTGCCGTGTACGACGTAAATCCATGACATATGAGCAACAAACGTTCTATGTTTGTTTATCATCCATTAAACGTCCACTGTATCCTCTCTGCATCCTCTGGGCATTCTCGCAACTCACATCTGCTGCAGCTGAAAACAAAGAGGGAGGAAACAAAAGGTACACGGAACATCTACACAGAGTTAGTAGCATGGAAATAGGATGCGCAGTGAACGGTTTGCATCCGATACACATCCGTGCGGCATCCCCTTTCTTTCCTTTAGGCTTATGTGATGCATCCGCTTCATCCGCTATGCGTCCACTTTGAAATTCTACCCCAGAACCCCTTCGGAGGTGTCATCTGCGTCCATCTGCTTTCATCTGCTAGGCTTCCTATGAACATCCATTTAACATCCCCGCTACATACTACCCACGTCCGTTCTTTTACGTTCTGTTTATGCAAATTTTTGCCACTTTTTGGAGTGGATGACAACGGATGGAGCCACCCCCGAAATTTTGCTCGTCCGCTGTGTCCTTTATGCATACGTTTTGCATCCGTCGGCCAGTGGGACCGGGCCTTAAGCTAAGAAATGAACAATTGATAATATTCTATAATCCCATTAATTGTCAAACTTGCCATTTTATTTGAGGTAGTGACCAGTCCACCAGTGCTGATACTTCCTCATCTATGGGATGACTAACTTCTCAACCATGACCTAAATAGGTGATAGCTCAAGTTTTAATAAAGCATAATTCTCCTTTAATTTACAATAATGCCAGCTGCCTGGATACTAGGATCTTCTTCAAACTTTGACTGAAAATTAAAAATATCTAAATACCCACTATGGGTGCTAAATATAGTGCTAGTCCATTAGTCATTAGAAGGTAGAAGAATCCCCATACAGGTGAAAAGGCATCCAGCAAAATTGAAACAATCAGGGAATGTAATAAAAGAAAACAATTCCTTTGTTTGAAAGGAAGCAATAAGGGTTAAGTATTAATATTAAGTTTTCACAGCTTCTAATAATTTTGTGATTTGTAGCATCAGATTTACTTCAAATGCTCATACCTGAAGGGCTGAAATTGGCAAGGCAGTAGCCAGCATTACTCAAGCCAAACAAAATTCTTATATAAACTTTAGGTAAACAGATCCCAAACTCAAAGATGTCGAAATCTGCTGCTTCCATTGATTAGAAGAAAAAGGCTTCAAATTTAAACTTTGAAACTCTGCTTCAACATCTCTCTCTCTCTCTCTCTCTCTCTCTCTCTCTCTCTCTCTCTCTCT
>BLBF01000017.1:39418036-39510191 GCA_015471245.1 Laticauda colubrina
TCTCTCTCTCTCTCTCTCTCTCTCTCTCTCTCTCTCTCTCTCTCTCTCTCTCACACACACACACACACACACACACACACACACACACACAAAGTGATGGGATTCAATTTTTTTTTACTACCAGTTCTGTGGGTGTGGCTTGGTGGACATGGCAAGGGAAGAATACTGCAAAATGTCCATTTCCATCCCACTCCAGGGGAAGAATATTGCAAAATGTCCATTCCCACCCCACTCTAGGGGAAGGACTATAAAATCTCCATTCCCTCCCCACTCCTGGGGGAAGGTTACTACAAAATCCCATACCCTCCCGACCCCATTAACCTGCTTTCCAGCTCCATTCTCCTGTGTAGGGCAACAAAAGAAGACCCAGCGATTAGCTGGGATTCGGGAGGCAGAGAATAGATGGGGGCAGGAACAGTCAGAGGTGGTATTTGCCGGTTCTCTGAACTCAAATTTTCCACTACTGGTTCTCCAGAACTGGTCAGAACCTGCTGAATACCACTTCTGACATACACACATTTACTCATGTGTTTGTGATTTCCTACAGGCAGCACTTGTTGAGATACATAACTTATTTTGTATATCTATTTCAAGCTAGAGATGACAAGAAAATTTTCTGATATAACACACACACACACACATGTATACTAGTTCAGTGTCCAGTTTGACAGCAATGCTAAGAAATCCATTTCCATTATCTAGTTAGCAAACTCCACTTAAGGTGTTCAATTCCCATCCTTTCAGTTCCTTGAGGGGATTTCCACTTGTAAGGATTTTGAAGACATCTTCTCAGCTGCAGACCTACAGAAATACCAATATCATATCATGGTCCCAGACTGCCCCTCAATAGCCTTGAAATCTTCATTATGAGATAGCAGATCTTTACATTACTTTTCACTTACTTCCCATTCTTCTTTCTGAGTCCAGTAATCATTTGAGATTAATTGTTAATCTTATGCTGCAGCTGCTCAGTACCTTTTCCTTCCTTCACACTATATTCAGATCCAGGCAGAAAGATAATACAAGAAAACAGGCTTTCATAAATTTCCTCAAGCTTCACCAACAGTTTAGCTTGATTTTTCTCCTTATCCTATTCTGGCTTCTTCAAATATCTCAACTGTAATTTGGTCATATTCTCATCCCATTTTCTGAGTGGACAAAGTCCCTGATATATGTTTTCTCTAAGTATCCTGTTATAATCAGGAATCTTAACCACAGGAGAAAATAGTTCTTAGAGTTTTGAATAGTAAGCAAATTATATTTCCTCCCAAACATGGAAATTATACAGTATTTCTACCTTTTATGGTAAAGATATAAAGAAAATCCATATTGCTGGAAAAAAATTGCATTCTTGGAGAATGAGGACAAAGCAAGTGAAACAAATATTTGCTTCTTTAACTGAAAAACAAATGTTTATATTAGAAAATATATGGAATATATTGGGAGTAGCTTAACTCTAAGCAGCATCTTCTATCAAGCAGATTTTTCTTGGGAAGACAATGACAAAAATTCCTGAAAAAGAACTCATATCCAAATAGTAGTCATACAGAGAGTTAACAAAGAGATTCTGGATTTGTTAAATCTATATAGTCAGTAGATCTTGAAGTACAGAAGTATTCATGCAACTAAAGTCATATTTCCAACATATTTATCTATCGTAAATTTGAAAATATTTCATAATAAGGAATTTTCTAAAGGGCCTGTCACATAGGCCGATGGATGCAAAACGTATGTAAAAAGGACACAGTGGACGAGAAAATGTTCCATCCGTTGTTATCCGCTCTCAGAAGTGCACCGAATTTGCATAAGCAGAGCGGACAACAACGGAAAGGAACAGATGGGGGGAGGATGTAGCCAGGATATAAAGCGGATGCTCCACAGAAGCCTAGTGGATGGAAGCGGATGGCACATCTGCAGGGCTTCCGGGGGAGCACAGAAAAGCGGACGCGGAAGGAGCGGATGCAGAGCGGATGATGCGGATGCAGAGCGGATGCCTAGCGGATGCCTAGCAGATGCAAAGCATTCACTGCGCATGCGGGGAGGATGCATTGTGTCAGCCCCGTGGATATAAAAGGATGCAGCTTGCAAGCAGGTCACCATTCAGAGGAAAGACCTGCTGCCAGACACAGCTCCAGCCAGCCAGCCAGCCAACAACCATGGGGAAGAAGAGAAAGCCTCTACCATCTGCTGCCAGCCCTGGCAAGAAGGACAGGGCCACCATCCCACTCCCTGGCCCTGACTCTGCTTCTGCTGGGGCTTCTGCTGCTCGGGCTGACTCTGCTGGTGCTGGAGCTTCTGCTGGCACTGTTCCTGGTGCTGGTGCTTCTGCTGGTGCTTACTCTGCTGGTGCTGCTCCTGGCGCTGGTGCTTCTGCTGGTGCTTACTCTGCTGGCGCTGCTCCTGGTGCTGGTGCTTCTGCTGGTGCTTACTCTGCTGGCACTGCTCCTGGTCCTGCTAGTCCTGTTGGTGCTGCTGGTGCTTACTCTACTGCTGCTGATCCTGGTCCTGCTGGTGCTGCTAGCGCTGCTGCTGGTGGTGGTGCTGCTGGTGGTGCTACTGCTGGTGGTGTGGAGGAACAGCCCCTACAACCTCGAAGCCCCTCTGATGAGGGCCCAGATGGCCCTGCCAGAAGGAGGAAGAGGCATACATGAGAACGAGAACGGGAGAGGAGGCAATACTCAATCGAAGAGGAACATGAGGATGAGGTGCTGGAATGGCTAAGAGAGAACGAGTATCTTTGGCGGAAGGGACACAGGCTCTATCGAGACACCAAAAGGAAGCAGGCTGCTTGGAGAGAGAAGGCGGAGAGCCTGGGCTACACTTCGGAGGTGCTCCTTGGCTAGTGGAAGCACATGCACACCTGGTACAGGAAGCTGCACCTCAAGAAATCTGGCCAGGCCACGGTCAAGCTGACGGACCGAGAGACCTACGTGATGGCCAAGTGCAGCTTCTTGGAGGGTGAGATCCGCCACCAAGGAGCAGCCCCTCTGACAAACCTCTATCTCAGGCAGCCTGCAGAGAGCCAGTCCTCTTCTGGCCAAGAGTCAGCTCCTGTGTCCAGGCAGGTATCTGTGGTGCGTGCCATGACGGGGACCCCCCTGACAGCTGCACTCCCCATGGAGGAGCGCGTGGAGGACCCCCTGACACAGTGGGAGCAAGGAGAGGGCACTGCCACCAGAGACCAACCCACATCCATCCCCAGCTCCACCTCCACAGAAAGCAGGCAGAGAGCCAGACCGGAGGGGCAGAGCCACACTGTCCTGCTGGAGATCAGGGACACCATCAGAAGCAGCGTAGATCTCCCCTCTCAGCTGGTACACACCGACGTCCCATCCTCCAACTGCAAGCCCTTCCTCACCTACGTCAACCAGACCCTCGTGGACATGTCCGAATCACAGTACCAGGTGATAAAAGACAGGATCACCGGTCTTCTTCACAACCCTCCAGACTCAGCTGAACCTGCTCCCATCCAGTCCAGGTCTGCTCCTCCACCCCAGGTGATGTCACTGCCCTTCCAAGGCTTTCCACAGCCCCTCACCTACAAAGGCTGTGGCTACCAGGAGCTCCAGCAGCACAGGCAGCCCTTCCCAGTCCAGGCACAGGTACATCGAACACCAGCAGTACCACCAATGCCACTGATGCCACCCACGCCACCCATGCCACCCACACCACAGATGCCACCCATGCCACAGATGCCACCCACGCCTCACCTCGCTCACCTGCAGACCAGACAGCCCCATTTCACTCCTCCTTCCTCCACCCCACAGCCAAGCCCGGCCTCAGAACATCTGTCATCGGTATTGGGGCTGACACCCCATATCATGGAGGAAGGGGCTCTCAACATCACAGGACTGAGCCAGCTCTCTGAGAGCTTCCTCCACACACCATCCCCTGTTGTCCTCTCGGGGCCAGGCACCCCAATGGCGCCTCAGACCAGCACTCTAGGAGCAGCCACCTCCACAGCACCTGGATCCTTTACCCCTGATACTATGGGCACACCTCAGAGTGACTGAGAAGAGTGCCAGAGACTGGGTGGTTACCAGTTGACTTTATTTTTGCTTGGGACACTTGGGTCATTTTGCTTTTACAGCTTGATATTAATAAAGATTATCTTTGCTTCACACACTTGCTTCATTTATTTTATTAAATAAAGTCTTGGTGGAAACTTTTAGAAATGGTTTAAGCCTTTGCATGCTTGGGATGGGTAAGGATAGCAGTGGGATGGGCAGGGATACCTGTGGGATGGGTAATAACAGTGGGATGGGCAGGGATACCTTTGGGATGGGTAATAGCTGTGGAATGGGTTAGGATACCTGTTGGATGGGTAATAGCTGTGGGATGGTTAGGATATCTTTGGGATGGGTAATAGCTGTGGGATAGATAAGCCTCCAGTTCAAGCATAGTGGGACTCTATGGTCCACCCTCCCAGGTGCCACACCTTTGACCCTTTATTATCAATAACAATGTAATCATTGATCCACACATTTCAACATAAACACAACTCTTTATTAAATGCCTTGTTCATTGTAGGGCCACTCAACATATATGGCCCAATCTCACCATTGTGATGAGACAGGCTGAAGAAAGCATCCATGAATCATCTATCATCCTGTCTTGCCTCTCCACAGCTCCAGCTGGGGAGTTGCACCAGTGTTTCAGGAGGTTGCGCTGCTTCTTCCCTTCACGTGAAGCTCTGTTGGGGCCTTGCACATCCACAGTATCTATCAGGTTTCGCCCTTGCCTCCATTCTCCAGGCTCCATGTCCCCATTACTTTGTTGGAGGTCCACTAGCCTGTTCTGCAACACTGGGTAGCGGGTGCACATGAGATTGCAAGCTTCCACGATCCTCCTCACAGTCTGTGGATGATGCTGCATGGTGGTGAGAAGTACCTGGAACCTGTTGGTCAGGATGCCAAAGGCGTTCTCCACCACCCACCTTGCCCTGGACAGCCTGTAGTTGAAGATCCTCTCTTCACAGGTGAGGCATCTGGAAGTGTAGGGCTTCATGAAGTAGGTTCTGAGGGAGAAGGCGTCATCCCCCACGATGAAGTAGGGCACATCTTGTGTGTCGTTGGTCAGGGGGTCTGGGTCTGGGAAGCCCATGATGAGGTTGCGTTCCAGCCCCTCCTTGAGGTGACTGGCGTTGTATACCTGGGCATCTGAAGATGACCCGTTGCCTGTACATCATGAACATCGATGTACATGAACTTGTAGTCAGCATCAACCATGGCGAAGAGGATGATGCTGAAGAAGCCCTTGTAGTTGTGATAAGTGGACCCTGACTTGGCTGGCACTTTGCAGGCCATGTGCTTGCCATCTATGGCTCCAATGGTGTGGGGGAAGTTCCACCTCTGATACCACTCCTATGCAACTTTCTTCCATCCTTCTTCAATGGAGGGGCACTGGAGGAGCTCCTCCAGGTATTCTTCAATGATGGCCTGCACCACTTCTCTGACCACAATGCTGATGGTGTTGTGTGGCACCCTCCAGCCATACTGCATGCTCCTGTACATGGTTCCTGAGGCCAGGTGGTGCAGAGTCAGTGCCACCTTGAGCCCAGGGTACAGGCTGGGCCGGAAGTTGGTGCTCTGCTTGGTCAACCTAGGTCTCAATCACTCCACAACTTCATCAAACATGGCTGGCGGCATCCTCATGAAGTTCTGGAATGCATGAGGGTCTTCATTCCTCAGCTCCACCATCAACTTTTTATACAGTCCGTACTCAGCTCTTCTCGCGTTCCATCTTCGGACCCAGACACTTCTTGTCCGCCTCCTTTTCTTCGTGCAGAACAGGTGAAAGAGCCTGTAGATGGCTTCACACTGTTGTAGAACAATGGCGGCTACCAAAAGGAGTGTGTGACGATCCATGGTGGAGATGACTGGATGCTATGGAAGAGCAAGAGCCAGATGAAGGTTGAAGAGGTCTGCACAGCAGGGCTGCTGGACTGAAAGTGAGATCCAGGTGAGTTCCTCCCCCTTTTTATGGGAAATATAGGTTTTCCGCTCGGTGTCCTTTTGCATCCTCTAGGCATCCTGCAGACATCCTAAATATCCGAGATACGTCCCCTATGCGAACGTTTTTTCCATTTTAATGCTTTGTATGCGAGCTGCATCTGCTTTTATCCTTTCTCCATACGTGCTACTAATGCTGCGTGTCCGTTCCGCATCCGTTTCGCTTCCTCCCTGTGTCCGTTTTCTGCTGGAGCGGATGTGAGTTGCGCGGATGTGCAGCAGATGCCTAGTGGATATAGCGGATGCGTAACGGATGAAGACAGATGTAGAACGGATGTTCCCCGTATGCGTTGCGGATGCAGAACGGACGCTTTCGATACATTTTCTGCTCAAATGGTTTTGTGCAGCTCAAAACTTTTTGAGCAGATGAAATGTCAGTGAACGGATGCTGGACGGATAGAGAGGATGAAAAACGGATGCAGTGAGTACAGAACGGAAGCATCGCGTTAACCAATGGATGGCAAGTGTTTCTCTTCATTTTACATCCTCTTTCCATCCGTTGGTGCTGTGTGACACGGACTTAAGTTACTGATTCCAGGTATCTGGAAACCTTTCTTATTCACCACTAGTTCCACATGGTTTTCATTTGTGTTATCTATCTAATAACCTGAAGAATAAATAATTCCAAAAAATGCTGTCTCCCTCTCTCATGTGTGATATTATTCTGAGGCTTTTTGATAATTCTGCTTGCATTTTTGCAATCTAGTTTTAAACATCAAATAGAGCAGATATTGAGAGAAAAAGGTCATGACTAGAATTGTGGTAGCAGTTTGCATGTCTTCATATCCTTTATGATTGCATATCCTTCAGTGAGAAATTAGGAAATGCAGAATGGCTTTCTATGACATCTTTTGCTAAATGTTTCTGGAACTCAGGCTTGGCAAATGGACATCTTTTATCCACTAGTCTTAGTTCTGAATGAAATATGCATGGCCTTTTTGCAAATAAATATATTTTAAATTTTGCAATACATGTAATAGTTTTGACATTTCTAACAAAGCCCTGTATATTTTATTAACTCTTGGGAGAGGATGGATAATTTTCAGCTCATTCTGTGGCTAAGTTCATGTAATGTCAATTTGGAACTTTTTTTGTTATTTTACATTGTATTGGTATGTAAAATTAATGGAATTATAAGCTGAATCTCTCACTTACATTATATTGTACATCAATAGAGCAAATACAATAAGGTCTGAAACTTTTTGTAAGTAAATATGGCTTGCTTATCCACAGTGCTTATCCATTATTTAAAATATATATTGTCAGGAATATGAGTCACCAAATAGATATTTGGGTTAGAAATGTATAAACCAGGATAAACATTTTAATACTGTCTCTTTTAGGGAATGCAAGAGCATGCAATTGGGTGTGATTTCTCAAACAGCCATAAGATGGAGCCAGAAACCTGGTTCGTCTTTGTCTGAGTCTCAGAAGAGAAGAGAGTGTATCTTTATTTCCTTCTGTTGGAAAGTATTGCTATTGATCTATTTTTCCTAATTGACTGATATTACTGGATTTAATGTAAGTCTGATACTTAACTGTTTTTGACACTGGACTTTGTTACTGTACAGTGTATCTGTGTATGAGTGTGTATTATTCCAACACTATTCTCTATATGTCTCCCTGTATGCGCTCATTCTCCTAACGGGAAATTACCACAACACTGGTTATGGGCCCAGGCCATACCAGGCTCAGATAACTGAGAGTTAGTGTGAATGCACAGTACTATATACAGACAGCTGTTTACTGTTTAATTGTGGTTTACTATCCTGATAAAGATGGCACAAGACACTTCAACAAGTCTATCACTGATAACCCAGTTGGATGGAACAAACTTTGTTTTCTGGTCTATGAAATGCAGTCTACTTCTACGTAAAGAAGGTTTATGGAATGTAGTTCAAAATCCACCAGATGTAAATGCTTGGGATCCAGAAAATGAGGATGATGCCAAGAAGATTGCTGACTTGAAACAGAACAATGAACGAGCTCTTTGTATAATTGGAGTAACACTGAGTGACCAGCAGCTCATCCATATTCATGGAGAAGAGTCTGCTGCTTAGTGTTGGCAGAATTTGAAGAGGATTTATGTTCATGACAGTGTAGATGCACACATACATCTTACATGTAAACTGTTTAGAGCACATCTTCTGAAAGGTGGAGATATGTTAGCTCATTTAAACTTCATTAAAAGAACTTTCCAAGAGCTACATGAAAAAGAACTAATACTTTCAGAGCTGCATCAAGTTTACATCATTCTGTCCTCATTGGATGAAAGTTATGATGACTATGTATCTTCACTGGAAGTCCTGCCCAGAGATAAACTGACATTAACTGATATAACTTGAAGATTGCTGGAAGAAGCAAGAAGATGGCTTGATAGGGACTAACTGAGAAAAGAACAACCACAAGAAGAGAATTTATCTTTAACTGCCTATACTGTTAGGAAATGTTTTTCTTGTGGGGCTAGGTGACATATAGCTAAATTCTGTGAAAAGGGAAAACAACAGAATACTGGCAAACACCAGAAGGCTAAAAAGAATGTTAGTTTAGCTATGTCTAGCAATTCAACTGTAAACAATAATTTGTAAGTTGTTGATAGTGGAGCGTCACAGTGCATTACTAAAGATAGAAAAAGGTTTGTAAAGATGTCCATGAGTAAACAACATGTTTCATTGGCAAATGGATGGAAGATGAAAGCATCAGGTGAAGGTACTGCATATTGTTCTTGTATAAATGAACATTTAACTATGTTATATGTACCTAAACTGAAATTTAATTTGCTATCAGTAAGGGCTTTAGTTAATCTTGGTTAGGTAGTAACCTTTAGGGGAGATAACTGTATAATAGAGAAAGAGGGTAAAAGTGTAACTGCTACTTTAAAGAATGATTTATATGTAATACATGATGATCAGTTGAAGATGGCTAACTCAATTTATAAAAATGTTAAGCCACATGATGAATGTATACATTTACTGCATTGATGTCTTGGGCACATTAATTTCAAAATGCTCAGACAAACTGTTCAATTGTCAGAGGGAGTAAAATTGAAACCCTGTAGCAAGTATTTACACTGTAATGCTTGCAAGTCAAGAAAAGAGTAAAGTTACTCCTGCAAACAGACTAAATGGGTTTAAGACCAAAGAACCTTTAGAGGTTGTGTTTGCTGACATAACTGGTCCTAAGAAACCAAGTTTAGGAGGTGCCTGTTATATTTTGAGTATTATGGACTCAAGATATGGTTTCTGCTATTTTATGAAAAACAAAACAGAAACATTCCAACATTTCTTTAACTGGCTAAGGTTTGCTGAGAGAAAAATGAAAAGTAAAGTAATTACTTTAGTAACTGATAATGGGACTGAGTTTGTTAACAAAAGTTTCCAAAATATGCTGAAATTGGCTGGTGTGGAGCATAAACATTATGCACCTTACAGACCACAACATAACTCGTTTATGGAACGAAGAGGGCAAACATTACAAGCCATGACTCGCATTATGTTATCTGATTCAGGTTTACCTGAAACACTGTGGGGTGAAGCCATAACGTGTAGTTACCATTTTTTAAATAATGTAGTAAATACAACAACTGGAGAATTGCCATTCACTCGTTGACATGGTAGAAAACCAAATTTAAGTTATTTACAAAGGTTTGGAGCTCCAGCATGGGTGCATATTCCCTCACAAGTAAGACTGAAAGGACAATATAGAGCTAAGAAGTTATTTTTTGTGGGTTATGAGGCCAACCATAGATCATTTAGATTCTGGGATCAAGGCACAGCTCATGTTTATTGCAGTGCTAGTGCAAAATTTCTTCAGCACATTGGGTGGGATAAACTGGAACAGGAATCCAGCAATGATATTATTATTGATACCCAAATAGGCCCTAAAGATAAAATCAGTACACCCCAAATAGCCATTAAAGAGGAAGAGGAAGAACTGGAGGAAGTAGTAGAACAAGCACAGGAAGAAATAGAAGAACAGGAGCAGGTGGCACAGGAAAGTCCACCAGTAAGTCCTGTATTACCAAGACGTTCAACCCAAGTAACATGACCACCTGATAGATATCAGGCTAGTGTTGTATGCCAAGTGAATACAGTTCCAAGTAACTATAGTGAACTGAAAAGTATCCTGCTAAGGATCAGACTGCCTGGCAGAAAGCAATGGATAAGGAACTAGAATCATTAAAAAAAACTGGAGGTATACGAAAATGTTAAGTTACCACCAGGTAAACATGCCATAGGATACAAATAGATATATAAACTGAAGACCGGTGTAGATGGGACTGTTACCCATAAAGCCAGGTTAGTAGCACAAGAGTTCAATCAGACAGCAAATTACTATGATGAGGTGTTTGCACCTAGTCTGAAGGCTACTACATTAAGGGCGGCATTAGTGTGGGCAGCTAAGGAGAAATATATTGTAAATCATTTGGATGTAGAGACAGCTTGTCTGCATGCACCATTGCAACACACTATATATTTAAAGAAACCTTTGGGTCTCAAAAATGATAATACTGATAATGATTGCTGGAAATTAAAAAAGAGTCTTTATGGTTTAAAGCAATCAGGATATGAGTGGAATCAATGTATAGTTAAAGAATTAACTAAAATAGGCTTTGGAGCTGGCATGGCTGATTCATGTTTGTTTAAAAGAGAAAATAATAGTATGATTTCATTATTGCTATTATTTACTGATGATATAGCATTAATCACCAAAACTGAACAAGAAGCTACTGAGATAATTTCACTATTGGAAAAGAAATTTAAGATAAAACGGTTTGGAGAAATCAAACATTATCTTGGTTTAAAGATAGATAGAACTAGGGGAAGATACAAGATCTCACAGGCAGATAAAATTAACCAATTACTAAAAAGTTATAAAATGGAATTTTGTAAGCCAGATAAGACACCAATGAGCCAGGAATTTAACCATAGTGTTGTTCAAAGTCCTGTTTTTGATAAGAACATTTATCAGCCCTTGATTGGTAGTTTATCTTATCTCAGTAATTGGTCAAGGCCAGATATTGCATACAGTGTTAATCAATTAGCGAGATTTGACGCTGAGCCCACTGAAAGGCACTGGCAAGCTGCTAAACGTGTGTTAAGATATCTGAAACAGACAATGCATTATGCATTGTATTTGGAGCCAAAAGATGAACTGAATTTGACTGCATATGCTGATGCAAGTTTTGCTACAGACATAAATACATGAAAATCTACATCAGGTACTGCTGTATTATTGGGAAAAGCATTGATTGGATGGAGATCTGTTAAACAGAAACATCTAAGTTTGTCAACAATGGAAGCTGAATTCTCATGTTTGTCTTTGTTATGTACAGATTTAGTTTTGTATAAGCAATTATTAATTGTTATGGGAATTAATGTAACAGATCCTATTGTTGTTTATGAAGATAACCAATCAGCAATACAGATGGCTTCAAATATTGCTTTTAAAACAAGAACGAAACACACAGATTTAAGATATTTAAATGTGAGACAATGTGTGCAAAGTAAGATGATTAAGCTAGAATACTGTATGTCAGAAAACAATATAGCAGATCATTTTACAAAGGCCCAAGGCTCTATAAAGCATAAGGCATGCTGTGAAGATTATGGATTTAGAATGTAAGGTTGTATATATTATCTTACCCAAAAGGGGAGAATGTTAGGAATATGAGTCACCTAACAGATATTTGGGTTAGAAATATACAAACCAGGATAAACATTTTAATACTGTCTCTTTAAGGGAATGCAAGAGCATGCAATTGGGTGTGGTTTCTCAAATGGCCATAAGATGGAGCCAGAAACCTGGTTTGTCTTTGTCTGAGTCTCAGAAGAAAAGAGAGTGTATCTTTATTTCCTTCTGTTGGAAAGTATTGCTGTTGATCTATTTTTCCTAATTGACTGATATTACTGGATTTAATGTAAGTCTGATACTTAACTGTTTTTGACACTGGACTTTATTACTGGAATATCCCTGGATTAAAAAACTGACTGATTAACCTGTGAATGCTTTTTGGACTGCTTATTTTGAACTTTGCTTCAACCTTTCTGGAAGTAAAAACTTACATTAACTGTACAGTGTATCTGTGTACTGAGTGTGTATTATTCCAACACTACTCTCTATACGTCTCCCTGTATGCGCTCATTCTCCTAATGGGGAATTACCTCAACATGTATGAATATTATTAATTCTTTAATGAGCAGATATTAAAAATAAACTGAAGACTTGCTGGGTCTCTTTACTTTAAGCATTTATGAAAGTTAAGATGTGGATGTTCAAATATGCAAATGGATTAGTACATCCATAAATGGTTTCAGTCCTGTGATCTTGTCCCATAGCTACTACACCAGACATTATGACCATATGGAAAGCTCAGGAGTACATAAACATAAGCTCACTTAAAACTCCTCATGAAATAAAAAATATCTAAAAGATTAAGATAAATGCTCTTATGGCATCCAATGTATTATCATTTTGCAATGAAATTTTGCATTTGGGAATCCAGATTATATTTCTGTCTTGGAAAACAAATCTTTATCTTATCTGAAATGTCTGGTTAATTTTCAGCAGCAAAGCAAAGGGCAACAGACAAAGGAAGTTTCCTCCCCTGAAAATCCTATCCCAATTCTTATTGTAGACATGAAATATCTTAACAAGGGAATGCATGAGATAAGCAGGTTGCATTGATAAACATTGGCAGAAAAGAACTAAGCATGTTCCCATACAGATTTTTTTTTTCATGTTATACTCCCAGCAGATATTAGAAGTGGTCACAATCATCCACTTCCAGCTACCTCATCTTTCTTGCACTCTGTAATATTGGATGAAGAATTTTCAGTAGCCACAAATTTTTCATAGAGAACTATTATTTTAAAAGGTTTGTTTGAAAATATTTTCACTTGAAACTGAAACAAATGCAAATTTTAATATTTGAAGTTAGTGATTATATGTAAAAATAATAAGGTACCTTATTTAGGAATTCAAGTTAACAATATTAATTTTTTCAGCTGTCAAAAATTGAATAGAAAAGAGATTGGAGGTTTTATAGTATCCTTCCCCTGCCACACCCACCGAGTCACGCCCACAGAATCAGTAGGAAAAAGAATTGAATCCTACCACTAGTCTAATCAGTATGAAAGACTCTATGAAGCAGCTAAGCAACTTAAAAAAACAACAACCCATGCACATGAAATGCGACTGAATCTATTACATATTAAATATCACTGATGATAAATGCTTCCCATAAGATTATATGCAGGTATCTGATCTTGGAATGGGAGAATGTGCTATGGCCAGCTCCCTGGAGACACTCCCTGGTGTCGACTCGTCCTGGCCAACTTGCCGTGGGACAACTCAATAATGCAGGACAAATCATCATGGGTCGTTTTAACACAAGATAACTGAACACCAGATAACTGTACGGTTATCTGCCAGTGTTTCCTCAATGTTTTTGTTTTTCATATTTCATATTGTCCTCTTTAGCATCTTTTCTTTAATTATTCAATTCCACCATTTCTTCAATATTAGTGTAACTCTTGTATTTCTCAATTGATTTAGTTCCTCTTGTAATAAAGGATCAGGTATCAGTATAGTACAGTCATCTCACCTTCAGTTAATCTAAGGTTTCTTTGAGACAAACAGACAATGACAGTTATTGATATTGCTAATTTTACTGTTTTGTTCCTTTTTAAATGTTATTTTATTCTGTATGTATTATTCTTTGGCCAGAATAAAGATACTATATGGTTTTGATTCGAGAAAAAACCCACTGATATTTGTTTTCTTGGACTTTTCTTTGAAACAACAGAAAATACAGGTATTGTAACTGTTAACCCCAATGTTCTGGCTAAAGTTGACATTATGTCATTTATTCAATCAGTTTTATATGATTCTACATGGGATGCAGAACAACTATTTTTTCTTCATTAGCTCATATAGACACCTAATGTGTTAAACTCTCCAGTGGAAACAAATCAGCCTAGACTTTTTCAATATTTAACAGATTTTTAGAGAAGATGCCTGAATCTTATTACAAGGTATGAGATACATAACACATGCTATTGGTTATTGCTCAAAATGTCCTGTTCACCATTGCTAATAGCACTATTATTTTATCAGTGAGTTAGGATTTCATTACAGTAAAGACAGTACTATCACTATCCCACCAGAACATATTGATAAATTTAGGATTGGGAATCACTAAAGATGATTAGGGACATTTCACTTTTTTAAAGAGAAAAAACAAAGAAAGAACACAGAGTTAGCAGAAGAAACTTTGTAATAAAATATCTGTAAATTAACATAGATTTCACAATATCACCATAAAATGTTGTCATTTTAAACAAATGGATAGTACTATTTGTTGGAAAACAGGGGTTCCTGAAAATATTTTTTAAAAGCTTTGCAGTATTAATATGCTAATGATACTGTTTTTCATGAAAAAAAATGAGTAAGGATTTTCTTCTTTCATCTTTAGAAAACAATTTTTATAAATGTTTCACATTGACCTGAAATTTTGAGATTTTGCAAAGGTTTCTTTTTAATTCAATTAAATTTTTAGATCAGATGCAGTAGTAGAATTCAATTTTTTTTACTACCAGTTCTGTGGGCATGGCTTGGTGGGCATGGCAGGGGAAGGATACTATAAAATCTCCAGTCAGAGGTGGTATTTGCTGGTTCTCTGAACTACTCAAAATTTCTGCTACCAGTTCTCCAGAACTGATCAGAACCTGCTGAATACCACCTTTTATCAGATTCAAAGTAATTGACAATGGCAAAGCAGTATAGAAAAATTAATATTGTTTGTTATATTAATAAAGCCCATGTCACACTGCACCAAAGGATGGAAAGAGGATGTAAAATGGAGATAAACACTTGCCATCCGTTGGTTAACGCGATTCATCCATTTTGTACTCACTGCCTCCGTTTTTCATCCTCTCTATCTGTCTAGCATCTGTCGACTGAGGTTCCATCCGCTCAAAAAGTTTTGAGCTGCTCAAAAATACATTTTGAGCGGAAAATGTATCCAACGCATCCATTCTGCATCCGCGACGCATATGGGGAACATCCGTTCTACATCCGTCGTCATCCGTTATGCGTCCGCTATATCCACTAGGCATCCGCTGCGCATCCGCGCAACTCAAATCTGCTCCAGCAGAAAGCGGACACAGGGAGGAAGCGAAACAGACGTGGAATGGACACGTAGCATTAGTAGCACGGATGGAGAAAAGATGAAAGCAGATGCAACTCGCAAAGAAAGCATTTAAAACAGAAAAACGTTCACAGAGGGGACCTATCTCGGATATTTAGGATGTCTAGAGGATGCCTAGAGGATGCAAAAGGACACATAGTGGAAAACCTATATTGCCTATAAAAAGGGGGAGCAACTCACCTGGATCTCACTTTCAGTCCAGCAGACCTGCTGTGCAGACCTCTTCAGCCTTCATCTGGCTCTTGCTCTTCCATAGCATCCATTGATGTCCACCATAGATCGTAACACACTCCTTTTGGTAGCCAGCATTGTTCTGCAACAGTGCGAAGCCATCTACAGGCTCTTTCAACTGTTCTACAGGAAGAAAAGGAGGTGGCCAAGAAGTGTCTGGGTCCGAAGATGGATCAGGAGAAGAGCGGAGTACGGACTGTACAACAAGCTGATGGTGGAGCTGAGGAACGAAGACCCCCGTGCATTCCAGAACTTCATGAGGATGCCTCCAGCCATGTTTGATGAAGTTGTGCAGCAGCTGACACCCAGGTTGACCAAGCAGAGCACCAACTTCTGGCCCAGCCTGGACCCTGGACTCAGGGTGGCACTGACTCTGTGGCACCTGGCCTCAGGGACCACGTACAGGAGCATGCAGTATGGCTGGAGGGTGCCACACAACACCATCAGCATTGTGGTCAGAGAAGTGGTGCAGGCCATCATCGAAGAATACCTGGAGGAGCTCCTCCAGTGCCCCTCCACTGAAGAAGACTGGAAGAAAGTTGCAGAGCAGTGGTATCAGAGCTGGAACTTCCCCCACACTGTTGGAGCCATAGATGGCAAGCACATGGCCTGCAAAGCTCCAGCCAAGTCGGGGTCCACTTATTTCAACTACAAGGGTTTCTTCAGCATCATCCTCTTCGCCATGGTCGATGCTGACTACAAGTTCATGTACATCGATGCTTCAGGCAATGGGTCATCTTCAGATGCCCAGGTATACAATGCCAGTCACCTCAAGGAGGGGCTGGAACGCAACCTCATCATGGGCTTCCCAGATCCAGACCCCCTGCCCAACGACACACAAGATGTGCCCTACTTCATCGTGGCACCTTCTCTCTCAGAACCTACCTCATGAAGCCCTACACTTCCAGACTCCTTACCCATGAAGAGAGGATCTTCAACTACAGGCTGTCCAGGGCAAGGCAGGTGGTGGAGAACGCCTTTGGCATCCTGACCAACAGGTTCCAGGTACTTCTCACCACCATTCAGCATCACCCTGAGACCGTGAGGAGAATCGTGGAAGCTTGCTGCATTCTGCACAATCTCATGCGCACCTGCTACCCAGCGTTGCAGAACAGGCTCGTGGACCTCCAACAAGGCAATGGGGACATGGAGCCTGGGGAATGGAGGCAAGGGTGAAACCTGATAGACACTCAGGATGTGCAAGGCCCCAACAGAGCTTCACGTGAAGGGAAGAAGCAGCGCAACCTCCTGAGACACTGGTGCAACTCCCCAGCTGGAGTAGAGGAGTGGCAAGACAGGATGATAGATGATTAATGGATGCTTCCTTCAGCCTGTCTCATCACATTGATGAGATTGGGCCATGTATGTTGGGTGGCCCTACAATGAACAGGGCATTTAATAAAGAGTTCTGTTTATGTTCAAATGTGTGGATCAATGCTTACATTGTTATTGATAATAAAGGGTCAAAGGTGTGGCACCTGGGAGGGTGGACCATAGAGTCCCACTATGCTTGCACTGGAGGTTTATCTATCCCACAGCTATTACCCATCCCAAAGGTATCCCTGCCGATCCCAAAGGTATCCTTGCCCGTCCCACTGCTATCCTTACCCATCCCACAAGCATGCAAAGTCTTAACCATTTCTAAATGTTTCCACCAAGACTTTATTTAATAAAATAAATGAAGCAAGAGAGTGAAGCAAAGATAATCTTTATTAATAACGAGCTGTAAAAGAAAAATGACGCAAGTCAAGTGTCCCAAGCAAAAATAAAGTCAACTGGTAGCCACCCAGTCTCTGGCACTCTTCTTGGTCACTCGGAGGTGTGCCCAGTCTCAGGTGTGAAGGGTCCAGGTGCTGTGGAGGTGGCTGCTGCTGGAGTGCTGGTCTGAAGCGCCACTGGGGTGCCTGGCCCCGAGAGGACAACGGGACGGTGTGTTGAGGAAGTTCTCAGACAGCTGGCTCAGGCCCGTGACATGGGGTGTCAGCCCCAATACCAATGACAGATGTACTGAGGCCGGGCTTGGCTGTGGGGTGGAGGAAGGAGCAGTGTAGTGGGGCTGTCTGGTCTGCAGCTGGGTGAGGACTGGCGTCGGTGGCATCTGTGGCGTGGGTGGCATCGGTGGCGTGGGTGGCATCGGTGGCGTGGGTGCCATCGGTGGCATCAGTGGCACCGGTGGCGTCCGATGTACATGTGCCTGGACTGGGAAGGGCTGCTGCCTGTGCTGCTGGACCTCCTGGTAGCCATAGCCTTGGTAGGAGAGGGCCTGTGGAAAGCCTTGGAAGGGCAGTGACTTCACCTGGGGTGAAGAAGCAGACCTGGACTGGGTGGGAGCAGGTTCATCTTGGTCTGAAGGGTTGTGAAGAAGATCGGTGATCCTGTCCTTCACCACCTGGTACTGGGGTTCTGCCATGTCCATGAGGGTCTGGTTGACATAGGTGAGGAAGGGTTTTCGGTTGGAGGATGGGGCATCAGTGTGTACCAGCTGAAGAGATCTATGCTGCTCTTGATGGTGTCTCTTTTCTCCAGCAAGACAGTGTGGCTCTGTCCCTCTGGTTTGCCTATCTGCCTTTCTGTGGAGGTGGAGCTGGGGGTGGATGCGGGTTGGGCTGTGGTGGAAGTGCCGTCTCCTTTTTCCCACTGCGTCAGGGGGTCCTCCATGTGCTCCGCCACGGGTAGTACAGCTGTCGGGGGGGTCTCCATCGTGGCACGCTCCACAGACACCTGCCTGGAGACAGGAGCTGACTCTCTGCCAGAAGAGGACTGACTCTCTGCGGGCTGCCTGAGAGAGAGGGTTATGAGAGGGGCTGCTCCTTGGTGGCGGATCTCACCCTCCAAGAAGCAGCACTTGGCCATCACATAGGTCTCCTGGTCCGTCAGCTTGACCGCGGCCTGGCCAGATTTATTGAGGTGCAGCTTCCCATACCAGGTGTGCATGTGCTTTCTCCAGCCAAGGAGCACCTCCGAAGTGTAGCCCAGGCTCTCCGCCTTCTCTCTCCAAGCAGCCTGCTTCCTTTTGGTGTCGCGATAGAGCCTGTGTCCCTTCCACCATAGATACTCGTTCTCCCTCAGCCACTCCAGCACCTCATCCTCATGTGCCTCTTCTATATTGTTTTGCCTCCTCTCCCGTTCTCGCGTCTGCCTCTTCCTCCCTTTGGCAGGGCCATATGGACCCTCATCAGAAGGGCTTCGAGGTTGTAGGGGCTGCTCCTCCACACCATCACCACCACCACCACCAGCAGCAACATTAGCAGCAAAAGCAGGACCAGCAGGTCCAGCAGCAGCAGCACCACCACCACCAGCAGCAGCACCAGCAGGACCAGGAGCTTCAGCAGCACCAGCAGTACCAGGAGCAGGACCAGGAGCACCAGCAGGATGAGGAGCACGAGCAGGACCAGGAGCACCAGCAGGACCAGCAGGATCAGGAGCAGTGCCAGCAGAGTAAGCACCAGCAGAAGCACCAGCACCAGGAGCAGCCCCAGAAGAGTAAGCCCCAGCAGAAGCCCCAGCACCAGGAACAGTGCCAGCAGAGTAAGCACCAGCAGAAGCACCAGCACCAGGAGCAGTGCCAGCAGAGTAAGCACCAGCAGAAGCACCAGCACCAGGAGCAGCCCCAGCAGAGTAAGCCCCAGCACCAGGAACAGTGCCAGCAGAGTAAGCACCAGCAGAAGCACCAGCACCAGGAGCAGTGCCAGAAGAGTAAGCACCAGCAGAAACACCACCGCCAGAAGCAGCATCAGCAGAGTAATCACCAGCAGAAGCACCACTGCCAAAAGCAGCATCAGCAGAAGCACCACCTCCAGAAGCAGCATCAGCAGAAGCCCCAGCCCCAGAAGAGCGAGCCCGGGCTACAGAAGCCCCAGCAGAAGCAGAGTGAGGGCCGGGGGTGGGAGGGTGGCCCTGTTCCTCTTGCCAGGGCTGGCAGCAGATGGCAGAGGCTTTCACTTCTTCCCCATGGTCGTTGGGTTGCTGGCTGGCTGGCTGGCTGGCTGGCAAGCTGTGTCTGGAAGCAGGTCTTTCCTCTGAATTGTGACCTGCTTGGGAGCTGCTTCCCTTTATATCCGTGGGGCTGACGCAATGCATCCTCCCCGCATGTGCAGTGAATGCTAGGCATCCACTAGGCTTCTGCTAGGCATCTGCTAGGCTTCCGCTGTGCATCCGCTTCATCCGCTGTGCATCCGCTAGGCTTCCGCTTTCCATCCGCCCTACGTCCTCCCCCCGTCCGTTCCTTTCCGTGTTGTCTGCTCTGGTTATGCAAATTTTTGCCCCTTTTGAGAGCGGATAACAACGGATGGAACATTTTTCTCGTCCGCTGTGTCCTTTTTACAAACGTTTTGCATCCGTCGGCCAGTGTGACAGGGCCTTAAACAAACCTATCTTAGGTTAATCTGAGCACCAATATTTATACAATGAAAATTATATTAAGAAATAGGATCAAAGTTTGACCAATGCATAAATCTAGGTTTCCAGTTGCAAGCAAATGTTGACAGAATGATTGACAATATTGTTGTAACATATAGAAAGGGAAATTATTAGATATGCCTATCCATGTTTCCATATCAAGGGGTAGAATTATAGTTAAACAAGGTGACTGATAACTTGATGAAGGTCATCCATCCATTTGGATACTGCCATCTAGCTCACATGCATCCAACATAAACATAAAAAGCAGACTGAATGGCTGAAATTTCAATTGCCTTCAATACAGTAACAATGTATAAAGACTCCCACCTTGGATAAGACATTGGATTAAAAAGTGCCTTCCAGTCCTTTCTATATCTACGTCCTCTTCAACAATCCATATGTCATCTTCATGTTTTGTCATGAAAATCTCTTCAGAATAAGAGACTTTTATCTTTCTGATTGTCCTCTTACATCAGGGATCACTTTTAGACTTGTGGACTTCAATTCCCAGAATTCCGCAGCCAGTATAGAATTCTGGGAGTTAAAGTCCACAAGTCTTAAAGTGACTGAGTTTGGAGACCCCGACTTACATTGTACTCTATAGTTTGCACAATAATGAAACATTGGGTTTTTCTGTGTAACCTCTTGAATTCCATGTTATTCTTATGCTATCCATCACTGAATTTTCATGTGGAAATAGAATCACTTTCTGTGGATGAAAATTAACTGTAGTAGCAGATGCTGGTGAGGAGGATAAATCTCTTTCCACATGAGTACTGCTTGAATGCTTAATTCCCCAGATAGACTTACCTGTTTATTTGGCATAATTTTGTACAGCTGTGGCTGAGCATGAAATGATAGCGATCACTGCTGGTTTTCATGACATGTCACATAACAGACTCAAAGCCACACTGTGAAGCATCACAAGTCATGCTCACTGGCTAATGTGGGTTATAAAACGAGAATACCATGTCTGAATATACAGTGCATTCAGAAAGTATTCAGACTCCATTTACTTTTGTCAATTTTGTAATACAGCAGCCTGATTCTACAGTTGTTAAAATTCATTTTTTTTCATTAATCTACACTCATTACCCATGAGTGAAGAGAAAATGTTAGAAATGCCTGTAAATTTATTAAAAGGAAAAAACTGAAATATCACATTCAAACCTTTCATTCAGTCCTTTGTTAAAGCACCTTTGCCAGCAATTACAGCCTCAAGTCTTTTTTGGTATGATATGACAAACTTTGTATACATGGATTAGGGGATTTTCTGCCATACTTCCTTGCAAATCCTTTCAAGCTCAGTCAGGTTGGATAGTGATTGTTGATATACAGCCACTTCCAGGTCCTTCCAGAGATGTTAATAGGGTTCAAGTCAGAATTTTAATTGGCCACTTTAAGACATCCACATAGTTATCCCTAATCCAATCCTGTGTTGTCTTGACTGTGTACTTAGAGTCGTTGTCAAGCTGTAAAGTGAATCTTTGGCCCAGTCTGAAGTTCTGAGTGCTGTGATACAGGTTGTCATTGAGGATATCTCTGTACTTTGAGCCATTTAGCTTTCCCTCAACTTCGACCAGTCTCCCAGTTGCTGTTACTGAAAAACATTCCCACAACATAATGCTATCACCACTCTGCTTCACTATTGGGATGATATTGGGCAGGTGATGAGTGTTGCTTAGTTTCCTCCAGACATAACATTTAGAACTAAGGTCAAACAGTTCAGCCTGGTTTCATCAGACCAGAGAATCTTGTTCCTCATAGTCTGAGAGACTTCAGGTACTTTTTTTTTTTTTTGCAAATTCCAGGCAAGCTTTCATGTATTTTGCACTGAGGAGAGGTTTCTGTCTAGTCACTCTATCATAAAATCTAGATCAGTGGAAGGCTGTAGTGATGGTTGTTCTTCTGGAATTCTAATCCCATATCCACACAGAATCTCTGGAGCTCAGTCAGAGTGACCATCGGATTCTTGGTCACCCCTCTTACTAAGGTCCTTCTCCTCTGATTGCCCAGTTTGACTGGGTGACCAGCTCTTAGAAGAGTCCTGGTCAGTGGTAGGATTCAAATTTTTTTACTACCAGTTCTGTGGGCGTGGCTTGGTGGGCATTGTAGGGTAAGGATACTATAAAATCTCTAGTCAGAGGTGGTATTTACTGGTTCTCTGAACTACCCAAAATTTCCACTACTGGTTCTCCAGAACTGGTTAGAACCTGCTGAATACCAATTCAGTGCATCAGAAACTTTATTGTACACTTACCCAGATCTGTGTCTTGCAATAATCCTGTCTCTGAGATCTGCAGGCATACCTTTTCACCTCACAGTTTTGCTCTACTACAGTACACATTGTCAGCTGTGAGCCTTAAAAAGATGTCTTTCCAAATCATGTCCAATCAATTAAATATACCATAGGTGTAGAAACATGGCAACAAAGATCAAGAAATGGGAGGCAATGAAGCTCAATTTAAAATGCTGTTGCCAGGGGTCTGAATGCTTATGCCAATATTATATTTCAGTCTTTTCTTTTTAATAAATTTGCAGACATTTCTAAATTTCTACATTTATTTTGTCATTATGGGGTATTGTGTAGATTAATGAAGAGAAAATGAATTTCAACAATTGTACAATCAGGTTGCAGCTTAACAAAATTGACAAAAGGAAGGGGTCTGAATACTTTTTGAATGCATTGTATTTTCATGGCCACTGTGAAAGCTTCTTACGGACCACACATAATAGTGTATGAAAGAGGTACAAAATGGTCGTTCAATTGGACAAGAATCTGCTCTAATTATAATTAACAAATCAAAAAGGGATTATTGTTGCAACATCTTGTTGGCGGTCATAACTCCACTGATTGTGTTACAGCAATGGGCAACACTGGAATAAATAATTCACATTTGTTCCATAATGTTTGAAGTCTATAGTTTGCCAATCTCTGCAAAACTGCCTTGATATCAATGGTACACCTTGCATTTTTTTAATGATAATTATGCCATATCAATAGCACTAGTTGCCTGAATAAGCCTTGTTGCACTTAGTTCAAAGCTCAGTGGTAAACAGCTAGTGCTATATTATTCAAAAATATATTTTACATCAATAAATGTTTACATGTAGAAACACCTTGAAATCTTCCTTTCTTTTTATCTGTAAATAAGTTGCCACCAAGTCTATTTTGCCAATAAAGTTGACAAAATTGTTCATAAATTTCTTAAATCTGATTAAGAGAAATTGCTTGATAGTAATGAATTATTGGTAATTTAAAAATCACTACATGAAGTTTCAGAACCAAAATTTATGGGATTTGATCAGTTTTTGAAGCAATTCCTTCAACTTCAACCTATCGAAACAGTTCAGTTTCTAGCTTTTTCCATGTCACATTAAAGTGAGCACAGTTTATGAAACTATGCTGTGGTAAGTTTCTATTTCACTTTTCATATGATAAGGTTGTGGATATCATCTTTGAGCACAGGTGCAGTAACATCCAATAGCTTTTTGAACTTATTCTTGGGGAACTTGGCAATAGATAACATAATGTGCCAGTGGGTTGAGGGAATCCAGTGGCAGCTTCCTCAAAGAATCATTTGAGGAAAGAATCATGTGTTTGTCCATCTGTTCTTGCATCATTTAAGTCCAACATATTTTTTCTATTTTATACTCTAATTATCAGTGTTACTCAGGAGGAATGATTTTCTCTCCAGTATAAATTGTTAATTCTATTTAGGTTCTCTGATATGCCCCATATAAGTACCTTGTTTCCTCAGCAACAGCTTCTACTGAATGTTCTGTTGGTTTCTCCTTTAAATCTACATTCAGTTGGGAGGGGTGTTTAAACCTTTGCTACAATGGTAACACAATACATTTTGATCTACTACTGGTTATTCCTATGATGTTGCAAGTTTGTTTACATTTTCCCTCATGCCTGACTGGAATTCTGTAGTATCTTCTGGTTTCCCTGGAGATAACAATTTCAGATGTATTCTTAAATGTTAATTTTGTCTTTGTTAAGAGGTGTTTTTTTTTTAATGCTTTATTTCAGAATTCCATGAAATAGCCAGTGTCTCAATACATTGTGCTGAGAGAACAGCTGCAATAGCCAGACAGGTTTCAGCTGCATTTGCCACAAAGGATTTTCTTGCTTTATTATTTGCTGTTATAAAAGACCCTGCAGTCAGAATAATAAGCTGGATGTTTTGCATTTTACATTTAATAAAACCAGCACCTTTTTTCAATAACTATATTATCTTAGCTTTAACAACTTTCTTAGATCTCTCTGTGTGTAATGCCCATTCAGCTTTTGACTGGTGGTATCAAAGGCATTCATCTTTCCAAGAAAACTAGCTCTCTGGTGTATTCTTTTTCTTGGTGTGGTTTTTCATTGTTTTTCTCTATTTCTTTGTTTTGCTACTTGCTGCCCACCCAATTGTCCCCAGCCCTATCCCAAACATCTGGTGATGCTTAAATAGCTTGTCTCCTACTCCCAGGATCCTATTCTGTCACCAGGGTTGCATGGTTTCTCCTGATAAAACAAAAAACACTAGAATCAGGAGTAAGATTTTCTAGTGTTTGCTTTACAGAAAGTTCTAGAAGAAACTGACTTCAGGAATCATAACATAGACAGGCAGGCCAGGATAATAGAATAACAGTACTAAATAACAGATATGTTTACTCAGTCATAATAGATACAATAATAATGCAAATTATGACAATGCCTCCTTTTGATGTACTAAAGAATAGGCAATATTCCAAAATCAATTGCTCTAGAGATAAGAGATTAGGTCAGTGGGATGTTTCATAGAGCCCTAGTAATCACATCATGTACATATAATTATTTTTGTTTTAGTATTTATTACAATTATTTGTTTTTAGTTTTTATTCCAGCTCCACTCATTTCCTTTTCTGACTGGTTTTGGATTGTGTATGAGTTCTCCTTCTCCCTTTTTGCGAAAGAATATGTTCCTCTGCTTTAGTTCAAGTAACCACTGTTCATTTAGCTGTGATAGATTTTATTCCTTGCAATGTAAAATAACAGCAATACATTCCTCCCACCACACACAGGCCTGGAATTCAAAAGCCATCCAATCAAAGACAGATTCTTGGAAGACGTTGATTACAGCAAAAAAGGATATAAAATATGACTGTCTGCATAATGCTCCTGAAAGCCTTTTCCATCTTCAGACATTTCGTTTCCTTTCTCCCACCCCCATATTAAGTCTTTATCATCATCATTGTCATAGTTTGAGTATTCACCCGCCCCACCAACATAAGTAGGGTATTGATTTTTGAAATTAAAAGATTGATTTTCCCCTACCGCTTTTATTACAAAGCTCAAGGCTTTTAATAAATGAATTTGTGGCCTTTCGGTGAGTTAATGGAGCTTCCTCCATTGGACCCACTCTTAAAATATCATCTAGATACATTAAACATCTTATTTCTAAGGCTGTTAGAATTGACCCTACAACTCTTAATAACATTGTGAATGATCCCAGGGCTGTGAAAAGACGTAACCAGATGATGTAAGAGTGTGCTTTCATGCAGTTTGTGAATTTCTATGTCATAGACAATTTAGGAATCACTCAGAAATATTTTTTTCTCCCTTACCACTACAATTACGATTGTAGATTCTGGAATAGTAGGTTAGCATAGTGATTTAATATGTTTTATTCAGGTATAACTGAAAATAACACAAGGAGAAGGGACTTTGGCTACTCTCTTTACAGGATCATTTTCTCAACGGAGTACAGAGTCTAAAACCTCTTCTTTTCCTGATAATTATCTGGACAAACACAAGGGCTGCCTTTTATTAAAGTGTGATCTGTAAATGGCTCATGATCAGTTTTGATTATCTAAATGTAGATACCATCGTCGAAGTCATGTTTGCCATCTGAATAGTACTATGTGCTATTATTGCTCTCTTAAAAAATAATTTTGATGGTGGAATAATTACCTCTCATTTTGATGTGTGAGGTATACTGTATAGATGCAAGTCTTGGGGAATCACTTTGTTCCCATATGTAGAAAAATAAGTTTGATACAACTTAAATATAATTCCTTTCTCTTCAAAGGCCTATAATTTTCAATTTCCTAACGGGTCTTGTTTTTGTTTGTTTGTTTCTGGTGTTACTTTTCCCATTTATATGGGGAAGCCCATATAAATAGATACTATATTTTTTGCACTATAAGATGCATTCCCCCCACCCCCCAAAAAGTGGCTGGAAATGTCTGTGTGTCTTATTAGAGCAACTGTTGCCAAAGCCCTGGCCACCCACCAGCCCCCAACCTTCAGCCTCTGCCTCCCAGCAATTTGCCTCCTTGCAGCAAACAGCAAACAGTTTCAGCACAACCTGATTTAGCACAAGCAGCTGACTGTTGGTTGGATCTTCTTCCCAGAATACTGCTGATCAGCTGTTTCAGCTGTGGAAATTGCCCTTGCCCATTGCTGCTATCACTGGTTTTTGGCACATTCTAGGTGGCAGTGATTTGTGGCAATAGGCAGCAATCCTCCACCTGGAACAGAACGAAAATGGAAATGCGTGGGAGCTAAAAATGGGATGCATGTGATGCATGGATGCATGGGGCTTGCAGAGGCAGCAATCAGTGGTGGCAATGGGTGGCAATGGTGGTGATGGTTTGCAGTGATCCCTGCAGCCTGAAACAGCTGATCGGCAATATTCTGGGAGGCCAATCAGCTGTTGATGCTAAATCAGGCTGTGCTGAAGCTGCCCAGACTGTTTGCTGTTTGCTGCAAGGAGGTAACTTGCTGGGAGCCAGATTTTTTCCCCTTGTTTTTCTCCCCAAAAGCTAGGTGTGTTCTATGGTCTGGAGTGTATTGTAGTGCAAAAAATATGGGTAAATATAAAATAAAACATGTTGCAGCTACAAACACCTTCCTAATGAGCTAAGACTGATTTTCACCCAAGAACCTGAAGAATATATTTAAAAAATCTATTTTAAAACCCAATTTTTTACAGTTTTTAAATGCATTTATTTTATATGACTCTAGGCAGCTTACATTTTAAAATCATGAAAAAGATCACAGATATTTAGAACAGAATCCAAACACAACACCTTTCCCCCACAACTTATTAGGACTCAGCCACCCTAAATCCTGGTAAAGCAATCAACCGGCAGAATTATAGTTGATTGCTATAGAGTTTCCTGCACAATTACAGCTTCTAACTAATGGCAAAATTAGGGTTAAAATGATGTACATACTGGGCAAACTTCCATGGCATACTTAATCAAGTCAATTAAAGAATAAAAAAGTGAACATGCAAACCTAAAAATCTGATCATCTTTCAGTTAAATGAGAATCAGAGCACCCACAGGAGTGTCTAATTTATTTGTTGAGTAATTGACCTGATTCAAGCAAATCTTTCAAGGAAAATGAATCTTAGCATAGCGCTCCTTTCTACTACTGGCACAGAGATAAGAAAATGGAGACTGTTCCAACTCCTATGTTTGTCTCTAATTTATTACCCTCCCAGGGAATACCCATGGGAAATGAAATAATACACAAAGGGATTTTTTTTCTTCATTTCATCAGATGCTCTAATTTTTGAATCTCAGAAAGATAACGTACCTTACAAGTTGAAGAGCCCTGAAATATGTTCTTCTCTCCAATAGATTCCTTCCTGATTTGCACAAATTTGATGACTATACTTTAACTAGCAACTGGAGAAAATTGTTTGCCAGACAAATAGTTCATGGGATGGCAAATTGTAGAGTTGTAATTGCAGGAATGTTCCAATCTTGGATGGCAAACCTCAGATAAAGAATGTTTCCAAGCAAATACAACTCAGGCAAACAAAGTCACTAATCTATGGATAAAGGAGGATTGGAGAGGGCAAGTAAACATATGTTAGACTTTAACTAGAGATAATTAATTGTATTGATTACTGTGCTGAACAGTAACGAAAGTTAAGCAGTAACCAAAGTTAACCAACATTGCATACTGAACCTCGAGCAAAAATAGAAGTTTTGCATGTGTGGCATTTATGTAGGCATGCAATTGAAAAATTTGGTCACAATGAACTTTCTCTTTTAACACCTCCATCTTCACATTATACTAATGCTGCCATTTATCCCCTTTCTTCACCTGAATATATGTCTTCAATTCCCTCAGCTCCTGCAGATACAGGGCAAAAGCCTCCTGACTCTATTGTTCAGTCTTCTTTTCAGAATATGGTAGAGACTTGTAAAAGGGATGCCTCTGTCTCAGGAACAAAACTTGCAGAATTACTGTCTGTTTGTCTAGTACAATATCATCCTGGTCAGGGGCCACAGCTTGGACTGCAAGTAGCAGAATGGGAGGGTCTGCCTTATCAGATCTTAAATGAGTTAAAAAAGACAGTTACAGATTATAGGATTAGTGGTAATTTTACAAGAGAACTTGTAGAAGGAATAAAAAATGGTTATACAATGATCCCTGAAGATTGGAAGCAAATATTTTGCATGATTTTGACACCCATGCAATATGTGGTTTGGAAGAGTGAATATATGAAACCTGCTCAAGCTGCTTCTTTAGGAGGAGGAGGAGCATATACAGTTGAGCAGCTATTTGGTTCTGGACTGTTTGGTACAATTCCTACTCAAGTTGTTCTTCCTCCAGCTACGTTAACTATTGTTTCTGAATGTGTCTTTCATGCTTTTCTTAAGGTACCCCAAGCTGGAGAACCAAGAGCAAATTTTTCAAACATTCGACAGAATGACAATGAACCTTATGCTGACTTTGTTGAGCATCTGTCCAAAGCAATTAGACAGCAGTTTGATCATCAGGAAGCTGCTGGTGAACTTCTTTGCCAGTTAGCTGTTGAAAATGCTAATGCAGATTGTAAAAGAGCTTTACAGCCGTTAAAGGCTACTGCTCATTACACTCTGGCAGATATGCTGCGAGTTTGCCAGGACATTGAATCACAAACTTATAAAATGCATATGTTAGTAGCTGCTATTCAGAAAGGACAGCAACCAATTAGTAACTGTTTTAAGTGTAAGAAGCCTGGCCACTTTCAAAAGGACTGTCGTTCTACACCTTCGATGCCTCAGAATTGTCCTTCCAAGAAGTGCCCTATTTGTAAAAAGAGATTTTCCTGGGCCATTCAATGTAGGTTTTGGTCGGGAAACTTGCCAATGGGTTTGGCACCCACCCAGAATCCAAAGTGGGCCTTTCCCATCACTCTGGCTCCTCCAGCAGTCTCTCTCACTCCTCCCCAGCCACAGCCGGTAGTGCTGGGATCGATTTAATCACTCAAGAGGAAATTGAGTTTAAATTTCCCATGGAAGTTAAAATAGTTCCATCTCAATTTAAAAGTCCTCTTCCTTCGGGATTAGTTGGCTTAATTTTGCCTCATTCTTCTGCACACAAAAAGGGCTATTTTGTTGTGTTTGGGGTAATAGATTCAGATTACACTGGTATCCTCATGATTCAGATTTGGGTGAATCTTCCTCAAGTTCTTCCTTGTAATTCTTCTGTTGCTCAATTACTTCTTCTATATAAAATTCCATCTACTGGTATAGGTAATCGTGGGGATGCAGGATTTGGATCAACTTCTTTATCTGTAGGCTTACTTCATCAGCTGAACTCCTCTCATCCTTTGTTAATGCTTTTCCATAATAAACAACCATTTCAAGGATTACTGGATACTGGAGCCGATGTTACTGTCATCTCCTCTTTACAGTGGCCAAAAATGACAGTTTCTTCATTGTGGGGAATAGGAGGTTGTACGGCTGCTTGGCAGAGTGTTCAAGAAATTAATGTTACAACATCTGGTAAGTCCTTTTCCCTACAACCATACATTCTAGATATTCATACTAATATTTGGGGCCATGATATCCTTTCTCTTCTTAATGCCCATTTGGTTCTTGATGATGGCTCTTCCTCTTAAATGGCTCTTTTCTACACCGGTTTGGGTGGAACAATGGCCATTATCAAGGGAAAAACTTGTTGCTTTACAACAATTGGTTCAAGAACAATTGGCTGCTGGTCATATAGAACCTTTTACTAGTCCCTGGAATACTCCAGTTTTTGTTATAAAAAAGAAAAATGGGAAATGGTGTTTCCTTCAGGATTTAAGAGAAATTAACAAATGTACCCAACTCATGGGTCCTTTACAATGTGGTCTACCAAATCCTAACTTAATTCCTAATTTTTATCAATTATTGGTAGTTGATCTTAAAGAGTTTTTTTACTATACCTTTGCAGCCTCAAGACAAAGAAAAAATTGCATTTACTGTCCCAGTTTTTAATAATAGCATGCACACAAAATGATATCATTGGCGAGTATTGCCTCAAGGAATGCTTAATTCCCCTACACTTTGTCAATATTTTGTGGATAATGTCCTTCAACCCTTTCGGAATAAATTTCCTTCCTATTTCGTCTATCATTATATGGATAATATATTGATAGCAGCTCCAGATTTTGATGAATCTAAGTTGTTAAAAGAGTTCACGGATATTGTGGCACAACAGGGATTGTATATAGCCTCAGACAAAATTCAAAAGGTAGAACCTTAGATCTACTTAGGACATAGAATGTTGCACAGTTCCTCCATTCCAATTCTTCCTGAATTACAAGTACAGAAATCATATACATTATTACAATGGCAAAAATTACTTGGCATGATTAATTGGGCACACCCATTCTTCTACATTACAACTATGAAATATGTTGCCCTTATTTCAGTCTCTAAAGGGAGCACAATCCCCAGGAGATCTAGTTGTATTAACTGATCTTCAAAAAACATGCCTTCAAGAAATATTGAATAAGTTTAAGCATCGATATGTGGACAGGATAACATCTTTAACAATAGGACTTTGGTGAGCTATTCTTCCCACTACACCCTTACTCATGGGATGTCTTTATTCTAATGTGTCCCCGCAAGTGGTCAACATTCATGAATAGATTAATTTGCCAGCTACTCTGCCTAGAAACATTTATCCTTATCAATCAACATGAGAGGATTTGATTATTAAAGGTCATAAACGAGCCTTACATCTTACAGGACAGGATCACATTAGCATAGCTTTCACTTGTACAAAATTTGAACATGAGCATTTGATGATGATTTCAGAATCATACCAGATAGCCTTTTCTCAATATGAGGGAAACTTGTTGTATTATTTACCCAAGGATCCTAGAATAGTGGTTACCACTACTTTAAATCCAGCCTTTTCTTCCATTTTGGGGTGAAATCACCTACAAGTGGTGTGGTTGTCTGGCAGATTCAACAATGGTAATCTAAATTTACTGCCACACAGACTTCAGCTCAACGTGCTGAGCTGGCTGCTGTGATTTTGGCTTTACAATTGTTCAATGACCAATCTATTAACTTGATCGTTGATCCTCAGTATGTGTATTTAGCTATGCAATCTCTTCCCTTTTCTTATTGTGCTCGTTCTTTGGATAAGAATTTGTTATCCTTGTTTTTATCTTTAAAGAATAGTTTGGAAACTCGCTTGTATTCTTTGTATGTAGAACACATTCAAAGTCATACTCTCTTTACTAATGCCTTGACTGAAGGAAATCGGAAGGCAGATGAATCCTTAAAGGATGTTGCGTCTTTGTTTGCTGATCCTGTTGCTAGTCATTCTTATTTTCATCAAAATGCCAAATCGCTTGCAAAACAATTTAAAATTTCATTATCTCAAGCCTGGGATATTGTCCGTGCTTGTCCAGCTTGTCAGCAACTGGCAGCTCCCTTTCCAGTAGGTGTCAACCCATGAGGAACCCAAGCTAATCAAATTTGGCAAATGAATGTAACTCAATTTTCAACCTTTAAGCCATACTGTTATCTTCATATGTCTATTGACACTCATTCATACTTCCTTTGGGTTACTGCTTCAAAACATGAATGTACTTCAGATGTTATTTCTCATTGCCTATCCTCTTTTGCTGTAATGGGTTGGCCTTTTCAGTTTAAAACTGACAATGGCCCCGCTTATATTAGTAAGGAATTTCAAACCTTTTGTCAGAAATGGAATATTACTTTAGTGCATGGAATTCCTTACAACTCTCAGGGTCAAGCTATAGTTGAGCGAGCTCATCGTACTTTTAAGGCATTGCTTCAGAAACAATTACAAACTGAATCTGGCCCTTACCATCTGTGAAAGATTCAAAATCTCATTGGTGTAGCATTATATACTTGGAATTATTTAACCTTTTTTGATTCTCTTGCAGACTCACCTGTTAATTTGCATTTTCAAACTACTGAATCTTTAGCAAGGCCTTTGGTAAAGTATCGCCAAGCTCCAGATCCAACCTGGAAAGGCCCTACACCGCTGATCACCTGGGGTTGCGGTTACACCGCCGTGGAAGATCCTTCTACTCGACAAGCAGTGTGGGTTCCAGCGTGCTGTGTTCGTCTGTATTATGGCATGGCATGGCATCAGGACCTTCACAACCGGATTCCGGATTTCAATCTTCATCTGAATATGGAAGTCTGTCTTCCAAGGCCGACGTGCCCGCAACTTGGGGCCAGGTTAAATCTACTACATATCAAGCTCAACAACAACTGCAGCAGGCCTCATTACCTCAGACTCCTGAAAATCTTGTTACATTAGATTACCTTGATATACCTTAAGCCCATGTCACAGTGAACCAACGGATGCAAAGAGGATGTAAAACGGACAAAAAACCTTGCCATCCGTTCGAAAATGCAATGTACTCACTGCCTCCATTTGGCTTCCTCTCTATCCGTCCAGCATCCGTTTATGGACGTTTCATCCGCTCCAAAAGTTTTGGGCTGCCCAAAACTTTTGCGCGGAAAATGTATCCAGTTCGTCCATTCCGCATCCGCTACACATCCATTAGGCATCCGTTACGCATCCGCTATATCCGCTAGGCATCCGCGACGCATCCGCGCAACTCCATCCGCCCGGACGCAGGGAGGAAGTGGAACGGACGCGGAACGGATGCAGAACAGATGCCTAGCAGATGCAGAATGGAAACAAAGCGTTTAAAATGGAAAAAATGTTCGCAGAGGGGACCTATCTCGGATATTAAGGATGTCTAGAAGATGCCTACAGGATGCCTAGAGGATGCCTAGCAGAAAACCTATATTGCCTATAAAAAGGGGGAGCAACGCGCCTGGATCTCACTTTCAGCCCAGCAGCCCAGCGGTGCAGACCTCTGCAGCCTTCATCTGACTCTTCCTCTTCCACAGCATCCAGTCATGTCCACCGTGGATTGTAACAAAGTCCTTTCGGCAGCCACCATCCTTCTGCAGCAGTGCGAAGCCATCTGCAGGTTCTGTGAAGTCTACTGCGAGAAGAAAAGGAGCCACCCCAAAAGAGTCTGGATCCGAAGATGGTTCGCCAGAAGAGCAGAAGATGGACTGTACAACAAGCTGATGGTGGAGCTCAGGAACGAAGACCCTCGGGTGTTCCAGAACTTAATGGGGATGCCTCCAGCCATGTTTGACGAAGTTGTACAGCGCCTGACACCCAGGTTGACCAAGGCAAACACCACCTTCCGGGCCAGCCTGGAACCTGGGCTCAAGGTGGCACTCACTCTGCGCCACCTGGCCTCAGGGACCACCTACATGAGCATGCAGTATGGCTGGAGGGTGCCACACAACACCATCAGCATTGTGGTCAGAGAAGTGGTGCAGGCCATCATCGAAGAATACAAGGAGGAGCTCCTCCAGTGCCCCTCCACTGAAGAAGGATGGAAGAAAGTTGCAGAGCAGTGATAGCAGAAGTGGAACTTCCCACACACTGTTGGAGCCATAGATGGCAAGCACGTGGCCTGCAAAGTGCCAGCCAAGTCGGGGTCCACTTATTTCAACTCCAAGGGCTTCTTCAGTATCATCCTCTTCACCATGGTCGATGCTGACTACAAGTTCATGTACATCGATGCTTCAGGCAACGGCTCATCTTCAGATGCCCAGGTATACAATAGTCACCTCAAGGAGGGGCTGGAACGCAACCTCATCGTGGGCTTCCCAGATCCAGAACCCCTGCCCAACGACACGCAAGATGTGACCTACTTCATCATGGGGGATGACGCCTTCTCCCTCAGAACCTACCTCATGAAGCCCTACACCTCCAGACTCCTCACCCATGAAGAGAGGATCTTCAACTACAGGCTGTCCAGGGCAAGGCGGGTGGTGGAGAACGCCTTTGGCATCCTGGGCAACAGGTTCCAGGTACTTCTCACCACCATGCACCATCGCCCAGAGACCGTGAGGAACATCGTGGAAGCTTGCTGCATCCTGCACAATCTCATGCGCACCCGCTACCCAGTCTTGCAGAACAGGCTCATGGACCTCCAGCAAGGCAATGGGAACATGGAGCCTGGGGAATGGAGGCAAGGGCGAAACCTGATCGACATTGAGGATGTGCAAGGCCCCAACAGAGCCTCACATGAAGCGAAGAAGCAGCACAACCTCCTGAAACACTGGTGCAACTCCCCAGCTGGAGCAGTGGAGTGGCAAGACAGGATGGTAGATGCTTAATGGATGCTTCCTTCAGCCACTCTCATCACTCGGATGAGATTGGGCCATGTATGTTTGGTTGGCCTACAATGAACAGGGCATTTAATATAGAGTTGTGTTTATGTTCAAATGTGTGGATGATTGATTAAATTGTTATTGATAATAAAGGGCCATAGGTGTGGCACCTGGGAGGGTGGACCATACAGTCCCAGTATACTTGTACTGGAGGCTTATCTATCCCACAGCTATTACCCATCCCAAAGGTATCCCTGGCCATCCCACAGGTATCCCTGCCCATCCCACAGCTATCTTAAGCCATCCCACAAGCATGCAAAGGCTTAAACCATTTCTAAAAGTTTCCAGCAAGACTTCATTTAAAAAAAAAATGAAGCAAATGTGTGAATCATAAATAGACTTTATTAACAACAAGGTATAAAACAAAAATGAGTCTCTGGCACTCCTCTTGGTTGCTCAGTCTCAGGGGTGGAGGGTCCAGGTGCTGTGGAGGTGGCTGGTGCTGGAGTGCTTGTCAACAGCTCCTCCAGAAGCAGAAGCAGCAGAAGCTCCAGCCCCAGAAGAGCGAGCCCGTGCTGCAGAAGCCCCAGCAGAACCAGAGTGAGGGCCAGGGGGCAGGGTGGTAGCCCTGTCCCTCTTGCCAGGGCTGGCAGAAGATGGCTGAGGCTTGCTGTGCTTCCACAAGGTTGTGGGGTTGCTGGCTGGCAGGGAGGCTGGCAGGAACCAAGGCTGGCAGGAAGGCTGGCAGGGAGGCAGGCACCAAGGCTGGCAGGAAGGCTGGCAAGCAGGCAGGCACCAAGGCTGGAAGGCAGACATGAACCAAGGCTGGCAGAAAGGCAGGCAGCAAGGCTGGCAGGCAGACCGGCTGGCACCAAGGCTGGCACCTAGGCTGGCAGCAAGCCTGGCAGGGAGGCTGGCAGCAAGGCTGGCAGGCAGACATGCAGGCAGGACAGGCAAGGCAGTCGATGTGTCTGGAAGCAGGTCTTTCCTCTGAATGGCGACTTGCTTCCGAGCTGCTTCTGTTATATCCGCGGGGCTGACGCAATGCATCCTCCCCGCATGCGCAATTAACGCCAGGCATCCATTAGGCTTCTGCTCTGCATCCGCTGTACATCCGTTGTGCATCCGCTTCATCTATTCCACGTCCGTTCTGCATCTGCTGTATCCGATCTGCGTCCGCTTCGCTGCGGCCCCCCGGAAGCCTAGCGGATGCGCCATCCACTCCCATCTGCTTCCATCCACTGGGCTTCCGTTCCGCATCTGCTTTGCATCCACTCTGTGTCCTCCCCGCGTCCGTGTTATCTGCTCCGGTTATGCAAATTTTTGCCCCATTTGAGAGTGGATAACAACGGATGGAACATTTTGCTTGTCCGCTGTGTCCTTTTTGCATCCATTGGGCAGTGTGACATGGGCTTTAATGCAAAACTGAATCCAACCTTTGAGCTCTCACATCTAAAGAAAATAGTGAAACCATCTGGGAACAGTTTCCTGTCAAAAAGGAAAACAAGAGGAGGAAAACCCTTTTTACATTTCTTCTAAAAATGGATTTTTTTTTTCAACTATAAAAAGGAAATTTGTGTTTTCCTTACAGCCAAAGCAGGATTTAGACTATTTTTCCCAAGAAATGAAGTACACTATAAGAAGTCCATATTACATTGATGAAATACACAATTGTAATTCATTCTTGTCATGTAGAAATGCAGATTGTTTACAAATGCAGATCAAATCAATCACAGTATGTATTTAGCATATGCATATTTCCTTGCGTAAGCATGATTTATTCATATTTTTATACATATTGTTCTTTCAGCTGCTCATTTATTTATCTTTCTTACAATAAAAATCCCTGTCTTTTTCTAGATAATCTGATATGTCATATAGGGAATAGATTCATGATGAGTTTTTATCATTTTCATTTTCTTGCCAAAATAACCAAAAAGCAAATGTTAATATTTTATTTACTTATTTTATTTATTTATTTGATTTGTCAATTGCTTACAGTATAATATGTATAAGTATATACATATTTATGAATACATGAAAAAAATAAAAGAAACAATAGGACAGAGACGTAGGCATATTGGTGCACTTATGCAGGCCCCCTACAGACCTTTTAGGAAAGGAGTGAGGTCAATAGTAGACAGTCTAAGGTTAAAGTTTTTGGGGTTTCGGGAAGAAACCACAGAGTCAGGTAGAGTATTCCAGACATTGACCACTCTGTTTCTGAAGTCGTATTTCCTGCAATCAAGTTTGGTGCGATTAACCTTGAGTTTGTATCTATTGTGTGCTCTTGTGTTTTATGGTTGAAGCTGAAGTATTCATTGACTGGTAAGTCATTGCAATGTATGACTTTATATACCATACTTAGATCAGATCGAAGATGGCATAATTCAAGGTTTTCTCAGTCTAGAATTTCAAGTCTGGTGGCATAAGATATTGTACAACAAGTAGAGAAGTGGATAACTCTTCTTGTGAAATATTTCTGGACATTCTCAACTGTGCTAATATCAGATACGTAATATGGGTCCAGACTGATGCAATGTATTTGAGTATTGGTTAAGCAAATATTCATGTTCTTCATCAGAAATCTTTTTGGGGGGGGGGCAAAAATATTTTTATTAGCAATCAAATGCTAAAAGCATTCTTTAGGATAATTGAATTAGATATTTTAAACAATGGAATTTCTGCCATACACATTTCTTATGCATAGAAGCTGACAGGAGAGGACACATGGAAATAATCAGTTGAGTTATATCACTTTGTTTCCTGCTGTAAGTAGGATCAGGAATATCTCCTTAGTTTTTAAAAGATCTACCTTTGCTTGAAGGATAATCAGGAATTCCCAGCATCTCCTCAGCTATTATTTCTGGATAGCCACAACTTTGGATAATAATTCATTCCATGCCTACAGTGTAGCTTTTCATTCTATCAAATGATGCCTTATTGTCTTTCTGGGATTGCAGAAAGAGGGAGAAAGAGGAAAAAGAAGAGTGTGAAAGAGACAAAGAAAGAAGGGCCCAAATGGTAGCAGATTTGTACAACAAAATCAAACACCATCTTCAGTGCACATCATGACCATGACCATGAAAATAAACACAAACACACATCCTTCACCCTTTACACATTGAACCGGAAACCCCTGACACCACACCAACACTGCACTATACAGCAGAATTCAAAAGAGCTACTACCCTGCGATAGAAGCTGTTTTTCGGCCTATTTGTCCTTGTTTTTATTATTCTGTACCATCTGCCAAATGGTAATAGTTTAAAAAAAGGGTTCCCAAGGATGAGATGGATCTTTGAGAATGTTTTGAACTTTCTTAAGGTGGCGGAAGTTATAAAGCTCTTCCCAAGAGGGGAGAGGGCAACCAATGATCTTCTGGGCTATGTTAACCCTCTGGAGTCCTTTCCTATCTGCTACTGTGCAATTGGCAAACCATACAGAGGTGCAGTATGTTCAAATGCCCTCTATGGTGCAGCAGTAGAAGGTCACTAGCAGTTTCTCATTCAATTGTTGTTTTCTGAGAAGCCTCAGGTAGTATAATCTCTGCTGGGCCCTTTTGACCAGGGTTGCAATGTGGGCATCCCAGGTCAGGTGCTCTTTTAGGGTAACATCCAGAAACTTAAAACTGGCCACTTGCTCCACTCAGTCTCCATTGATAAGCAAGGGCTAGATGTCTGATCTGTTCCTTCTATAATCCATTATAAGCTCCTTGGTCTTATTGTTGTTGAGGACCAAGTTATTGTCTCCACACCACGAAAGTAACCGGTCCACCTCATCTCAGTAGGCAGACTCATCCCCTCCAGAGATAAGACCCACCACTGTTGTACCATCTGCAAATTTAGCAATAGTATTACTAGTGTGAGTGGGAATGCAGTCATGCACATAAAGAGTATAGGGTAAGGGACTCGACGTGGAACCCTATGATTTACCAGTGTTAAGAATAAGGACTGAGGAGGTATGTTTATCTAATCTGACACTCTGTGAGTGGCTAGTTGTCATTTATCTTATAAGCAATATTTTCTGATACATTATGCATCTAATGATGGGTATCCCTGATGGAATTGCTATAGTTTCTCCAATTCTTTAAAATATCATATGTAGGGAAGAGAATTATGTTGCTGATCATGATCAATAGCTTATGAACTATCAAAATAAAAGATAATAGATTATCTGGCAGAACAAGTATCACAGTTGGTATACAAATATACCAATTACGGGGGCATCATCATAAAAGATAAATTACTCATTTCTATCACTCCTCTAAAGGTGAAAGTTTTCATTTCAGAAGCTTCGGTGAAGAGCTGACCCCTATGGTCTGCATACTTGTATGTTTATTCCAACAAAGAGCGGTACAATTTAGCACAAGCACCTGCTGTTTCTCTCTGAACTAATGATCTTCAGTAACTCTCCTGATGTGCATCTTATCCACCATAAAAGAACTCTGAAATCTATCCATGTGAATGAGGGTTCTGGCTTAGCTGCAAAGTAGCTAAATATAACATTGATTCAGTTAAAACACAAACCCGATTTAATATGTAATTTTCCATAAGACTGGATAATTATTTGTAACATTCTTATATTGCATATATTTTCAAACTAATAAATCTTAATCTGCATATATCTACAATCAGACATCTGTGTTTAGTACACAGTGCAGTTACATTTTTTCTTCATCTTGCCTCTGTTTTCTGTTTTAATAAGGCCTAATTCTTGAAATTCAAAAGCTCACATATTATTTGGAAACCTTTGTAGAATTAATATATGCCAAAATATATATGTTTAAATGCTATTCCTTTAATGCAATATTGTTGACTATTGAAGGCCAAATTTATTGATTTAGCATGTGGAATCTACTGAGGTCATGCAATCACTGATATACAAATAGTTTTTAAAAAGCTTGGCATGTATACATATATGTATATTTTTCTTAAGTTTTCAAGGGTATTTATATATGGTATTAAGCTTTGTTCGGGTATTTTCCACGTCATTATAATTGTGCTTTTAAAGTTGTAGCAACGTTTTGGCAGAATCTCATCTGCCATCATCAGGCTTCTGATGAACACAATACAGAAGCCTGATGATGGCAGATGAGATTCTGCCGAAACGTTGCTACAACTTTAAAAGCACAACTATGATGACGTGGGAAAATACCCGAACAAAGCTGAATACCATACATTTGTATATGCATACATATATACACATACATACAATATATAATATCTCATATTCTCATATATTTATATATGAGATTAATTGGTCAAATTGCTTTGCTCTATTACAAGATTTGGAAGAGATGAACATTACAGACCAAAATGAACAAATAGTCCAAAACATCCTTGAATCTGCTACATCTAAAGCACCTCCAGAAAAACACTTGGTACTGTCAAAATCTCTGATGAAACTATTGATTTAATGAAAAAAGAACAGACAACTGAAAAGCAACTTATTCATGAATAATGGAATTATTCCTGATTGTCATTCTGCGAGTTCTATCTCTAACTCCTTCAAATAGACTAAAATAGTTTTAAAAGCTTACTGATGCAAAAAGTAGCAATATGTTTTTTAATAGCAATTCAAGAGTTCAATAATATTACATTGGTTTCCAAAATTGATTTGAATAGAACTGGGCAGTAGTCCTCCTTCACCAGTCTACACTGATCCCTTCTACAAACTATACAATGGATGGAAAAGCATAAGAATCCTAACAAAGTTTGTACCATTCGTTGGTTAAGAGTATACACTAGCAAAGCAAGTATTGCACTAATTTTTAGTGTATCTGTAGCACTACATCCACATCTTTCAATGGACCAACAATCTTTATTTACTTTCCTCAATTGTACCTTATGTTGGGTTATTATGTTATTATGTTAGGTTGCAGGAGAAATGTAGCGATTTTGGCAAAGGATCTCACAGTTGAGACCATTCAGTTCCACCTGAAGTTTACAGATTCCATCATTATAGATGTATTTGTCTGAAAATAAAACAAAAAGTAGATTGTATTCCTGTTAATATAATGCTTTTAATGATGTTGTATTCACTGAAACTTTTGAAACTGTTACTGCTGTTTTATCTGGAAATATATAGCTATTGATTCCAGATATTAGGCTTCTATATTCTTGTGATAATTGTTTTAAAATTATAGTTTTATAATTTAAGTGTGTATATGTGTGTGTTTATACTGTAAAACAAGTTCAATGAGTTTTGAAACCTGAGATTAAAAGATTAACAGACAAGACAAAAATACTTAAAAATGATAAAGAAAAAGATAAAATTGAGGTGCAAAAAGAAAAGAAACTGCTCTCCTCTGCACTCTTTCTAGAGTCTCAACATCTTTTTTACATCATGGCAACCAAAACTGGATGCAGTATTCCAAGTGTGGCCTTACCAAGGCATTATAAAGTGATGTTAACACTTCACGTGATCTTGATTCTATGTAGTTTATGTAGCCAACTGTGTTGGCTTTTTTTGACAGTTGCTGCACACTGCTAGCTCATATTTAAATGATTGTCCACTAGGACTTCAAGATTCCTCTCACAGTTACTATTATTGAGTGAGTACCACCTATACCATACCTGTGCATTCTGTTTTATTTTCTTAAATGTAGAACCTTACTTTTTTCACTTTTTCATTTCATTTTGTCAGATAATGCCCAGTGTTCAAGTCTGTCAAGATCCCCAAACCCCAAAAACTTTAACCTAAGACTGTCTACGATTGACCTCACCCCTTTTCTAAGAAGTCTGTATGGGGCGTGCATAAGCGCACCAGCATGCCTACTGTCCCTGTCCTATTGTTTCTTTTATTTTTCTTATATGTATCCATGTATTCATAACTATGTTTTTACTTATACTTACTATCTTGTAAGCAATTGACAAACCAAATAAATAAATAAAATAAATAAAAATAAATGAATAAATAAATAAAAATAAAGTCCATCCTCTGGAGTGTTGGGTATTCCTGCCAGCTTGGTATTGTCTGCAAATTTGATGAGTTTCCCATCTATCCCCTCATCCAAATCACTGATGAAGAAGTTGGAAGAGTACTGGGTCTAAAACAGAGGTTGGGGGAACCCCACTGCATACTTCCCTCCACATCATATCATATCAAGAGCAACTGCATTCTCTCCGCTGATGTTGATGATGTAAAGCTATTCAACACCACAGACAATACTGCTACCCTTCAAAAAAACCTTGACTATGTATCAGAATGGTCAAACAAATGGCAACTTCAACCAAATAAATGCTCTGTCCTACATATTGGCAAAAAATAATCAGAAAATAAAATACAGACTGAATAATCAAGACCTTATTGATGATCCAAACTCTGTCAAGGACCTTGGAATACTTATCTCTAATGATCTAAGTGCTAGAGCCCATTATAACTTCAAAGCCAAAAAGGCATTAAGAGTTGTTAAGCTAATCATACATAGCATTTTCACTTATAATATTACACAACTAACGAGAGCAAACAAAACATCTGCTAGACCAATACTTGAATACAGCTCATCAGTCTGGAACCCACATTACATATCTGATATTAAAGAAAGTCCAGAAATATTTCACAAGAAGATTTTTCTACTCCTCTACTCATTGCAGAATACCTTATGCCACCAGACTTGAAATTCTAGATCTAGATAACCTAGAACTATGCCGCCTTCGGTCCAATCTAAAGGCCCTGTCACACTGCCCAACGGATGCAAAACGTTTGTAAAAAGGACACAACGGACGAGCAAAATGTTCCATCCGTTGTTATCTGCTCTCAAAAGGGGCAAAAATTTGCATAACTGGAGTGGATAACACGGAAAGGAACGGACGCGGGGAGGACGCAGGGCGGATGGAAAGCGGATGCGGAACAGAAGCCCAGAAGATGGAAGTGGATGGGAGCAGATGGCACATCCGCTAGGCTTCTGGGGTACCTCAGCAAAGCGGACGTGGAACGGATACAGCGGATGCACAGCGGATGCACAGCGGACGAAGTGGATGCAGAGCGGAAGCCTAGCGGATGCAGAGTGGAAGCCTAGCGGATGCCTTGGGTTAATTGCGCATGCGGGGGGGATTTATTGCATCAGCCCCGCGGATATAAAGGGAAGCAGGTCGCACATGGCCAGCATTCAGAGGAAAGACCTGCTGCCGGATACATCGAGTCTTTGCCTACCCTGCCTGCATGCCTGCCTGCAAGCCTTGCTGCCAGACTTGCTGCAAGCCTTCCTGCCAGCCTGCCTCCAAGCCTGCCTCCCAGCCTACCTCCCAGCCTACCTCCCAGCCTCCTGGCCAGCCTCCCTGCCAGCCTTGCTCTCTGCCTGCCTGCCAGCCTTGCTGCCAGCCTGCCTTCCAGCCTTCCTGCCAGCCAGTCTGTCTGCCAGCCTTGGTGCCTGCCTGCCTGCCTGCCTTCCTGCCAGACTTCCTGCGAGGCTTCCTGCCAGCCGTCCTAACAGCCTTGGTGCCTGCATGCCTGCCAGCCTTCGTGCCTGGCTGCCTGCCAGCCTTCATGCCAGCCTTCCTGCCAGCCTTGGTGCCTGCCAGCCTCCCTGCCAGCCAGCAACCCCACAACCATGGGGAAGAAGCGAAAGCCTCAGCAACCTGCCACCATACCTGGCAAGAGGGACAGGGCCATCCTCCCACCCCCTGTCCCTGACTCTGCTTCTGCTGGGGCTTCTGCTGCTCGGGCTCGCTCTTCTGGTGCTGGAGCTTCTGCTGAAGCTGCACCTGGTGGTGGTGCTTCTGCTGGTGCTTATTCTGCTGAAGCTGCTCCTGGCGGTGGTGCTTCTGCTAGTGCTTAATCTGCTGAAGCTGCTCCTGGTCCTGCTGGTCCTGCTGGTCCTGCTCGTGTTCCTGGACTTGCTCGTACTGCTCGTGCTCCTGGTCTTGCTGGCACTGCAGGTGCTTACTCTGCTGCTGCTTATCCTGGTCCTGCTGGTGCTGCTGGTGCTGCTGCTGATCCTGCTGCTGCTGTTGCTGCTGCTGCTGCTGATGATGATGATCCTGCTGCTGCTGCTGCTGATGATTATGATCCTGCTGGTGATGATGATGATCCTGCTGGTGCTGCTGCTGCTGGTGGTGTGGAGGAGCAGCCCCTACTACCTGGGAGCCCCTCTGATGAGGGCCCATCTGGTCCTTCCAAAGGGAGGAAGAGGCTTATGTGACAATGGGAGAGGAGGCAATACTATATTGAGGATGAACACGAGAATGAGGTGCTGGAGTGGCTGAGAGAGAATGACTATCTGTGGCGGAAGGGACACCGGCTGTACAGGGACACCAAAAGGAAGCAGGCTGCTTGGTGAGAGAAGGCGGAGAGTATGGACTACACTTCGGAGGTGCTCCTCGGCTGGTGGAAGCACATGCACACCTGGTACGGGAAGCTGCACCTGAAGAAATCTGGCCAGGCCACGGTTAAGCTGACGGACAGAGAGACCTACGTCATGGCCAAGTGCATCTTCCTGGAGGGTGATATCCACCACCGAGGAGCAACAGGAGCCCCTCTCACAACCCTCTCTCTCCGGCAGCCTGCTGAGAGCCAGTCCTCTTCCAGCCGAGAGTCAGTCCCTGTCTCCAGGCAGGTTTCTGTGGAGCGTGCCACGGCGGAGAACCCGTGGACAGGTGTTGTAACCATGGTGGAACGCGTGGAGGACTCCCTGGTGCGGTGGGAGAAAGGAGACAGCTCGTCCACCACAGCCATAGCCGCATCCACACACCCCAGCTCCACCTCCACAGAAAGGCAGAGAGCCAGACAGCAGGAGGGGCAGAGCCACACTGTCCTGCTGGAGATCAGGGATACCATCCGGACCAGCATAGATCTCCTCTCTCAGCTGGTCCACACCGACTCCTCATCCTTCAACCACAAGCCCTTCCTCACCTATGTCAGCCAGACCCTCAGGAACATGGAGGAACCCCAGTACCATTTGGTGAAGGACCGGATCACCGAGCTGCTTCACAACCCTCCAGATCCAGAGGAACCTGCTTCCACCCAGTCCAGGTCTGCTCCTCCACCCCAGGTGATGTCCCTCCCATTCCAAGGCTTCCCACAGCCCCTCACCTACCAGGGCTACGGCTACCAGGAAGTCCAGCAGCACAGGCAGCAGCCCTTCCCAGTCCAGGCACAGAGTCATCGGGCGACACCGTTGCCACCGGTTCCACTGATGCCACCGATGCCACCCACGACAATGATGCCACCGACGACAGCGATGCCACCCATGCCACCGATGCTCCCCTCGCCAGTCCTCACCCAGCTGCAGACCAGACAGCCCCACTACACTACTCCTTCCTCCACCCCACAGCCAAGCCCGGCCTCAGTACATCTGTCATCAGTACTGGGGCTGACACCCCATGCCATGGAGGAAGGACCTCTCAGCATCACAGGTCTGAGCCAGCTGTCCGAGAGCTTTCTCAACACACCATCATCTGTTGTCCTCTCATGGCCAGGCACCCCAGTGGGGCTTCAGACCAGTACTGCAGCAGCACCCACCTCCACAGCACCTGGACCCTTCACCCCTGAGACTGGGCACACCTCCAAGTGACCAAGAGGAGTGCCAGAGACTGGCTGGCTGGCTACCTGTGAACTTTATTTGGATACTTGACTTGGGTCATTTTTCTTTTACAGCTTGTTGTTCAATAAAATCTATCTTTGATTCACACACTTGCTTCATTTCTTTTTTTTAATAAAGTCTTGGTGGAAACTTTTAGAAATGGTTTAAGCCTTTGCATGCTTGTGGGATGGGTTAAGATAGCAGTGGGGTGGGCAGGGTTACCTGTGGAATGAGCAGGGATACCTTTGGGATGGGTAATAGCTGTGGGGATAGATAAACCTCCAGTGCAAGCATAGTGGGACTGTATGGTCCACCCTCCCAGGTGCCACACCTACGGCCCTTTATTATCAATAACAATGTAATAATCATCCACAAATGTCAACACAAACACAACTCTTTATTAAATGCCCTGATCATTGTAGGCCCAACCAACATACATGGCCCAATCTCATCAGTGTGATGAGACAGGCTGAAGGAAGCATCCATTAAGCATATATCATCCTGTCTTGCCACTCCACTGCTCCAGCTGGGAAGTTGCACCAGTGTTTCAGCAGGTTGCGCTGCTTCTTCCCTTCACGTGAAGCTCTGTTGGGGCCTTGCACATCTACAGTATCTATCAGGTTTCGCCCTTGCCTCCATTCTCCAGGCTCCATGTCCCCATTACTTTGTTGGAGGTCCACTAGCCTGTTCTGCAACACTGGGTAGCGGGTGCACATGAGATTGTGCAGGATGCAGCAAGCTTCCACGATCCTCCTCACAGTCTGTGGATGATGCTGCATGGTGGTGAGAAGTACCTGGAACCTGTTGGTCAGGATGCCAAAGGCGTTCTCCACCACCCACCTTGCCCTGGACAGCCTGTAGTTGAAGATCCTCTCTTCACAGGTGAGGCATCTGGAAGTGCAGGGCTTCATGAGGTAGGTTCTGAGGGAGAAGGCATCATCCCCCACGATGAAGTAGGGCACATCTTGTGTGTCGTTGGGCAGGGGGTCTGGATCTGGGAAGCCCATGATGAGGTTGCGTTCCAGCCCCTCCTTGAGGTCACTGGTGTTGTATACCTGGGCATCTGAACATGAGCCGTTGCCTGAAGCATTGATGTACATGAACTTGTAGTCAGCATTGACCATGGTGAAGAGGATGATACTGAAGAAGCCCTTGGAGTTGAAATAAGTGGACCCCGACTTGGCTGGCACTTTGCAGGCCACGTGCTTGCCATCTATGGCTCCAACGGTGTGTGGGAAGTTTCACTTCTGCTATCACTGCTCTGCAACTTTCTTCCATCCTTCTTCAGTGGAGGGGCACTGGAGGAGCTCCTCCAGGTATTCTTCGATGATGGCCTGCACCACTTCTCTGACCACTTTTCTGATGGTGTTGTGTGGCACCCTCCAGCCGTACTGCATGCTCATGTAGGTGGTTCCTCAGGCCAGGTGGCGCAGAGTGAGTGCCACCTTGAGCCCAGGTTCCAGGCTGGGCCGGAAGTTGGTGTTTGCCTTGGTCAACCTGGGTGTCAGCCGCTGCACAACTTCATCAAACATGGCTGGAGGCATTCTCATGAAGTTCTGGAATGCACGAATGTCTTCGTTCCTGAGCTCCACCATCAGCTTGTTGTACAGTCCGTACTCTGCTCTTCTCCCGATCCATCTTCGTACCCAGACGCTTCTTGGCCACCTCCTTTTCTTCCCGTAGTAGAGTTCACAGAGCCTGTAGATGGCTTTGCACTGTTGCAGAAGGGTGGTGGCTGCCAAAAGGACTGTGTTACGATCCACGGTTGACATGACTGGATGCTGTGGAAGAGCAAGAGTCAGATGAAGGCTGAAGAGGTCTTGCACAGCTGGGCTGCTGGGCTGAAAGTGAGATGCAGGTGAGTTGTTCCCCCTTTTTATCGGCAGTATAGGTGTCCCTTTGCATCCTCTAGGCATCCTCTAGACATCCTTAATATCTTATATAGGTCCCCTCTGCGAAAGTTTTTTCCATTTTAAATGCTTTGTTTCCGTGCTGCATCCGCTAGGCATCCGTTCTGCATCCCTTCTGCATCCGTTCCGCTTCCTCCCTGCGTCCGAGCGGATGCGAGTTGCGCGGAAGCGGAACGGATGCCTAGCGGATATACCGGATGCGTAACGGATGCAGAACGGATGCCTAGCAGATGCGTAGCGGAAGCAGAACGGACAAATTGGATACATTTTCCGTGCAAAAGTTTTGAGCAGCTCAAAACTTTCTGAGAGGATGAAACGTCCATAAACGGATGCTGGATGGATAGAAAGGAAGCAAAATGGAGGCAGTGAGTACAGAACGGATACATCGCGTTAACCAACGGATGATAAGCTTTTTTGTCTGTTTTACATCCTCTTTGCATCCGTTGGTGCAGTGTGACATGGGCTTAACTGTAGTATTTAAAATCATACATTGCAATGTCCTACCTGTCAATGAATACCTGTCAGTTTCATCCATAACAATTGAAGAACAAATAATACATACAAACTCAAAGTTAATCGCACCAAACATGATTGCAGGAAGTACAACTTCAGCAACAGAGTGGTCAGTGTTTGGAATATTCTACCTGCCTCTGTGGTTTCTTCCGCAAACCCCAAAAGCTTTAACCTTAGACTGTTTACTATTGACCTCACCCCTTTCCTAAGAGGTCTGTAGGGGGCATGCATAAGCGCAGCAACATGCCTACTGTCCCTGTCCTATTGTTTCTTTTATTCTTTTTTTTCTTTTATGTACCCATGTATTCATAACTATGTTTTTACTTATACCGATTATCTTGTAAGCAATTGACAAAAATAAATTAATAAAATAAATAAAAAATGAAAATAGATGCAGTTCCATTGAGGACTACTTGTTGAGTGTGGTTGGTCAGCCAGTTTTGAATCCATCTGGTGGTGACGCTATCTATCCCACATTTTTCTATCTTATCAAATAGTAGGTTATGGTCTACTTTATCAAATGCCTTGCTGAAGTCCAACTAAATTATATCCAAAGCATTCCTTTGATCTGCTAATCTTGTCACTTTGTCAAAAATGCAATAAGATTTGTCCGGCATGATCTGTTCATGACTTTGTTTGGCTCTAGGTGTTTACTAATTCATTGTTTGATTATCCTTTCCAGAGATCAGGCTGATAGGTTTGTAGTTTCCTTGATCTATTTTTTTTTTCTTTTTTGAAGAGGGAACTACATCAGCTCTTTTCCAGTCCTCTAGTCCTTCCTTGGTGCTGAGATGTGCTCAGTGGTTCTGAGATGTCTTCCAGTTTCTTCAGAACATTGGGGTGTAATTCATCTGGTCCTGGTGATTTGAACTCATCAAGTACTCACTTATCATTTTCTTGCCTATTTTAACTTGTGTTCCTAATCTGTTTTTATGATACTGTTTTTGATGGATTGTATTGGTTTTTCCCTTGTTTAAAGATGGATGAAAAAAAAAAATGAGTTAACAAGTTCTACTTTCTCCCTGTTGCTTGTCACCTTCTTGCCATTTTCTCCCACTAATGGAACAATAGTTTCTTTGACGTTTTTCTTGTTTTTTACATGTTTTTTTGTTATTTTTGACTTTTGTCGCAAGCCTTAGTTCATTTTGAATTTTAGTTTTTCTCATTTCATCTTTGCAGGGTGAGGCTATTTGCTGATATTCTGCTTTAATTGTGTGCACCTCTTTCCACTTTTTATACTTGTCCTTTTTGTCTCTCAATTTATCAGAGAGTTCTTTATGCAGTGATGCTAGTTTATTTTGAGAGCTGATATTTTTTTTCTTCATTGGTATTATGCTAGACTGGTCTTTTATAATCTCACTTTTAAAAATTCCCTAAGCTTCTTGGGTTGTTTTCCCCATGAGAATTCTCATCCATGGAATCTTTTCCAAGCTGTCTCTAAGTTTATTGAAATTAGCTCTCTTAAAGTCCAAGACTCTAGTTTGACTACATTCTATTGCTTGTGCTTGCATACTGTTGAATTCCAATATTGCATGATCATTTCCCCACAAGGTTCCTATCACTTCAACACCTTGTATTATTTCATCTCTGTTAGTGACAATCAAATCCAATATAGCTAACCCCCTCTCTACTTTTTGGGACACAAAGTTGTTTGCTGGATTTGTCAGGAATCTATTTGTAGAGTTGTCTCCCAGTTGATTTCAGGGTAGTTAAATCCCCCATTACTAATGTAGGATATGCTTCCTACATATCTTAGTTAACTGAAAAGCAAAAAGTTCATCTATTTTCTATGTTTGGTTGGGTGGCCTATAGTATACACCTATGGCAATGTCATTCCCCTGCCTTTTATATTGACCCATTCAAGACAGTTTTGATCATTGTGCTCTTTTTCTGTACAGATATAGTTATTTATTATAAATAAATAACTCTACCTCCTCTTTTATTTGGTCTGTTTCTTTTAAATAATTTAAATCCCTCTATCTGTATATTATTGTTTTTCCACCATATTTACATATGACATTGGCATACAATGTTATCTTATGTTTTCTATCATCAGTACATATACATAACCAATAACTATTATCCTTACTTATACTTGTTATTAATCTCTATCTTTATCTATTTTACAAATCTACATATCATTCTCTTAAGGTTTCTTCTATGTAATCTTCGCTTTTCATTCCCTATCTCTATTTTCTAACCATTCGTACCATCTATGTCAAATTGAATAATGATAGGATTGCTCTTTTTCTTTCATTTTTAGTGTAAGCATGTTCATTTCCACACAGTCTGTTATTTTTTGTAAGACTAAGTCTTCTGTTGGAGCATTAGGTCCTTTTCACATTTGCACATAAGCTATCCTGGCTGCTGTTAGAATATGTAAAATTATGTATTTTATCTTTTTTTGATATTGCTCTTTGATTATTCCCAATAGATAAAGTTCTGGTTTGAGTTCAATTTGGTATCCTGTATCCTGTAATCCTGTAATTTCTTGTGGGCCGATCCTGTGCTGTGACCCTGGGAAATTCACCTCCCCACATGGAGTTGGGCTACCCTCTTGGGCAGGGGAGGCTTTGTTGTACCGGCAGTAGGGCGTCATTTTTGAAAGAATAGACTTTGCCTTTGAACGATGCTTAGGAAGGCGGAGACAGGAGCACCTGAAACTGAGTGTCTCCACTGGGCTCTGGTTGCAGAGAGGAGCCCTGGATGGCTGTGCATGGCTGTGCCAAATGCTACGATGTTGCTCTAAATACCACAGCAGCATGGGGAGAAGGGAAAGCAATGGTGGTGGAAGGTCTCCCAATACAAAGTGCCCCACCAACGCCGAGGTCAACGCAGGCAGCACCATATCTGGGTATGCAACAAAAGTACTTCCTAACGGCAAGCGCCCTCCACCATTCCTCCCCCATTTTGCATGTTTAATATAGGCCTTAATTTGGGGGGGGAGGGGCTTAATTTGATTTGATGCCTATAACACATGCTGGAACTTCCTACTGGGGAGACTATATTGTTGGAGAAACATGGTAGCACTCTGAAGAAATAATTGAATAACGAAACAGAGCTTCTGGAAAGAAGCTTTTAATAACAAGGAACCAATATGAGTGACATTCAGCAAGGCTTCTTGGCTAGCTAGAAAGATTGGCATTCAAACATGAGTTTATATGCCCTTTCTGAATTTTGGTCTAAAACTGATTTTTGGTGAAGTTTAATTCTGTGCTTGATGATGTTTAATCCTGTTTTTATTGATGGGATAATTTTCCCTATTCAGCTTTGTTTAGAAGGAAAAAAGGTTAATCTCTGTTCTTGAAAAGAAACTGGGTTGAGAAATCTGGCTAGTTCCTGTGTCTATTTGTTCTGGTAATTGGTTTAACAAGCAACAGCTACTGTTGTGATTTAATTATTTGTGTCGTGTTTGAATTTTTTCCTGCCTCATGGTTTCTTTTTCTGTCCGGGGAGGAGGTCTTCTTTCACTACTTTAGTAGTATCTGGCATTGACCGACTTGCAAGAAGTAGGATGCAAGCTTGGCACTGATATTTTTATTGCCTTTCTGGAGGGCATGTGAACTTTCCTTAAACCTGGATGATTTCCTCAGGATATCTTGTGAGGTGAGTGAGACCAGCTGGTGCCTTTAAGTGGTGCAAATGGATCTAAGGATTGCTTCTCCTGGGTGTGCTCTTTATGGAGTGCTTAAATGACCTCTCTGTGAAATGGTTTCACTTTATGAGCAAGAGTTGGCTGCTGATAGTTGTCACTGCATTTTAATTATTTTAATTCCTCAAGGTACTCTGGCACCCTGCCTGATTTGTAACTCCAGCTTGCAGGTATTTTTAATTTAATGATTGGTATTTAGGGCAGCTTTTTGCAAACAAAGAAGCTTTTTGTATTTTTGTACAGGTAATCCTTGACTTACAACAGTTAATTTAGTGACCATTCAAAGTTACAATGGCACTGAAAAAAGTGACTTATGACCATTTTTCACACTTACAATCATTGCAGCATCTCCACAGTCACGAGAAGCCAGGTGAGAAGAAGCACCTCTCAATGTGAATGATGTTGAGTTGGTCACACTCAGCCAATCACATGATCACCAAGCCACACCCACCAACTAAGCCACACCCACAGAACCAGTTGTTAAAAAATTTGAATCCCAGCCCTGGATTGAGCTAATGATAAACATTCAGCCAGAGCAAATACCTTCTCTGACATAATAACATTAGTACAAGGGACCCAATCGCCAATAAAGCCAAAGGCCTGGCAAAAAAGTAATTTTTAATTTAATAATTCATTTGAATGAGGTCAAGGTAGAGGCAATACAGATTTCTGAAAATATGCCATTCCAAAGGACATATGCTATACAAAGAAAGCTTGCTTTCTGAATCCCATTGATGGCACTGTTTATTAAAAAGGTTTAAGGCATGTCAACAGGAGAGCTGGATACTGCAAGAAATAGATGAGTATTTCAGATAGGCACCTCCTATACAGTAAAGTATTTATAGGTGACAATTGCAACTTCCAAGTAGTATTCAGGAGTGAACACAAATCCTATGCAAAACATAAAATCTTGTCAATAGGATTGGCAATTCAGTTGAAACCAGTTTTGAAGAGTTGTTCCCATCCTATCATGCAGTAATGTTTTTGTGTGACCTAATTGTGTGTGTGTGTGTGTGTGTGTGTGCACATGCTCATGGGCATTCATGTATTTATCCAGACATATTAACTGAGCTATTTATTAAAATGTATAGTCTCTAAAATAAGGTACCTCATTTCAAAAATTGATTCTTCATCTGTATATGCCAGCTATTTCCTCTCACACCGTTAACCACTATAGAAGTACACACTTATTCCTTCTTTCCAGTGGAGGGGAAACATTAAATAGCAAAAGGCTCAAAAATATTTATTTATTTATTTATTTATTTATTTATTTTGTTTGTTTGTTTGTTTGTTTGTTTGTTTGTCTAGCATGTATGTGAAAACAACTATAAGTATGAACATTACATATAAACAAGTATAAGTATATACATAATAAATATGAATAAATAGATAAATGGGAACAATAGGACAGGGATGGTAGGCACGCTGGTGCGCTTATGCATGCCCCCTTACAGATCTCTTAGGAGTAGAGTGAGGTCCATGGTAAACACGTTGAAGTTAAAGTTTTGGGGGATTGAGGATGTAACAATAGAGCCAGGTAGTGAGTTCCAGGCATTGACCACTCTGTTGCTGAAGTCGTATTTTCTGCAATCGAGTTTGGAGTGGTCTACTTTGAATTTGTATCTATTGTTTGCCCATGTATTATTGCAGTTGAAGCTGAAGTAGCCATTGACAGGTAGGACATTATAGCAGACAATTTTGTGTATTAAACTTAGATCAGACCATAGATGGCATAGTTCTAGGCTGTCCAAGTCCAAAATTTCAAAAAAAGTGATAAGCTTCAGTAGGCTAATCTACTAGGTAAAGGAATGGCTAACATGCAAATTATTATGTAAAGGCATGCGTGTTTCTGAACGATTTGTCATCGCAGTTATTTATTTCTCTTTGACCTATTTATCTGCTTTCAACATTTCTTTCTATAGGATGTTTCAACAAAGAAAAACAAATATTCAGTCCACTGATAATTATTTTGGAGGGAAAAAAACTGATTTTTCTTTATGATAAAAACACTATTTGGGGTGTGTTTCTGTGCAAGAAAGGTCTTCACAGTTTTCCAGTCAATGCTTAGTACTGCAGAGAAGACCAATTCCCATATCCAGTCAAAAATAGAAGTATTGCCTTCTGTTAAAAACAAGAGATTATTCTGTTTTAACAAAATGATTGAATATCTCAATGTAAATGACAGTCCCTAGTATATTATTCATTTCACTTGGGTTTACATCAGTTAATAGTTAAATGGAGTTTAAGCTTCCTGCTGATCCAGAATTGGAATAACAGTAAGAACCCCATGTTTATATTTTCTCTTTTATAGTATTTGAAGGCCCATTACTACTTTGCATATGATGGATGTATTAATGTTTTACTTTTATGCAATCTGTTTGTTCATTCTATTACTCACATTACTGCCATAAAAAAGATATGCATAAGGATATTAATTAGATTGTTCATTCATCATCTGCTTCCTGAGAATTTGGAAAAGGAAGTCATATTTTATTCCAAAAGCAGGACATACTTCACTCCGTAAGCAATTAGAGTTATTTATCAAGAAGACACCCTAGAAAGAGAGGTTATTATATTTCATAACAACAATAGCAACTTTTCTGTAAAATTATATGCTATTTACTTAAAAGCAATTTATTGATTACTTTTCATTATTATAATTAATAAGAACTGCTAATCAGAGAAGCATACAATGAAGAGAAATGGATGCTATAATAACTTTATGTCTGCAATATATTGTTCCTTATGCCACAACATTCTTTCTGTTGATTTGATACCATTTTTGTATTACTTTACTTTTTATGCGATGCTTATTATGCACAACCTACAGAATTCCTATGATGGTATAAAATATAATAAAAGTATGAACATGATTTATGTTTACATTAAACATACTCTATTTAATAATAGACCAGCATACTATTAAAATGTGTGTGTGTGTGTGTGTGGTTTCACTGTATTAAAAAACCTACTTAGAAGAGTAAGAATATGCAGTCATGAAAGTGCAAATTAAATGGGAAGGGAAATAGAGTACACATAGGGAAGTTTGAGTTTTTACAAGTTTATTATGAAATTCCCTTACTCCAATCTGCTTTGTCAAGTTCTATTCATACTATAGCTGTTTGAAGGTGTGGAAAAAATCACTTTCCTAGGATTGCAGGTAGCTCAAAGCGATGAATGCAGCATAGAAATAAAACATCAGGTAGCACTTGGTCACACAGCACTGGAGCAATAGGAACTGAATATGGAAAAGCACAGACATTAACCTGGTAACCAAATGAAAATTAGTTCACTCTATTGTGTTTCTGATAGCTACCCATGGCTATGAAAGTTGGATCTTAAAAAAGTAAGATAGGAAGAAAATCAACTCATTTGAGCTGTGGTGCTAGAGAAGGCATCTCCGTATTCCTTGGACAGCAAGGTGATTAACAAGCAAATACTGGTGTGCATAATACATGCTTACTAATCACAAAACTGCATCTCACTTACTCTGGCTATGTGACGAGGGGGAATTCACTTGAGACAGCAAATATGTTTGGAAAAGTTAGCAATAAAAGGAAATAAGGCCATGAAAGAATATGGTGCCTGGACATCATCAGTGTTGACACCAGTGAGAGCACAGAGAAACTCAAAGAATTAGTAAAAGACTGGAAGATGTGGAGAGACCTGCCCATAGAATTGTCAAAAGTTATCTTTCATTCATTGTTCAACAGTCAAAGTCTTTCTATAATCAATGAAACATTTGTTCATTTCTTTTTTGGTATTCTTTGGCTATCTCATTTATTCAATAGGCATCAGTGACAAACAGTTTACATAATTAATATTTATCAGTTGGAATTTACTAAAAGTTGGAATTTTATAAAAGTTGGAATTTCCATCATTATATCTATAGCTGGCCTGACAAATTTGATGATGTTTTTAAAATTTCATTTCCATTACATGTTTACAGAAAAATGGATTTTCAGTGGACTTACACTCTCTTAACCATTACACTTATTCAACTAATCTGGAAAGTTGATACTTCTCTCCACCCACCATCTATTTGTGAAGTGTTCAATTTATGAAGTAGTCATGTTTGATCTAACAATGTGAAAACCTTTTCATTGGTGGAACAACGAACACATTTCAATTCCATTGATATGTAAACCCTATTTTTGTATTTCAGGAATAGTCTTCAGTGCTGCAAGCAAACAGAACAATTAATCTATGCTTGGATACTCCATAGAGACAATAAATAAAGTTGTGATTTCAAGATGTTTACAAATGAATGCAAATTGTTCAGTTCATGTAAAGTTGGAAAATGAAAAAAAAGGTCCTGCTACCTTCCTCTTAACAAGACCACCAGACACTTATAAACATTTTTCATCAGTAATGTATGTCTAGCAGCACATAGAAATGAACCTTACTGGAAGCTAGAAGTGGAGCTGATAAGTATACCATACCATTTCTATACCAATTCCAGCCATGTTGTAAGTATACTCCAAGCAGCTTAAAACAACCCTTTAACAAATTAACAAGAAAATCAATTCCCAGAAATAAAAGTTCACAAAAACCTCAAGAGAAGCTCAGTCTACAGACAGAAAGCCTGGGTGTATTGCCAAGAACCATTAAGGCTTAAAATGTAAAGCCCATGTCACACTGCACCAATGGATGCAAAGAGGATGTAAAACGGACAAAAAAGCTTGCCATCCATTGGTTAATGCGATGTACTCACTGCCTCCGTTTTGCTTCCTCTCTATCCGTCCAGCATCCGTTTATTGACGTTTCATCCACTCAGAAAGTTTTGGGCTGCCTAAAACTTTTGCGCAGAAAATGTATCCAATGCATCCATTCTGCATCCTCTAGGCATACGGGGGACATCCGTTCTGCATCCATTACGCATCTGCTATATCCGCTAGGCATCCACTGTGCATCTGCACAACTAAAATCCGTTCCAGCGGTAAACGGATGCAGGGAGGAAGCAGAACGGACGCGCAGCGTTAGTAGAACGGATGGAGAAGGGATGAAAGCGGATGCAGCTCATCCGCTCTGCATCCGCTCTGCATCCGCTCTGCATCCGCTCTGCATCCTCTACGCATCCTCTATACATCCGCTCTGCGTCCTCCCCACGTCCGTTCCTTTCCGTGTTATCCGCTTTGCTTATGCAAATTTTTGCCCCTTTTGAGAGCGGATGGAACAACGGATGGAACATTTTGCTCGTCCGTTGTGTCCTTTTTGCATCCGCTGGGCAGTGTGACATGGGCTTAACAAGCTTAACCCAGGACAGTTTCTGAAAACACTTAAAGCAGCAGGGCAATTAAGATAAGGATTAGGCTAGAAATACAGTCATACCAGAATGTTTCCTTCCTGCCTCCCTTGCAGGATTAGCCCTGTAAAGTGACAAAAGTTTTCTTCCAACAACCTGTTCTTCAAACTGCTCAGAAAATTAACACCAATTCGGGAGAACCAGTGCAAACCGGTAGCAGGCCACCTCTGTTCCAAAGGATAGATGATGAAAAGAGATAGCTGTTGAAACTGTGGCTATGAATAGGCAATAGGGAATGGACATTTGCAGACCAAAACATCAGAAATTGTAGATAAAGTTGACTGACTAATCAGAACTGGAAAGAAGGTATAGACTTTGGTTTTCCAAAAACTTTTGTTAAGACTGATGATGCCAGGAAACAGAAGAGCCAGAAAGCAACTTTGTGGAATCCCAGGGCAGGGAGAATGCTAGAAAAAGAGATGTGTGCCTTCAGTCAAGGAGAATTTCTACAGCAATAATTGGGATAAGGATAAATGTTGAGGGAGAAGAATGATATTGCATCAAGAGGAGACAAGTGATTACTGTGTCTATTGAGAACCGCTGACCTCAGACCCAAATGAATGAAAGAAGAAGCTGACAGAAATACAAGTAACTCAGGAAAAAGAGGATAGGAAGAGAAAGAGAAAAAATAGTAGAAAGAGAAAAAATAGAAAGAGAAAAAAAGAAATTCAAGTGCATGAAATTAAATTCAATTTAAGCTGTAAAAGAATTGAAAAATCAACAAAGTGTTAATAGAGATAAATAATCAAGGAGTAGTGGAGGAGTGAGAATGGGAGAGATGATGTAAAGAACTTCGTGTTCAAACAGAGAAGCCAAGATATTTTATATATGATGATACAATAAAGCTTGTTTGTAATAAAAACTTGATTTTGTGACAGGCTATTATCATTCAGTATAAAAGAACCTACAACAGTTCCATTTTTAGTACCATGCAAAGATGCAAAACAAAATGTACAACTTCATTAAAAAGTTCACTGTTCAGAGTATTTATTGAAATCTTGTAGAACTTTTCTTATCTCAGAAACCTTAGCAGGGCCTTCTGATCTAGAAGATACATGGCATGACAAGACTTTGCTTGCCTAGAGTAACCCGTTCATCTTCATTACTTCTGCACCTTGCCAAATCTCTAGCAAATAAGGTGTGATTCATAGGCACAGATGATACCATTAACAGAACTAATCTCATGGGATCAGATAAAATGACTCTTCCATAATTGCAATTAATAATAAGTGATTCAGCAAAAATCCTGACTCTTATTTCACATGGTAGTCAGGAAACTTTCTGGTCCAATGAGTTTTTCTATAGAATCAACTGAACCATTTATTTTTACAGTATGAATGAACATATCACACCATTGCATCCATCTTTCTGTAGTTTTATAGGAGTTAATATAAATTACATCACAAATCTTATTTAAAAATGAATTAATATTGCTATCTTTCTTTAACAAGTACATTTCCCCAGTGCAGTTTTTCTAAGTGAAATTAAAATATACTTTCAATTATTACTACTATTTGTGCAGCATTCAAAATATGCCTAATTTTAGTGGACTTTAATCAGGAAAGGCAAACCCTAGAGATAAATAATGACCTTTGATCTTTGAGAACATCCTTTGTGATGTTCTGAAAACCATTAAAAGTGGAGTATCCAGAGAAAATGTGAAATTGAACTGTGTACAAATTACGTAATTGCTAAAATATATAAACTTTTTTTTTAAATAAAAAATTTATTTGGGTTTTCACAAAACATAATACAAGTAAAATTTCTTTTTTTTGAAAATAGCACGGTCCCGAGTTATCACTTCTCATACAGACACAAATTTAATTTCATATTCATCTTTGTGTTCTATTCAATATCTTATTACTATTTTAACATTTTCTCAATGATTTTTCCCTTCCCTTAGTTTTCTCAATCTTACTTTTAATTATCTCATTCCTTTCTAAATTCAATTATATATATCTTTTTCTAAATTTCAGTACCTTTCCTGTCATCATATTTATACTTTTGTCTGTCCTGTTTAAATTTCATATTTTCTTTTCTCATTAAACAAAATTTTCCCATGTAGTTACTAATTGGAGTATGACACCTTTCTATCTTTTAATTTTTATCCATTCAACTCTTATTTCAACTTCAATTTATAGCTTTACAATTATAACATTCAATATAACACATAACTTCCAGTTGAATTCTGCTTGGTACATTCTTAAAATATGCACTAAGTTCTTAAAGAGAAAATATACATATAATAATAATAAATAAAATACTTATTCTATTCCAATTCAGCTCTATCATTAATGTTAGTTATAATCTTTGACATCCTTAACATTTCTTTTCAATAGGATCTCATACTTCTAGGAACACTTATAATATTTCCATACTTTTTTCATGTTTCTTTCACATTCCTCTTCACTTAAATTTTTATAACACTTTTATAATAATTAAAATATTCCCCTCCTTTCCTAATTTCATTCTCTCATTCTCTTTATTTCATTTATTTATTAAACATTCCATTACATTACGAGTATTTTATCTATCATTTTAATCACATTTGTCTCATATTTTCAAAGTTCATTTCTATTTCTAATATAAAAATAATATGTTATGTACCCATGCAGAATCCCCTTTACAATTAAGTTTTTACCCATTATTTCTGTGTCTTCTAAATAGGCTTGTACCCTTAATCCTTGTACATTTTCCATTTCTCTACATCCTGTTTCTGTTCTTGATAATTTCTTTTCCTTTCCCTCTTCCCACTCTTCTTTTCCTTCTCCTTTTTGACCCATTCTCTCTCTAATTCTGATATTCTCTTCTGCAATCCTCTCTTCTGTTTCTTCCTAATATTGTAATTACTTTTCAAGCTATTATTTTTTTGGATTGTTTTTTCAGATCTTCAATTTTTCACTTTCTTTTCCTCCTTCCCTTTCTTTTCCCCACATAGAAATACTTGGTCATTGTAAATGGCTTCTTCTTTGTCCCGCCCTTCTTGTTTTACATGCATTTCTTCTTGTTTCTTATAGTTCAGGATCACTATTTCTAAGAATTGAAATACGAAGCTGAAAGAACCTCTTCCTTCTTGTGCATATTCTTTCTGTTTTTTAAGTTCCATTTTCAGTTCTTCCAAGAGTGATACCATTTTAAAATCTTTTAAACAACCACCCAATTAATTTTAGTCCTTTAGATCCAATAGCCAAAAATCACCAAGTAATCCAAATAATCCAAAGCTGTTTCTTCTTGCTTCTTTTTCCACTTTCTCTTCCTGGGGTTCTCTTATCTTGTTACAACATTTCAGTTAAAATGTATCTTTTAGGAATCTTGTTAAACTTTCACTGTTAATTCCTTTCACTTCCAGATGGTCTCCTCCATTTTTCCTGATCCCACCCTTTTGGTTTTTTCCTTCTTTTAAAAGTTTTTGAGAATCCAAAAATCTTTATTATCCCTTTGACATTTTATTTTCAGCTTAAATATCTGTTAATGAATGTCAAAGTGGACTTTTGCCAGTTTCTTGCTTAAATCTCTTAATTGTTAATATGGTGAAGAAAAGAAAAAAATACCAAATCCTTTCCCTTCCCTCTCTCATTTGCAGCTTCAAAGTATTCTTTGGGACAATGTTGTTCTTTATAATTCAAATTCCAGGGTACTTTATATTGTTACCTTTCCAGTTTGACCCGGTCAGCCAAAACTTTCTCATCATATCTTCCTCCTGCACATTCTTTTCTGGTTGAATTCTTCTTTGAGGTGGCCATTTCTGACCACTGCTGCAACCGCCTTCAGTAAAGGGAGTAATGGCCAGCTGGGGAGGAGATATGTGGCTCTCCTTGATCCTGCTGGCAGTCTCCCTCTTCTTCACCACCTCTACGCTTAGTCCTGAAACCAGACAGCTTGGGGCGCTCCAGCAGCAAGCACAGCTCGAAACTGCACATGATCATAGATTTTGATCTGTCATCGAAGAAGCTCAAACCGGAAGCCACTATAATATATAAACTTTTATTGTTTAACTGCAACAGCGGAATTGTTGGTGAAGATGGCAGAATTAACTCAGTTTTTTCTTCACTCCCTTTCATCTTCTCACATCCATCAGAACTCTCAATTCATTGCTTGCCTCCTTCAATGGGGCATAGCCTCCCCTTTCCACAGAACTGTGGATAGAAATTCAAGCAGAAGAACATGGATCAGAAAAACCAGCAAATAAAGCAACAGACAAAGAATAATAAAGATAAAGAGCTGAAATGTAAAAAGGCTATTATGGATGATTTTATACATTCTCATAACATACAGAAGGAGGCAGCTAGGACCCTGGGGGAGCCATGGATCAATATCCCTGTAGAAAGGAGGAAGAGGAAGAGAGGATGCTGTGCTCAGTTTTCTTTGGCTCAGTAAGTTTCCACACAAGCCTTCAATTCCAAGTATATTTCTTACCAGTGCAAGATCTCTGACTAACAAAATGGATGAATTAAGGCTACAGATTGCAAAGACTATATTCACCAAGAACTGTTGTGTTTTGCTAATCACAGAAACTTGGCTTCATTCACTCATTCCAGATGCAGTTGTTGAGCTGGAATGCTACATAGCTCACTGGCAGGACATGAGTAGAGATTCTGGCAAGATCAAAGGGGGATGTTTCAACATTTATGTGAACAAAAGCTGGTGTATCAATACAAAGACTGTAGACAGCCACTGCTCCATGGATCTGGAGTTGATGACACTTAAATGTAGACCCATATTCTTCCATGGGAATTCAGTGTGGTTTTGATTACTGCAGCCTAACCCACCTGATCCCAATACTACCATAGCTTTGGGATTCTTGTATAACATTGTTAACAATTAGCAGAACAAGTATCCTGATGCTGTGCATATCATAGCAGGGGACTTTAATCAAGCTGATTTAAAAGCAGTGCTGCCTAAATTCTATCACATGTTAAATGTGCTACTAGAGGAGCAAACATATTGGACAAAGTATATACCAACATTAAATATGGCTATAAGGTTATACAATTACCACGTTTGGGACAATCAGACCAGATGTCACTGCTTTTAGCACCAGCTTATACCCCTCTTAGGAGACGGGCCCTGCCTATAATAAAGACAGTGAAATCTTGGCCAGAAGATGCTTCCCAACAATTTCAGGATTGTTTTGGGAACACAATTGGGACATCTTTTACTACCCTGACCTAAAGGTGCACACTGCAACTGTTCTGTGCTATATCAAACACTGTAGATAAATGTATTAGGTAATATGTTAATAGATAATTAACGTATAATATAATATCACTGTGGATAAATGTATTAGGATCTATCCCAATCAGAAACCCTGGATGACCAAGGAAGTCCAGCACCTCTTGCATGACAGGATCAAGGCTTTAGGTCCGGTGATAGAGCAAGATACAGTATTGCCAGAAAGGTATTTGGAAGGCCAAGACTGATATAAGAGGAAGACTGAGGATAATTTTTATCATAATAACATGAGGCAGGTGTGGTGAGGGATTCAACAAATTACAATACACTGACTAATGTCATCCCTGCTGAGGGGGATGCATCATTGGCAGAGGAACTGAATCATTTTTTTGCTTACTTTGAAGTGGAGACATCAGAGACAGATAAAACACAACTACCAGCCAATTGTAGCCCCCACCTCATTTTGGAGTAACAGGAGGTGAGGAGCATTCTGAGAGCTGTGGACCTTAGATAGGCTGCCGGTCCTGATGGTATCTCTAACCAAGTGCTTAAAGACTGTGCTGATCAGTTGGCTGGAGTCTTTACCAGGATCTTCAATCAGTCTTTATCCCAGTCCACTATTCCATCTTGCTTGAAAGCTTCCACCATTGTTCCACTGCCAAAGAAGTTCCCTATCAATAACCTCAATGATTACAGACCAGTGGCACTCACTCCTATCATCATGAAGTGCTTTGAGAAATTAGTCTGCCTGCACATCATTTCTGGTCTTCCGCATCCATATGATAAACACCAGCTTGCATACAGAAAAAATAGATCTACAGAGGATGCTATAGCCATCATTCTTCACACTGCTCTGACTCATCTAGAACAGCGGGAGGGCTATGTGAGGATGTTTTTTGTGGATTTTAGTTCTGCATTTATCACAATTCTTCCACATAGACTAATGTCTAAACTTCTGGACCTTGGGCTTTCTAATTCAATCTGCCTTTGCATTATGGATTTCCTGTCTGGCCCTCACAGAGGGTCAGATTAGGTAATCATACCTCTTCAGCTCTTATTCTTAACACTGGTACACCACAGGGTTGCACGTTGAGTCTCTTGCTTTATACTCTTTATGTGCATGGCTGCATTCCCACTCACGTTAGTAATACTATTGCTAAATTTGCAGATGATACAACAGTGGTGGGACTTATCCCCAGGGGGGGATGAATCTGCCTACTGAGATGAGGTGGACTGGTTGCTTTCGTGGTGTGAAGACAACAACTTACATGGTGTGAAGACAACACCAATAAGACCAAGGAGCTTAAGGCTTGGTCCCATTGGCCAACGGACGCAAAACATATGCATAAAGGACACAGCAAACAAGCAAAATTTCGGGGGTGGCTCAATCCATTGTCATCTGCTCCAAAAAGTGGTGAAAATTCGCATAAACAGAATGGAAAATGACAGAAAAGAACGGTCGTGGGTAGTATGTAGCGGGGATGTTAAACGGATGTTCAAAGGAAGCCTAGTGGATGAAAGTGGATGGAAGCGGATGACACCTCCGAAGGGGTTCTAGGGAGAATTTCGAAGCGGATGCATAGCAGAAGGGGCGGATGCATAGGAAACAAAGGGGATGCAGCACGGATGTATATCGGATGCAAAGCGTTCACTGCGCATGCGGGGAGAATGAATTGCATCATCTCCGTGGATATAAAAGGATGCAGCACGTACACAGTCAGCATACAGGGGAAAGATGTGCTGCCAAATACATCTAGCAGGAACACCATGGTTCATCAGTCAGGCAAGAAGAGGAAGACCGTGCCTACTCGTTCAAACCCTGGCAAGGTGAAGAAGGGCAGAACCTGCATCCCACCCCCTGGCACTGACTCTGAAGCTGCTGCTGCTGCTGCTGTGGTGAACCAGCCCCAAGGCCCTCAAAGCCCTGCTGCTGAAGGCCCTGCGGATCAAGTCCCTGAAGGCCGTGCTGCTCAAGCCCCTGAAGGCCCTGCTGCTCAAGCTCCTGAAGGCCCTGCTGCTCAAGTCCCTGAAGGTCCTGCTGCTCAAGCCCCTGAAGGCCCTGTGGCTCAAGCCCCTGAAAACCCTGCTGCTCAAGCCCCTGAAGGCCCTGCTGAAGGTCCTGCCAGAAGGAGGAAGAGGCAAGGGAAGGAAAAGGGAGAGAGGAAACATTACACCAATTTTGAGGAGCATGAGGATGAGGTGCTGGAATGGCTGAGGGAGAACGAGTACCTCTGGAGAAAGGGCCACAGACTGTATCGGAACACCAAGAAGAAGCAGGCAGCTTGGAGAGATGAGGCAGAGAGCCTGGAGTACACTGCAGAAGTACTCTTTGGATGGCGGAAGCACATGCACACCTGGTATGGCAAACTACACCTCAAGAAATCTGGGCAGGGCACTGTCAAGCTCACTGACCGGGAGATGTACGTCATGGACAAGTGCAGTTTCCTGGAGAGTGAGATCCACCACCGAGGAGCACCCCTCTGAGACCACTCTCCCTCAGACAGCCCACAGACAGCCAGTCCTCTTCCAGCCAGGAGCCAGATACCCTGTCCAGGCAGGTGTCTTCAGAGGGCCCCACAGCAGAGACACCCCCGACAACTGCACTCCCCATGCCGGCGGATTGGAGGATCCCATGGAGGATGACGCCCTGCTGTCACAAATGAAGGAAGAAGCAGAAGCCACCAGAGGCCAACCCCCAACCCCACCCCCAGCTCCACAGGATGCAGGCAGAGAGACAGACTGGAGGGCCAGGACCACAGTGTGCTGTTGGAGATCAGGGACACAATGAAGACCAGCAGAGAACTTCTCTCTCAGCTGGTCCACTTGGACAGAGCATCCTTGGGCTGGAACACCTTCATCACCTACATGAGCCAGACCCTGAGGGACCTGCCCAAGGCCCAGTACCAGGTGATGAAGCAGAAGATCACAGCACTTCTGCACAACCCTCAAGGCCCAGCTGAAGCTGCTCCTACCCAGTCCAGGTCTGCTCCTCCACCCCAGACGATGTCACAGCCCTTCCATGGCTTTCAACAGCCCCTCACCTACCAAGGCTACAACTACCAGGATTTCCCACAGCAGAAGCAGAACTTCCCAGTCCAGGCCCTGGTTCATCAGACGCCACAGACGCCAGTCCTCACCCAGCTGCAGACCAGACAGCCCCACTATACTCCACCTTCCTCCACCCCACAGCCAAGCTCGTCAATGGACAATCTGTCATCAGTATTGGGCCTGACAACTCAAGTCCTTGATGGCGGGCCTCTCAACCTCATGGGACTGAGTCAGCTCTCGGAAAGCTTCCTGAACACACCATCACCTTTGTACCCTTGGGGTCAAGCACCCCAATGGTGCCTCAGACCAGCACTCAAGCCACAGCCACCTCCACAGTCCCTGCCCACTTAAAAGCTGAGACAATGGACATGACTCAGAGTGACTGAGAATAGAGTCACAGACTGAGTTGTTTACTTGTTAAGTTTATCCTTGCTTAAGACACTTTACTTGGTTCATTTTGCTTATTTAATACAGTCATAAAGTTTACCTAAGAAAGTTAATAAAGTTTTATCTTTGCTTAAGACACTTAGTTTACTTGGTTCATTTTTTTTACTTGATAAAGTGTTGGTGAAAACTTTGAAAAAATGGTTAAGCCTTTGCATGCTGGTGGGATAGATAAGGATAGTTGTGGGACAGATAAACCTCCAGTGCAAGCATAGTGGGACTGTATGGTCCACCATCAGAGCTGCCACACATATGGATCTTTATTATCAAAAACAATTTATTCATTGATCAACACATTTTAAAATAAACAAAGCTCTTTATTAATGCCCTATTCATTGTAGGACCACTCAACATACATGGCACAATCTCATCAGTGTTATGTGACAGGCTCAAGGAAACATCAATTAATCATCTATCATCCTGTCTTGCCACTCCACTGCTCCAGCTGGAGAGTTGCACCAGTGTCTCAGTAGGTTACGCTGCTTCTTCCCTCCATGTGAAGCTCTGTTGGGGCCTTGCACATCCACAGTGTCTGTCAGATTTAGCCCTTGCCTCCATTCACCAGGCTCCATGTCCCCATACCCTTGTTGACAGTTGACAAGTCTGTTCTGCAATACTGGGTAGTGGGTGCGCATGAGATTGTGCAGGATGCAGCAAGCTTCCACGATGCTCCTCACAGTCTGTGGGTCATGCTGCACAGTGGTGAGAAGTATCTGGAACCTGTTGCCCAGGATGCCAAAGGCGTTCTCCACCACCCGTCTTGCCCTGGACAGCCTGTAGTTGAAGATCCTCTCTTCATGGGTGAGGTATCTTGAACTATATGGCTTCATGAGGTAGGTTCTGAGGAAGAATGTGTCATCACCAATGATGAAGTAGGGCACATCTTGTGTGTCATTGGGTAGGGGGTTTGGATCTGGAAAACCCATGATGAGGTTGCATTCCAGCCCATCCTTGAGGTCACTGGCATTGTATACCTGGCCATCTGAAGCTGACCCGTTGCCTGAAGCATCGATGTAGATGAACTTGCAGTCAGCATCAACCATGGCAAAGAGGATGATACTGAAGAAGCCCTTGTAGTTGAAATAAGTGGACCCTGAGTTGGCTGGAGCTTTGCAGGCCACGTGCTTCCCACTATGGCTCCAACAGTGTGGGGAAAGTTCCACCTCTGATACCACTCTTCTGCAAGTTTTCTCCAGCCTTGTTCAGTGGTGGGGCACCTTAGGAGCTCCTCCACGTTTTCTTCAATAATGGCCTGTACCACTTCTCTGACCACTTTGCTGATGCTGTTGTGTGGCACCCTCCATGCATACTGCATGTTTCTGTATGTGGTTCCAGAGGCCAAGTGCCGCAGAGTTAGTGCCACCTTCAGTCTAGGGTCCAGGTTGGGATGGAAGTTGGTGCTAGGCTTGGTTAACCTGGGTCTCAGACACTGTACAAGTTCGTCAAACATGGCTGGTGGCATCCTCATGAAGTGATGGAATGCATGAGGGTCTTCATTCCTCAGCTCCACCATCAACTGGTCATACAATCCAAACTCCATTCTTCTCATGATCCATCCTCAGACCCACACAGCTCTTGGACATCTCCTTCTTCTCCTTCTGTGTGAAACTGGATACAGTCTGAACAGGTTTTGGTTCTAGTGATGAATGAGCGCAGCTATCATACGGACTGTGTCATCATCCATGGTGGAGAACAATTGATGATGTTGAAGTCCAAGACCAAGGGTGATGAGGTCTGTACACCACGGCTGCTGGACTCATACTGAGATCCAGATGATTTTCTCCCCCTTTTTATAGGAAATATCGGTTGTCTGCTAGGTGTCCTTCTACATACTCTGGACATACTCCAGACATCCTAAATATATGAGATACATCCCAGATGCAAACATTTTGTCTGTTTTGAATACTTTATATACGAGATGAATACCCTTACATCCTTTCTATTTCTGTGCTACTAATGCTGTATAGACGTTCCGTGTACCTTTTGTTTCCTCCCTCTTTCCGTTTTCAGCTACAGCAGATGTGAGTTGAGGGGATGGCCAGAGGATGCAGAGAGGATACAGCAGACATTTAACGGATGATAACAGACATAGAATGTTTGTTGCCCATATATGTCATGGATGTACATCATACGCAGTGGAAAGTTCATCCGTTCACAAAATTTTGTGCAGCTCAAAACTTCTTGTGCAAATGAAATTGCAGTGGACGGATGCTCGATGGAAAGAGCATATGAAACACGTATGCAGTGAGTACACAACGGATGCATCGCGTTTTCCAATGGATGGCAAGCTTTTTTTAACGTTTTACATCCTCTTTGCATCCGTAACTGCAGTGGGACCAAGCCTTTATAATGGATTATAGTAGGGACAGATCAGACACCCAGCCCTTGCTTATCAATGGAGACTGAGTGGAGTAAGTGGCCATTTTTGAGTTTCTGGATGTTACCCAAAAAGAGGACCTGACCTGGGGTGTCCACATTGCAGCCCTGGTCAAAAGGGCCCAGTAGAGATTATACCACCTGAGGCACCTCAGAAAACAACAACTGAATGAGAAACTGCTGGTGACCTTCTACTGCTGCACCATGGACAGCACTTTAACATATTGCACCTCTGTATAGTTTGCCAATTGCACAGTGGCAGATAGGAAAGCACTCCAGAGAGTTAATGTCATTGCCCAGAAGATCATTGGTTGCCCTCTCCCCTCTTGGGAAAAGCTTTATAACTTCCGCCACCTTAAGAAAGTTCAAAACATTCTCAAAGGTCGATTTCATCATGGGAACCCTTTTTTTGAACTATTACCATCTGGCAGATGGTACAGAATAAGAAAAACAAGGACAAATAGGCTGAAAAACAGCTTCTATCCCAGAGTAGTAGTTCTTTTGAATTCTACTGTATAGTGCAGTGTTGGTGTGGTGTTGGGGGTTTCCGGTTCAATGTGTGAAGGGTTTAGGAATGTGTTTGTGTTTATTTTCATGGTCATGATGTGCACTGAAGATGGTGTTTGATTTCGTTGTACAAGGTGCAATGACAATAAAGTAAACTGAACTGAACTAAACTGAAGAGGAAGACCAGATAAATGGCAAGCAAGAGAAGCGGAAAGAACAGATGGATTGACCACATCAACAAATAAACCAAGAACTGGAGCAAAAAATAGGACTGACAAATCAGCTGATAAAAGAAAAAAGACTGAAGAAAATAAAACAGATAAATTGACAGTTGGAGAGACAGGAATATACTTTTGATAAGGAGATTAGAACATGGGCAGATATTTGGGAGAATTGGCACCATTATATTGGGAGAAATGTCTAGAGAAAGACACAGATGAAGATAGGGAAAAAGATGAGGAGTGTGGGTGGCAAATTAAAAAATGGATAAGAAATGAAGCACTAAGAAGAAGAAGAGATGATGGATAAAAAATGCCATTTAAATGTTTAAGTAGCCTGAGTGTAAGCTAAAGGAAGCAGAAATAAAATTAGATAGGGGAAATATTAGAATATAATTTTTTATAAAATGAATAAAAATAATAGACTAGAAGTTTACAGATGTTAGGCATTTTTTATGTATTTTTCAAATAATATAATGAGAATTACTTAAATTTGATAAATGTGGTAGAGATAACTAATATTATTATTATGAATTGGATCAATATGAATGATAGAATTAATTTTGTTTACCCATATAAAGAAAGGTTTAGATTGAACAAGAAAGACATATTGTAGTGATAACAGAGATAAAGATGAGGAATTAGGTTTTTTTTTAGTTGTTGTATGCTTAAACAAAATAATGAGGGTTACTTAAATTCAACAAATGGTGATAGATATTACTAATATTGTTATGATGAATGAGATTAATATGAATGATATCCAGAACCAACTCCGTTCGCACAATATGGGTGTATATTGGAAAAAATAAAATAAAAAATATCCCCAAAAACGCCAATGTTCTCTAAAGAAAAATACCTCCATTTAACAACAATAATATTTGGTAGATTTAATTTCTATTCATTCTTTCTTACCATATGGTGCTTTATTGTGAGCTATTCATTTTATTGTGAGAGAAAAAGTGTTCCTCATTTTTTTATAGGAAATCCATAAAATAACACTTGATACATTGTTCATAGGGTAGTTCAAGTACCAGTTCTTGGTGTTTGCCCAAGAGATGATTTGGCATTTATAAATTATGGCATGGAAAAAAAAGAAAACTAACAGCTGAGAGGTTACAGGGACTTACAATAGAAGAAATTAATTGTTTGACATAATAAACAAGCTTGAGTTGAAGTTGGGAATATGGCTAAATGGATAGATAGCTGTTGTGGAAACTATATTATGCTGAAAAAGTGATGGTGAATGTTGTAGACTGGAATGGTAATATTATGGCTTTGGAATCAGATGAATCAAAAGGCTGGAAGTTAAGAGATAGTTGATATCTCACTTGTTGTTAAGAGGGCTCATGGGAACCACTGAAATAACCATTGAGACTGCTAGTTAAAATCTGCCTGAAACCTAGAATCCATTTCGGAGAAGATGATGTACAAAGCAAGACTGGTCATTGTGTCATCCGATAAAGGTAGATCTTAACTTACAACCATTTGTTCAATAACCATTTGTAGTTATGGTGGCACTGAATGGTGATTATGACTGATTTTTGGAATTCCTCTCCTAATGAGTGCCTCTTTCACACTCTCACTTTATTATTGCATCGCTTAGAAATGGAAATTCTGGTCTCAGTTGTTGAAGTCAAGGACCACCTGTAGTAACATATATCCTGGTAGATTTAATGGAAAATTAAATAGAGAATACAATAAAGAAAATAAGTCTCATGCAAAGACAGAAAAGTATTGACCGCTTGTACGAGATTTGGGGAACAGGAGAGGAATGACCATTCTCCAGATTAAGAGATTAGAGAAGGGAATATTGCCCCGTCCAACCACATAAGAATCAAGTGTATACTGGTAGTGGCTGGATTAATTAGAGAGTGAAAACAGTAGGGATGGTGGGAAATAGATTGTATGGTTGATTAAGATTTGTCAAACAACCATATTTGGATCTCGGTTACTATGTTATTGCAACATTGGTGGCTTGGGCTAGGAAGCCACAGAAAGTTGAAAAAGAAGTGAAAATAGTGGTAGCAGTGTTTTAGGATATAGAAAATAGACATTGCCAGACAAGATAGATTAGTTCTACATTTACTCAACTCATAAGCCAAGCATGCAACCCTTGGGCAAGCCAGGCTCAGACTGATCATCAGGTCTCTAAAATAAATCAAATCTCTGTGCATGATCACTGATGAGAGTGTAGACCTAGTGTGCATTATCAAGATTTAGCTTGACAAGGAGTTGAGTCTGTTCATTGAAATCTATCGAACTATATTTGTGAATTGCTTCAGGCTGAAAGCTTCAGAAAAGAAGATGGAATGGCAAGAGGGAAATGTATAGCAGGAGACTCTGACTCTGGATGTTGCAAGGAGCCCTATTCTGCAGATAGTCACATTTGGGTTCCTATTTGTAAAGCTGGGGCAGAGAACCATTCAGATGCTGTTGCTATTGTACTATTCTCATAGATGATAGCAATACCTATTCCTAAATTGGATAGTGTGGGGTGATTATGGACCAATTATGGTTGGGGTAGATAATGGACTCCCTCAAAATGTTGCACTGTGATGTAATTTTAACCTTTCTTTCCCAGGACCAGAGTCCAACTCAGCTTGGAAATTCATGGTCATCATGATATCTATGGACTTGTACTAGGTCATTGTTGATCATAGCTGACCACATATTGGAAAGAATCAATCTTTATTATGGTCACAGACCAGCACAAAAGTTAAACATTAAAATAAATATGTTCTCTAGAAATTATTGGAGAATAGTAAACTAGTAATATGAATATGGATCTTTAGTTCTTTATGTGTTTTTTCCTTATTATCATTGCAGTACCACCAAATTTTATTACTTCTCAAGTGATGGATAGATTTGAACCCTGAAGGAGATGGGGAGAGAAGGAATTTATGTAGAAATTACGTGATCTCCTAGAAATATCTCTAATACAGTACATTGATCTAATGTCCCTAAAGTGCAATAGGGCATGTGAGATATCTTCAACTTTTTATTGCCACATATTTATACATATTTGCTCAGCTATTGGGGTTTTATCATACCTGATCTGCAGGAGTACTGAGGGGAGGATATTAAGTCTGGCTCTAAAAAATGCTATTCTGCTCTTAGGAAAAGTCAGGTCTTTCCGATACCTTGCTGGTTCCCACATATCCCATTTAATCCAATTTCTGTTGTGGAGAGATATCCTGTTAAGTTCTAGCTAGAACATCTCTTATTCTTTTCATAGCCAGTTGCTTGGCTTTACTGTAGCCTAGGGATATAAAAAACAGTGGGGAAAGTCCATAGAAGGCCAACTCATACTCTATCACCTGTTTCTGGAGAGAGGAAAAATTGTCTAATAAGACTAGGGGGTTCAAGCCCCCTGGGAAGAGTTGAATTTTCAACCAGTAAATTATCATCATCTTCCCGGCCTTTACCTGAATTTGAGGCATTCCTGTCTCAATTTTCTATATTATGTAGTTTTTACTAGTTTATAACATAACATACAAAGAGAAAACAAAAGCAAATATTAGGGAAATTAGGAAAGGAAAAAGGGAAGTGAATAGTGGTGGAAAGGAAGAGAGAGAGAGGGACAGAAAGGAGGGGGGCATTGACTTTGACTGCTTCAATTAAGATCAACCCTCAACTTTTTACTTTTTCATAATAATAGAAACTAGCCTTTTTTAAACAACAAATCTATCTAACCAGTAAAACTCAAAGTCAATATTTCATCTTTTTCTACCTCAAGCACAAAATCTAGAAGTGGTTTCCAAGTCGAAAAAACTGTGTTTGTGGGTTTTTTTTCTTTAATCAGAACATTTAATTTAGCCATCTCTGCTAACTCCATAAGTTTTTGCAGCCATCCATCTATTGTTGGTGGAAGTGACTTTCCATTTCTGTGCATATAGTCTTGCTGCCATCAGCATATATAACATCAGTATTCTGAATTCCCCCCCCCCCAAGTCTTGTTCCATTAAACCCCCCCCCAAAAAAAAAGTCTGTTTTTTTTTTCTAAATTCACTTTAAGAATTTTTTGTGTTTGGATATGAATTCTCCAATATTTCTTTCCTTTATCAGTCCACCATAAATGATAAAAAGTCCATTCTTTTCCTTTACATTTTCAACATTCATTTGAGGTACCTTTATACATTCTTGACAATTTATCTAGTGTTAAATACCAATGATACATCATCTTATAATTTTTTTCTTTTAAATTATAGTTTAATGTAAACTTTAAACCTTTATTTCACATATTTTCCCATTGTTCAAGCATTACATTATCTCCAAAATTTCTTGCCCACTGAATCATATAATGTTTTATTTGTTCATTTTTCAGATTTAAATTCAATAACACTTTATAGACTTTAACAATAATATGTTCATCACTACTACACACAATAAAGTATCCAATTCTTTTTTAACAAAGTTAAATTCATGATTCTTTTTATCTAGTTTAACTCTTTCTTTCAGTTGTATGTATATAAACAATGACAAAAAGGCCTTGTGATTATAAATCCTCCTTAGATTTGAGGGTAGGGTCTCCTAGGTTAAAAGATATTATTTTACCATAGGACCACCACTTTTGCCTTGTCATCATTTCTTTTCGGAAAAAAAAAAGCCTCCTGTGAGGAAAACCAAAGAGGTACCTTCATGGAAAACTGTGCTTTATATTTATTCCAAACTTTCGAAATAGCATGTTTGACAAAATAATTGTTGAAGTCAACATTTACTTTAACTTTATCATACCATAGGTAACTGTGCCAACCAAATCTTAATTCATGCCCTTCTCAGTCCATAGCCTCTTACTCTGAAGGTTCTCAACTGGGCATTTGATGTCCCAATAGAGATAATAAAATGGATTGCAGGAATTTTGTTTGTATGGTTTCTAAAGATTCTTTCTTCAAAAAAAAATCTTATTTGTGCCCTGAGGAGAATTTGTTTTAGATGCAAAGAGCTTCAAGGCTGTGGAACTAATTGTCCTCTGCCTGTGTAAAAAAAGTTTTTAATAGCATTTGAGAATATAAGGGCTGATTGCATTGTGTGGTCCAGATGTGCCTTCCAAATACATTTGGTATGGAAAACATCCAAAGGTAGTTGAATGTATTGACCTGTTCTGGATTCTACTCTTCAAGTGTATTGAACAGTTTATTGAGCAAAAAATAGGATTTTTGATTCATCAAAATTGAGGATCAGATTATTTTATCTACAGTATTTCAATGTTGCTGAAATAGGTCTCTTGAGTCCAATATGGGTTTGTGAAATAATAGCATTGTCAGCATACAGAAGTATCTGTATTTTGGGAGGGTGGAGTTGGTGTCGCGACAATACGGCATGTGATCTTGGAGGTCTGAGATTGCTGCCAATATCTTTGCTCCCAGATGGTCCTATCTGATCTAAACCGTCCCGAAGAGATGGTGAATGTAAAGAGCACATCCTGTTGATCCCAGGGATACCGCAAAGTCCCTGGTAGATCCAGGAGAAGCTCTTTTTGCCAGTGACAAAGAGGCAGCCATTAAAGCTGCTGAAGCTGAGACAGCTCCAGAACGAAAGAGAATGGAAAGAGAAAGTGTGCCGGTTTGGTGAGAACTTTTTCTTTATTTTAAGATTTGAAAGGACACCCTAAGGAAAAGAAAGAATCTGTAAAAGTTTTGACAGAAGTGATTAAGCGGTGATTTTGAACAGGAATGTCAAAGTAATATTTTTATTTTCTCATTGCTGAATTTTCTACACATGATTTCATATTTTGAAACTGGACTGATTTTTTTTTCTTCTTCTACCTATTCTTTCTCTCCTTTTTGACTTTATAATATTTTAGACTAGAGACTCCCTTTTAGTCATCTTTTTAAATATCTTTTCCCCTTTTTAATTATTTTTTATTACATTTTGTTTGGAAAAGGAGGGGGAAAGTGAAAGCAAAAGAAACTTTGTAACACTGCCAGCTAGAGGCTTGGAAATATTCTATTTCTTTTTTTTGACCAGACAAATCTGAATTGAGACTTCTTATCAAGGACATTGCTATTTGATAAGACAGAGGGAAGAGCATGGGAGAGTATTATTGCAGGTACTCTTTTGGGTTTCTATCAACAGCTGGAGTCTGGTCTTGAAGCTTATAGAAATAAAAAGGTGATAAGACTCTGGAGAAGAGAGTTATAAATTTTAAGAAAAGCCTTGGACAATCAAACAAGGTGCAATGTGCACTTTTTTTTTTTTTTAAGCTGTGCTGTTTCTTACTTTAACGAACCCCTTCCGTACTAGTTCACTTTTCGTAATAGCTATTTGGATTTTTGGCCTTTTGGAACTTGATTTTTGTCTTTCTTGTCGTCCTTTGAAGTCAAATTTTTACGTTTGCATTTTATTTTAAAGGAAAAGCTTTAGTATTAATGATTTCTTTCCTTTTTCTTTTTAAGGGAGTAGTCTCTTTTCTTTTTTCTCTCTCCCTCCCTTGTATTTTTTTTTTCTGTTTACCTCACCTATTGGGTTTTTTTTTTTGTGGCTTTCTTTTTTTTTCTGATGCATCCTTTTAAACCTGAGACCTCTTAATTGAATTAAGGTGTTGAAAAACCTGAAGAACTTTTCTTTTCTCCTTTTTAGTTTTTACCTTTTACTTTTCTGCCTTTTTCAGGATTTAACAATTTTTTCTTTTTTGTGTGTGTTTATGGTTTTTTCTTCCATTTTTGAGTTTTTACTGCTATCTAGCCAATTGATTGGATTAAGGTATACAAGAACCTGAATAATAATAATAATAATAATAATAATAATAATAATAATAACAACAACTACTACTACTACTACTACTACTACTACTACTACTACTACTACCACTACTATTTGGTTTCTTTTTCCCTATTATTTTTATTGGGAATTGCAGTTGGTTATTTCACAAATGGATTAAGGTCTAGAAGAATATGAAGATTCTGAATTGTCTGAAATGAGTAGGAAACTAACAGCCCCTGGTTCCTCAACTTCTACTTCTTCCTCTTCACCATCAACGTTCAATGTTCAATTCAGACAATGTTACAGCAAGAAAAAGAACAGGAAAATGTGACCCTGCAGATGATTATGCAAGGAATTCAAAATATTCAAATAAGAACAGAGAATATTGAAAAGAGAACAGAGAACACTGAACAAAGAACAGGAAAAACTGATGAAAAAGTGGAGAACTTCATCAAATGATGATGAAATATGATGAGAGACTGCTAAAAATTGAAGAAGAAGAAGAAGTTAAACAAAGAGATAAGAAGATTGGAGATATTGATAGCAGATTAACTGTGGTTGAACAAGATAAAAGTGGGATGCTGAGATGGGAGATGGACAGATCAGAATTTTATCTTAGATTCCAAAACATAGAGGAAGAAAAAGGACAAAATTTAGCTGAGATAATGATTGAAATATTGGCTGAAGCTTTGGAAATAACTAAAGAGAAGATGATGGATGGAATAGATAAGGTTTATCAAGTCTTCACAAGATATGCAATGAGAAACAGAATTTTGGAGGGAAAAAGGAAGAGGCAGAAAAAGAAATCTCACAAATTGAATTTCAAGAGGACTGACAAATGGTGACTGAAAAAGAAGAAGGTGCAGTAGGTGGAAAGGAGGAAGCCAAAGAACAACATGAACCCAGATCTATGAGAACTGCTAAACCTAACTACAAAATATAACCATGGAAGAGAAAAAACTGATTACAATTAACATACATGGACTTACCTCAGCTGTTAAAAGAAGGAAAACTTTCCATAAATTAGAGAAATTAAAATTTGATATAATCTGCTTACAAGAAGCACATATCAAAAAGCAACAGGAACAATTGTTGATACAGCCAAAATTAGGGAAAATATTTACCTCCTTGACACAATGCAAGAAAAGAGGAGTGGTTTTATATATTAAAGAGACCATTCCAGAGAAATTGATTTATATTGATGATGATGGAAAAATACTAATGGTGGAAATAATGGATAATAATATGAAAACACTCCTGATTGCAATCTATGCCCTGAATAACAATCAAGAAAATTTTTATAAAAAATAACATATGAAAATAATTGAACTGGACTATGCTAATATAATTATGATGGGAGATTTTTAGTGGAACTGTAGAGAATTAACTGGACTATACAGCACAGAAAACAACAAAGCAAAACAGAAAGACTCTCCTGAAATCTTTTTTTAAAATGGTAGATGAAATAAACTTAAAAGATACATGGAGAGAAATAAATGCTAAAACTAAACAATACACCTTCTACACAAATAGACATTTATCATGGTCCAGAATAGATATGATATGGATGTCAACAGGATTGTTAACTAACATTCAAGAAATAAATATTGAAATAAGTACTTGAGCAGATCACAATCCAATGACAACTAAATGGAAAGGACAAAGAAGAAGATCTAGATGGACGTTAAATAATACTATATTAAAGGAAAAAGATTTCACACAGTGGATGGAGAAAGAACTGGCTTTCTTCTTTAGAGAAAACAAAAAAGAAGATACATCAATCCAAAACATATACAAGGAAAAGAAATACCATGAAAAGACTAGCCTCTAAGGCATTAGAGGATGAGTATAAAGGACTTGAAAAAGAGTGACAGAAAATGCCACAGAAAAAGGACTTTAAATTAAAAATGGATATAATTAAACATAAAATGGGTCTAACAGAAAAAGAAGAATTAGCACAGGAAATCAGAGGTGCTACTTTGAAGATGCAAATAAACCAGGTAGATGGTTAGCATAAATTGAGAAAGGAGAAAGAATCAAGGAAAATATTGCAATTAATAGATGATCAAGGCCAAATTTGCTATGGTAGTAAAGAGAAGAAGGAAATCATCCGAGACTATTTTGGGAAACTATCACACACAAGAGAATATTGATGAGGAAAGAGTTAAACAGTATTTACAGAATGCTAAGTTACCCCAGATACCTAAAGAGATTGAAACAATGTTAGAAAGCAATATAACGATGATGGAGTTAACTGAAGCACTCAAGAAACAAAATAATGGAAAGGCCCCAGGCCCAGATGGACTTCCGGCAGAGTTTTATAAAACACTACAAGAATATTGAACCTTTCATTGCTAGAAGTTATGAATGAAGTTATATTAAAGAAGATACCTAAATCATAGTCAGAAGCTTATATTACACTTGTTCCAAAAGAAGAGGCTAATGCATTACAAATCAAGAACTATAGACCTATTTCCCGACAAAACGCAGATTATAAAATTTTTGCTTGGCAGAGAGACTTAAAAAATACTTAAATAATTTTATTCATCCTGATCAAAATGGATTTCTGCCAAAGAGACAAGTTAAAGACAACATGAGAGTAATTTTGGACACTTTGGAATACTATGAGGCACATCCTGAAAAACAAATGGCTTTGATATTTCTAGATGCACAGAAGGCATTTAATAATGTGAATTGGCGATTCATGTTATTACTGCTGGAACAGATGGGCTTTACTAGAAAATTTATTCAAGCAATAGATGCTATATATCATAAGCAAACAGCAAAGGTAATGATAGAGGGAGAACTAACAGACTCTATTGATATAAGAAAAGGAACAAGACAAGGGTGCCCACTACCACCTCTGTTGTTTGTGTTAACTTGGAAGTGCTAAACAGAAATATTCGAAAAGAAAAGGATATAAAAGGGATGAAAATTTAAAAGGAAGAATTTAAGTTGCAAGAATTCACAGATGATCTGGTTTTCATTTCAGAAGACCCACTAGAAACAGCATCAAAATTGAAAGAAAAGACAGAGGCATATGGAAAGGTGGCTGGTTTGAAAATAAATAAACATTAGACAAAGATCTTGACAAAGAATATGCTATCAAGACAAAAGGAAGAACTGGCAGATCTATTGAAAATTCAGGTCACAAATAAGATCAAGTACTTGGGGATATATTTGACAGCAAAATGCAGCACACTGAAAGAAAATAATTATATCAAACTTAAGCAGCAGATATCATTAGATTTGGGAAAATGGGAAAATTTACTGTATTAAATCTACTGTATTAATAGGGAGAATACCAACAATCAAGTTGAATATATTATCCAGAATTTTGTATTTGTTCCAAACAATTACAATTAGGCTTAGAAAAGATTACTTTGAAGATTTAAATAAAGTTGTGTTGAAGTGTTTATTGCAAGGTAAGAAAGCGAGAATAAAGTTAAAACTTTTGCAAGATGACAGAATAAGAGGAGGATTTGGCTTGCCTAATTGGGAGTTGTGTTACCAAGCTACAAATTTGATGTGGGTTAAGGAATGGATAACATTAAGAAATACTAGATTGTTGACATTAGAAGGACATGATCTATTGTTGGGGTGGCATGCTTTTTTATGATACAAAGGAACTAAAATACACGGATACTTTAGAAGAGATATATGGGAGTCTCTGTGGTTAAACTGGGAGAAGATTTAAAGACAATATTATTTGAAAATTCCAGTTTGGCTATCGACTATTGAAGCATTTTCTTATCCTATAATATACAAAATAATATACAAAAATGATATACAAAAAGGAACAAACAGTTTTAGATATGGTGAAATATTGAATGAAAAGGGTGAACTTAAATCTATACAAAAATTAGAGGAACAAAGTATCAAGATGAATTGGTTTTCATACACGCAAATACATTCAAGGTGTGATAAAGATTTCAAAACAGAAGGTTTCTATGATAAACGGACTGACTTAGATAAGCCTTCGTACTGATGAAAAGGTGATTCAAAAATTGTATGGATACTTATTAGAAATTAAACTAGAAGAACAAGAAGTTAAAGAAACAATAATTGCTTTGGGAAGAATTTTGGATATGGGGTTGATCTGGAGAAATGGCAAAAATTGTGATCTCAAAATTATAAAATGACAACGTCAATAGCATATAAAGAAAATTTGTATAAGATGTTTCACAGGTGGCATTTTCCCTCAACAAGAATTGCAAGAATGTTCAAGAACAAATCTGAAAAATGTTGGAAATGTCATCAGACACCTGGCTCGTATTACCATATGTGGTGGACTTGTGTAGATGCTAAAAAATATTGGACTAAATGGTTGTTGGAAAAAATGACAAAAAAGCATATAGATTTGAAACCAGAGATATTTTTATTGGGAATTTTACCTGAAATATATCATAAAGACTTGAAATACCCGATTGTAAATATATTAACAGTGGCTAGGACTGTATTTGCTAAAAACTGGAAAAATGAGAAGACACCATCACAGGAGGAGATCATTAAGAAAATATTGGAATGTGCTGAAATGAGTATATTGACATTTGAAATCAGAGAACAAGATGATAAACAATTTTATAAAATTTGGGATCTATTCTATCAATGGTTAGACAATAAAACATGGTAATGAAACATGTAGATTCTTAGAAAATAATAAATATATAAAGATGTATTCTTTTCTTATTATATCTACAAAATGATTGTAGGATAGATTTGAGATGATAATATGAACTGTCATAAAACAATTTAAGTAAAATGTGATTATTTCATAAAACTTCAATGAATAATAGTATAGTCTAGTATAGATTGAATAATAATAATATTCATGTATTTAATACTTGATTGAAAATATGAGAATATATATAATGTAATTGTAATTTATGTATTTGATATTTGATTGAAAGTATGAGAGGATATATAATGTAATTGAAGACTATGAAATGGAAGCACAAAACAATTTGTAAACCAACTGGCACACTCTATGTATATATATGGAAGATGACTTGATGTTTTTATGTTTTGTTTGTCTGTTTGTCTTACAAAACCAATAAAAAAAAAAAAAAGAGAAGTATCTGTATATTGCATTGCGCTATTTTGGGAGGATGGAAATCTCTGCCTGTAATTATTGCAGTTGTGGGATACAGTATTTGTATAAACAACTAGAGATGAAATTTTGTATGTGCTCCCAAATATTGTTGACCAGATTGCTCTTATTAAGAGAGGGAATATAAATATCTAAAAGCAAAATCTCCACCTGTTTGGATGAGAGTAAGGTAATCAGGACCCATGGCTGTAAAAGAGGCAATGAGACACATTAAATTTTGGAGAGCTCTGTTATCTAGGATCACTTCTAGATCTCCAATCTACCTTGATCAGGGAAGCTGGGATAGAGTTAACCCAGTAGCCAACTCACTCCACCTCTGAGGATACCTGGTTTTCCTCTAGGAATCAACATCAAATTGTAAAGCATAATTAAAAAACAAGTTGATTGTTTCATGGAACTGACCAGACAGCGATATTCCAAATTAGAAGGGAAAGATGATAGTCATTTGAGTCCCATAAGAAGATATAGTTTAGAAAGAAGAAGCTGTGAGGTCGTTATATTGGTCTGGGAGGTGATCAGCAACTATTATGGCCTCCTCTAAGGGATGACTTGATTCATACATAACTTACATGAACTCTTGGACCTTTTCTTCTGAGTGGATGATATTGACACCATTTAACAATGTTTGCTTTGTGAGGGGCATCTGCAGAAGTGTTGGGAAAAGAGATGTTAAATCATGCTGCACCTGGCTCTGTGTTATTGAGGTTGGCAAGGATCCCCTGCCCACCCCATGAGTTGTTACCGGAGTCTCCATGGAGTATCCTGATGAAAGTAATGACTCTTCCTCAACTGAAGGATCCTCTACCAGCCCAAGAGGATTTAGACTTTTATTTTTGATAGGGCCAATAATAGATAATCCATTATTTACTGAGGGGAAAGTGAGAGGCTCAATATTTGGAGATACAAGGTCTATAAGCTTTACAGACCAATCTCCTTATGCTGCGTCACCTGTAAAGTCATGAAATCAATTATTAACTAATCAATTATCCTCCATTTAGAGACAAACAACCTACTCTCTAATAAACAATTTGGTTTCAGAAAAAAACTATCCAGTAATCTGCAACTCTTACACTGCAAAAACATATGGACTACACAACTCAATCAGGGCAAAACAATAGACACAATCTACATAGGCTTCTGTAAAGCCTTTGATTCAGTGGTACACGACAAACTACTCCTAAAACTAAAATCTTATGGTATCTCTGGACAACTGCATAACTGGATAGAAGCATTACCGTCAAACAGACAATAAATGGTCAAAATTGGGAGTGTCCATTCAAATTCTTTACCTGTCAATAGTGGTGTCCCCCAAGGCAGTGTTCTAGGACCAACTCTCTTCATATTCTACATAAATGATCTCTGTGATCATATTAAGAACAACTGCGTTCTCTTCGCTGATGATGTAAAGCTGTTCAATACTAGACAATACTGTTACCCTTCAAAATTTCTGGACTTTCTCTACTGTGCTAATATCAGATACATAATATGGGTTCCAGACTGATGAGCTGTATTCGAGTATTGGTCTAGCAAATGTTTTGTATGCCCTAGTTAGTAGTGTGATATAACCAGAGAAAAAGCTATGTAGGATTAGGTTAACAACTCTTAATGTCTTTTTGGCTATGTATCAGAATGGCCAAACAAATGGCAACTTTAAATCTCAACAAATAAATGCTCTGTCTTGCATATTGGCAAAAAAAAATCAGAAAATAAAATACAAGCTGAATAGTTAAGACCTTGTTGATGATGGCTTCCACTGAGCCTTTAACATTTGTAAGTTCCCCTCTCTTTGCTTTATCAGAAAATAGTTATTTTTAAAGATCTATGACTTTTTGACAAGTTATTTAATATTTATTTAGCTCTTTGCTCCTTATTAGTACTCTTGCTCAGAGTGGGAGATTTGACTGTGTCTGTTACAAAGGCTTTTATGAGAGTAGAAGGTCTGCTTTTGAGAAAAAAAACCAGCAACATAACTTTTCAATATTCCAAATCATATTTTATAGTCATAAGCTACTAAAATATTGAAATAATAGTTTGTACTGTGAGGAGGCACTGTTTGCTCTTCCACCAAGAAATGAGGAAAGGTCTAATAGTTGTTTGGCCAGCTCTGCTTGGAGGTCCCATTCTAGAACTTCAAAGTTGTTAGAAGTGGGAAGAGAATTTGTTTTACTTACAGTTCTCTTTTGTGTGAAGCGCTCCTCAATTTTTTGGCTGTTTTGCAGAGTTCAAAAGAGGAAAATATCCCAGCCAAGCACCATGGTGTTTACTTTCTTTTTGTCAGGGTAATGGTGATTTAACAGCTGACCTGCTTCTGTAAGGGTATAATGCTGTAGTATTGTAAGGTTGTAATGATGATACAATGGTAGCAATGAGTCAGCAGGGTCAATTGACTACTACCACTTTAAGAGACTGTAATATAAGAGACCGTGTGAGGAAGTATCTCTCTCTCCATGTGTGTGTCTGTGGTGTAGCTGATAACTGATTGCTGTTCAAGGTCTGTATCACAGCACTCATATGTATACATGCTTTTGTAGGGATAAGACCACTATATGTAAATACAAACCTGTGTGCTATATTTGCTCCTGGGTTGTCTCACTTAGTCACATTGTGTGCATTCTGACACTTTATCCCATAACTATGAGTTCCAGGCAAAATCCATTATCTGGATTCAGATATTTATCTTCACTTCACTGATAAATTAGATATTTCTCTTCACTATTGTTTTATGCAAACGAAGTTAGTTCAATAAATAAGTCCAGTAAAAGTACTAAAAAGCTAATTATATCATAAAGTAATAAAACTGAGTGGAGCTTCTGTAAATGTGTTGCTGGGCTTGACAGTTCAGACTCCTCCAAAATGAGAGAATGTCTGATCTTCTTTCAATAAAGACTACACATTAGACTTGTCCTTTATTCAGAAAAGATCAGACATTCTCTAGTAAGAAAGAACTTTTATATCAGTCCCTTGCAAGGTTTAGATCACTTTTTCATCAACGATGGGGTTAAATAAAATCACTAATCTCTGCAGGGAGAAGGGACCAATTATAATAGCACCTGATTATTAACTTCTAGAATATGAAGGTGATCAGGTCAATAAATAAGTTAGTTCCAAAGCTGTTATCATTGCTTGCTTATTCCAGATGGCTGTTTAGTTTTCAGAGGACCTATGGGACATCAAATAAGCAAAGAGATGCCTGCAGCAATGTCAGCAAAAGTAAGTACAACAGGACACAAGTACAATATACATTCAAATGCGAGTCCTCTCTGTAACAATAAGAAAGCAAGGCAGAGTTGTTGTTTTTTTGACCTTATTGCATCTGCAAAATGTCACTTTCCTACTATAGTATTTGTATTGTCCAAACTCTTTGGAAAGCCAGGACTAACATTCCATTTAGTGTAAGCTGTAATTGTTTGACTGTTATAGATAAAATACTTGACACTGGTTCCATGTTGGAAGTCAAGTAGATAATATCCAGTAAGATGACAGAAGTAATGTCTTGCAACGTTACCTAGGAAGTTTTTGAATCTGTAAATGTGAAATAAGTAGTCAGTAGTTCTTTGTGGTTTATTTCTGCCATGTGTAAGTGGGTCCCTTGTTCACCTGCCTGATTAAGACAGCTAGAAAGGAAATTGGAGCTTGGACACAGGAAGTAACCAACAATTCTGAACAAGATTTAGCTGCCTTGAAAGAGACATAGGGCTACCAGCTGCTAAAGAAGTGAGCCTTAGATGTCTTGATAATGAACAACTTATCAAACAAACATTTGATCTCCAAACTTCCTTTTTTGTAGATGGATGTTTAAAGAGATCTGACGATTACTTGGATACATGGCAGTCCTTATTTAGATTTGACTGAAACTGCATTAGTTGTTCTCATTAATATGTCTTGGCAGAAATTGAATTGAGTAAAGCTATCACTCCTGACCATTTGGACTTTTCAGTGGATATCAGTAATGTCAACTACAATATCTTTCTGCATTTCCTATGACACTTGAGCCACATTTTTTCATGGTTCCTTTCCTTCCTACATGATTATATGCAGTCAATAGTGGTTGGGAAAACTCAGTTCTGTAACAGAATGGCTAACAGAACCTCAAGGAGTTCACTATGGGGGTCCTCAAGATTTGATCTTTCTATTTATTTTGTATGTATGTATGTGTGTGTATGAAAAGGTCATTCACTTTGAGATAATAATCTGTTATATATCTTTAAAACTGGTTATCAGAAAATAGATTGGGAGAAACAACCTCTGAACAGCAGGAACACTTCATTATGCATGTAATGGATGGGTGTATAAAATGAACAGGCATCCCCTTTTCTCACATTATAAGAACTAGAGGAGAAGACATGCAAAAAGTCTTGCTAATCAATAAGTTGCAACTCAAACCAATCACTTCATCATTACAAGAATAAAAAATGAGTAGTATTGGTTTCCATAGTTATATGATGTTTATTTTGCATTCTCAAATCTTCTGTTAATGTGTTCTGTTGATAGTGGCCCCTAATATGAAGCAAACTCTTACCAAAGAGAGAAAGGATATGTCCCAGTCAACTCTTTTGTTATTTAGATAAGCATACTTTGTGGTGCTTTGTTTTCTGATGAACGAAGCAGATCATCTTCATTTGATTACACATTGATTGTGTATCACTATGTTTATGGTAACAATATTGAAAGAAGGCTACCATATTTCTTATTTGCAATATATTTTCAGGAAATGGCAAGAGGAAGAACAAAACCTATTTCTGTGACTGAAATGCAAAGAAATTCTCAAATAGTCATTTATAGAAAAGTTCAGGACCAAGATAACTCAGTGAGATTAGATATCAATCCTGGCTCAAATGTCACTGATTTTGCTTCTGTCATGCCCCAGCTTTTAACTTTTATATACTGTTGTTGCTTTCTAGCCCCATCTAGTGAACAGTGAGACAAATACCAAGTATATTGTTTGAAGTTGACCCAACCTTCTTTACCCATCAGCCTGCACTCTCAAAACAAGTGCATGCTGGGAAGCCAGACTCCATTTCCTTTAGCATTTAGAAAAGGCAGAAGCACAAAGAAGAAGCCATCTTAATCTGTAGCACATGGTCATCCAAGGACAAACCCACATCCCACACACAGAGCATCGCTGGTGAGATTTAAATTACTTGTATTTATTAATTATGTTCAGCAGTAATTCAATACCAACTATCTTGTATTTGGTTCTCATTGTATGTATTCCTATTTTCCCCAGTTTCATCATATCCTGTTCCTTCAATAAAGCATCCAGATCTACCCAAATGGTCTGTTTTATTGGGCAATTGGTGGGTTTACCTGCATGTTGAGCTGCACACAGACCAACATATAGTGAGGACAGAACAGAACATTCTGTCACTGAATGGTTCCAAAAGCTGTTACCACTCATTAGGTGCAACTATAGGTAACATCTCATATGATCATTTGAAACTTCACTGCCATTTTTTAAATTAATCTGTTTCAAGTTTAATTTTATTTTCTTGATTTTCTCATGATGGAATTGAGATCTAAGTTGATCTAAGTTGGTTGATATAAGTACTTTTGATTTATGACCATAATTAAGCCCCCAAAATTACCTTGCTAAATGAAATGTTTATGAAGTGAGTTTTGCCCCATTTTATGGCCTTTCTTACCACAGTTGTTAAATGAATCACTGCATTTAAGTTAGTCACATAGTTGTTAAGTGAATCTAGCTTCCACATTGATGTTGCATTGAAAAAGATGATCACATGACCCCAGGTAACTTCAACTGTCATAAATATGAGTCATTTGCTAAGCATATGAATTTAGAACAAGTGACTATGGGGATGCTGCATTGGTCATGTAAAAAAAAGTCATAAATCACTTTTTTCAGTGTTGTCATTTTGAATAGTCACTAAATGAACTGTTGTAACTTGAGGACTAACTGTACAAATAAATTTAGAATATAATATAATAGAATTCTTTATTGGCCAAGTGTGGTTGGATCCACAAGGAATTTGTCTTGGTGCAAATACTCTCAGTATACAAGAAACCATTAGAGAACATTTCACCGAGGCAGTCGTTGTCAGCGCCATCTTGGATAGATCAGATTTAACATGCATTTTCCAAACTATGCATCTTCAGTGGTTTATACATTTTAGGAAAGTATATTCAATAGAGCCATACTCCAAACCAGTTCATATTATTGATATTAATTTTCCCTGAATTTCCCAGAAATGGAAGATTTGGAATAGATTTGGGGGGAGAAAAATTCAAAATTCACACATACTTTAATTTTTCATTGATGAAGACAGCTTAAAAGTAGGAACACTCCCGGATCCTTTTTTCATTATATTTGGCTTCTCAGAGTTTACCTTGAAACTACATCAATGATATTATGTGAAAATACATCTTAAATAAAAACCAAGTATAAACAAATACATAAAAATTGGTTTAGGATTAGTGTAGAATGATGTGACCCATTTGATCAAGCATTTTTGCACTAGTCCTAAATCAATAGAATTTCACTATTCCATTTTCCTTTTGTCATTAATCATCAATGAGACAATAAAAATGATTTAACCCCCACTCATATGGGAAGCAATAATGGAGGAATAAACTAGAACACAAGTAATGCTTGCTGTGCCTGAAATTAAGACTGATGAATCATTTTTTAAGAACAGGAAACCAATAAAAATCTAAAAGTCACTATGGCTTTCTTCAGAGCTGTTTGTTACAAATATTTTTTTGTCAATAAGCTAGCTTAATGGGAGTTTTAACAGTTCAGAGCTACAGGTCTGACAAACATAAGAAAAATATAACAAACCAAACTCTGGCAGCTAAGGAAAACAATGGCAGTATTAAAAGATGTTGTTGTCCCAGCTGGAGTTCAGAAGAACTCAAATCATTTTTAGTAGCAACTATTTGTAATCCCATTATTATGTCAAAAGTATTTATAAATTAAAGATATCGTAAATAGCAATGACAATAGGTTAATATGAGAGAAGTCACCCCTCCTAGAAGAATGAAATATTTTGAGAAATATTTTTAAAAGGCAGAATATTATCTTTTGCCTAAAAGAGAAATGGACATCTTAAGAGAGTGAGAAACTCCCTGCCCCCAGCAGATTTTCAGCTTCCTGCCCCTAGCAGATATTTGGTGCCCATCAAGAAAAACTTGGCTAGAGGGCAGAGCTGGCATCACGACATTAGGGCATGTGATCTTGGAGGTCTGAGATCACTGCCGATATCTTTGCTCCTGGACGGTCCTATCAGATCTAAACTGTCCCGAAGAGATGGTGAAAGTGAAGAGCGCATCCTGTCGATCCCAGGGTCGACAAAGTCCCTGGTAGAACCAGGAGGAGCTCTTCTTGCCAGTGGCAAAGAGGCAGCCATTAAAGCTGTTGAAGTTGGGACAGCTCCGAAATGAAAGAGAACGGAAAGAGAAAGTGTGCCGGTTTGGTAAGAATTTTTTCTTTATTCTAAGATCTGAAAAGACACCCTAAGGAAAAGAAAGAATCTGTAAAAATTTTGACAGAAGTGATTGAGTGCTGATTTTAAACAGGAATGTCAAAGTAATGCTTTTTTTTTCTCATTGCTGGATTTTCTATACATGATCTTATATTTTGAAACTGGACTGGTTTTATTTTCATCTATTTTTTTTCCCTCCTTCTTGATTTTGTTACATTTTAGGCGAAAGACTTCCCTTTAGTTATTTATTTTTTAATATTTTTTTCTTCTTTTATTAATCCTTATTATATTTTGCTTGGAAAAGGAAGGGAAAAGTGAAAGCTAAAGAAACTTTGTCACACTGCCAACTAGAGGCTTGGAAATATTCTATTTCTCTTGTGACCAGACAAAGCTGAGAAAGAAAGAATTGAGACTTTTTTTCAAGGACATTGGTATTTGATAAGATAGAGGGAAGAGCATGGGGGAGTATTATTGCAGGTGCTCTTCTGGGTTTCTATCAACAGCTAGAGTCTGGTGTTGAAGTTTATAGGAAAAGAAAAGGTGATAAGTGTCTGGAGAAGAGTGTTATAACAAGAGCCTTGGAATACTAAACAAAGTGCAGTGTATTCTCTTGATTCTTCCTATAAAGGCCATGTCACACTGCCCAACGGATGCAAAAAGGACACAATGGACGAGCAAAATGTTCCATCCGTTGTTATCCACTCTCAAATGGGGCAAAAATTTGCATAAGCAGAGCGGATAACATGGAAAGGAACGGACGTGGGGAGGACGCAGAGCGGATGTATAGAGGATGCAGAGCGGATGTATAGAGGATGCGTAGAGAATGCATAGAGGATGCAGAGCAGATACGTAGAGGATGCAGAGCAGATGCAGAGCGGATGCGTAGAGGATGCAGAGCGGATGCAGAGCGGATGCAGAGCGGATGCAGAGCGGATGCAAAGCGGATGCAGAGCGGATGCAGAGCGGATGAGCTGCATCCGCTTTCATCCTTTCTCCATCTGTGCTACTAACGCTGCGCGTCCGTTCTGCTTCCTCCCTGCATCCGTTTACCGCTGGAACGGATTTTAGTTGTGCAGATGCATAGCGGATGCCTAGCAGATATAGCAGATGAGTAATGGATGCAGAACGGGTGTCCCCCGTATGCCTAGAGGATGCAGAACGGATGCATTGGATACATTTTCCACTCAAAAGTTTTGGGCAGCTCAAAACTTTCTGAGCGGATGAAACATCAATAAACGGATGCTGGACGGATAGAGAGGAAGCAAAACGGAGGCAGTGAGTACATCGCATTAACCAACGGATGGCAAGCTTTTTTGTCCGTTTTACATCCTCTTTGCATCCGTTGGTGCAGTGTGACATGGGCTTAAGGTGCGCTACCCCTGCTTAACAGTTTATTTTTTGAAATAGCTATTTGGATTTTTAGCTCTTTGGAACTTGTCTTTGTTTTTGTTTTTTATTTTGTTTGTCTTTGGAAGCTAAATTTTTATGCTTGCTTTTTATTTTAAAAGAAAAGTTTTAGTATTAATGATTCTTCTTTTTTTTTCAAGGGAGTAACCTTTTTTTCTTTTTCTCTTTCTGCCTTGCTGGTATTTTTGTCTTTCCATCTACCTCCCATATTGTTTTTTTCTTTTTTTTAATCTTCTTGGCCTTTTTTTTTCTCTCATGCAGCCTTTTATATTTGAGACCTCTAAATTGGATAAAGGTGTTGAAGAACCTGAAAAAATTTTCCTTTTTTTAAAAGTTTTTTTATTCCTCACTTTTCCGTCTTCTTTAGGATTTTCCAACTTTTTCTCTTTTGTGTATGTTTATGGTATTTTCCTTCATTTTTGAATTTTCATGATTATCTAACCAATCTATTGGATTAAGGTATACAAGAACCTGAAGAATTTTTTTTCTTTTTTTTATTATTATTACTATTTGGCTTCTTTTTCCCTACTGTTTTTATTTGGAATTGCAATTGGTTATTTCACAATTGGATTAAGGTCTAGAAGAACCTGAAGATTTTGAATTGTTTGAAATGAGTAGGAAATTAACAGCTCCTGGCTCTTCAACTTCTACTTCCTCCTCTCCACCATCTGGAGGACAATGTTCACTACAGACAATGTTAGGGCAAGAGAAAGAACAAGAAAAAGAAAAAGTGACCCTGCAGATGATTGTGGCAAGGAATTCAAAGCATTCAAATGAGATCAGAGAATATTGAAAAGAGAATAGAGAACATCAAACAAAGAACAGAGAACATTGAATAAAGAACAGGGAAAACTGATGAAAAAGAGGAGAACATCCAACATATGATGATGAAGTATGATGAGAGACTACTAAAAATTGAAGAAGATAAACAAAGAGACAAGAACATTGGAGACATTGATAACAGATTAACTGTGGTTGAACAAGATAAAAGTGGAATGCTGAGGTGGGAGATGGACAGATCAGAATTTTATCTTAGATTCCAAAACATAGAGGAAGAAAAATGACAAAATTTAGCTGAGATAATGATAGAAATATTGGCTGAAGCTTTTGAAATAACTGAAGAGAAGATGATGGATGTAATAGATGATGTCGATAGAGTCTTCACAAGATACCCAATGAGAAACAGCCTACTAAGAGAAGTTCGCATCAGATTGACAAAGAAAGCCATTAAAATGCAAATATTGCAAGTGGCAAGAGAGAAAACACTGAAATACAAGGATAAGGAGATTGTCGTTTTGAAACAAGTACCCAGAAGACTGAGAGAAATGAGAAGAGAATACCAATTCTTGACCAAATTGCTAATTTAAAAAGAGGTGAATTATAAATGGTTGATTCCAGAATGTTTAATGTTCACATGGCAAGAACAGAGATACAGAATTGACCCAATTGAGAAAACTGAATCATTTTACACAGAATTTTTTGGAGGGAAAGAGGAAGAGGCAGAAAAAGAAATTTCACTAACTGAATTCCAAGAGGATTGCCAAATGATGACTGAAAAAAACAGAAGGTGTAGAAAGTGGAAAGAGGAAACCAAAGAACAACATGAACCAAGATCCACGAGAGCTGCCAAACCTAATTATAAAATATAACAATGGAAGAGAATAAAACTGATTACAATTAATATAAATGGACTTAACTCAGCTGTTAAAAGAAGGAAAACTTTCCATAAATTAGAGAAATTAAAATTTAATATAATCTGCTTACAAGAAGAACATATCAAAAAGCAATATGAACAATTGTTGATACAGCCAAAACTAGGGAAAATGTTTACCTAGTTTACAATGCAAGAAAAAAGGAGTGGTTTTATATATTAAAGAGACCATTCCAGAGAAATTGATTTATATTGATGATGATAGAAAAATACTAATGGTGGAAATAATGGACACTCCTGATTGCAATCTATGCCCCAAATGAAAAACAAGAAATTTTTTATAAAAAATTACATATGAAAATAATTGAACTGTACTATGCTAATATAGTTATGATGGGAGATTTTTAATGGAATTGTAAAGAATAAACTGGACTATATATAGCACAGAACACAACAAAGCAAAACAGAAAGACTCTCCTGAAATCTTTCTTTAAAATGGTAGATGAAATAATTTTAAAAGATACATGGAGAGAAGGAAATGCTAAAACTAAACAATATACTTTCTACTCAAATAGACATAGATATGATATGATATGGATGTCAACAGGATTGTTAACTAATATTCAAGAAATAAATATTGAAATAAGTACTTGGGCAGATCATAATCCACTGACAATTAAATGGAAAGGACAAAGAAGAAGATCTAGATGGATGTTAAATAATACTATTTTAAAGGAAACAGATTTCACACAGTGGATGGAGAAAGAATTGGCTTTTTTTTTTCATAGAGAAAACATAAAAGGAGATACAACAATTCAGAATGTATGGGATACAATGAAGGCATGTAGCAGAGGCTTGGTAATAGACAATACAAGGAAAAGAAATACCATGAAAAGACCAGCCTCTAAGGCATTAGAGGATGAGTATAAAGGACTTGAAAAAGAGCCACAGAAAATGCCACAGAAAAAGGATACCAAGTTGGAGAAGGCGGAGCTTTGTCTCGGTGCTACAGCTGCGATCTCGGGGCTCTGAGATCGCAGCTGATATTTTCACCCCTGGTCGGTCCTAACGGACCTAAACCGTCCCGTAGAGACGGGGATTGTGAAGGGCACAGTCCCAGGATCCCAGAGATATCGCAAAATCTCTGGTTTGATCCGGGAGAAGCCCTTTTGCTGGCGGTGAAAAGGCAGCCTCCAAAGCTGCTGAAGTCGGGACAGCTCCGAAAAGAAAGAGGCTGGAGAGAGGGTGTGTCGGCTGGGTGAGAAACTTCTTTTGTATTGCAAATTGGCTGAGACCTGAAAGGATATCCTGAACAAAGAAGAAACCTTTAGTTATCTTTGACTGGAATCTCCTTGAGCGGCGTTTTTTAAAGTGATGTCAAATTGAGGCTTGGATTCTTTCCTTACTATTTTTTTCTCTGAGGAATTTAATGTGATTTTGTAGCTAATCAGATTGAATTTTTTCTTATATATATTTTTATGCTTCTTTTGATTTTTTAATTTTCTTTAGGATAGAGGCCCCCTTTGTTTGTTTTTTTCCCTCTGAGTTTTATATACATTACTTTTCTTTCTGGCTGAGGGGGGAAAAAAGTATTAAGAGACTGTGCAACACTGCCAACTAGAGGCTTGAAAATATTCTATTTGAACTGGGGAGAAATGTATAAACACTCCTTCTCAAGGACATTTTAATGTGATAAGATGGAGGGAGAGCACAGAAAAATATTATTACAGGTGTTTTCCTGGACTCTTATCAATGTTTCAACACTTGAGGCTTGGCTTTGAAGCTGCTGGAGAAGAGAGTCATAATAAGAGCCTTGGATAAATAAACAAGGTGCAGTGTGCAGTCTATATATATATATATATATATATATATATATA
>BLBF01000017.1:39510291-39528665 GCA_015471245.1 Laticauda colubrina
CACAAGTATATATATATATATATATATATATATATATATACTTGTGAAATCTCTACTCGCCAGCCTTTTTGTATATTTCAATTCTAGTAATATTTTTATTTTTTTTATTTTATCCTTCTTCTTCTTTGGCTTTGGGCCATTTTTATTATTGGATTTTTCCATTTTGGATCATAATTGGCTACTCTATCAGATGGACTGAAGGTTTAAAAGAATTTGAAGTTTTTTGAAGCATTAAAGTGGAAAAAAAGGAAAAAAAAAAGAAGAAAGTGTGAAATGAAATAGACTGTGTGTATTTGGATTGTTTGCTGACTTTGGGACTTCTGGAAACTCTTATTTGAATGATTAAAATCATTTGGATCGCTTGAATTTTTTTTTCTTTTTTTCTTTTACAATGGCATTACTTATGGATGAACTGAAAATGGAATTTATAAAATATAAACAAGAGAAACAAGAAGGGAAGGATTCTTTTGGATCTATTTTTAATTTTTTAGAAATGGCAATTTCTACATATGAGAAACTACAAGAACAAGAAGATTGGGATGAAGAAGAAACCATCCTTAATGAACAAGCAACTTTATTTGGGGAAGAAAGGGGAAAGGGGAGAAAGAGAATGGAGAATTTAAGACTTAAAAAAACAACCAAAAAAGGGAAAAACAAGGTGAAAAGTGGACACAACATCAGAAAGCAACAGAAAAGAGGAATACACAAGAAGGTGGAGATTAAGAGACAAGGGGGTAAAACGGGTAGAGTGGAGAAGCAAGGGAGGAAAGAAGGGAAGAGAAATTACAAAGGTTTGAAACAAGATGTAAAGAAACAGAATTTATTTAGAGATAATGGGTAAACATATAACTGAAAAAGAGATTCTGCAAAGATACATAAGATTGTGTTGTTGTATTTGTATTTGAAATAATGTTAGAAAATTGGAATAATATATGATTATAAAATGGGACAAAATATTTAATGTAACTTAGCGAAATTTTTTCTTTTTAAATAAAAATAAATGAAATCAAATATGAGAGAATTGAATTAAAGAAAAATGGGAATATTGTTATTGTTTAATATTTTAAAATATAAGTGAAATAGGGGGAAGTAATTAAGTAAAATCTATAAGTGTTCCCATAGAAGCATGATACTTATTTAGAAAGGATTGTGTAAAATGTTTAAGACTTAAATGAATATTAATTTGAATGATATAACTTTAATTCCTATGGATTGTTGTTTTAATTATATTATATTTTTTAAATATAGTTTCAAAATATTGAGTTTATCTTTAGAATGTACTACGCAGAATCCGAATGAAAATTATGTGTCATGTTAAGCTTTAAAACTAGGGGAGGGATAAGTATGACAAGGTATTATACTCCAATCAGTCATTACAGAAGAAACTTTGTGTTAATGAGAAAAGATAAATACCTAGCTGAAATAGAACAGACAAAGGATATAAGTATAATGATTTAAATTGAGATGAAATAAATATAATAGAATTAAGAGAGTGAAAAGAGAGGAGAAGCTATATAGAAAATGCAAAATAATAAATAAGAAATGGAATGTTATTTAAAAGTAAGCATGAACTTGAATTTATCTCTGTACAAAAAGATGTAACTCGGGATCAAACTGCCGTCCAAAAAGATATTTTATGTTTTTTATGTTTTGTGTTTGTTTGTACATGTTTGTTTGTTAAAAATTAATAAAATTCTTTATAAAAAAAAAAAAAAGAAAAAGGATACCAAGTTAAAAATGGATATAACTAAACATAAAATAGATCTAACAGAAAAAGAAGAACTAGCACAGAAAATTAGAGGTGCTAAACAGAACTACTTTGAAGATGCAAATAAACCAGGTAGAAGGTTAGCATATAAATTGAAAAAGGAGAAAGAATTAAGGAAAATATTACAATTCATGGATGATCAAGGCCAAATTAGCTATGATTGTAAAGAGAAGAAGGAAATCATCCGAAATTATTATGGGAAACTATATACGCAAGAGAATATTGATGAGGAAAGAGTTAAACAGTATTTACAGAATGCTAAATTACCCAGATATCTAAAGAGATTGAAACAATATTAAAAAGCAATATAAGGATGATGGAGTTAACTGAAGCACTCAAGAAACAAAATAATGGAAAGGCCCCTGGCCCAGATGGACTTCCGGCAGAGTTTTATAAAACACTACAAGAATATTGAACCTTTCATTGCTAGAAGTTATGAATGAAGTTATATTAAAGAAGATACCTAAATCATAGTCAGAAGCTTGTATTACACTTGTTCCAAAAGAAGAGGCTGATGCATTACAAATCAAGAACTATAGACCTATTTCCCGACAAAACGCAGATTATAAAATTTTTGCTTGGCAGAGAGACTTAAAAAATACTTAAATAATTTTATCCATCCTGATCAAAATGGATTTCTGCCAAAGAGACAAGTTAAAGACAACATGAGAGTAATTTTGGACACTTTGGAATCCTACGAGGCACATCCTGAAAAACAAATGGCTCTGATATTTCTAGACGCACAGGAGACATTTGATAATGTGAATTGGCGATTCATGTTATTACTGCTGGAACAGATGGGCTTTATGAGAAAATTTATTCAAGCAATAAAAGCTATATACTATGAGCAAACGGCAAAGGTAATGATAGAGGGAGAACTGACAGACTCTATTGATATAAGAAAAGGAACAAGACGATATTAATGTATTTAATATTGGATTGAAAATACGAGATCATATACAATATAATTGTCATTGAAGACTACGAAATGGAAGTACAAAACAATTTGTAAACCAACCGGCACACTGTATGTACAAATATGGAAGATGGTCTGATGTTTTTATGTTTTGTTTGTTTATGTTTGTTTTGAAAACCAATAAAAATTAAAAGAAAAAAGAAAAGAAAAACTGGGCCAGCCTATCTACAAAACAAACCTTCAGCTCCAGGTTGATGGGATTATCCTTCAGGGAAAAGCCATTCAACCACAATAGGAACTGCACAATAAGCCCCTTCATTGCATCAGCCCAAGCTTCAACCAAGCTTGACTCAGATAACCTAGAAAATCAGCTATGACCCATGCATAGCCCTGTGGGAGTCTGACAGCAACCCATAGAATACATCTCTTGCCACAGGAACAGGAAGGTCAAGGGCAAAGCCCAAGAGAGGGTATAAAAAATCCTCACTCTCCACTCCATGTAGTCAGCAGCCTTAAACCCATGTGGTCCTGTAATCAATAAACCCTTTTTCCAATCAGCCTCCATATTTCCAATGTCTTTCTCCCTACTTGGAACTGACCTAGATGGATATTTCTTCCAACAAATACAATAGAACATTGTCCATATACTACTTTTTTCTGTTATTACACCTGTCAATCTATATATTACAATGGAATTAAAACAAATTATTGTTAGTAGCTGAACATTTATGTTGATATTTAATGTTTGATGACAATTTTAACATGAATAGCTTACTAAGGTGTTAATATCAGATATCAAACAGTCAATAAAATCATCATAACTATTACATGATATTTTAAATATTTTATTGGCTTATAAATGATTTATTGAATCTTGTTAAAAGTATTAGTAATAAATGCTTCTAGCTTTTACAATGACAAATATTTTTGAACAGTTTTTTGTGTAATGTGTATATTTTATTATTCTGTGAATAGGTTGCATAATAGCTAATTGTCATATAGAAGTATTCTTGTCTTTTGATACTCAGCTGTTCTGCAAAAGAAAAATGGCTTTCACTGAAAGGTAAATTGTACAACTGAAATTACCATGCAAACAATTATTAATGGGAAGTACAGGGGCTTAAACATTGGCTTTAAAAAAAAATAGTTTTCAAAAGAAATATAAAAAACAAAGATTGTTTTAAAAAGATTTTAAATTACCAACTGAAATAGGAAGAGATCTCCATCAGTTTGGAATTTTAAAATACCCAGAAATTACTATTTCTTTTAAGGGGAAAATAAAATGCTTGATTGGTTGAGAATATATAATAGAACATAAAGCACCCGTTCTGAAGCCAGTCACTAAATGATAAACTGAAGACTACCTTGAGATGAAACAAGACTAGTACTGTGGTACTCTGTAAAAGAGAGGCTGAGTGCTTGCTTAAGGTTAGGGCCCATTGGCCGACGGACGCAAAACATATGCATAAAGGACACAGAGGATGAGCAAAATTTCAGGGGTGGCTCCATCCGTTGTCATCCACTCCAAAAAGTGGCGAAAATTTGCATAAACAGAACAGAAAAGAAAGGAAAATAACAGACGTGGGTAGTATGTAGCAGGGATGTTAAATGGATGTTCATAGGAAGCCTAGTAGATGACAGTGGATGGAAGCGGATGACACATCCGAAGGGCTTCCAGGGGAGAATTGCGAAGCGGACACATAGCGGAAGGGGCAGATGCATAGTGGATGATGCGGATGCATCACGGATGCCTATAGAAAGCAAAGCGGATGCTGCACGGATATATATTGGATGCAAAGCATTCACTGCGCATGCGGGGAGTATGAATTGCGTCAGCTCCGTGGATATAAAAGGATGCAGCTCGCACGCAGACAGCATTCAGAGAAAAGACGTGCTGCCACATACATCTTCAAAGAACACCATGGTTCGTCAGTCAGGGAAGAAGAGGAAGCCCATGCCTACTCGTGCCAGACCTGGCAAGAAGGACAGAACCAGCATCCCACCCCCTGGCACTGACTCTGAAGCTTCTGGTGCTGCTGGTGCTGGTGCTGGTGCTGGTGCTGGTGCTGCTGCTGCTGCTGCTGCTGCTGCTGCTGCTGCTACTGCTGCTGTGGTGGACCAGCCCCAAGGCCCTCAAAGCCCTGCTGCTGAAGGCCCTGCTGCTCAAGCCCCTGAAGGCCCTGCTGAAGCCCCTGCCAGAGGGAGGAAGAGGCAAGGCAAGGAGAAGGGAGAGAGGAAACAGTACACCGTTTCTGAGGAGCATGAGGATGAGGTGCTGGAATGGCTGAGGAAGAACGAGTGCCTGTGGAGATGGAATGATGAGGTGCTGGAATGGCTGAGGAAGAACGAGTACCTGTGGAGAAAGGGCTACAGACGGTATCGGGACACCAAGAAGAAGCAGGCAGCTTGGAGAGACAAGGAAGAGAGCCTGGGCTACACTGCACATGTACTCCTGGGATGGCGGAAACACATGCACACCTGGTATGGCAAGCTACACCTCAAAAAATCCGGGCAGGCCGCTGTCAAGCTCACTGACCGGGAGATGTACGTCATGGCCAAGTGCAGTTTCCTGGAGGGTGAGATCCACCACCGAGGAGCACCCCTCTGAGACCACTCTCCCTCAGACAGCCCACAGACAGCCAGTCCTCTTCCAGCCAGCAGCCAGATACCATGTCCAGGCAGGTCTCTTCAGAGGGCCCCACAGCAGAGACACCCCCAACAGCTGCACTCCCCATGCCGCCAGACTTGGAGGATCCCCTGTCACAAATGGAGGAAGAAGCGGCAGCCACCAGAGACCAACGCACCCCCACCCACACCCCCAGCTCCACAGGATGCAGGCAGAGAGGCAGACTGGAGGGCCAGAGCCACACTGTCCTGTTGGAGATCAGGGACACGATGAAGACCAGCACAGAACTTCTTTCTCAGCTGGTCCACTTGAACAGAGGATCCTCCGGCCGCCACACTTTCATCACCTACGTGAGTCACACCTTCAGGGATATGCCCGAGGCCCAGGACTGGGCCCAGTACTACTCCTTCAGGTGATGAAGCAGAAGATCACAGCACTTCTGCACAACCAGACTCAAGACCCAGCTGAAGCTGCTCCTACCCAGTCCAGGTCTGCTCCTCCACCCCAGGCGATGTCACAGCCCTTTCATGGCTTTCAACAGCATCTCACCTACCAAGGCTACGACTACCAGGACTTCCCAGAGCAGAAGCAGAACTTCCCAGTCCAGGCCCAGGTTCATCGCATGCCACAGACACTACACCTCGCCCAGCTACAGACCAGACCATCCCACTACACTTCTCCTTCCTCCACCCCATAGTCAAGCCCCTCAATGGATAATCTGTCATAAGTCTTGTGCCTTTCATCCCACGGACTTGATGAAGGGCCTCTCAACCTCACGGGACTGTGTCAGCTCTCTGAGAGCTTCCTGAACACACCATCCCCTGTTGTACTCTCAGGGCTAAGCACCTCAGACCAATGGCACCTCAGACCAGCACTCAAGCCACAGCCACCTCCACAGTCCCTGGCCGCTTAACAGCAGAGACCATGGAGTGACTGAGAATAGTGCCAGAATCTTCGTTGTTACTTGTTCACATTATCTTTGCTTAAGACACTTTACTTGGTTCATTTTGCTTTTTTAATAAAGTCATACAGTTTACTTAAGACAGTTAATAAAGGTTATCTTTGCTTGAGACACTTGGTTCATTTTTTTTACTTAATAAAGAGTTGGTGAAAACCTTGAACAAATGGTTAAGCCTTTGCATGCTTGTGGGATAGATAAGGATAGTTGTGGGATAGGCAAGGATAGTTGTGGGATAGATAAGGATAGTTGTGGGATAGATAAACCTCCAGTGAAAGCATAGCGGGACTGTATGGTCCACCCTGCCAGCTGGCACACATATGGACCATTATTATCAATAACAATTTATTCATTGATCAACACATTTTAAAATAAAAAAAACTCTTTATTAATAACCTTAATAACCTATTCATTGTTGGACCACTCAACATACATGGCACAATCTCATCACTGTTATGAGACAGGCTCAAGGAAGCATCCATTAATCATCTATCATCCTGTCTTGCCACTCCAGTGCTCCAGCTGGGGAGTTGCACCAGTGTCTCAGAAGATTGCGCTGCTTCTTCCCTTCATGTGAAGCTCTGTTGGGGCATTGTACATCCACAGTGTCTATCAGGTTTTGTCCTTGCCTCCATTCACCAGGCTCCATGTCCCCATATCCTTGTTGATGGTCAACAAGTCTGTTCTGCAACACTGGGTAGCGGGTGACAGTGAGATTGTGCAGGATGCAGCAAGCTTCCACGATGCTCCTCACAGTCTCTGGGTGATGCTGCATGGTGGTGAGAAGTATCTGGAACCTGTTGGCCAGGATGCCAAAGGCATTCTCCACCACCCGTCCTGCCCTGGACAGCCTGTAGTTGAAGATCCTCTCTTCACGGGTGAGGTATCTTGAACTGTATGGTTTGATGAGGTAGGTTCTGAGGGAGAACACGCCATCACCAACGATGAAGTAGGGCACATCTTGTGTGTCATTGGGTAGGGGGTCTGGACCTGGAAAACTCATGATGAGGTTGTGTTCCAGCCCATCCTTGAGGTCACTGGCATTGTATACCTGGCCATCTGAAGCTGACCCGTTGCCTGAAGCATCGATGTAGATGAACTTGTAGTCAGCATCAACCATGGCAAAGAGGATGATACTGAAGAAGCCCTTGTAGTTGAAATAAGTGGACCCTGAGTTGGCTGGAGCCTTCCTGGCCACGTGCTTCCCATCTATGGCTCCAACTGTGTGGGGAAAGTTCCACCTCTGATACCACTCTTCTGCAAGTTTCCTCCAGTCTTCTTCAGTGGTGCGGCACTTGAGGAGCTCCTCCACGTATTCTTCGATGATGGCCTGTACCACTTCTCTGACCACTTTGCTGATGCTGTTGTGTGGCACCCTCCACGCATACTGCATGTTTTTGTATGTGGTTCCAGAGGCCAGGTGGCACAGAGTCAGTGCCACCTTCAGTCCAGGGTCCAGGTTGGGATGGAAGTTGGTGCTCGGCTTTGTCAACCTGGGTCTCAGACCCTCTACAAGTTCATCAAACATGGCTGGTGGCATCCTCATGAAGTGATGGAATGCATGAGAGTCTTCATTCCTCAGCTCCACCATCAACTGGTCATACAGTCCAAACTCCATTCTTCTCCCAATCCATCCTCAGACCCACACAGCTCTTGGACATCTCCTTCTTCTCTTTGTGTATAAAGGTGAAACAATCTGAACAGGGTTTGGTTCTGGTGATGAATGAGTGCAGCTACCATATGGATTGTGTCATGATCCATGGTGGAGAACAATGGATGATGTGGAAGACCAAGACCAAGGGTGAAGAGGTCTGTACACCACGGCTGCTGGACTCATACTGAGATCCAGATGATTTTCTCCCCCTTTTTATAGGAAATATCGGTTGTCTGCTAGGTGTCCTTCTACATACTCTAGACATATTGCAGACATCCTAAATATCCGAGATACATCCCCGATTCAAACGTTTTGTCTGTTTTGAATACTTTATATACGAGATGCATCTGCTTACATCCTTTCTATTTCCGTGCTACTAACGCTGTGTGGACATTCTGTGTACCTTTCATTTCCTCCCTCTTTCCATTTTCAGCTGCAGTGGATGTGAGTTGAGAGGATGGTCAGAGGATGCCGAGAGGATACAGCGGACGTTTAATGAATGATAACGGACATAGAACATCTGTTGCCCGTATATGCCGCGGATGTACATCATATGGGGCAGAAAGTTCATTCATTCAAAAAGTTTTGTGCAGTTCAAAACTTCTTGCATGGATGAAATCTCAGTGGATGGATGCTCGATGGATAGAGCATATGAAACACGTATGCAGTGAATACACAACGGATGCATCGCGTTTTCCAACAGATGGTAAGCTTTTTTTAACATTTTACATCCTCTTTGCATCCATTGGTGCAGTGGGACAGGGGCTTTATTTTCTCTTCGGCTATCACTATGTCTTTTTCAGGTCCAAAGTCACACATAAACTAAGTGAGAATGGCAATTTATTTGAGGCTGAGTAGGTAATGACAGAAAAGGGAAGGATATAAATCAAAACCATCTCTGGGAAATAAAGCTTGCCTGGGTAGTTTTGCTTTCAGCAGGAACTATTGTTTCTTTTATTTTTCTTATATGTATTCATGTATTCATAACTATGTTTTTACTTATACCAATTATCTTGTAAGCAACTAATAAACCAAATAAAATAAAATAAATAAAACTCATAGAAGAGTAGTCAAAATCAGTCCAAAGATCAGAGTCAAGTCAAGCTTTTTTAGCAAGTTCAAAGATCAGGTTTTGGTAATCATGAGTGGAATCACAAGAATGACATAGCGAAGCAGGAGGTCAGGCAGTTATTTCCAACAGAAAAAATATGGGTCAGGCTGCCTGTTAAATCAGGCCACAGCCAGCTATCTTTAATTAAAACAATTACTCCCTTGTTCTTCTGATGATGCCTGTGATTGATCAACAATTGATTCTTGGCTTGATATCTCTGGGGCTGATACTCCACTGGTTCAGGTGGAACAGTTTTTTCAGATCAGAGTCTGAATCTGGGGAATTGACACATTGAGTGGAATCAGCCACTCCAGAAGTTAAACTAAGATTTACCTAAAGATTTTACAAGAAGGTTTTCCTTGTTGGATAGAGTTGGGTTAATCCAAGATAGAATGCAAAATCTTCTTGGGTGCAAATGGATCATCATGTAAACAAAAGGAGATAGGGGATTTTTGTGCAGCTTTCTTTTTTCCAAAAACCCAATAGTTACACAGGATGGCTGAGAATCCTTCCAGAGCAATGTAGAAAATGGCAGATGCCAAAAGAAATAAGATATGCCTCTTTGCTGGAGCTGAATGTTCTGCGGGATACTGAGTCCCTTCATCTGCAGAAGGAACATAATGTTTTTTATCTAGTTTAATTATAAGTAAGATTCCCCTCATATTATGTCTTAAACAGAAAAACAACAACCACATGACCAATGGCTTAAAGAAGGGAGGGCAAGTGAGGTTCCAGGATTGCCTGCAACTTATACATCATTTTATGGCATCAAAGATCTATCCAAGTGTTTCACAACCTCAGTCACTTTGAGATGTGTGGATTTCAATGCTGGGTGGGAAAGTTTCGGAATTGAGACCCACACATTTTAAAGTGAGTGAGGCTGAAAAATACTGGTCTATTGTGAAGCACTGGGGAAATTAGGAGATTCAGACAGTTCAAGAGTATAAAGATTTATTGCAAGCTTTAGCTCTCTACAAGAACCTGACCAACAAGTATTCAAAGGAAATGAATGGGGGATAAGAAAGGAATTCAAGATGGGCTAAACTCTGATCTCTTATGGGTGAGCAGGAACTCATGACTTATGGTACACTCCTCCCTTAGCCTGATATCAGCCTGGTCATCTCTGACATCTATTTTTTATCAGTAGATATTGTTTTTTCTATCTTTTTGAAACACGAAACACATTCATCTAGATGGCACTAGTTCAGATTTTCCTCCCTTCAACATCTCCTAGTTTATGATGACAAAAGACAATAACACAACTTTCTACCTTAAAAATCTCAACAAAATTAATCATTTTAGACTCCAAAAGCCTTCTGGAAAACCTTTCATTTCAATTAAGATAAAGAAACCTTTAATGGGAGATCATTGCAGAAAGTTGGCCCATTACAGGAAAAAAAAGAGCTTCTGCCTAGCTCCAAAATAAGGAATAGGGAACAACCAGCTGAATTATTTCAGCATACAGTGTAATCTCCAGTCATAAAAAGTTTGGACCCCAACTTAAAATAATATGAAGAAAATAATATCATACACTGTGACCTTAATATCAAATGTCATTATCAGCACAAGGCACTCATTTGCTTTATAAAATAATACTGCTGTTTCTAATTCTGGCAACCAAAAAGCATCACAGTTAACTATGGATTTAAAATAAATGTTTTCTAAAAATATTGATGAATTTTTATGTTTATGTTCACAACTTTAAAATAATTTGTTGTTTACTAAACAGATGGAAAATATTCACTCTTGTATATTTCAAATTTTGAAGCTCTCCTAATTTCTCAAAGAGAAAAGGAAATCCCAAGCTAAGACAATCCCAATCTTTCTGTACAGACAAATCGGCAAAAAAAAAAAAAATACATGTGCAAAACATTATAAGCTGGTTTTGCAGGTTTTGCAGAGTTTCAATGTATCATCGGGGATTAATTTGATTAACAAATGGCAGAGGTGTTTGCAGGACACAATGCTTATGTCAAAATAAAAAGCAGTATTGTGCCGTTGCAAAGCAAGGTCTTCTCCTTTGCATGTATGTAGCAAAGGATATCCAAAGGGGCAGAACTTACATAACATTGTTACGATGATGCTTTTAATTTTTGAAAGCTTCCCTTTCATGGATCCTTTTGACAAGTGGCTACAATCTCCAGTACTAGAATGAACTGTCTTGTACTTAACAGCCTGCTTGGCTTGTTATGGACACACTAGTTAGAAGAATTCATATTCCACATATGCAGCACTATGTAAGAAGCAATTAATACATTAAACAATAACCACATATTTGCCTGAACTTGGAAATATTTACTTCTGTCTGTTAAATTATGACTTTACTTGATCAATGACAAAAAACTAATAGCTATTAACTTTTGTGCTAACTCTGAATTAGTTTTAGTTGGCATCAAGAACCAAAGGATATGCATTGATGGATACAACTATCATCCATCAGTCAATGGATATAGTTAGCTTGTCATTAAGTTTGGGAACAAATCAAGACAAACAATTGTCTAGCAATAGTGTTAGTTGGAAACAATAGAGTTAGCACAAGTTAGTCCCAAATAATATATTAATATGAATCATGGGAGGACCCATTATCCAACTATATTGTGGGTCATTTAATACTTTCTATCTATGTGGTTTTCTTGCTAACATACAGGAATTGTTTATTCATGCAGTATGAAATGACACTTTAATTCTTATATTGCTACTGCTCAGTGTAAATGCCTGTTTGTTTTAGCTGGGATGACCTCCACACCTTGAATGACTCTGTAGGACAATAAATTCTTAGTGTACCTTCCTGGCATTTTTTGGTCATGTCACATTGTTTACTGCTGGCACAGAGCTCTGGTGGATCAGTGGTTCATGGCCCGGTCCCACTGCACTTACGGATGCAAAGAGGATGTAAAACGTTAAAAAAAGCTTGACATCCATTCGAAAATGCTATGCATCCGTTGTGTACTCACTGCATGACGTGTTTCATACGCTCTATCCATCAAGCATCTGTCCACTGCAATTTCATCTGCGGAAGAACTTTTGATCTGCACAAAACTTTGTGAATGGATGAACTTTCCGCCGTGTACGATGTACATCTGTGACATATACAGGCAACAAACGTTCTATGTCTGTTATCATCCATTAAACGTCTGCTGTATCCTCTCTGCATCCTCTGGCCATCCCCGCAACTCACATCTGCTGCAGCTGAAAATGGAAAGAGGGAGGAAACAAAGGGTACATGGAACGTCTATACAGCGTTAGGAGCACGGAAATAGAAAGGATGTAAGCATATGCGTCTCATATGTAAAGTATTCAAAATGGACAAAACATTTGTATCTGGGATCTATCTTGTATATTTAGGATGTCTGGAGTATGTCTAGAGTATGTAGAAGGTCACCGAGCGGACTACAAATATTTTCTATAAAAAGGGGAAGAAAATCATCTGGATCTCAGTATGAGCCCAGCAGCCGTGGTGTACAGACCTCATCACCTTGGTTTTGGTCTTCAACATCATCAATTGTTCTCCACCATGGATGATGTCATAGTCCGTATGATAGCTGCGCTCATTCATCACTAGAACCAAAACCTGTTCAGACTGTATCAAGTTTTACACACAGAAGGAGAAGGAGATGTCCAAGAGCTGTGTGGGTCTGAGGATGGATCGTGAGAAGAATGGAGTTTGGACTGTATGACCAGTTGATGGTGGAGCTGAGGAATGAAGACCCTCAAGCATTCCATCACTTCATGAGGATGCCAACAGCCATGTCTGATGAACTTGTACAGCATCTGAGACCCAGGTTGACCAACCCTAGCACCAACTTCTGTCCCAACCTGGACCCTGGACTGAAGGTGGCACTGACTCTGTGGCACCTGGCCTCTGGAACCACATACAGAAACATGCAATATGCATGGAAGGTGCCACACAACAGCATCAGCAAAGTGGTCAGAGAAGTGGTACAGGCATCATCGAAGAATACGTGGAGGAGCTCCTCAGGTGCCCCACCACTGAACAAGGCTGGAGAAAACTTGCAGAAGAGTGGTATCAGAGGTGGAACTTTCCCCACACTGTTGGAGCATAGATGGGAAGCACGTGACCTGCAAAGCTCCAGCCAACTCAGGGTCCACTTATTTCAACTACAAGGGCTTCTTCAGTATCATCCTCTTTGCCATGGTTGATGCTGACTACAAGTTCATGTACATCGATGCTTCAGGCAACGGGTCAGCTTCAGATAGCCAGGTATACAATGCAAGTGACCTCAAGGATGGGCTGGAACGCAACCTCATCATGAGTTTTCCAGGTCCAGACCCCCTACCCAATGACACACAAGATGTGCCCTACTTTATCGTTGGTGATGGCATGTTCTCCCTCAGAACCTACCTCATCAAGCCATACAGTTCAAGATACCTCACCCGTTAAGAGAGGATCTTCAACTACAGGCTGTCCAGGGCAAGACGGGTGATGGAGAACGCATTTGGCATCCTGGCTAACAGGTTCCAGATACTTCTCACCACCATGCAGCATGACCCAGAGACTGTGAGGAGCATCGTGGAAGCTTGTTGTATCCTGCACAATCTCATGTGCACCCGCTACCCAGTGTTGCAAAACAGACTTGTCAACCGTCAACAAGGGAATGGGGACATGGAGCCTGGTGAATGGAGGCAAGGACATAACCTGATAGACACTGTGGATGTACAAGGCCCCAATACAGCTTCACGTGAAGGGAGGAAACAGCACAACCAACTGAGATACTGATGCAACTGCCCAGCTGGAGCAGTGGAGTGGCAAGACAGGATGATAGATGATTAATGGATGCTTCCTTGAGCCTGTCACATAACACTGATGAGATTGTGCCATGTATGTTGAGTGGTCCTACAATGAATAGGGCATTAATAAAGAGCTTTGTTTATTTTAAAATGTGTTGACCAGTGAATAAATTGTTATTGATAATAAAGGTCCATATGTGTGGCAGCTGGGATGGTGGACCACACAGTCCCACTATGCTTGCACTGGAGGTTTATCTACCCCACAACTATCCTTATCTATCCCACAAGCATGCAAAGGCTTAACCATTTTTCAAAGTTTTCACCAACTCTTTATTAAGTAAAAAAAATGTCTTAAGCAAAGATAAATTTATTAACTTTCTTAGGTAAACTTTATGACTTTGTTAAACAAGTAAAATGAACCAAGTAAACTGTATTAAGTGTCTTTAGCAAAGATAAACTTTCTTAGGAAAATTTTATGACTGTATTCAATAAGCAAAATGAACCAAGTAAAGTGTCTTTAGCAAAGATAAACTGAACAAGTTAACAACTCAGTCTCTGACACTATTCTCAGTCACTCTGAGTCATGTCCATGGTCTCAGCTGTTAAGTGGGCAAGGACCGTGGAGGTGGCTGTGGCTTGAGTGCTGGTCTGAGGCACCATTGGGGTGCTTGACCCCGAGGGTACAAAGGTGATGGTGTGTTCAGGAAGCTTTCCGAGAGCTGGCTCAGTCCCATGAGGTTGAGAGGCCTGTCATCAAGGACTTGAGATGTCAGGCCCAATACTGATGACAGATTGTCCATTGACGAGCTTGGCTGTGGGGTGGAGGAAGGAGGAGTGTAGTGGGGCTGTCTGGTCTGCAGCTGGGTGAGGACTGGGATCTGTGGCGTCCAATGAACCTGGGCCTGGACTGGGAAGTTCTGCTTCTGTTGTGGGAAGTCCTGGTAGTTGTAGCCTTGGTAGGTGAGGGGCTGTTGAAAGCCATGGAAGGGCTGTGACATCGCCTGGGGTGGAGGAGCAGACCTGGACTGGGTAGGAGCAGTTTCAGTTGGGCCTTGAGGGTTGTGCGCAAGTGCTGTGATCTTCTGCTTCATCACCTGGTACTGGGCCTTGGGCAGGTCCCTCAGGGTCTGGCTCATGTAGGTGATGAAGGTGTTCCAGCCCAAGGATGATCTGTCCAAGTGGACCAGCTGAGAGAGAAGTTCTCTGCTGGTCTTCATTGTGTCGCTGATCTCCAACAGCACACTGTGTTCCTGGCCTCCAGTCTGTCTCTCTGCCTGCATCCTCTGGAGCTGGGGGTGGGGGTGGGGGTTGGCCTCTGGTGGTTTCTGCTTCTTCCTCCATTTGTGACAGCAGGGCATCATCCTCCATGGGATCCTCCAATCCACCGGCATGGGGAGTGCAGTTGTCGGGGGGGTCTCTGTTGTGGGGCCCTCTGAAGACACCTGCCTGGACATGGTATCTGGCTGCTGGCTGGAAGAGGACTGGCTGTCTGTGGGCTGTCTGAGGGAGAGTGGTCTCAGAGGGGTGCTCCTCGGTGGTGGATCTCACCCTCCAGGAAACTGCACTTGTCCATGACGTATATCTCCCGATCAGTGAGCTTGACAGCGGCCTGCCCAGATTTCTTGAGGTGTAGCTTGCCATACCAGGTGTGCATGTGCTTCCGCCATTCCAGGAGTACATCTGCAGTGTTGCCCAGTCTCTCTGCCTTGTCTCTCCAAGCTGCCTGCTTCTTCTTGGTGTCCCGATACCATCTGTAGCCCTTTCTCCACAGGTACTCGTTCTCCCTCAGCCATTCCAGCACCTCATCCTCATGCTCCTCGGAAATGGTGTACTGTTTCCTCTCTCCCTCCTCCTTGCCTTGCCTCTTCCTCCCTCTGGCAGGGGCTTCAGCAGGACCTTCAGGGCATTCAGCAGTAGGGCCTTCTGGAGATTGTTCAGGGCCTTCAGGGGCTTGAGCAGCAGGGCCTTCAGGGGCTTGAGCAGCAGGGCCTTCAGCAGCAGGGCTTTAAGGGGCTTGAGGGCCTTGGGGCTGGTCCACCACAGCAGCAGCAGAAGCAGCTTCAGAGTCAGTGCCAGGGGGTGGGATGCTGGTTCTTCCCTTCTTCACCATGCCAGGGCTTGAATGAGTAGGCACGGACTTCCTCTTTTTTCCTGACTGATGAACCATGATGTTCCTGCAAGATGTATCTGGCAGCACATCTTTCCCCTGTACGCTGACTGCATGTGCTGCATCCTTTTATATCCACGGAGCTGATGCAATTCATACTCCCCACATGCGCAGTGAACCCTCTGCATCCGATATACATCCGCGCGGCATCCCCTTTGTTTCCTATAGGCGTCCGTGATTCATCCGCTTCATCTGCTATGCATCCACTTCAAAATTCTCCCCCAGAACCCCTTCGGATGTGTCATCCGCTTCCATCCGCTTTCATCTGCTAGGCTTCCTATGAACATCCGTTTAACATCTCCGCTACATATTACCCACATCTGTTCTTTTCTATTCTTTTCCGTTCTGTTTATGCAAATTTTCACCACATTTTGGAGCAGATGACAATGGATGGAGCCACCCCCGAAATTTTGCTCATCCGCTGTGTCCTTTATGCATACGTTTTGCATCTGTCGGCCAATGGAACCGTTCCGTAAAGTGCAATATTGCAGGCAAACTCTGCTCACAATCTCAAGTTTGATCTTGATGGGGGTAAAGACTGAATCAGTCTTCCATCCCTCTAAGGTCAGTAAAATGAGAACCTAGATTGTTCAGGGCAATATGAAAATAATGCTTCTGTTATAAGCCATTGTGAGGGTGCTATAAAATGCTATGAGGTGATATATATAAGACTTAATGCTGCTTTCTCATTCATCCCAGAATATCCTTTCCCACCTCCTCACTATGAGGTAGCATAGCACGTCTTTGGGATGTGTGGGGGAGTGCCTTCGCCATAGTATCTGAGAAAGCAACTGAAAATAAAATTTTAATAAAACCTAAAATTATTTCAGTTTTGAGTGATTTAGAGTAGCCCCAGGGAGCTGCAAATGATACTGAACCTGTCTCTTCATTGCAACAAACAGCTGAGAAGTCAGTAGGAGTGATAAGTGCATATTTAAGAGCTTTTTAAGCTTCAAGACAGCAACATGGAAAATAAATAAGTCTCTTTCAGTGGTATGGTTCTAATGCTTAGATTTATGGGTAGAAAGTGATCATTGGAAAACAGGCATTCAAATATCTTCCTAAATAGCTTCCTACTTAATGCTCTTTAACCAGAGACAGAATTTTCCCCCAGGCTGTGGTTGTGGGTGCTAAAGATCTACTTATGTTAGATAAGTATTTATAAGATATTGATTTACACATCACTTCCTGAGTGATACAACTGCCACTTTTATCCCAATTGGTCAGTAAAGAACGTTATAAATCAATGCTTGTTATTGTAGAAGTAACTGAATTAGTTATAACATATGGCATTCTGGAATTTTGATTGCATAATCACTCTAAACCATTATAAAACCAGTCCAGTGAAGTAGTTTTTGTGTTTTTGTTTATCTATTTAAAATTCTTATATAGCCATTATCTTAAAATCAAGATTCTGGAAAAAGCATAGTCATAAGGAAATGAAAATAATATACAAAATAATAAAAGTAACAACAACAATAATAATACTTGGATAACCTTACATCCAGCTATGATGTCTGATACACCTTTAAACATCCAAATCTCCCTATCCCAGCTCCTTGGAAAATCTAGTCTGAATATCTGGTTGACTGTGTGATGATGAACAACAGCAACAATAATGTAAAATATAAATTGAAGATAGAAACTGAAAAATGTAGTGTCACAACCAAACTACTTGATATACTTGATCAAAATGGAGCTGGAAGGGACCTTGAAGGTCTTCTAGTCCAGTGGTAATCAACCTGGTCCCTACTGCCCACTAGTGGGCGTTCCAGCTTTCATGGTGGGTGGAAAGGGTTTTGTTCCCTACTTTATAAATCACCATTACTGTGGGACCAGTGGCAGTTCGAGAAAAATTTACTACCAACAGAGATACAAAAGTGGACATTAGGTATAAAAAGGTTGACGACTGTTAGGGATAACATTGTTTACCCTAACTGGTTTAGGTGAAATAATAACTATGAATCATAGTTATGTATGTTAAAGTGTCTGTAGCTTTAACTGTGGAAAAGTAATTAAAGGAGTGGTTATGAAAACACTATAAAAGTAGCAAGTCTACAGCTTGCTCACTCTGGCTTTGATGATCCCTGATTACTGCTTGGAATCAAGACTGCATTGCTCGAACGGGAGAGACAACTAAGGACTGATTTGTAAGTGAACTGACATAGGATATTCTACATGGACTTTGCTAACTGAATATCCCTGAATGGACTGACTACATGATACATGACTATTGGACTGTTATTTGACTATGCTATTAACTTATAATGGAATAAACTATATTCTTGATAGCACAAGCGTATCTGTTATTTTTACTGTATGTTAATAAACATACAAGCTTAGCTCACTCATTTATCTGTGTGCCTATCTGACTAACGCTGCACATTCTGTTTAGCTTGTCTACCCAACCAGGGTTAGGTAGACA
>BLBF01000017.1:39529065-39601613 GCA_015471245.1 Laticauda colubrina
TGTGTGTGTGTGTGTGTGTTTGTGTGGTATTATTTATGTAGTTTCTTTTAAAGAGTCCTTATAAGGATTCTGTAAAAATAGTACAAATAGAATATTAGACTATAATTCTAATTACTTAGAATGGTAGTGGTATTATATGAACTTCAAAATTGAACTAATACATTGCTTTGGTGATTATGGAAGGACTAATACTTTGCTATGGCCCATGTGGATCCTATTTCCCCTAAATCAATTTTATAAAATGCCTTCCTGCAGAAACAAAAATGAATTGTTGTTGTCATTGCAGCTTGGAGACAATGAAATATGCTTTCACAAAGAAATTGTTTTGTATTTGCAGATAATTTGAATTCTTCAAAGCAATATAATAATAGCAAAGGAGGAGGTTTAATTATTTTCCATTGGACTCTTCCTTTAGTCAGATTCATTTCAATTTTTGCACAGGCAAAGACACCTCAATCTGCGCACTTAACAATATTATATAAAGAGGTCCATGATGACATTTTTTCAGATCTTTATGAAGAACAGAACATAGAATATGCTGGTTAAACTAGTTTCTTCTTTCAAGCTAGAGAAAACCTACATCATCCTTATCTAAAACTTTTAAAATATATTATTATTTTGTAATTAATAAAAAGAGAGAAAAATGCAAATATAATAATAATGTGGATGTATACATTTTCAAAGAGAAGACAATAGAAAAAAGAATACAAATGCTTTAACGAAAATTGTATTATATCAATAAATGCTTATAATTATACATTTATCTAATGCAAATATTATTTAAGCATGTATATATTTCTATACATTTATATAATTTTTAACCCATGGCATTCTGTATAAATGTGTCCCCTATTTCAACATAGTTGTCTGTACGAATGTCTATAATGCAATCCACTTATAAGTACAATCAGGCAGTCAAGCCAAGCAGCTTGACACAGGTCTTCAATCCGTTAAATAAATGGAGTCATACACTTATCTTTCCAATGCTGAAATATCAGTGTATTAACCACTGGTATTAACCATAATAAGGGCATGGGGAATCCATTCACTTTGTCCAGTTGTCTAAATCATATACTAGTTATATAATTAAAAAAACATATCCTCTGATAATTTAGCTTTTATTGCACATCATATTTACATAATCTTTATCTACAATTTAGTATCAGTGTAATTGGTTCCCATGCTTGAGAATGTTAAGTCACTGGTTTCCTCACTTGATTATGCTTCTGATGATCTATTGATTTGCACATCAATCTATTGGCTCTAGATTTTATATTCGTTGAGTGATTTTCATGATGCAAAAGGAAAAAAATACTTTGGACAATTCTTTGAGGAAGATTGATGAAGAGAAGTTCAAGTTCTCGTCTAATCCATAGTCTGAAATATAGCCTGTCTATGTTATAAGTTGCACACAATGAATTCAGGAAAATTAATATGAGAACTCAGTGCAATTGAACGTCCAGGTTGAACACCAGCTGAATCAAGGCTTAATTCTGTCATCTCCAGTAAACTGGAACTTTCAGGAAGTAAAAAAATAGGCAGATATGGAAATCCTGAAATGATATCCATTATCTTGTCTTAGTTCCCCCTGATATATCTGATAGTTTAAAGATGAAAATCCAATGAAAGATGAACATCACTATGACAAGAATGTGTCACCCTTGTGACATTGACAGAAAACAAGAATAATCTTTCTGTCAGGCATAAGAAGTCAGTTCCACATGTGTAGAATTCAAGACATTACTTTAGTATATTTTGTCTATTAAAAAAGAATCTCCCCAGACTATGAGCCTTCCAGAGAAAAGATAGATAAAGCTCTATAGAGTTGAAAGGGGATGGGGAAGGGTGTTAGTTCTGTATTGCTTTCATTTACACAAGGTATGATGGCTTGCCCAAACATTAGCCTGGACAGTGAAAAAGAGCTGGCTCTGTGGGCTTTGGAAGAGGATGTGAAGGAGGGCCAGGAAATCAATGAGGGCTCTGAGCAAGGAGTGAAGAGTCCAGGAACAGTGGAGAAGCTGTCTGAAGAAAGAAAAAGGGAGACTTTGTTGGAAGCAAAGCAAGGTGGAGAAAGTATGTAGCTAAAGGGCCTGTCACATTGGCTGACAGATGCAAAAAGTATGTAAAAAGGACACAGCGGACGAGAAAATTTTTCATCCGTTGTTATCTGCTCTCAAAAGTGCCCCAAATTTTCATAAACAGAGCGGACAACAGAAAGGAATGGACGGAGAGAGGACGTAGTGAGGATGTAAAGTGGATGCTCCATGGAAGCCTAGCGGATGGAAGCGGATGGAAGCAGATGGCATATCCACAGGGCTTCCGGGGGAGCACAGCGAAGCAGATGCGCAGTGGAAGGAACGGATGCAGTGCGGATGCCTAGCAGATGACGCAGATGCATCACGGACGCCTAGCGGATGCAAAGCGTTCACTGTGCATGCAGGGAGGATGCATTGCGTCAGCCCCGTGGATATAAAAGGATGCAGCTCGTAAGCAGGTCACCATTCAGAGGAAAGACCTGTTGCCAGACACATTTCCAGCCAACAACCATGGGGAAGAAGAGGAAGCCTGTGCCATCTTCTGCCAGCCCTGGCAAGAAGGACAGGGCCACGATCCCACCACCTGGTGCTGACTCTGCTTCTGCTGGGGCTTCTGCTGCTCGGGTTGACTCTGCTGGTGCTGGGGCTTCTGCTGGTGCTGCTCCTGGTACTGGTGCTTCTGCTGATGCTTACTCTGCTGGCGCTGCTCCTGGTGCTGGGGCTTCTGCTGGTGCTTACTCTGCTGGCGCTGCTCCTGGTGCTGGTGCTTTTGCTGATGCTTACTCTGCTGGTGCTGCTCCTGGTCCTGCTGGTGCTGCTGGTGCTGCTGGTGCTGTTTTTGCTACTGCTGCTGCTGGTGGTGTGGTGGAGCAGCCCCTAGAACCTCAAAGCCCTTCTGATGAGGGCCCAGAAGGCCCTGCCAGAGGGAGGAAGAGGCATACGTGAGATAGGGAGACGAGGCAGTACTCCATTGAAGAGGAACATGAGGATGAGGTTCTCGAATGGCTGAGGGAGAATGAGTACCTATGACGGAAGGGACACAGGCTCTATCGGGACACCAAGAAGAAGCGGGCGGCTTGGAGAGAGAAGACGGAAAGCCTGGGCTACACTTCAGAGGTCCTCCTTGGGTGATGGAAGCACATGCACACCTGGTATGGGAAGCTGCACCTCAAGAAGTCTGGCCAGGCCATGGTCAAGCTCACCGACTGGGAGACCTACGTGATGGCCAAGTGCAGCTTCTCGGAGGGTGAGGTCCACCATCGAGGAGCAGCCCCTCTGTCTACCCTCTCTCTCAGGCAGCCCACAGAGAGCCAGTCCTCTTCTGGCCAAGAGTCAGCTCCTGTGTCCAGGCAGGTATCTGTGGAGTGTCCCATGATGGAGACCCCCCCGACAGCTGCACTCCCCATGGCAGAGCGTGTGGAGGACCCCCTGATGCAGTGGGAGCAAGGACAGGGCACTGACACCAGAGACCAACCCACACCCACCCCCAGCTCCACCTCCAAAGAAAGGCAGAGAGGCAGACCGGAGGGCCAGAGCCACACTGTCCTGCTGGAGATCAGGGACACCATCAAAAGCAGCGTAGATCTCCTCTCTCAGCTGGTACACACCGACAAACCATCCTCACACCGAAAGCCCTTCCTCACCGACGTCAACCAGACCCTCATGGACGTGTCCGAATCACAGTACCAGGTGATAAAGGAGAGGATCACAGGTCTTCTGCACAACCTTCCAGACCAAGCTGAACCTGCTCCCATCCAGTCCAGGTCTGCTCCTCCACCCCAGGTGATGTCACAGCCCTTCCAAGGCTTTCCACAGGCCGTCACCTACCAAGGCTATGGCTACCAGGAGGTCCAGCAGCACAGGCAGCCCTTCCCAGTCCAGACACAGGTACATCGAACGCCACCGACGCCACCGATGCCACCCATGCCACAGATCCACCCATGCTTCACCTCACTCAGCTGCAGACCAGACAGCCCCACTACACTCCTCCTTCCTCCACCCCACAGCCAAGCCCGGCCTCAGAACATCTGTCATCGGTCTTGGGACTGACACCCCATGTCATGGAGGAAGGGGCTCTCAACATCACAGGACTGAGCCAGCTCTCTGAGAGCTTCCTCCACACACCATCCCCTGTTGTCCTCTCAGGGCCAGGCACCCCAATGGCACCTCAGACCAGCACTCCAGCAGCAGCCACCTCCACAGCACCTGGACCCTTCACCTCTGAGACTATGGGCACTCCTCAGAGCGACTGAGAAGAGTACCAGAGACTGGATTGCTACCTACTGACTATCTTTGCTTGGGACAGTTTACTTGGGTCATTTTGCTTTCACAGTTTGTTATTAATAAAGTTTTATCTTTGCTTCACACACTTCGTTCAGTTCTTTTAGTCAATAAAATCTTGGTGGAAACTTTTAGAAATGGTTTAAACCTTTGCATGCTTATGGGATGGGTAAGGATAGCAATGGGATGGGCAGGGATACCTTTGGGATGGGTAATAACTGTGGGATGGGTAAGGATAGCAATGGGATAGATAAACCTCCAGTGCAAGCATAGTGGGACTGTATGGTCCACCCTCCCAGGTGCCTCACCTATGGCCCTTTATTATCAATAACAATTTCATCATTCATCAACACATTTCAACATAAAAACAACTCTTCATTAAATGCCCTGTTCATTGTAGGGACACTCAACATACACGGCACAATCTCATCAGTGTGATGAGATAGGCTGAAGGAAGCATCCATTAATCATCTACCATCCTGTCTTGCCACTCCACTGCTCCAGCTGGGGAGTTGCACCAGTGTTTCAGGAGCTTGCGCTGCTTCTTCCCTTCACGTGAAGCTCTGTTGAGGCCTTGCACATCCACAGTATCTATCAGATTTTGCCCTTGCCTCCATTCACCAGGCTCCATGTCGCCATTGCCTTGTTGGCAGTCCACAAGCCTGTTCTGCAACAGTGGGTAGCAGGTGCGCATGAGATTGTGCAGGTTGCAGCAAGCTTCCACGATGTTCCTCACGGTCTCTGGGCGATGTTGCATGGTGGTGAGAAGTACCTGGAACCTGTTGGACAGGATGCCAAAGACGTTCTCCACTACCCGCCTTGCCCTGGACAGCCTGTAGTTGAAGATCCTCTCTTCACGGGTGAGGCATCTGGAAGTGTAGGGCTTCATGAGGTAGGTTCTGAGGGAGAAGGCGTCATCCCCCTTTTTATAGGAAATATAGGTTTTCCGCTAGGTGTTCTTTTGCATCCTCCAGGCATCCTGCAGACATCCTAAATATCCAAGTTACGTCCCCTATACGAACATTTTTTCTGTTTTAATGCTTTGTATGCGAGCTGCATCCGCTTTCATCCTTTCTACTTCCACGCTGTGTGTCCATTCCATGTCCGTTTCACTTCCTCCCTGTGTCCATTTTCCGCTGGAGCAAATATGAGTTGTGCGGATGCGTAGCAGATGCCTAGCAGATATAGCGGACGTGTAACGGATGATGACGGACGTACAACGAATGTTCCCCATATATGTAGTGGATGTAGAATGGACGCATTGGATACTTCATCCACTCAAAAAGTTTTGTGCAGCTCAAAACTTTTTGAGCAGATGAAATTTCAGTAGACGGATGCTGGACAGATAGAGAGTATGAAAAACGGACGCAGTGAGTACAGAACTGATGCATCGCGTTAACCAACGGATGGCAAGTGTTTCTCTCCATTTTACATCCTCTTTCCATCCATTGGTGCTGTGTGACATGGGCTGAAAGCTCATCAGTGGCAATGAGGAGGAATTGTGTCCTGTACTTGATCCTCAGATACCCAAGGTTGAATGGAGGCACACACAGCAAAGCTGTGAATGAAGTGGCAGCTTCGTTCCTCCTTTTGATGGGCATGGCAAGCACCCATTGAATTGGATGAATGGACTTTGGGATTGTTGGAAACATCTGCCCATTTTCCTGCTATCTGCATGCTTTATGAAAAAACTGATTGTGTATATTCAATGTAGAAGTTTAACTAAATTCAACCAGGAATGGCTTACACAAGGTATATAATAGAAGAAGGCAAGGTGAGACATCTATAATAAGGCTCTTAAGAAAAAGCATAAAAGGTTAATTTTGAAAACATGGAATGATTTAAGTAAATATAAGCAACAACCTTCAATATTTTTTAATATTTTAAGAACAGTACTTCAGTGGCTAGGAACAATGGAAGGAAAGGACTATGAGCTACTAAAAGTTTTGCCCTATGATTTTATGTTTATTTTTAAACTTTGTTTCAATATCTATTTTTTCTGTATTCATATTTTCCTATCAGCTTGAAGAATATGTGTTTCTAATACAACTTCATATTAAATGGGAGAGAAAAAGTCTCCCAAATGTCTGCCCAAATAAAGAGATATAAAGACATAATAATGTAAACAGAAAAAGAAGAAATGAAAAACAACAGATGGAATCTCATGCTTTCTTTGGTTACCCAAACATTAAAAAGGACTTTGTAATAGATGGAGATGTTGGAGGCAATAGATGTTGGAGGCAATATTATCAAAGGCCTAAATTCATTCCATAAAGTTGTAAAAACTATGTGAGGTTTTATTTCAGTAAAAACAAAAGTGGGGCTGAAGAGTTATGATAGACTTGTGCAAAGTGATGTATAGTTTGAAGATGAATAGAAACAATATCACAGACTTAAGGCTAGGTCACACTGGCTGACGGATACAAAACGTATGTAAAAAGGACACAGCGGACGAGAAAATTTTCCATCCATTGTTATCCGCTCCAAAGTGCCCCAAATTTGCATAAACAGAGCGGACAACAACGGAAAGGAATGGACGTGGGGAGGATATAGCGGGGATGTAAAGCGGATGTTCGTAGGAAGCCTAGAGGATGAAAGCAGATAGAAGCAGATGACACATCCGCAGGGCTTCCGGGGAGAACAGCAAAGCAGACGCGTAGCGGAAGGAAGAGATGTGTAGCGGATGCGTAGCGGATGACACGGATGCATCACGAACGCCTATAGGATGCCTAGCGGATGCCTAGCGGATGCAAAGCATTCACTGTGCATGCGGGGAGGATGAATTGCGTAAGCTCAGCGGATATAAAAGGAGGCAGCTTGCAAGCAGGTCACCATTCAGAGGAAAGACCTGCTGCCAGAGACATCTTGAGAGAACACCATGGGGAAGAAGAGGAAGCCTGTGCCTACTCCTGCCAGCCCTGGCAAGAAGGACAGAACCACCACCCCACCCCTTGGTGCTGATTCTGAAGCTGCTGGTGCTGCTGCTGGTGGTGGTGGTGCTCCTGGTGCTCCTGGTGTTGCTGCTACTGGTGCTTCTCCTGCTGCTGCTGCTGCTGGTGTTGCTGGTGCTGCTGGTGCTTCTCCTGCTGCTGCTGCTGATGGTGCTTCTCCTGCTGCTGCTGGTCCTTCTCCTGCTGCTGCTGCTGCTGTGATGGACCAGCCCCAAGGACCTCAAAGCCCTGCTGCTGAAGGCCCTGAAGCCCCTGCCAGAGGGAGGAAGAGGCAAGACAAGGAGAAGGGGGAGTGGAAACAGTACTCCATTTCCAAAGACCATGAGGAGGAGGTGCTGGAATGGCTGAGGGAGAACGAGTACCTGTGGAGGAAGGGTCACAGGCTTTATCGTGATACCAAGCGGAAGCAGGCAGCATGGTGAGAGAAGGCGAAGAGCCTGGGCTACACTTCAGATGTCCTCCTGGGGTGGTGGAAACATATACACACCTGGTATGGCAAGCTGCACCTGAAGAGATCCGGGCAGGCCGCTGTCAAGCTCACTGACCGGGAGACCTATGTTATGGCCAGGTGCAGCTTCCTGGAGGGTGAGATCCGCCACCGAGGAGCAGCCCCTCTGTCAACCCTCTCCCTCAGACAGCCCACAGAGAGCCACTCCTCTTCCAGCCAGGAGACAGCTGGAAGACAGGATGATACTAAAGAAGCCCTTGTTGTTGAAATAATTGGACCCCGAGTTGGGTGGAGCTTTGCAGGCCACGTGCTTCCCATCTATGGCTCCAATGGTGTGGGGAAAGTTCCACCTCTGATACCATTGCTCTGCAACTTTCCTGAAGCCTTCTTCAGTGGTGGGGCACTGGAGGAGCTCCTCCACGTATTCTTCAATGATGGCCTGCACCACTTATCTGACCACAATGCTGATGGTGTTGTGTGGCACCCTCCAGGCATACTGTATGTTTCTGTATGTGGTCCCAGAGGCCAGGTGGCGCAGAGTCAGTGCCACCTTCAGTCCAGGGTCCAGGCTGGGATGGAAGTTGGTGTTTGCCTTGGTCAACCTGGGTCTCAGACGCTCCACAACTTCATCAAACATGGCTTGTGGCATCCTCATGAAGTGCTGAATGCACGAGTTTCTTCATTCCTCAGCTCCACCATCAGGTTGTCATACAGTCCAAACTCCGCTCTTCTCCCGATCCATCGTCAGACCCAGACAGTTCTTGGACGTCTCCTTCTCTTTGCATAGAAAAGGTGAAACAGTCTGAAAAGGGCTTGGTTCTGGTGTTGAATGATGGCGGCTACCAAAAGGAGTGTGTGATGATCCATGGAGATCAATGGATGATGTGGAAGAGCAAGAGCAAGGCTGAAGAGGTCTGCACACCAGGGCTGCTGGACTGAAAGTGAGATCCAGGTGATTTCCTTCCCCTTTTTATAGGAAATGTCGGTTTTCCGCTAGGAGTCCTTCCACATACTCTAGGCATCCTCCAGACATCCTAAATATCCGAGATATGTCCCATATACGAACATTTTGTCCATTTTAATGCTTTATATCTGACTTACTATTTTGGGATCAGATCTAATATGTGGACTAGATTGATTGAAGTTGACTAGTGGACTAGTGGGAAGCAAGGTGGAAGGGCATGCTATTATGTTCATGTCATGTTATTAAATGGTTATTTAATTATGCACAGCAGAGAATAAGGCCTGATAGCCAGGAAACATGGTAATAATATATTTGTTGGGCTAAAGTTTCATACTATCAGTTAGATACATAAAAATCTTGCTGAGAAAGTGGTGCAACAAATGCTAAAGTTATCATACAAATACTGGCCCCTCTGAGACACCTGTACCAATATTTTGCAACCTAAGACATTTGCTTTGATCCCTGAAATTGATTGCATATTTGAGAAAAGCAATAAGCAACAGTGAGTAATCCTTTAATCAAAAACAGACACAAGAATGTTCTGCCAGGAGAACATTTAAAATCATTTGTACTTCATTATTTATCATCTTCAATCAAATGTGATGTTGTCCATAAGGCAAAGAAAGCAAATCCCACAACAACAGAAATTCTCTAGAAATTACACCACTTTTGAATTCCTGAAGGAAGCTCATTCATATCCAATATTTCTACAAAAATAGTTTCTTATTAATTAATATTCCAGAACGGGGACCATCTGCTATAAAAATGTACTTGTTTCACTGGGGCATGATAGGGATTAGTTTTGGTTTACCCATCACTTTGTAAATGTAAAGACCTTATGTATGACAAGTGTTATTTTTGCAGATCTAAAAGAGATCTGACCTTGAGAGGAAAAAGGGATTTCTCCAATTCCTAAAGGAATGTGTCCAAGCAGAAATCCATAGAAGAAAGAACAATACTACAATTAAAATAAATGTTGCCAAAGAGCAAAAAATAACTCCAACCTTCTACTTCAAGTGATTCTAAACAATGTTAGAGTAGCATTACCTGCAAGGAAGATGTGCTAGCTATACCTGAATCAAGATAGACAGTTTCTATTAAGGATTGTAGTGCAATTTCATTAGATTCAAAGTTCAGTAAGAACATGAAACTCTAACAAAACAGAATGCTGATCAATTGTTTTCTCCTATATGTATCTTCTTTAGGTTGATGGAGATGACTATTCTAATCTACTACACAACTAGATGTATGATGAAGTTATCTGTTACACTTGGCAGGATGAAAATAAACTATCCTAGGATATGAACAGGCAGCCTTAGGACCATTTGTTCACCAGTGCAAGTGAACAAGTTTCATGGTTGTTCATCTCCAAACATGCCATATCGTTTTAATATCTTCTATCATTGCTATGCAGCCAAGATATAAAATACCTCTGCAAATATATGTTTTAAAACACATTTTGAAATTTCATGCAGTGTTGCTTTCTTAGACAAAAAAAATATATAGCATCATAATACATAGTTTATAGCTAGGAAATAGAACAAGACAAAAATTTCAAACCAAGACCAGAGTGGGTAACTTTTTCTATTGACAACATACTCATAGGCCAAGTGAGAACAGTTGGAATTTATTTAGTATTTGTATATATAAAAAAAACTTGCAAAAAAGAAAGATAACAACGATGATGAAATAACAATCTTTTTTATTGTAAATCCTAGGTGAAATATGGAATCTATGTCTCAGATTAATGAGTAGATTATATTATTAAAATATTTGAAGAGTTGTAATTTAAATATTGGCTACAAAAATCTTGTCAATACCATTTGATGTTTTGATATGTGTAAGTATTCCTGAGGGTTTAAAAATTTTATCTAAACAATCTCTTCAAAATAAAAGTATAAAACAAGAATTTAAACATTATTCTGAGAATGTATGAAATTAGTTAGTTAAGGACACACATAGGCAAAGAATTAGGAAATGTCCAGTATATAAACACTGATGTAAGACCTTTTTTGGCTCAGCAAAAGGCAATAGTAATTTAGAAGATATGGAAAATTGCTATATCAGATCAGGTATTTTATATTAATTTTAATTTTATAACACTCATTGCTCTTTGTAAATCCTCATTTTCTTTCAAATTATATGGCCAAGAGTTCAAATTTAAAAAAGAAATGATTGCAAAAATATGTTTTGTACTTTGTTGAATGAAAATAATAGATATTACAAGGTTTGAAAGATTCTTTTCTCCATAAGTTGTACAATGACCAAAACATACACACACACACACACACACACACATGAACACATACACCTGAACAAATATTTAAAATCCAGGCATTGTGTTTGACATTCTTCTTAGATTTCTGAATTATACTGCATATTATAGAATTTATATTCCCATTTCTTTCCATTCTTTATTTACTTAAGTGTTTATAATTCAGTGTTATAACATAGTTTGAATATGTATAACTAATTGTAGTACATGCTGTTGTGGTCTCTTGATTCCCTTTTTCTTTCCTGAAAAATAATTATGGTGGGCAAACACGTGGTAGCATATACAAAATGCATGTGGCTGTTTCATAAAGTGTTCCATGTGTACAAATGAAAGGAAAGTCATTTCATTATGCTTTTTTGCTTGCTTGTTGTACCCTATGACTATTATTAAGTGCTGTACCTGATGATTCTTGACTCTTGATGAATGTATCTTTTCTTTTATGTATACTGAGAGCATGTGCACTAAGACAAATTCCTTGTGTGTCCAATCACACTTAGCAAATAAAGAATTCTATTCTGCATTCATTTTTTACTTTGGAAAAAAATCCTTCCCCCACAAAAAAAGGAAAGTTGTATTGAGTGCACTCACATCACGGAAGCAATGAAGAACAGCTATGAAACAGCTACATGATCCTGGAAAAAGATACCAGTGCTTTAACAAGTCAGAAGTATATTTTGAAGGATCTGAAAAGTCTTTATGAGCAAGACTGCAAAATGGAAGGAAACCTTAAAGGTAAAGAAGTGATCCCCAATTATAATTTCAAAAAAGGCAACTATGATCTTATAAACAATGATCTCTCATCCTTTGATTGGCAATTTCTATTCACTGGATGCATTACTGTTGAAGACCATTACAACATATTTTTACTTGAAGTCAAAAGAGTAATCAAACTATATGCACCAATAACAACTCCCCAAACCAGAAAAAACAGATTACCCATAACAACAAGGAAGCTTCAATCCCAAAAGAGATCACTTTGGCAGAAAAACAAATCTGGTCACATTGCCAACTTCAAAAGCTGATACAAAAATTTATGCCACCAGACAAAGACTGAATGCACCAATTATCACATTAAACAAGAGGAAAACCTTCTACATACCAATTCCACCCACGGTTTCTACAATTTTGTAAACAACAAACTAAACGACTCAAGGTCCATCCCACCCCTGAAAGGACCTAATGGTAAAGACTGGAATGATGACAACATTAAAGCCAACCTCTTTAACACATTCTTTGTAAGCAATTGACAAACCAAATAAAATAAATAAATAAAAGTTGTCCAATATTTCTTTTAGAAATTGTTTGTAAACTAAAACTATCTGCAGGCCATATGACAGAAACTACTGGAAATCAAGGCATGAATTAAGGAAAGTATCTCATGGGAGAAAGTGACAGAGGATCCCAAACTGAAGGACATCTAATCCAGAAAGCTAAAACAGCTAAAGGAAACAGCTGAAAAGAATAATAATAAATGTATTCAAAGGTTAGCCCTCTGGAGAATAGATATTAATTATTGGGCATGTTTAATTAATCAAACTATCCTCTGGCAAATACAATTTCCTTAAGTCTCATAACCACAAAGCCATATATTTCTTGTGTTGTTTATGAATAATAAAAAAATAGAATTTCAAAAAAGCAATGCAAAGATGCCACAGTCTGTGTCCTTTTTATGGAAATGAACATGCCATGGTCAGTAAAATACACATACACACAAATACACAAATATACAAATACACAAATACACATACACATACACACATATACACACAACACTACATATTCCCAAAGTACATAAATGGATTTGTGATAATATTTGCTTAAACTATCATAGTAGAAAACATTTCATTAGCTTTCATTAACATAAATAAGAGATAGCTATTTAAATTAACATCTGTTTATATATAAACAAGAGATATCCATTTAAATAAAATTAATCTCAAGTATGAGATTTATAATGCATGTATGCTTATTCTCAAGTCATTGAGGATCTGCCTATACACACACAAAGAAACATACCTTATACATAAATAGTATTATTATTTCAGATAGGAAGGCTGTGCAGAGAGTGGTGAGGACAGCAGAAAAGATCATTGGATATTCAATTCCTTCTATTCAGGACATAACATATAAGTGTTGCTTGACCAGAGTCCACAGTATTGTCTGGGATAATAGACATCCTCTCCATCGACTGGTTTTCTTTGTCTTCTGGGAGGAGGCTTTGTGCTATCCAAAGCAGAACAACTGTACCATATTGTGTCAAACTTGCTAACTCTCAAAACTCATTTTTTCCACTATGTTTTCAAAATGGACTGTGATTTGTGTGTGTGTGTGTGTGTGTGTGTGTGTGTACAGGTAATCCTCGAGTTATGAATGTAATAGAGCCTACTAATTACATTTGTAACCCGAGGATTTGTTAATTGAATCAGTTAAATAAACATGATTCATCCCTGTTTTACCCAATGCATTCATGAATGCACAGGTCATTAAGTGCACATGAGATATCTCAGGGTGGTGAAGACCATGGAAAGCCTAGTGTTTCTGACTATCTAAGGTCTACCCCGACTACTGAGATATCTCATGCTTCCCCCCAACACATCCTGTCCTAAAGGTAAGATTCACTTACCTTTCAAAAATCTCCATGATCCAGCAAGCTCTTCCCCAGCCTCTGTTGTGGCTTCTTTGCCTTCTCTCAGAGTGAGAGTAGTGGTAGAGTGGGGCAACTGTGCCCTGCTCAGCTTGGCTGACTCATTGAGACTGCCTGATCCACTTTTGGAGTGCCGGGCAGCCTCAGTGAGTCTGAAGGAGCATGATCTCATGGCCGAAAGGTTTCTCTTCTCTGTTCCTTTGCAGCTTTTGCAAAGGAATGGAAGGCTTCAGCAGAATGATCTTGTGCTGCTTGAGGCCTTCTGTCCCTTTGCAAAAGTTTTTGACATGGAGAAGAGAAGTCTGAAGAAGCGCGAGATGGTTCTATTCTATGCACCAAGAGCCTTTTGTAAAGAGGACTGAAACCTTCTCATGTCCCATGTTCTCATGTCCCTGAAGGCCTCTGTTCTTTGCCACACAGCTGGTGTAATTTTTTACTTATTGGAGGGAAACCTGGAACTTTCAGATTCAGTATTTCCCAGATGTGACAGTTTATTACTCTAATAATGGGAAACTTTGAGAACATGTTTGTCATAGAGTTATTTACTGGAGTTGAAGTTTTCTGGAATGCTGACAGCTGGAAAGCTTGATGCACCTTGCCTGTCAGGTGCACTTTCCATAATGAGGAGCAGGAGAGACCAAGCAACTCCACAAGGCAACTTCTGGCAATGACCAAGTCTGTTGCCTGGCGGCTTCCTCCATGGGGCTTAAAAAATGTAAGGTCAGCATGTCCAACTTCTCATGAAAGTTACCTTGTGAAGTTGCTTCCTCTTTCCTGCTCCACACTGGGGAAAGTGATGACTTCAGAGGATTCTTTTTTGGTTTCTTCCTTTTGTAATGCAGGTTTTCCATTTCTCTAGAGAAAGAAGGGTGTGTTGAGCTGTAGGGAGAAATGCATTGGAGCTGGAAATTTCCTTTTATTAGGAGCCCCTCTTGCAGTTTGGAAAAGGCCACAGAGTTGGTCCAGAAGTGAAGGCCACAGGGTGGTGGTGCGTCAAACTCTCCAACTCTGACGTGGCACAATTTGGGAAATCTGAGCAGGCTATCCGGTAGGCAGAAAGGTGTCTGTAAGCTACAATGGTCACCCTGAGAGTGGGGGAAGACAGACTGCATTTGGCATGTAGGGGATGCAGAGAAATGGTGCAACAAAGTTTGCAGGTCCATAGAAGTGCAATTTCTGAAATTTGGGCAGGTTTACTGCTCCAGAAAGTGGCAGGGCAAGGCCACACCTACTTATGAGTGAGGCTGGGGCTTCATGGGGAAGGAGAGAGTCCAGCACAGTGCTTTGCCTGTGGGGATAGGGACTCTGACATCCAAAGTCATGCAGAAGGCAAGTGTGGACAACACGTGGCTCTCCATCATGGCTCCAAAGAAGCCTTGGTGGCACAGTGGTTATAGTGCAATACTGCAAGCTACTCCTACTGCAATTTGGCAGATCGAATCCCATTAGGCTCAAGGTTGAGTCAGCCTTCCATCCTTCCAAGGTGGGTAAAATGAGGACCCAAATTGTTGGGGGCAGTATGCTGACTCTGTAAACTGCTTTGAGAGGGCTGTAAAGCACTATAAAGTGGTATATAAGTGTAAGTGCTATTGCTATTGTTATATTGCAGTGCCTCTGTGGTTGTTTGTAAAGGCAAATGACACCGTCATATAACATAGGTGACTTTGGGACTCAGTTGTAATTTTGGCAGCGATGTCATAAATTAATATTTGCTAAGCAAACATTGGTAACTGGAGGAATACCTGTACAGAAAATGTGTATGTATATGCATGCATGTGTATGGTTATATATTTATTTTGAGAGCGGACATCAGAACTTCATTTTTAAATGTGTGCCAGTGTGTTCACAGAAAAAAAGTGACAATAAAGGTTATCTTATCTTATCTTATCTTACTTTACTTTACCTTACCTTATTGTTTTAGCTTAGCTTATCAAAATTCATCCTATCCTATCCTTAAATACATAATGCACACACACACACACACACACACATTGAAACATACACCTACACATCTAGACATCTATACACTTGCTTCCATTTCATTTAATTCATATGGTCTTAATTTGGTACTGAATTATATTTGAATTGAATAAGAAATTTATGACATCAAAAATGTCATCAAAAAAGCAAAACAAGGAATGTTCTTTCTGTGCCAACTCAAACTGCTCAAACTGCCCAAGGAACTGCTGATCCAGTTCCACAGAGGAATTATTGAGTCTATAATCTGCACCTCCATAACTTTCTGGTTTGGTTCTGCAACCCAACAGGACAGGCACAGACTTCAGAGGATAATTAGGACTGCAGAAAAAGCAATTACTACCCACCTGTCTTCATTCGAGGACCTGTATACTGCACAAGTCAGAAAGAGGACTGTGAAAATATTTATAGACCCCTCACATCCCAGACATAAACTGTTCAATTCCTACCCTCAAAACAACACTATAGAGCACTGCACATCAGAACAACTAGACACAAGAAAAGTTTTTTCCCGAAAGCCATCACTGTGCTAAAGAAATAATTTCCCCAACACTATTTACAAAGTGTGCACTACTATTACTGTTAATCTACTCATTACTCCTTGTCACCTATCCCCTCCCACTTGTGGCTGTATGACTGTAACTTTGTCGCTTGTATCCTTATGATTTATATTGACTGTTTCCTAGTATGATTTGATTGTTTATTGTACCCTATGACTATCATTAAGTGTTGCAGGTTATGATTCTTGATTTTTAATGAATGTATCTTTTCTTTTATGTATACTGAGAGTATTTACACCAAGACAAATTCCTTGTGTGTCCAGTCACACTTGGCCAACAAAAGTATTCTATTATATTCGGTTCTATTCTATTCTATTCTAAAATATATAGGTATAAAACATTTACTTATTTCTCATCATGCTTTATTTTTCCATTTATTAGTATGGCAACATTTAGAAACACACATCTACTCTCAGCAGAACACCCCTGCTGAAGGAATGAATCTTCAAAGTTATTCAAGTTCAATTATGCATGTTGCTGCTTGATGTAGAATAAAGAAACCAATATTCAGGTATGTTCCAGAATCCTCTTGTGGGTATGTAAAAAAGAAGTACCTGTCCCTCCCTGTAGCAGAAGGAGGAGATAGCAGGAGCATAAACAGCAAAAGAAACACACCCATGGCTTAATCTCACCCCCCCTCCTTTTTATGAACATTTTTTATGTTCAATTGAAATTCACTGATTTGTGCAGTGTGAGGCTCAAGTCAACAGTAGCAGGCTAGCATTTCTAAGAGAAGAGCTAATATTCTTCTATGACACACTGACATCCAAAACAGTGGGAGAGTGACAGGTGGCATTCCCTTTGTTACCCTGCCTGTCCACATGCTTCTGACATCTCTTCATGGGCACAGCAGGGCTTTGATTCCTCTGTGTTTTGTATTCATGCCCTTTCCACAGTTCTGTGGCACCAATTTACAGAATGTTTGGAATTGCAGAAATTCAAAACATCTCACTTGCAAGCGTAGATGATACATTGTTGATTGGGGGGGGGAGAGAGTGGAGGGGGAGAAGTGGACAGGCATGGGAAATAATCATGCTGCTTCTTTGGTTCTTGAAAATAAGGAAAAGAAAGGAAGAGAGAGGGATAAAAAGCATGGCAAAATGTTAAATGATTTCAATTGTGCAGTCACCCCAGCTGTTCTGGGGAGATTTCCTATTCCTCGGCTTTAAGAGAAGGAAGAAAAGTGAGAGAGGGAATGAGGGGGAGAGAGAGAGAGGGAGAGAGGGAGGGAGGAAGAGATTATAATGAGCAGAGGTCACAAATGTCCTCTTGGACAACCCACTGGAACGGTTTCCTCTCACAAGTGTCATTGTGCTACACTTGAGATCAGGAGCTGGTCTTTAGTATTCAGAGTGCTAATTCATTTTGTTGCTGGCAGCGCTGCATTAATGATCAAGCGACGACAATGAACACTGTCGGCATAACAAATGTGCCTTTCTCCAGTGGCAGTAAATACAAAATGATTAATATAGAATCAGGGCTTATATGGAGTACCTTTCTTTTTACATCTTCTCAAATGATGATATTATTATTATTACTATACCTGAATTTTGTCAGATTTCTAGGGAAGAGACTTCTGTTCCTATGTTCCTATCTATCCATATTTCTATCTGTATATGGATTGGTATGTCTCCATTTCTATCCAACTGCACCCATGCATCATTATTAGGGCAAAGCTACTTGGTGCTTTCTCTCTCTCTCTCTCTCATTGGAAAGCTGCCTTTTTCTACACTGGATGCAAATGATTATTAATACTCTGTTCTTCACTTTTGACATTTACCAAGGCAGAATCATCAGACTGAACTAAATCACATCCTGCTCCTTCTGGCTACCTACCTAAGCCTATCTTCTATTAGAATTAAATGATTGGAACAGGCGAGATGTGGGCCCACATTTTTTTAAAAAAAGGTGTCAGTTGCTGCTTCCTTTTAGCAGGAGTCGAGAAAGCTCCAATTTCATGGGGTTTAGACTTAAATGAGAGGGAAAGAAAGATTATTCCTTCATCACAGCAGTGATGTTAGGGCTATATTAGTCAGTATAAAAAATAGGATTATGCTATTCTTAGGAGCACAAAAATGGTTATTTGTCAAGCTGTTTCCTCTTCTGTGTTATTTGTGATGTGGTGAATCCTCTTTGACTACCTCCCTGCTTTTGAAATATAAAGGAGATTGGGACTGTAGTGGAAAGAGCAGTGTTAACCCTCTATTAAGCATTTGGATATGGCAGCTTTTTATTCACTCTGTACATAACACTATTCACATACATAGTACCCTCTCATCTGATTATAATGTGCCAAAAGTTTCCTCTCTTCAATCCCAAGCAGCCTTTTGAAGAGACATCTTTACTGAAAACTCTAAAATGTCCTTTGCTAGGTAAGACAATTGTTAAGTGAGTTGTGCCCAATTTTATGATCTTTTTGCCACAGTTGTTAAGCAAATCACTTCAGTTTTCAGTGAAACATGTGGTTGTTAAATGAATCTGGTTTCTCTCATTGGCTTTGTTTCTTGGAAGCCAGATGGGAACATATGATGATCACATGATACATAAATACATAATAATAAATTCCAGTTGGTTGTAAATCAAGGACTACCTGTAAAATACCTTTTGCATCTCTTTTCCAACATCACTATTGAAATTCCTTCCTTATATATGCCTTTCAAAACATGGAATATTTCTTTATTTAGGACTCAATATAACTCTCCTTCTAACAAGAATGGCAATTTTGAAACCATGCACCTCTCTTGGACCATGAGTGAGTCATGTTAGATGGCTCAGAGCCTAGGTGTGGCTTAGCTTATGGGTTAGTTTGTCCTTGGATCTTTGTTTCTGTGATTATGACTTCTGGATTCTGAGTTATGGTTCTGACTTCTGTATTGTATACATGCATCATACTGTATATTATTGTATTTAAAGAAGTTTCTTTTATAAATTAATCCTGCTGAATTATTTACTTGTGTGCTGGTTGGATGGCTGCAAACTCGAACACATTTTATAATGAACAGCAAAACAAGAGAAAATATTTTCTATTGCACATGCTTGCAATCCACATTTTCTAAGAGGAAAAATTAGGGTGAATTCATATGCCACAAGAATGTCGTTGGAAAGTCTTGTTGGTGCAAAGGCCATGTGAATGCAAATAAACACTTTGACTGCAGACAGGCACATCACAAGCATTCTCATTGACACCCATACTCAGAGGAGACAGTGTGATATGGAAAATGTACATAGTAAAAATCCAAACAACCATATCTTGGTGCTTCTAGTAATCCAATACAACATGCTCTGTTTTTTTTTGAATGAAAGCTTTTCCCCCTTTTTCTTCATAAGGATATTCTCATCATTGTCATGTGAACAACTGCACCTACATACACACTCTGACCTTGAAAGATAATTTGCACAGAAGGTTGTGTCTTCCAATTGTTCCCTTTGTACAGCATTGGGAAGATAATGAAAAATGCTTATTTGGTCCAATTGCATATTTTATTGGCATTTTTTATGCTTACAAAGTATTAATGTCATTATTTTTACTAGTATTCAATGACATATTTAGCTGAAAGCACTGATTGGTCATATTTATGTGATGCTTCAAATATGAAATTGGTTTATATAAAATAATCATAGCATTTAGATACTCCCTTTTGGACATAAATTATTTTATATATTTTCTTTTGGAAAACTCATTCCGTTTTGTATGTCTTTTGAATTATATAGTGACAAGTTGAAAATTAACTGGTGGACAAAGGAAATGGATATGGCATGTATTCATTCAGGGAAGCTGTAAAGATATCCATTTTCTGTTATGCAATTATGCAATAGTTCGAAGTCTCTTTTTTTTTCTATATTTGAAATGAGCACTTGGCTGCCAAAATTCCCATTTTGAGCACTACTTAGAGTTTTGGGCTGAATATTCTTCTTGGTGCTTGCTTTGCTGTTTCTGTTGTAGTTGTTAATAATTACTATATGTCTCGGGTTGAGTACACATTATTATATGAGGCATATCTGCTTTGCAATTGTGTTTTGGACTGCTATTTTTATTATTTCTAGTCCATCAGAAAGTTGGAAGAAAATTATAAAAAGGAGTTTAGTATCTATCTCTCCATCAATCTGCATGCTAGCAAAATAAATAATAAATATCAGGATAAAAGTGATCCAAATTTGTGGAAGGGCAAAAGTATTAAAATAAAAAATGCAAAAACTGGGCAGATCCGGTAATGGTTACAAGGAAAAAAATTCCCAAATATTACCCTATCATTTTAATAGCACAGGAAATGTATTCCTAGACATCTAGACACAGGAAATGTATTCCTAGACAACAAAAGATGGTCAATTTTAGGAGAAGTCTTTCTCCTATCAGGAGATTTTTAATCAGGAATCCACAGCCCATTCTATAAATCTTAGGAAGAATCTTCTGCCCTTTAACTCAAAGGATACTCTAAGGCTTCATCCAGGAAATCATGGAGGCTATTGTACACATTCATCAAAAATTCTCTTCCTAAAAGAAGCAACTTAGAAATAGTTGATTTCATGATGAGTAACTGTCTGGTCAGCTGTACTGCAGAAAGTATTTTGTCTGTAATACCAAGTCAGGAGTAATGCAACTTGACCTGTTTACTTGTAATGCTGTATTAATTCACTGTAGTTCTGAATCAGTTACGAGTTCAGGAAGGATTTCCTTTCCCCATAACTAGTAGATGTTGTTTGTTTAGTCTGTATGCTGCTGCTTATCTTAGTTAACATTATTGACTGTGTATTATACCTTTTCTCTGCTTACGGGTCACTAAGTGAAACTGAGCAGGTTGCTCTTCAGAGGATGGATGGTCCTGCCTTTTAGCGTCTTAAACTGCACAATCTTTGAGTTTCTTCCAGCTGCTTGGTTAACCCTCTTAGTAAAGTGTGGAGGAAGGAACAGGTGCATGAATTAGTCTTGCATACAATGAATGGTTCAACAGATGTCCAATTAGGGCATCACCAAGTTGGTTGAACACAAAGGGAAATTTGGGGAGATGAGCGGGTTAAGCAGTTTGTGTAACTTACTGCTTTAGGAAATACTTATGATTAGGACACTGTCAAGGCTGACTTGAACTTTCACCTATATTCCATTTCTTATGCAAAGAATAGGTTGATGGTGATGGATTGGAATGCAAAGGTGGAGAGAATGACATCCAAGCATCCTCAGTTTCCACGAAACATTGCTCCCCCCCTCAAGGACACTCTGAGCAGATGTCCCAGAGGGGCCAGCCAGTTCCCATAACAAAATGAACAGAAGTGATTGGTGGTCATAATGGACCATGGATGGCCTGTGGGTAAAGAGTGAATGAACTTTGTATGCTTTTGCATGGGAAGCCCAGTTTCACTTCTTCTCTACCAATGTGGATTTATTCAGAAAAATAATGCCCCAATCTTTTTCTAGATTCACCAATTTGACAGACCCAATTTTGTAAGCAGTGAAGTTAAATGAACATAGAGGAAAGTCATCTCAATTATTAATTAATTATATTTAACACAGAAACTACTCAGAGGAAAACAAGAGGCTGTTTGTCTTTAATTGTAAGAAAAAATGTTGTGCTGTTGAAAAGAAGAGGATGTATGTTCATAACCTTCATGAAAAGAAAGAAAAGAAGCATTGTTTTCAACCGGCCTGATTTGTTGTTGTTGTAAGGAGAAATGAGTAAAGCTTACTTAGCTGATCAGTTTCTCAAGCACTTTTCTCACAAGGTTCAGTAGCTAATGCCATTTTCTCCATGATCTACTGCATGTGGGACACAACACTTTTATGAGAGAATTTCACACAGTGACAGCAGAAATATGAGGTAAATCAGTTATTCACTGTCCAGGCTTTTGTGTAGGCAGCAGTGCTCACTGCCAATATGGCCTCTGACATGATATCTGCCTTCTTGTCAAGAAGAACTGGCAGGGTTGGATGATTAAGCAAGTCTGAGGCCAAGGTTCAGAACCCTGGATTTTTTTTAGGAACAGATACTGTAAACTGGTTCAGAGTATGAGGTTCAGAACCCGAAAGATCAAGGCTGTAGTGCAGTAACAGGATTATCATTGTCTACACCAAAGTAATATTCTCCCTTATTCCTATTCCAAGGTTCTTAAAACTTCCTCCAGATATAGGGTAGAGTTTATTGGATATTGTTTAAAAGTAACACAAAGGAAAAATGTATGGCTTGATATAACTAGCTAATGTAGTCTTTAGGACTACATTATCATCTTTTGCATACTTATGGAAATTGACTGATTTATCTTCTTGATTATCAGAGTTGTATGGCTATTGTAGGTGGTTGTCATAGTGATATATTACTCTGCTTTTATTCTACAATAGTTTTTGTCTGTTTGGGAGTTTCCTCACCAAACTGAATTATTAACCTAGCTTTTCAATTAGTAATATGAGGTGATATGTACTAGTTTATAGATGATGTAATAATCTTAAAAAAGGAGTACTTGAATAGTAGATTGTGAAGCTTAATTAGGTTAATATGTGTTGGGGATAGTAAATGAGATTTTAAAAGAGATTGGCATTGTTTTGATTTCTCAGCTGTAAAAAATCTGAAATTGACAGTGATTTAAGTGGCAGAAATTCCAAGGAAATTGTACATTGCAGATCCTCTGGACATTTCTCTTCTTATGCCCACAGAATGAGACTTCCTAAATCTTACATATGTAGCCAGACAGCTTCATAATAGATAATACATGAGTCTAACATAAAAGTTGTTTTTTTCAACAACTCAAGTTTTCTATAACTAAAAGACTATAATTCTATGTCTTTCTTCCTGGTCTGTAATGGGAGGTGACAATGAAAAGTTCTCAATGAGATTGAAACTGTTCGAGAAGACAGATTATGATAACATGGTTTGATTGTGCTAGGTTTATGTAGATTATTGCCAATAAGGATATTCTTTTAGTTCAGTTATATACTTATAGTAAGCATATTGGCTTGGCTTATTTTTGTAGAAAGAAAAGACTGGACAGTTTTCAAAAAGCACAAGTAGGAATATATAAAAAGAAAACAAAAAACAAAGCAGTGTTCTTTTACATTGCTGTTACTCTCATTTAAGTAGAAGCATTTAACCAAGATTTTTATACATATAGTATAACATTAGAATTGCAGAAAAACAAGTTTGAAAAGTCATTGGGTGAGTTTATATTAAAATCAGAAAGATACATTTTTTAAAACCTTAAGAACTTAAAGAAATTTGAAATAAAAATGAAGCAGCAAAATATTTTTTTTAATCTAAGCAAGTTATAAACAGATTAAGATTCTAAGTAAATCTGGAATATTGATTTTTACTATACAATGTTGAAATTAATTATAAAACATAAATACCATCTTGTGGGAAACTGACTTATTTTGGCCATCCATTGCAAAGATAGATAATGATTTTAGAAACTGGATACTAGAGGGGACTAAAGAGGTAAAGCAGAAAAAAAGTACAAGCTTGGTCTTGATGTCAGTTAATACTGGGAATTTCAAAGTGACACAAAATGTTATAACACCAGAAATATTAAAGGAGATCTTTAAAGAGGAAGTTCAAAATATCAACACTGTCACTAATAATACCTGCTTTATAGATTATGTTTAAAAGATGTTAATGAAGGAATGACGGATATGAAACAAATTTTATCTGACAAGATGGAGGAATAGGGAATGTGGAATTACAAATGACAATCAAAGAGAATATTTGGAAAAGGATCTCTTAGTGTATTCTCCAAAGAAACTGACTGAAGTTCTAAAAAATTAAAAGAGAAATAGAAATGATAAACCAAGAAAATGGCCTGGAAAATGTTTTCCCATTGTATCTAAACGTAAAATGAATGTATAGGAAGAAAGTTGCTTTGTTTAATCAAGATTAAAATAAGATTTTTTTTTACAATGCTTTGGCAATCCTATATGCACTTTTGGCTGACATCAAGATTGAAAAATGTATGTTTTATGGGTTTCCTTATAGAGAACAGATGGAATTTGAGATGGAGAGATATCTGCTGCAACCTTTTAGCTGGTGAAGAGTTACTAAATTTGTTTACACTTCTTGTGGTGAAGATTGGAATATATATAAGGTTGAAAAAAGGAATAAAAGATGCTTGAAAAAATAAAGAAGAAAAATAAAAGAAAAAAGAAAGAAAAAATATTCATTTATTTATATATCAAACTAAATATAAAATCATGTATATTGTTCATTATTATTTTTTCTTTTGTTTTTCTTTATTTTTCTGCACCTTTTATTTCTTTTTTCAACACTCTTCCATCAAGTTTAGTTTGCATTAGATTTTAATTTAAGTAATATATCCTGTCAAAGATATGAAATAAAATGATTTTTCTTCTTATCAGCTATCATTTTTTTTCATCAGTGTTCTTTTGTAAAATCAACTTTGTAAACAAAAATAAATGTAAGTGCTTAATGGGAAGAGAGTTTGGGGAAGGAATAACATTTGAGGACAAAGGACCAAACTAAATTGTTTCATGACTGGCTATTTCAAACAATAATAGACGTGTAAATGTAGCTATGTGAGGAAAATTACTTTGGAACTATGGGCCTGGTGAAAACAGATAACTTGTAGTAGTGATTTGTCTCATCATTTGTTTTTTGCCCTATTAGGGAAACTATCGATGCACTACCAATATAAGTAATATCTTGAAAATAATTATCCTGTGAAAAAAGGGGGAAAATTATCCCTTCCACCTTTTTTAAAAAAAGGATAGATAATGCATTTTTCCCAATGTTTAGTCTTATTTGTTACCTAGTCACCTGCATTTGCTCACAGAAAATTCCTAGTTTATATTCTGTCATTGGAGCTGAAAGCTTCAAATAGAGTCTGAATGGGAACAAGAATTAATTCAACATGATTTCATTATGTTTCTAATTTGTATAACCTTTAATAATGGCATTTCCACAAAGAACATTTGTACAATTTCTTGATTGGTCAAGTGCTTCTGTGATCCCATTGTGTCATGGCACTTCAGCAGTCAAGCAGATTTAGGTAGGCTTCAGTATAAGAAGAATCACTGAAATTAATTTCAAGAACTCTGGAGACTATAAAGCTTGGATAGGATTTTGACTTCCTCTTGAGTTTCAGTCATATGGCAGACTGCATAAAAGGAATATTGGACTAGCTTTACATCTGTATCTGAGTAACCTGAAGAAAATTGGCAAGACTTTATCTGTGTTTCAATTTGCATGGAGACATTTGTTGCTTTTCAAAGTATGTTAGTTTGTAGCTGATTGAAAGGATTTATGTTATTCTTATGGTCTATACCAGTGGTTCCCAAACTTTTTCGGTCCACTGCCCCCTTGGTGCAACAAATTCATGCTCGGTACCCCCCACCCAGGGATGGGGTTCAAATTTATGTGGGAGTGGCCTAATTTGAGGGTGTGGTTTGCTGGTCACATGACTGGGTGGGTGTGGCTTGGTGGTCATGCGACTGGGTGGGTGTGGCCAGGTGACTGGCAAACCAAATACAAGTGGTCTTCACTTAATGACCAGTTGTTTAGCAAGTGTTCTAATTTATGATTGGCCTCCCCAGAGCTACTGGACCAGTTTTTGAAGTTTTGACAGATTTAGATCAGGGGTCTAAATCCCACCTCTGCCTGTGTGTGTGAGAGAGAGGGAGAGAGAAAGATTGGATCAGATCTCTCTCTCTCTCTCCCACCAATGCCAGAAAGCCACCATCAGTCAAAATTCATATTAGTGGTCTCTGGGATTTAAAATTATGAGTTTGGTGGTCCCTGAGGTCCAAAGGTTTGGTGACATCTGATCCAAAGGGATGAGCCTGAGAGAGGGAAAGAGAGAGAGAAAAGAAAGAGAGGAAGAAAGAGAGGAAAGAAAGAGAAAAGGGAAAGAAAGAAAGAAAAAGGGACAAAGAAAGAGGGGGGTGGAAGAAAGGGACAGAAAGAAAAAGAAAGAAAGAAGGAGGGAGGGAGGGAGGAGAAAGATAATGAAATATCTAATCCAGTCCAATCACCTGCTCTAACATGGTTAGAAGGGAGTGTGTGTGTGTGTATTCTCCTTGTAATTTACCAGTACGTTTTGGTTTTGCCTTCTTCAGAATTAGCACTGTAATACATTGAGGAAAAGTAATTTTTAGGGTGGAGATCTGATCCAATGGATCCTGTTTAAAGCCTCAACAAAATGTGAGAGCTTCCTGATAGTCTTGATCATGTTTCGTCCACAAAACCTTTAATAGAAGCCAAAGAAGTTTCAATGTGCTGGCAAATGTGGAAAAGGGCCTCAGTCTAAACTAGTCCTCATTCAATCTGATGCATCAGGTCTCTCTCTTTCTTTCTCTCTCTCTCTCTCCCTCCTTCCCTCCCTCCCTCTCAGACTGGCTTTGCTATACTTTCCCGATGTGCCTGCAGTGCCAGCGCTTCAAACATGAATGGATGGATGGATGGATGGATGATGGATGGAGAGAGACAGACAGACAGACAGACAGATAGGCAGGCAGGCAGGCAGGTAGGTAGGCAGGAAGACAGGCAGGCAAACAGACCTTTTGGATGGATGGATAGACGGAGGGATGGACAGGCAAACGGAATGAGACAGCAGCGGCACTTTAGGAAAGCGGTGGCAGCGGCTTTTCCCAATGTGCTGCTGCATTCGATGCACCAGTTCTGGATCATTACTACAGTCAATGGGTGAACCTGTGCCTCGAATGCTCCCCTGCCGCCCCTTAGCATCTCCAAGGGGGCTGGCAGAGGGGGGCTAAGAGGCAGCAGGGGGGCGTTCAAGGCGCCAGCTGGTCCTGCAGGTTCACCTATTGATTATCACTGCTCTGGAGCTGGCGCCTCCAATATGGAAGCTGTGGCATGTTACATGCTGCCATGGCCACGTTTGATGTGCCACCCCTCTGCCGCCTCTTAGTGCTCTTATGCTGGCATCCTTGGGGATGCTAAGAGATGGCAGGGGGGTGTTTGAGGTGCCAGCCCTGTGGGTTCACCCATTGACTGTAGCACTGCTCCAGAGCCAGCGCCTCAATGGGTGAACCTGCAGGGCCAGCTGGCACCTCAAATGCCCCCCTGATACCTTTTAGTGCCCCTCTGCCTGCCCCCCTTGGGGACACTAAGAAGTGGCAGGGAGATGGTGCATTGAACACTGCTGTGGCGGCACATAACGTGCCACCAGTTCTGTCAGGCGGAGCTCCATTCAAAATCCAGGAAAGAAATACTTAGACTCTTTAGGTGAGAGAAAAGATATCTTTTACTGAAAGTGAAGTGGTAGCAACCAAAGAATTCTGAATCTGAGAATTTAGGCGTACAATTCACATATAGAAAATGCTGGAAATGTTCCCACCCCCAATAGTTCAACTGACACTTCCAATTAGAAGTTGTGGATATGATCATGTGGCATCTTCAGGTGATGATGAGGCCTCTGTCCATTGACCTTGGCATAGTTTGATAACGGGTTGCAATTGCGCAGAGAAAGAAGAAAGCTAAGCGAGAAATAGAAACCTAACTCTATTTTATGCTCCCCCCTTCCATTTATACATCAGACGAATGTAACTCCTCCAGCTCACTTCCCCAGCTATTCCTACCTCCCTTTTCCACCCCCTCGTTACTCATGGCAGTCAAAAAGATGCAAAGCAATAGCAGAGGATCTTGAAGACTGACATGTTCTGCATTGGAGGCGCTGGCTCTGGAGCGGTGCTACAGTCAATGAGTGAACCTGCAGGACCGGCGTCTTGAATGCCCCCCTGCCACCTCTTAGCATCCCCAAGGGGGCTGGCAGAGAGGTGTTAAGAGGTGGCGGGGGGGGCAGCACATAGAACATGGCCATGGTGGCATGTAACATGCCACTGCTTCCGCATTGGAGGTGCTGGCTCTGGAGCAGTGCTACAGTCAATGAGTGAACCTGCAGGGCCAGCGCCTTGAACGCCCCCCCTGCTGCCTCTTAGCATCCCCCTGCCAGCCCCCATGCCTCTTAGCAACCCTCTAAGGCATCCCATCACCCCCCAGGAGGCGGTACCTCCCACTTTGGGAACCACTGGTCTATACTCCTTGTTCTCGCTGTTCGTGATTCATCAAACAAATTTGTGGAAAATTCATTACCACGCAAGATGACAACAATGGTTTACTTCAACAATTTTTAAAAAGCAGTGCATACTTTGAGGACACAGAACATGTATACTAAAAGCTATTGGTTGAAATGTTAGACTAAAATGGGTTTTGTGACTGTGTCTGTTACAACTGCTTTTCTTTTGCTAGGTAACCCAAGTTTATGAAGATTATGCTGGGTATTTTCACAACTATTTACTTTTTATGTATTTTACAATATTTGAATACCACCCACATCTTGAAGAACACAACAAAGCAAAATAAATACAACTGAAGCAGTTTGAAAGTAAAAATTCATAAACCAGTCAACATCAAAGTCACACCTATGATGGTGCTTATAAACAATTTAAGGCAAAGATTAAGCTGATGGCTTTAAAGGTAAGGGCCACCATTCTGAATTAGGTCTGGAAGCCTAATGTCAACCAATTAATTTACTGCTAATGTCTGGGTTGTTATACAATAGTGAGTTTGTCCTGCAAATAATATGATTAACATTCGTTTCATTTTTCAAGTCATCTTCAATGTTAGATCCACATTCATTGTATTACAGTAGTTCAGCTGAATGATGATTAGAATAAGAATTGCCATTACCAAAGCACTCTGCTCCGGGGAGGATTGTACTGGTTCACCACCTGGCTTACATTTGCTACTCAAACATCACCCTTGAATCCAAAAGGACTTGTAAAGCCTGAACTACTTCTCTCAGCAGAAAAATCTATTCCAGAGTTATTATTAGGACCAATATTAGCAGATGCTTACTGATGAATGACAAATCTGTCTTGGCATTATTTAATGTGAGCTTGTTTTCCTCATGTAACTTCCAAAATCTAGTTAAGGCATGAACCTATAACTGAGGCAAGAGCTCTCTTTTACATTGCTACAACTAAACTGCTTGGGATTTTACTGGTTTCTCGAAATCAGAAGATGAAGATTATTGAGGTTTTCTGGTAGTTTCATGGTGAAAAATGAAAGGAATTGTGTTTCTTTCCCTCCTTTGGATTTTAACATATGCCATTGGTGTCACTGACATTTTTTTTCTACCTCTTGTAGTAGTTGTTGGCAACATTTGGGAGAAAAGTGAATCCATCAGGAGAGAAATATTAAGACAATCCTTATGTATGGAGAATGGATTTAAAAAAATACTATCCTAAGCAAGCTGACAGAATGGAGAAAAAAATGAACTGGCAAAGATTGATGTTATTTTAGTAACTTGTAATCACACTTCCTATTTGTCCCCTTTTTTCTTTGCACACCATTCTTTTGATCTCTGTCTTTCCCCCTTGTTATACCAATAATTAGTTTGTTTGTTTTTTGCCACAACAGAGTTGTGGCAAAGAAGGGAAGAATGAAATGAAGAGATATTTAGAGAATGTGACTAAGGTTTTACATATATTATCTGAAACTTTGTAAAGCTTGCACATTAATGAAGCACATGCAATTCTAGCTTCATTTCACTTGAAATTGCCATAGGATTGGACAATGTATATTTGTTATGCCTATCTCTGACTTAAAAATTTCTTGTCAAAACCTCAGTAACAAGCAAGACACAGACAGATGAAAAATAAATTTTGATTTAAACAGACCATTTTTTGCTAGCTATGCTAGATTCTTGGTTCAGACCCATAAAGTTTGTTCACTCCTTTTCAACTGTTTGCCAATTAAGTAAAATAATGTACGATCTGCCAAGATGAGTTAATGAATGAGAAAATAAAAATATATAAAAAACTATAGTAAAAGGCAAAGATAAAATATTCAACACATGTCCATGATGCAATCCCACTTAAGGCAAAGTAACATTTCACTTATCATTGCTACTAATATGTAATATTACCCAAACAAATTCAATCTGACTGCTCACAATGAGAATCATAGACTGCTATTGAAATTGCAATCATGTGTCAAATGGAACCTTTGTCCCACAATATAGTTAACTTACTTCATGTCCTAACATATGATAGTTTGTTTGCAGCTTCTAACAATAGAGTGATACAGAATTAGAGTGGTACAGACAAATCACATCCAGGTCTGTCTTGAATAAAAATGCCTACAGTATGCATATTAGAGCAAGCTGAACAGCAATTAAATCTGGTTTTCAATGTTAAGATAATTATGATCACATAAGAGCCAGCCTTTCAGTTAGTCACTGAAAGAGCAGGAGTACCAACATTAATGCATTGAGTCAGAGGTTTTAAGAAGATAAACTCTTATTGACATGAAAATTCTCCACATGATTTGAAGTGGAATTCATTTAGGTGAACAAATTATTTGGCAACAGATCATGTCTTTAAAAATACTGTTTGTAAGTGTTGAATATGAGAAAAAAACTGGAAAATACTTTGATATTGAACAAATACAGTATGTTATTATTTATATATATAATACAGTATATAATGTTTAGAAATGGAAATAGAAATGGATGAGCAATTGAGATTTTCAAACTTTTTGGATGAATGTACTGATTTTGAACTTCATTGACATACTTCAGTATTTTGTTCAAAAGGACTTTGATTTCAGTCTATCTCAGGTCTATGGGAACGACTCAAAAGGTGGATTAAATTGTTAAATCTAATCTAAAATCTGGCTAACTGTGCAACAAACCATAATAAAAATCACAAAATATAAAGATCCTGCAAACAGATACAGAACGATGGTGGCAATATATGGTGGCATACATGCTTTCATAGATTTTCACGGGTACAGATATGCAGGTTTTGGCATGTTTGGGTCTTTTCCCATGTACGATTGAGAGTATCCTGACGATGTTTTGATGAGGTCCCACTCGCCATCTTCAGGCTGGTGCTTTCAGCTTTGTGATTGTGATCAGAGCTGCCGTCTCTCTACAAATGGAAACCAACGCTCTAGACAAATCTGAACACAAACCCAAACTCTGGCTTCATATGGAGATGACACTTTCGTAATTTGGCCACATGGGAAAGAAAAACTGGACAACTTCCTCACACATCTTAACAGCCTAAACCCCAAAATACAATTCACCATGGAAATAAAAGCCAACAACCAACTTTCTTTCCTGGACATCCTAATTTACAAAAACTCAATGACTCCCTAGGACACACCATCCACCAGAAGAAAACACAAACCAATCGCTACTTAAATGCACAATCCCATCACCACCTTGCACAGATCAACTCTGTACCAAGACCCTCATCTCCAGAACCAAATGCCTAGCTGACAAAGATCACCTGAGAACAGAATTACACACCCTAACTAATATATTAATTTCCAACGGATCCCAAAGAAGCACAATTACCAACCTAATCCTAACGAACACCCCCCCCCAAATAAAAAACTGAGACACAGAACAGGACAATGGTATTGCCCTCCTCCCTTACATCAAAGGCACCACAGATAAAATCAGCAAAATTCTCCACAAACAAAATATCAGAACAGCCTTCAGCACTGACCAAGAAATAGCCAACATCCTAAGAAACCCCAAAGACAAGATCCAGCTAGAAAATCAAGGAGTTTATGAAAAACCATGCAACAATTGCCCAGCCACATACATTGGACAAACCAACAGGAAAATAAATGCACGCATCGCAGAACACAAGAACACAGACAGAAAAGAAGAAAATACTTCCTACCTTTTACAGCACCTTAAAGTCACAGGACATGAAATTAATTTTGAGGGAAACAAATTAATCTCCAATACTGAACACTTCAACAAGAGAATAATCAGGGAAGCCATCAAAATAGGGAAACATCCCCATAACCTGAATAAACGGAATGATACCTCCCACCTACCAGATATCTGGAAACTAGACTTTATCAACAAATGCGTTCCAGCCACGAAAACCAACACTAGACCCAAAACAACACATGACGCCACCACCAATTTCCCTCACCAGACTCAAACCAATCCCATCCCATGGACGAAAGGCAACCACCATCCAGAAACCAGACCACTGCTGCATCACCAGCTGCCACACACCCCGACCTCCAAACTAAGCAAACGGATACACGCCATGAACATATAGCTGGGCCTAAAACATGGAGCCAAACCAAAACCCGGAACGTCACATCACAGCCACCCGCTCAGGATATCACATCACAGAACTCAGGAGGTTACACCACAAAATCTCAGGATGCTGCAACACAGCCAACGACCCAGGAGATTACAGCACAAGACCCAGGATGTCACAACAATAGAATTCAGAAGATCATTATACAGCCCATTACCCAGGTTGTTACAACACAGGAGGCTGATAGACACACAGCCAGTACCTCAGCCACACAGATTCTTACGAAAAAGCCAACCAATCTGCAAACATCAACTCCATCAACCAATCAAGAAATAACAACAAAGCCAACCAGCACACTTACAACAGAGCCAACACATCACACCTCCCCACCAGTATTTATAGAGACATGGCAACTCCAATCACATTTTGCTCACACAAGCACGAAGCCAAAAGCACCAGCCTGAAGATGGTGAGTGGGACCTCGTCGAAAGGTCACCAAGGTACTCTCAATCTTACATGGGAAAAGACCCGAACATGCCAAAACCTGCATATGCCAAAACCTGCACACACACACACACACATATATGTACCCTGCTTCTCCAACAATATGGCCTCCCCCAATAGGAAGTCCCAGCATGTTTTATGGGCATGAAATGAAATTAAGCCCCTCCCCCAAAATTAAGGCCTATATTAAAACATGCGAAATGCAGGGGAATGATGGGGGGGGCTTAATTTTTGTTGCACACCTGGATAGGGTGCTGTGTGCGTTGACCCCTATACGAAGTGCCCCACCAATGCCGAGGTCAACATCCAAGCCATCACCATCCACTCATCCGAAGATGCAAGGGAGGGGTAATTAAGTCAACTCTAAAAAGATAGCCTAGCCATTTTGGGGGGGCTCAAAAAAAAAAAAGACAATAAATATGTTTTTTTTACTTTTTTAAAGTTTTCGTGGGTACTTTACATGTGTGCTGTTCAGCTTCCTTCGGGTATTATCCCACGTCATTGTAGTGCTTTTAAAGTTGTAGCAACATATCAGCAGAATCTCATCTGCCATCATCAGGCTTCTATATTGAGTTTGTATGTGGGTCAGGATATCACAGCCATGAATTTTAAATTTGAGGCAAGCCTACTGCTGTCCGAGGATGGTTTTTTTTACATCCTGATTGGTTGGGAGTCTTGGTCTGTGTTTATTGTTCTTGGAGTTTTTTTGATTGGTGTTTCTGGTTTCTTCTGTCTGTTTTGTGGCTTTGATTGGCTGGAGGTATCAGGGGGAGTCTGTTTGTGCCCAGGTGTTTGCCTGGCTTGTGGTGTGGAGATCTTTCTATTTGAGAGTGCAGGCTTCCAAATGATTGACAGTCTGGTGGAATCATCTCTTCTATTCATGCTTTCAGGTCTTTTTTTCAATCTCTATGGCTTCTCTGATAATTCTGTGGCTGGACCTGTGGCTTTCATGTGTTGGACTAGTGAGGAGGTATGTTCCAGCTTTTTTACTGCATTTTTGTGTTCATCCAGGTGGGTACTGATTCTTCAATTAGTCTGTCCAATGTATGTGGCTGGGCATGAAACACAGGGGTCTTCATATATGCCTTGGTTTTCCAGGTCAATTTTATCTTTGGGGTTTCTAAGGATGGCTGCTATTTTTTTGTCTGTTTTGAAGGCAGTCTTGATGTGATGCCTGTGTAGTATCTTACTGATTTTGTCTGTAGTACCTCTTATGTAAGGCAGGACAGCTGTTCTATAGGTCTGTTGATCTTCTAGGTCTCTGTTATGTCTTAGTGTGTTTTTGTGGATCAAGCTGGTGATTTTGTTTTTGTGGAAGCCATTGGCTGTCAGTACTTTTGTCAGGGTGCATAGTTCAGTCTTTATGTGTGTCTTGTCTGCCACGCATTTGGTTCTAGTGATTAGTGTTTTGGCCACAGAGTTTATCTGTGCTGGGTGGTGGGGGGATTGGGCATTGAGGTAGCGGTTGGTGTGTATTTTCATTGCTACAACTTTAAAAGCACAACTACAATGACATGGGATAATACCCGAACGAAGCTGAACAGCATACATGTAAGTACCCACAAAAACTTCAGAAATCTATATCTATATCTATATCTACATATAAATATATATATATATGTTTTTTTAAGTTTTCGTCGGTACTTACATGTGTGCTGTTCAGCTTCCTTCAGGTATTATCCCATGTCATTGTAGTGCTTTTAAAGTTGCAGCAACGTTTCAGCAGAATCCCATCTGCCATCATCAGGCTTCTGTATTGAGTTGATATGTGGGTCAGGCTATCACAGCCGTTAGTTTTAAATTTGAGGCTAGCCCACTGCTGTCCCAGGATGTTTTTTTTTTACAGCCTGATTGGTTGGGAGTCTTGGTCTGTGTTTATTGTTCTGAGAGTTTGTTTGATTGGTCTTTCTGGTTTTTTCTGTCTGTTTTGTGGCTTTGATTGGCTGGCAACACTGTGTTCCTGTATTGGAGGCTTTCAGCGCAGCTTGGCTTCACGTGAAAGGACAGCTATTATCTATTTGGAAGCTAGGTTTCATCTGGGTGCCTGGTTGGGAGGTGTTTGAGCTGGAGGTATCAGGGGGAGTCTGTTTGTTCCCAGGTGTTTGCCTGGCTTGTGGTGTGGAGATCTTTCTATTTGAGAGTGCAGGCTTCCAAATGATTGACAGTCTGGTGGAATCATCTCTTCTATTCATGCTGTCAGGTCTTTTTTCAATCTCTATGGCTTCTCTGATGATTCTGTGGCTGAGGTTTTCTATAGTGCCTAGGGTTTTAGTGCCAAATGATTCCACCAGTCTGTCAATATATATATATATATATATATATATATATATATATATATATATATATATATATATATATATATATATGTGTGTGTGTGTGTGTGTGTGTGTGTGTGTGTGTGTGTGTGTGTGTTTTTACATATTATGTAAAAAATACATATATATTACTGCCATATATATGATGGCAGATGGGAATGATGTGGGAAAATACTAATGACGTGGGAAAATACCTGAACAGAGCTGAATACCATACATATAAATACCCACAAAAACTTAAGAATATATATATATATATATATATATATATATATATATATATATATACACACACACACACACACATATATATATATATGTTTTCTTAGGCTTTCGCAGGTACTTACATGTGTGCTGTTTAGCTTCCTTCGGGTATTATCCCATGTCATTGTAGTTCTGTTAAAGTTGTAGCAATGTTTCAGCAGAATCTCATCTGCCATCCTCAGGCTTCTGTATAGATATATAAATATAATATATATATATATAAATAAAATTTACATATATAAAAACAGGGATAATACCAAAAGTGATAGGTGCCTTAGATGCAATCCTAAATCATTTGGAGGATCACTTGAACACCATTGACATTAAAAAAATTACTGCCAGCCAATTGCAAAAGATAATTTTACTTGGAACAGCTTAAATCAGGGTTGTCAAACTTGCAGCCTATGGGCCGTATCCATTACACACTGGCTACACCCATGCCCAGTTTAGTGAAGTGGAAAAAGTCAGGATATGTCATGTGACACCATCATGATGGTGTGAGTTTGGCATCCTGACTTAAATCATTAGATCTTTAATAGCACCAAACAACATCTGTCTATTCAGGTCCTTGGAAACGACTTAATGGGGATAAGACTTCCAAATCTAGTCTAAACATCTGACTGGCTGTAGAACAAATCATCATAATAAAAATAACTGTGTCTACAAATAATCCTAAGTCTGCCTAGAGACACCCTGAAGGAGAGTGGAGGGAGCATACAAATTAATTAATCAATTAATTAATTAATGTGATCAAATTCTAAATCCAAAGAAAACTCTGATTGAAATTGCGAAAAAATTGTGATCTTTTTTCTACCCCATTGAAGTTGGAAATTCATAAAAAATTGCACATACTTTAAGCCCCTGTCACACTGAACCAACGGATGCAAAGAGGATGTAAAATGGACAAAAAAGCTTGCCATCCACTGGAAAACGTGATGCATCCGTTGTGTACTCACTGCATACGTGTTTCATATGCTCTATCCATAAAACTTCTGTCTACTGCTATTTATCCGCTCAAAAGGTTTTGAGCTGCACAAAACTTTTTGAGCGGATGAACTTTCCGCCGCATACGATCTACATCCGTGACACATACGGGCAACAAACATTCTACGTCCGTTGTCATCCATTACACGTCCGATGTATCCTTTCGGCTTCCTCTGGACATCCACGCAACTCACATCCACTCCAGCGGAAAGCGGAAAGAGGGAGGAAGCGAAAGGTATGTGGAACGTCCGCACAGCGTTAATAGCACGGACATAGGAAGGATGTATCTCGTATATAAAGCATTAAAATGGACAAAATGTTCATATATGGGACGTATCTCGGATATTTAGGATGTCTGGAGGATGTCTGGGTAGGGTGTTGTTTCTGTCTTTCTTGCCAGAGCTGGCAGGAGTAGGCACAGGCTTCCTCTTCTTCCCCATGGTGTTCTCTCAAGATGTCTCTGGCATCAGGTCTTTCCTCTGAATGGTGACCTGCTTGCAAGCTGCCTCCTTTTATATCCGCAGAGCTTACGCAATTCATCCTCCCCGCATGCGCAGTGAATGCTTTGCATCTGCTACGCATCCGCTATGCATCCTATAGGCATCCGTGATGCATCCGCGTCATCCGCTATGCATCCGCTACGCATCCACTCCTTCCACTATGTGTCCGCTTTGCTGTTCTCCCCCGGAAGCCCTGCGGCTGTGTCATCTGCTTCCATCTGCTTCCATCCTCTAGGCTTCCTACGAACATCCGCTTTACATTCCCACTACATCCTCCCCACGTCCGTTCCTTTCCGTTGTTGTCCGCTCTGTTTATGCAAATTTGGGGCACTTTTGAGAGTGGATAACAACAGATGGAAAATTTGCTCATCCGCTGTGTCCTTTTTACATACGTTTTGCATCCGTTGGCCACTGTGACCTAGCCTTTATTTCTTAAAAGAGTGGGGGGGAAATCCCTCATCTATTGTTTCCTTCAAAGCGAGGGAAGGAGAGGTTTTTTTTTTTAAAGCAGGCAGACTTTCCAGATATGTGAGAAACCCTGTTTTATTTTTATCATCACTTCTTCTTCCAGACCTCTTAGATTCCCCACTCCACAAAATAGTTCATAAGTCCAATGAACTTCTCATTGCTAGGTGAAATATATGAAATCAAATCAATCAGTGAAAAGTATGAATTCCAATAGATGAAGTTTGTTTTTATTAAGAAAAGTATGCACATAAGTATGTTCAAGTAGTTGATTCAATGATCCCAAATAAAACTTACATTTTATATCAGGAAAAATTCAATGGAAAAAACTGACAGTTGGCCTAGATGAAGATGGGATTTTTCCTTTTTCTATATTTCTTCCTCCTTGTTTTAACATTTAACAATTCAGTTAATAAAGGGTGATAGAGTTTTGTTTCAGAAAGGAATATTCTCGCCACACCACATCTGAAGTTTTCATTAACAAATTGTGATTTGTCTGATTTCTGATTGCTCATTTTCATTCATAATGCTAGCAGAAAACTTTGAAATGTCTGAGAAAAATGCCATGAATGACAAGAACTGCAGAGAAATGTCTACATTATTAAGAAAGCAAATGATTTTGGTTGTTGTTAATGATACGTTGGTTCTGCCCAAGGTCCACCTTTGAGTTGCAACCTAATCAATCCTATTAATGGTACACTGATATTCCCTCTGTGTTTTTTATCCTAATTAAAAACAGCTATATGTTGACATTATTTATGAAGTCTGTACAGAGTTACATCATTTAATAAATTCAAGCTCATAGTGAACCCAACTGGTCATGTTAATGGCGGCTTAATTAGAGAAGAGAAACTCTGTTCATTTTAATTTACTTTGCTGGGGAAATAAGTTTTTTCTCAGTATCCTAATTCACTGGCACTGATGTCTGTCTTTCAATTCTGTTGTTACTCTGATATGGATATGGATATAGGATGAAGAGAAATAGAAATGCATCCAGATATATGGGAGGCATTTGCCTGTTTCCCTTTTTAATCCTTTATACCTGTGCTCTAAAAGGAAGATAAGCAAAGGAAGAATAAGCAGCAATACTTTAAAGAAATATTGAGTCCATTGCTAATGTTTACTTTTAATCTATTTATCACCATCAACTTAACCATAACCATTTTTTAAAATGTGAATAACATGCAAGAGAAGGAACTGGAGAAAATATCAAAATACAAAAAGCAGAAGTAGAATGGTTATGGCAAAAGAAAGCAAATATAATACCAATAGTAACAGATTCCTTGAATGCAATGCCAAAACATCTGAAGCATGTTGAATACTACTGGAGCTTACAAAATTATTACCAGTTAATTATAAAAATTAGCTTTATTCCAACAGCTTAGATTGTTGCAACAGTACTTTTAATGCCAGCTGAACTAAAATGTTCCCCCGGAGGGGGAAAAGGGGTTTTATTTATGTGGGTTTTCATGGGAAAATCCCAGAACTGACTTTGCTCTGCTGTACCTAAATGTATCTTTCAATAAATAGAATAGAATGAGCTTGAAAGGACCTTGGAGGTCTTCTAGTCCACCCCCCTGCTCAAGCATGAGAACCTATATTATTTCAGGTAAATGACTTGGTCTCTTCTTAAAACCTCCCTGATGGAGTGCCCACAATTTCTGGAGGCAAGCTGTTCTACTGGTTAATTGTCCTCACTGTTAGGAAGTTTCTCCTTAATTCCAGGTTGCTTATCTCTTTAATCAGTTTCCAACCATTATTTTTGTCCTGCCCTCTGGTGCTTTGGAGAATATTTTATGCCTTCTTTGTGGTAGCCCCTCATATACTGGAATACTGCTACCATGTCACCTCGAATTCTTTTCTTTAGACTAGATGAACCCAAATCCTGCAGCCTTTCTTCATATGTTTTAGTCTCCAGGCTATTTATTGATTTATTGATTGAATTATATTGCTGCCTATTTGCACATGGTGACTCAAGGCGGCTTTCTGAATATAAAATCCCGTATAAAAACAATAAAACTAATAAAAGTCACATAATAAATTAATATATTATAATCATTCCCCATCCCAGTGATAGCACCTCACATGAGCTATTTAATGGGCTCCATTCCACTCTGGGTTTCCCAGGCCCACTGGCAGGACCAGGTCTTCAGTGCCTGCTGGAAGAGTTTTAGAGTGTGGGCCATTCAAATTTCTGTGGGGATGGTGTTCCAGAGAGAGGGAGAAGGCCCTTCTTCTGCATCCCACCAAGTATATCTCCCTAGGGGATGGGACTCACAACATTCCCTGCCTCCCCTCTATGATGGGTTGAGTAGATGTAACAGGAAAGAAATGGTCCCTCAGATAACCTGGTCCCAAGCCATGAAAGGGCTTTAAAGATGACAACCAGCACCTTCAATTTCATCAGGAAGCAAATTGGCAGCCAATGCAACTCCCACAGGAGAGGCGATACATATGCACACCAGGGTCTGCACAAAATCATACTGGCTGCTGCATTTTACACCAACTGGAGCTTCTGGATGCTCTTCAAGGGCAGCCCCATGTAGACCACATTACAATAGTCAAGCTGGGAAGTGAGTAGGGCATGAATGACTGTGGGTAGGGATTGTTGGCCCAGGAAAGAGCATAACTGGCACAGAACCCACAGTTGCGCAAAGGCCCTCCTGGCCATGACCACCACCTGCTTTTCAAGCAAGAGTTGTGAGTCCAGTAACACCCTGAGATTATACACAAGGGTCTGTTTGGGGTAGTGCCACCCAATCCAAGACCAGAGCCAATAAACCCCAAAACCAGAGCAATTTGGTCTTGCCAAATGGTTTGGGTTTTTTAAATCATCTTTTATCATCTTAATTGCTTTTTCCTGAACTTTTTCCAAACTCTCAATATTTTTTTGTAGTATGGTGACCAAAATTGGTTGCAGTATTCCAGATGTGGTCTTAAGTCATTTATGAAGATATTGAAGAGTACTGAGCCTTATGGTACCCCACCATTTACTTCCCTCATAATATTTCAAAACTGTTCAATCCAAAACTATTGTTCTGAATCTAACAAGCTCTCTCCTCCCCTCCCCTCCCCTCCCCTCCCCTCCCCTTCCCTCTCCTCCCCTCCCCTCCTCTCCTCTCTTCTCCTATCTTGGGATTCTATTTAAAATAGAATAGGAACTCCAGCTTTCTGATAAGGGTTTTTCATGTTTAGGTTTCCCAAAATGTGCTTTTTATATGTGGAGTGTGAAATTAACTCATATGTGCAGTCACATCTTTTTAAAGCAGAGGTCAGTCACATGATTTCTGGAAAAAAAAAACCATCTTACCAAGTTGCAGACAATTCTTCAACTACTATTCCCCTTAATATTTTGTCTCTTCTAAACTACTATACAGCCCTATTGGGATCTTATTTGGAGCTAGAAATAAATTTTGATAAACATATCAAAACATATTCTAATAGTTTTTATTAAAAATATTTAGTCAAACAGATGATTTCATTGAATTAATTTTGAATATTTGTTTTTTAAAAAAACAGTTGTGCATGATTTTGTGTGCATTTACATTGATAGTATGGCATATCTGAAAGGGCAACAGGACAACAGAATTGACAAAAAATATACCATAATATTACATTTGAACATAGAAATCAATATAAATCACTGTATCTATCATGATGTTTGCTATCACTAGAGAAGGAAGGAAACAATCCTTTTAATGTTACCTATTTGAAACAAATGACAGTGTGGTTTACAGTTTTTTTAAAGTCAAACTGGAAATTAACTGCAGAAAAAATAAAGTGCTTCAGTATTGAAAGGTGCTCATGTAATTTTAAAATTTCCATAAAATATTTTTACTTTTCCAAGATATATTCACACTAAGAGTGTGATTTGCATATTGCCTATTATCGCAAAATGGGGAACAGTGCAATCAACAATTATATTAAACTCCACTATGCCTGTGAAATTGATATTGTCCTGTGGCTTCATTAAGGAGAAGGTAGCATTAAAAAAAGATGTCACATTTCCATCTGGCCTCACATATAGTCATAATAGTCTTTTTAATGAAGGAAATAAACGGAAAACCAGATCCTGCCTACAATCTACTTCATCCACTAATATGAAAATGTCTCATTAAACAAATAGATACCAAATACAAGTGTTGCATGACTTCTAGCAAATTGAAAAAGCACATGTAACTGCTCGGAACTTCATGTTGCCATTAACATGTCCTCTTAATGGAATCACTGAAAATATTAGTTTTGCTGTTAAAAATTAAGGACTTTTTTCCAGTATTCAACACAAGGTTCATTACCTACTTACCGTAATATCTTGTCAGCAACGTTAAGGTTCAGTACTGAATTCTGCCTTATTATTAGAATAAAAACAGAAGAACTGAGTGAAATGGTAATTTAACAATTTGTATTCACTTTGGATAAAATTCTGGGAACAAGTCGAGCATGTATTTACTTACTGAACATATGAAACTTTTGTGGTTCTCTGAATTACAGCTCACAACACCATAGTTGATCCTGGGTGGTATATAGCAACTTATCAGTCATTATTAAAAATGTTAGAAGTAACATAGAATGAAATAGTTTTGTCCATGTCTCACATGCTAATTAAAAGGTTCTCAGAAGTATAAGTTGTGGATGATCACACATGATCAGATCCATAGGCTGAAATCCAAAGCCTTCATTACCTCAAAACCTTAAGCCCCTGTCACACTGCACCAACGGATGGAAAGAGGATGTAAAATGGACAAAAAAGCTGGCCATCCGTTGGTTAACGCGATGTATCCGTTCTGTACTCACTGCCTCCGTTTTGCTTCCTCTTTATCTGTCCAGCATCCGTCTACTGACATTTCATCTGCTCAGAAGGTTTTGAGCTGCTCAAAACTTTTGAGCGGAAAATGTATCCAATGCATCTGTTCTGCATCCTCTAGGCATATGGGGGACATCTGTTCTGCATCCATTACGCATCCTCTATATCCGCTAGGCATCTGCTGCACATCCACACAACTCAAATCTGTTCCAGTGGTAAACGGATGCAGGGAGGAAGTGGAACGGACACACAGCGTTAGTAGCACGGACAGAGAAAGGATGAAAGCGGATGCAAATCGCATCTGCATTATCCGCTATGCATCCGCCCTGCATCCACTCTGCATCCTCTATGCATCCTCTACGCATCTGCTCTGCATCCTCTACGCATCCTCTACGCATCCTCTACGCATCTGCTCTGCATCTGCTCTGCATCTACTCTGCATCCGCTCTGCATCCGCTTCCATCCGCTAGGCTTCCGTTCCACATCCGCTTTCCATCCACTCTGCGTCCTCCCCCTGTCCATTCCTTTCCGTGTTATCCGCTCTGCTTATGCAAATTTTTGCCCCTTTTGAGAGCAGATAACAACGGATGGAACATTTTTCTCATCCGCTGTGTCCTTTTTACAAACGTTTTGCATTCGTTGGGCAGTGTGACAGGGCCTTTAGATTTGTACCCTAGAGCTTTTCAACTTTTTGTTACTAAAATGCCATCACTCTGCTAAATGATGAACTTCCACAACATTGTCAAACTACTTAGTAAGATTGTATTACTATTATTCTTCTCATCCTTCCTATTACCTATCTCTTCATATTTATGACTATAACCATGTTGCTTGTATCTTTACAATTTATGTTGTTTTATTTGTTTTCCTAGTGTTGATTGCTTATTAGTAACCTATATATGATTTGATTGCTTATTAGTAACCTATGACTATCACTAAGTGTTGTATCTTATGATTCTTGATGAGTGCATTTTATTTTTTCTTGTGTACATATGCACAAAGACAAATTCCTTGTGTGTCCAATCACACTTGGCCAATAAAGAATTCTATTCTATTCTAAAAATTGTAATACTATTACAAAAAAGAATTTAAATAATTAGGGACTACTCATTAAATCTGTAATTAATTCAACAATATTTTAGTTACATTTAAATCGAATGTAAGCAATTTTAGATTTTGCCCTGACCCAATCCACTTTCTGTGATTTTGACACCTTTTTTGCAGTTTCCAAAAACCAGACTAGGATTTAGTTATCCTTAAACATTGTACAATCTCATCGAGATCTCCACCCTGAGTTCAAAATCCATCCTTGTCAATGTGTTAATTTTTATGTGTGCTATTACAGGGGACCGTTCAGCATAGCCACAACCCATTGATGAGTTGTACTTCTGAATTACTATAATACAATGCCTAAGTAAAATTATAGACTCCTTTCTTTAGAAATTTCCACATTTCATTTCTGACATGTACCTCTTGTCATTCAGGTCTCATGCATACTAATTCAGGAGCAAGTCTCATTGGGTTGATTAGGAAACGCTCTTTAAAAACCTTCCTTAGAATTACATCAGTAAAAAAGGACAATTTATCCATTGCATAATGAATAAGCAAGTGAACAAATATGATATTGATGTTTGCATTACTTTGGTCTTTTAAATGTGATGGACTAAATGTGAATCAAAAATGAAGCTGAGTCAGTTCTGATTACTGACATGAAAAAACAGCCACTGAACACATTGAGATTTATTTCTGTGTAAATATGCTATGAGTGGCACTGAAAACAATGGAAAAATCAATACCATCTAGTTTAGCTCCCATTCAGTTTTAATCAAACCTATTATCTGCTACTAAGGTTAGTTGGATGGAAGTCAATAATATATTGTAGCCAATAATAGCAGTTTTATTTAACTTTAAACAAAACTTAGCTAACAAACATATATCATACCCCCAAAACAAACCTCTTTATCATATAAACTGTCATTTTTATTGATTAGAAAGATGAGTTAAATCTATTGAAGGAATTATTGGATTTTGGGGTGAAAAAGAATGTAAAAAGATTTTAAAAGTTACAGAGAGTAGAATAAATAGAAAGAAAGCTTTAACCAAAAAAGTGAATATAATCTTCACTAAAGGCCCGGTCTCACTGGCTGACGGATGCAAAACATATGCATAAAGGACACAGCAGATGAGCAAAATTTCGGGGGTGGCTCCATCCATTGTCATCCGCTCCAAAAAGTGGTGAAAACTTGCATAAACAGAATGGAAAAGAACGGAAAAGAACGGACGTGGGTAGTATGTAACGGGGATGTTAAACGGATGTTAATCGGAAGCCTAGCAGATGAAAGTGGATGGAAGTGGATGACACCTCCAAAGGGATTCTGGGGAAGAATTCCGAAGTGGACACATAGCGGAAGGGGTGGATGTATAGCAGGATGAAGCGGATGCTGTGGTGGACCAGCCTCAAGGCCCTCAAAGCCCTGCTGCTGAAGGCCCTGCTGCTCAAGCCTCTGAAGGCCCTGCTGCTCAAGCCCCTGAAGGCCCTGCTCAAGCCCCTGCCAGAGGGAGGAAGAGGCAAGGGAAGGAGAAGGGAGAGAGGAAACAGTACACCATTTCCGAGGAGCATGAGGATGAGGTGTTGGAATGGCTGAGGGAGAACGAGTACCTCTGGAGAAAGGGCCACAGACTGTATTGGGACACCAAGAAGAAGGAGGCAGCTTGGAGAGACAAGGCAGAGAGCCTGGGCTATACTGCAGAAGTACTCCTGGGATGGTGGATGCACATGCACACTTGGTATGGCAAACTACACCTCAAGAAATCTGGGCATGCCGCTGTCAAGCTCACTGACCAGGAGATGTACGTCATGACCAAGTGCAGTTTCCTGGAAGGTGAGATCCGCCACCAAGGAGCAGCCCCTCTGAGACCCCTCTCCCTCAGACAGTCCACAGATAGCCAGTCCTCTTCCAGCCAGGAGCCAGATACCCTGTCCAGGCAGATGTCTTCAGAGGGCCCACAGCAGAGACCCCCCTGACAGCTGCACTCCCCATACCTGCGGACTTGGAGGATCCCGTGGAGGATGACGCCCTGCTGTCACAAATGGAGGAAGAAGAAGCAGCCACCAGAGGCCAACCCACCCCCACCCCCACCCCCAGCTCCAGAGGATGCAGGCAGAGAAGCAGACTGGAGGGCCAGGACCACAGTGTGCTGTTGGAGATCAGGGACACAATGAAGACCAACACAGGACTTCTCTCTCAGCTGGTCCACTTGGACAGAGCATCCTCGGGCTGGAACACCTTCATCACCTACCTGAGCCAGACCCTGAGGGACCTGCCCAAGGCCCAGTACCAGGTGATGAAGCAGAAGATCACAGCACTTCTGCACAACCCTCAAGGCCCAGCTGAAGCTGCTCCTACCCAGTCCAGGTCTGCTCCTCCACCCCAGGCGATGTCACAGCCCTTCCATGGCTTTCAACAGCCCCTCACCTACCAAGGCTACAACTACCAGGACTTCCCACAGCACAAGCAGAACTTCCCAGTCCAGGCCCAGGTTCATTGCATGCCACAGACACCAGTTCTCACCCAGCTGCAGACCAGACAGCCCCACTACACTCCTCCTTCCTCCACCCCACAGCCAAGCCTGTCAATGGACAATCTGTCATCAGTATTGGGCCTGACATCCCAGGTCCTTGATGAAGGGCTTCTCAACTCCATGGGACTGAGTCAGCTCTTGATAGCTTCCTGAACACACCACCACTTGTTGTACCCTCGGGGCCGAGCACCCCAATGGTGCCTCAGACCAGCACTCAAGCCACAGCCACCTCCACAGTCCCTGCCCACTGAACAGCTGAGACCATGGGCATGACTCAGAGTGACTGAGAATAGTGTCAGAGACTGAGTTGTTTACTTGTTAAGTTTATCTTTGCTAAAGACACTTTACTTGGTTCATTTTGCTTATTTAATAAAGTAATAAAGTTTACCTAAGAAAGTTAATAAAGGTTATCTTTGCTTAAGACACTTAGTTTACTTGGTTCATTTTGTTTACTGAATAAAATGTTGGTGAAAACTTTGAAAAAATGCTTGTGGAATCGATAAGGATAGTTGTGGGATAGATAAACCTCCAGTGCAACCATTGTGGGACTGTATGGTCCACCATCCCAGTAATCCAGATGATTTTCTCCCCCTTTTTATAGAAAATATCGGTTGTCGCTATGGGGCTTTCTACATATTCTAGACATACTGCAGACATCCTAAATATATGGGATACATTCCAGATACAAACGTTTTGTCCGTTTTTAATACTTTATATATGAGATGCATACGCTTATATGCTTTCTATTTCCGTGCTACTAACACTGTGTAGACGTTCCATGTACCTTTTGTTTCCTCCCTCTTTCCGTTTTCAGCTGCAGTGGATGTGAGTTGAGGGGATGGCCAGAGGATGCAGAGAGGATACAGCGGACGTTTAATGGATGATAACGGACATAGAACGTTTGTTGCCCGTATATGTCGTGGATGTACATCGTACACAGCAGAAAGTTCATCCATTCACAAAGTTTTGTGCAGCTCAAAACTTCTTGCGTGGATGAAATCACAGTGGACGGATGTTCGACGGATAGAGCATATGAAACACGTATGCAGTGTGTACACAATGGATGCATAGCATTTTCCAACGGATGGCAAGGTTTTTTTTACATTTTACATCCTCTTTGCATCTGTAAGTGCAGTGGGACCGGGCCTTAAGATCAGACTTGGAATACTGCATCCAGTTTTGGTCACCATGTTATAAAAAAGATGCTGAGACTTTGGAAAAACTGCAAAGAGCAACTAAGATGTTTAAGGGCCTAGAGACAAAAACATATGAAAAACAATTACAGGAATTAGGTATTGCCAGTCTAGAGAAAAGAAGGACCAGGGGTGATATGGTAGCAGTATTCTAGTATTTGAGGGGATGCCACAAAGAAGAGAGCGTAAAATTATTTTGCAAAGCACCAGAAGGTAAGACAAGAAATGCTAGTTGTTCTGATTTTGGTCATCCAAATATTATAGGCCTACTGGACACCTGAATTTCAAAAATACATAAACATTATTTTCTGTCAATGATTTTAAAAATATCAGTTCCTTCTAACAATACAATAAATGTAAAGCTTATGTATGTATGAAAAAGGGAAAAACAAAAAAAAAAAAAACCTTCAAAGTCCCTAGAAAAAAATCTAACTTACTAATTAAAACTTCTCAAAGCAGTTATTTTTCTATCTAGAAATATTTTACATGTTGTTTTATTTTTGTTGTTTTTATTAAACTATTGATGAACAGGCTGTTGCTGTTTTCTAAATAAATTCATAAGACATTGAAGAGTTTGAAGAGGTAATTACAAAGCTTCAATGACCGACAATCATCTCTTATAAAAAATATTTTTCTTGAGGATATAGGATTTGGGTTTTTTTCTTGCTCATATATGTGGAAAAAGAACAAATCAGAAGACATAAATCAGAAAAAAAATCTGCAAAGATTGTTTTGCAGAATACATTTAATTCTATCAATATATTTGGAGATATATAATCTAAACTTCTGGCAAGTAGCAGAAAGACAAATAATAGTATCCTGGTATCACTATTATTTCATATTTTAATTAAAAAGCATGTGAAAATCTCAATTGGCCATTGCAATAATGAACATAGAGTCAGTGAAGTAGGAAGTAGCAGAAATCCTGTTGATATATTCCTCATAGAAATTGTTTGTAATATAAGAGGAGTTTGTGGTAAAGAACATGCATTGATGAATTACATTTAAAAAAGACCATTTTGGTCTTATACAGGGGTATGAAACTCAAGGCTGGGTGCCAGATCTGGGCCATGGGGTACTTAGATCTAGCCCATGGGGCCACCCTGGAAATAAAGGACCAGCCCATGGTGTCTCTTCCAGTGAAAATGGAGCTCTCTGTGGCCACGCGCAGCCTTCCTAAACTCAGTTTTTACTGGCAGAGGGCTGCGGCAGACTGTTGCAGCCAAAAATGGAGATCAGGAGCCTGTTTTCAGTGGCAGAGTGCTCAGGCCACCCCACAGACGCCCTCCCCAACACAAGTGATGTCATTTTGGCCACACCCACCCTGGCCATGCCCCTCCAGTCAAACACAACCCTGATGCAGCTCTCAATGAAATTTAGTTTGACACCCCTGGTCTAATAGATAAGGCACCAGGCTAGAAACCAGGGGACTATGAGTTCAAGTTCCTCTGTAGGCATGAAAGCTGGCTGGGTGACGTTGAATCAGTCGCAGTCTCTCAGCCTAACTCAAGGTTATTGTGGTAAGGAAAATAAGAAAAGAAAGAAATATTGTTCACTGCCTTGAGTTATTTATAAAAATAATAATGTGGGATAAAAATAAATAAATAATTTTTAAAAGATGTAAATTTATGAAACTAAGAGAAAAAAAGAAGGATTTAATACATTTGACTAGTGGTCAACTGACCTCCTGGACAAGAGGCAAAGATTATTGTATGGAAGTGAAAATGTAGATTCAATTCTGAATATATGTCATAAAGCATGAATTACTGCAATTTAGATTAGTGAGATATGAAAGTAAGAATTAATAGGATCATGGTAGTGGCATAGAATAACATAGAATAATAGGGTTAGTAGGGGCCTTGGAAGTCTTCTAATCCAACCCTCTGCTCAAGCAGGAGACGTTAGCCCATTCACAAATGGAGATATAAGGAGAACGACAAGTGAGAAATATTCTGAGTTAATTTCATAGATGGGGAAAATTTGTTATAGAGAATGAAACTAAAGCCCCTGTCACACTGCACCAACGAATAGAAAGAGGATGTAAAACAGAGAGAAACACTTGCCATCCGTTGATTAACACGATGCATCCGTTCTGTACTCACTGCATATGTTTTGCTTCCTCTCTATCCGTCCAGCATCCGTTTATTGACATTTCATCCGCTCAGAAAGTTTTGAGCAGAAAATGTATCCAATTCGTCCATTCTGCATCCGCTACGCATCCTCTAGGCATCCGTTCTGTATCTGTTACGCATCCGCTATATCCGCTAGGCATCTGCTGCACATCCGCGCAATTCCATCCACTCCAGCGGTAAACAGACGCAGGGAGGAAACGGAACGGATGCAGAACGGATGCCTAGCGGATGCAGAACGGAAACAAAGCATGTAAAATGGAAAAAACGTTCACAGAGGGGACCTATCTCGGATATTAAGGATGTCTAGAGGATGCCTAGAGGATGCCTAGAGGATGCAAAGGGACACCTATACTGCCTATAAAAAGGGGGAGCAACTCATCTGGATCTCATTTTCAGAACAGCAGCCCTGCAGTGCGGACTTCTGCAGCCTTCATCTGCCTCTTCCTCTTCCACAGCATCCAGTCATGTCCACCATAGATCGTAACAAAGTCCTTTTGGCAGCCACCATCCTTCTGCAACAGTGCGAAGCCATCTACAGGCTCTTTGAACTCTACTACGGGAAGAAAAAGAGGCAGCCAAGAAGCGTCTGGGTATGAAGATGGTTCGCCAGAAGAGCAGAGGACAGACTGTACAACAAGCTGATGGTGGAGCTGAGGAACGAAGACACTCGGGCATTCCAGAACTTCATGAGGATGCCTCCAGCCATGTTTGACGAAGTTGTGCAGCGGCTGACACCCAGGTTGACCAAGGCAAACACCAACTTCTGGCCCAGCCTGGAACCTGGGCTCAAGGTGGCACTCACTCTGTGCCACCTGGCCTCAGGGACCACCTACAGGAGCATGCAGTATGGCTGGAGGGTGCCACACAACACCATCAGCATTGTGGTCAGAGAAGTGGTGCAGGCCATCATCGAAGGATACAAGGAGGAGCTCCTCCAGTGCCCCTCCACTGAAGAAGGATGGAAGAAAGTTGCAGAGCAGTGGTATCATAGGTGGAACTTCCCCCACACCGTTGGAGCCATCAATGGCAAGCACATGGCCTGCAAAGTGCCAGCCAACTCAGGGTCCTGTTATCACAACTAAAAGGGCTTCTTCAGCATCAACCTCTTCGCCATGGTCGATGCTGACTACAAGTTCATGTACATCAATGCTTCAGACAACGGCTCATCTTCAGATGCCCAGGTATACAATGCAAGTGACCTCAAGGGTGGGCTGGAATGCAACCTCATCGTGGGCTTCCCAGATCCAGATCCCCTGCCCAACGACACGCAAGATGTGCCCTACTTCATCATGGGGGATGACGCCTTCTCCCTCACAACCTACCTCATGAAGCCCTACACCTCCAGATGCCTCACCCGTGAAGAGAGGATCTTCAACTACAGGCTGTCCAGGGCAAGGCGGGTAGTGGAGAACGCCTTTGGCATCCTGGGCAACAGGTTCCAGGTACTTCTCACCACCATGCAGCATCACCCAGAGACCATGAGGAGGATCATGGAAGTTTGCTGCATCCTGCACAATCTCATGCGCACCCGCTACCCAGTCTTGCAGAACAGGCTCATGGACCTCCAGCAAGGCAATGGGGACATGGAGCCTGGGGAATGGAGGCAAGGGCGAAACCTGATAGACACTGAGGATGTGCAAGGCCCCAACAGAGCCTCACGTGAAGGGAAGAAGCAGCACAACCTCCTGAAACACTGGTGCAACTCCCCAGCTGGAGCAATGGAGTGGCAAGACAGGATGATAGATGATTAATGGATGCTTCCTTCAGCCTGTCTCATCACACAGATGAGATTGGGCCATGTATGTTGGGTGGACCTACAATGAACAGGGCATTTAATAAAGAGTTGTGTTTATGTTGACATGTGTGGATGATTGATTACATTGTTATTGATAATAAAGGGCCTTAGGTGTGGCACCTGGGAGGGTGGACCATCCAGTCCCACTATGCTTGCACTGGAGGTTTATCTATCCCACAGCTATTACCCATCCCAAAGGTATCCCTGCCCATCCCACTGCTATCTCAACCCATCCCACTGCTATCTCAACCCATCCCACTGCTATCTTAACCCATCCCACTGCTATCTTAACCCATCCCACAAGCATGCAAAGGCTTAAACCATTTCTAAAAGTTTCCAGCAAGACTTTATTAAAAAAAAGAAATGAAGCAAGTGTGTGAATCAAAAATAGACTTTATTAACAACAAGCTATAAAACAAAAATGAGTCTCTGGCACTCCTCTTGGTCACTCAGTCTCAGGGGTGAAGGGTCCAGGTGCTTTGGAGGTGGCTGGTGCTGGAGTGCTTGTCATCAGCTCCTCCAGAAGCAGAAGCAGCAGAAGCCCCAGCCCCAGAAGAGCGAGCCCGTGCTGCAGAAGCCCCAGCAGAACCAGAGTGAGGGCCAGGGGGCGGGATGGTAGCCCTGTCCCTCTTGCAAGGGCTGGCAGCAGATGGCTGAGGCTTGCTGTGCTTCCGCATGCTTGTGGGGTTGCTGGCTGGCAGGGAGGCTGGCAGGAACCAAGGCTGGCAGGAAGGCTGGCAGGGAGGCAGGCACCAAGGCTGGCAGGAAGGCTGGCAGGCAGGCTTGCAGGCAGGCAGGCACCAAGGCTGGCAGGAAGGCTGGCACCAAGGCTTTCAGGAAGGCTGGCAGGGAGGCAGGCACCAAGGCTGGCAGGAAGGCTGGCAGGCAGGCAGGCAACAAGGCTGGCAGGCAGACATGAACCAAGGCTGGCAGGAATGCAGGCAGAAAGGCTGGCAGGCAGGCAGCCAGCAAGGCTGGCAGGGAGGCTGGCAGCAAGGCTGGCAGGCAGGCAGAGAGCAAGGCTGGCAGGGAGGCTGGCAGCAAGGTTTGCAGGCAGGCATGCAGGCAGGGCAGGCAAGGCTGTCAATCCGTCCGGCAGCAGGTCTTTCCTCTGAATGGTGACCTGCTTCTGAGCTGCTTCTCTTATGTCTGCGGGGCTTACGCAATGCATCCTCCCCACATGCGCAATTAACGCTAGGCATCCGTTAGGCTTCGACTGTGCATCCGCTGTGCATCCACTTCATCTGCTGAGCGTCCGCTCTGCATCTGCTGTATCCGTTCTGCGTCCGCTTTCCTGAGGTCCCCCGGAAGCCTAGCGGATGTGCCATCTGCTCCCATCCGCTTCCATCCGCTGGGCTTTCGTTCCGCATCTGCTTTCCATCCGCCCTGCGTCCTCCCCGCGTCTGTTCCTTTCCATGTTGTCCGCTCCGATTATGCAAATTTTTGCCCCTTCTGAGAGTGGATAACAACGGATGGAACATTTTTCTCGTCCGTTGTGTCCTTTTTACTGACATTTTGCATCCGTTGGGCAGTGTGACAGGGCCTTAGAATTATGGAATTTCTCCATTTCTGCCTGTTAGATGTTTGGCTTTGTCTAACATAACAACTTTTTAAAAGACAATGAGATACAATTTTCTTTAATACACTTGGCAACACTTTCTCAAAATTATGAAAAGCTTTCTCCTAAGTAATCTTTTGAGTTATTGGAAATTAGAAATGATAGTTTCAAACTGAGGTTCAAATGATGAACATATGTTTTGAGCCTTATTTCTCTCTCTCTCTCTCTTTCTCTCTTCACATACATGTACAATTCTTCATCTTTGCTCAATTGAACTGTTTTATGGGGTTTTTTTATGGTTTTTGAGAAGTCAAAAATGTGTGAAAAAAGGAAATACTAATAAAAGAATAGGTCATTTAAATTTAGCTCTGATTTTATAAACATTTATTTTTTCTTTTTTTCTTGTTTTGTTTTACAAAGAAAAGTAGTAATAAATTTAGTTATTGAGGATTCAATGTCTATATCTGGTAAGATATAAAATGAGAAGCTGAGTTGCACTTAGAAGCAATACATTACTTACATAAATCTTTGTTGTTCAATTCTATCCTGAATCACTTGGTTAAACTGGTATTAGCTGGTAATACCATTGAAAAGGCCAAGTGTACTGTTCTGACCTGATGATTTTGTGTGGCAATTTTACTTTGAACTGTGAAGCTAATGAATTTTTACATCCTTAGTCAAAGAGTTTCCCATGGTCCTCTATTATTAATTTACTTTAAATGGAACGAAGTTTCACTTTAATTGTAGAGCACTAAATTACAGGTTATTGAAAGTATACCCTATTTTATTTCCTTTGTTTTTATTGTTGATGTTCCTTCTGCACTAACTACTTCATTTGTAATAACATAAACAAATATTGAGTAGCTGTTTTGTTCCTGGTTTCTTCCTGCCACCAAATTCCCTTTCCTTCTTCTGTCATCACAATAAGAATGTGGGCAGATACAAATGCACACAGATGTGCTCATTCTATTTTGAAGATTTATCACATAAGATATTATATATTCCAGTTGCTATCAAAAACTTTCAAACATATGGAGATTATCTTTGTAGAAGTCAGCATGCTAGATGCCTAAAATATATCTGAAATGGTGAAAGTGCATCTCTCCCTCTCTGTCCCCCCCCCTTTTCTGCATGCGTGAGAGAGAAAAAGCTGTCGCACATAAGTGACATTATGAGATGGTAGGATTGGAGGTGGAAATGGCCATGATATTATGAATATGAGAACAAGCTGACAACAAAGTGTCAGAAGGCAGTGTACAATCAAGGGTTGATTTTGTATTTACCAAAGTAAACCAATTATTTACTCATTCCTATTTTATTTTAAATAAATAATTCGATTTGGGCCTTATGATTTCAACAAAAGGTTAGAAGAGTGAATCGAAAGGTATGTATTATCTGAAACAACACTTTATTATATTAAGCTCATTTCTTCATTTTATTATTATTATTACTGAAATATACAAATGAGAAACAATATCAGAACTGAAAAATTATAAAATACAAAACAACATAAGCTAACTCCATCATGTTATAAATAAAGGTACAAAATACAGAACCTTCCCACAATAAATCCTGCACACATACTCACAAACACACACACACACACACACACACACATGTACACACATATAGACATAGATATGTGTTTTAAAACAAATTAAAATTTGTAACACAGATATTAGTCAGTCATACTGTTTTGTTATTGAGAGCCAGTTCAAATACTGAAATGCATATAATAAAGACAAAATTTTAAATTCAGACTAATAAGGGTTTTTTTTCCATTCTAGGGTGGATGCCAATCTCAATAGAACCAAGAATTGTTTTTTCCCCCTTATAGATAAAATTTTGAAACTGACCAACTATACAAGACCATGGATGGCTTACAATTTATGAGCAAGAAAAACAAGGAAAAGTTCATAGATAAAAGAAACAAAAACTAAATTAAGCAATATAAGGTAGCCTACAGAGGCTTAGTGCTTCCTACCCCAAAGTTCTTCATAAAACAATAAAACCCAGTTTTTTGGTGTAAAAGTATTACACTGACCTTTTACTGTGGTTTTGTAAAATCATATTAACAATTGGTTCAGTATTAGTTTTAAAATGCGTATTATATGTGGATAAATCATAGGTGTCTAAGTTCACATGATAACCTTGACATTAAAATGGTGGTTTTAAATGTGTAGTCCTAAACATCTGCTGAGGTATGAAGACCAGAGAGGTGACCTTGGAGAAGGAATGCAACAGTTAGAAAAACATGAATTAACCCTGGGAAAGGGAGAAGGCACTGAACAATAAGTTCATCTTTATCATTAAAACCTTGGATCTGGTCCAGATTATTAAAGGTCATTTTTATATCTTTTTTCCCTCCTTAGAACAGCAATATGTTACTATTAGTGCTTTTGAAGGTTAGATCAGTCTCTGTTAGACTTGAAGTTTTCTGGAGCTTTCCTCATTGAGGGCGAAACACCTACTGATACCCAAGTGCTACCTTATTGGGTTTCAGAGAGAATTAAGAATTATTAATCACATTCTGATAAAGAGTTCATTTAAGGCCTTAGTTTCTGTCTAAATGAGGGGAGGGTAATAGTCATAGTTTGTTCCTGTGCAATATCTTTCTGCACATCAATCTTGGAGATCCCTTTGGTTTTCAAAGGAGACAGGGAGATAAAATACCAGAAGTGATACCTAAAGCACTACTAGAGGAGAACACAGAAATATTCAATCAAACATAGATAAAATCTTTTAGTAAGATTTACTTCAAGGCAACAAGATTGGCAGAGGTAGTTATTTTCCCATCCTTATCTCATCTTATTGTTGACTGATGGTCCTATTTATGATGACCTAAACTCTCCTGGAGAAATAGAGGCCAGAAGAATACATACAGTACCACTATAAGGAATATTCTACATATTTGTCAGATAAAGTTGAAGATTTTGACTCTGTGCAGATCCTGTGGTGTTGTTTGAGGATGGTATCTAAAACTTTACGACAGTTAGTTCTGAGAAAGTGGACAGGATTCATAGAATTTTAAATATGGCTACCTCTGTATTAGATCCTTGTACCTCATGATTGGTTGAGGCTTCCTGGGATACATTGTACTGTTGAATCCAATAGGTGATAATATATTCCCAAGAGAGGAGATGGTTTGTAAGTTCAAAAAGGTGCTGTGGTTCATTTCCTTCTCAATAAATCATTGCTGGATTTAGCAGTCTTGGCCAATTTTGACCAGTTTCTAATCTTTCTTTTTAAATAAGAAAGAAGTAAGCTTATAGCTTCAGAAGAAGGCTGGAAGAAATTGTTGGTCTTCCCAGATACACTAGATCGGAAACATGGTTAGATAAACTAATTCTACTTTATTTAAAAATTACATTAACCGAATCTTACAAGTCTGAAAGTGCAAACTTTCCACCATCCCTTTTAATGGCTTGATCCAGTATGGTGGGTCCTTCCTAAGTTTCTTTCTCTGACCATTAAGCCACTGGGATCTCCTGCCTCTCTTGTTTTGTAGATCATCCACTCATCCCATTAGAGAAATAAATAATCTCTATCATGCTCAAGTTACCTGTGTGGTAAACTAGAAAAATGTGGGATATACACTAGACAGCATTACCATTAGATGGATTTGTAACTGGCTAACAAACTGTACTCAATGTGTAGTCCATAATGGTACTACATCTACATGGATGTAAGCAGTGAGATACCACAAGGTTCCATCTTAGACCTAGTATTCTTTAATATCTTCAAAAATGGCTTAGATGAGGGAATAGAAAGGGAACTCATCAAATTTGCAGGTGACACTAAGCTGGCAAGAATAGCTAATATCCCAGAAGACAAGCTGAGGATCCAAAAATATCTTGACAGACTTAAACAATGTGCCCTATCCAACAACATGAAATTTAACATGAAGAAAAGCAAGGTTTTATACCTAGCAGGAAAAACCAAAGGTACAAGTACAAATTAGGTGAAACCTGGCTCAAAAATAATAACTCTGGGGATCCTAGCGGATGAACAGTAACCTTGGGAGTCCAAGTGGATGATCATTTAAATATAAATTAGCAGTGTGTGGCAGCAGCCAATAATACTAATACAATCCTTGGTTGTATAAACAAAGGCATAAAATCAAAATCAAGTGAAGTATTAATACTTTATAAATCCTTATAAATTAGACTTCAATTAAGTCAAGCAAGAAGGTCTCCTCAGGTTGCTGATGCTGAAGGAGAGATCTAGTAATAAGTTGTTGAAAAACAACATGGTGGATGAATGAAAGCAACTGTTCTCTGTCTCTAAACTACTATTCAGAGTCGCAGTGTGTCCAGTTTTTGAACATTGAACAAGACAGAGAGAAGGTAATAGAATCTTGCACTGATTTGAAAGTTTTGAAATCAAACAATAACATCAGTTATTATAGATCATGTATATATACAAGAGACATATAGGTAATAGAATATAAAACATAGAATAACAGAGTTGGAAGGGACCTTGGAGATCTAGTCCAACCCTCTGCTTCATCCGGAAAAACGCGAGGTAGACTGGGTTCCAACAACAAAGTATTATATACAGCAGTTGAAAAACGGAACATTGGCTCAAGCCGCGGCAGCCTTTTTACAGGGATTTGCCTGCCGGCTTGTAGCCAATGACAGGTATTTAGTTTTGCCGCCTTTTGAGCAGCTTCGTGGATTGGTTCCTATTGAACCAATCCCCATTTAGGTTTTTTAGCCAATCAGAATCCTGTATTAGGAGTCTACTATTCTATATACAGAACACCCCTCCCCTCTTGGTTTAGTCCTACGTGGTGACGTAGTCACGCAGGTAGGTGGGGCTTCTTTTGACTCGACTGGACTTGCGCGGTTCATTTCTGCTGAAGACTTCGACCGGTTCGGATGGGGTTGCTGTCTCTCCGGTCCTTCTCCATGGAACCGCCTGGAAGGGTGAGTCAGCCATTTTACTGCCGCCTAAGTTTATTAGGCTGGGGGTTTTGCCATTCCCTCCTGTTTTCTCCGGGCAGGTCGAGCTGGCCTGGCTGGCCCCTTCGAGTGGACTCTTCTCGCAATTTTCTTCTAACTGTAAGTCTCTTTTTTATCTTTTTGTTTGTTATCATATTCTGTGTTTAATTTAAACGGTTCTTTATTATTTTCTCGTATTTCCCCCCCCTCTTTGGTTTGATTTTCGTCATTTTTTAATATTTGTGGTTGTGTGTTTGTACTTCTTTCTATGTTTCGCGACCGAAGCTGGTCTATGTGCCTCTTCCATTCCCTGCCGTCGTCTATGGTTTGTCAGTAGGACCGGGGGCCTGTAATTTGTGTTATTGTACCTGGAAGCCATAATGGGTCCCCGGTAAAATTTCTTGCATAGACTAGGTCGCCTATTTCAAATGTCCTGAAACGGGTGGAGGAGTCAGGGGGGTTTTCTGGCACATAGTTTGGGTGCAATCTGTCTAATTGCGACCTCAGTTTTCTTCCCATTAGTAATTCCGCCGGGCTTTTGTTTGTTATAGTACCCGGTGTAATATGCTGGAGGGTGAGTAGGCGATTTATTTTATCTTGGACATCCCCAATGTCCATTTTTTCTAACCCTTCTTTGGTAAACTGACCATTCTCTCTGTCCTCGTTTGCAGCCGGGTGGGCCGGTGCGGTTAGGACATGTCTAATACCTAGGGAGGCGAGGTATTGTTCGAATTGGATACTCGTTAATTGCGGCCCGTTGTTGCACACTAGGACGTCCGGCAGGCCATGGGTTGTGAAGAGTTTGTCAAGTTGTTTAATAACGGTTTCAGTTGTCGTAGATGGCATAATTTTAACCTCCAGCCAATTTGAGTATGCATCTACGACAATTAGGAAAGTATGCCCCTTAGTAGGACCCGCAAAGTCAATGTGAATTCATGACCAGGGGCCTCGTGGGGTTTCCCAGTCCCTAATGGGTGCTTTTGGTGGGGAAGGTCTGGTTCTTTGGCATTTGTTGCAAGAATTTACCCAGTATTCGATGTCCCTGTCTATACCCGGCGACCAGACATAGCTTCTAGCAAGGCTTTTCATTTTAACAATTCCAGGGTGGCCTTCATGAAGCATACCCAGTACCTTAGTTTGTAATTTGGAAGGGATAATTACCTGATCACCCCACAACAAACAACCCTTTTGAATCGAGAGTTCGGTTTGTCTGGTCCATAAAGGTTAAAAGTTCTCAGTTTTTTTATTTTCCGGCCAGCATTTACCTACCCAGTTCAGTACATGGGCAGTCAATGGGTCCCTTGCAGTGGCTCTGGTGACATCATTTGCAGATATGGGTAGATCGGGGCATGTCTCTATCTGCAAGGTGGTCATCGTTGGTGCTGGGACTTCCTCTATATTCGGAAATGGTGCTCTGTTCAACGCGTCTGCATGGGAAATTTGTTTCCTGGGGCGATGTGTCAGAGTATAAGAGTAGGCTGCTAGGAATTCTGACCATCTAGTCATTCGCGGGGACAAAATGTTCGGTGTCGGCTTGTTTCCCGCCAAAATTCCCAGTAGCGGTTTATGGTCCGTTACTATCAAAAATGTTCTCCCATATCGATATTCGTGGAAGCGTTTCACTCCGGCGACGATTGCCAGGGCTTCTCTGTCCAATTGACTATAATTATGCTCGGTTTTAGACAGAGTCTTTTAATAGTATGCGACGGGTGCCTCTCTCCCATCTGGCAATTGGTGGCTCAGGATGGCACCGACTCTAAACGGTGAGGCGTCGCAGGTCATCATCAATGGAAGTGTGTTACTAAACTGGATAAGAACGGTGTTTGATGTTAATAAGTTTTTTATTTTTTGGAAGGCTTTCTTTTCTCTATAACCCCAAGTCCAAATTGTTTTTTTATCCAGTAATCGGTGTAATGGTTCCGCTATTGTCGCTTTGTGGGGTAGGAACACATTATAAAAATTTATTAGTCCTAAAAATGCCTGCAATTCAGTTTTGTTCCTTGGTTCTGGTGCGTCTTTAATAGCTTTGACTTTTTTGTCAGTAGGGTGTATACCCTCTCCGTCTTTCAAGTAGCCCAGGAATTCGACGTGATCAGTCATTAAACAGCATTTTTCTTTTTTTACTTTTAGGCCAGATTCTCTGAATTTAGTTAGTACATCTTTTAGTCTTTTTTTTAGTTGGGTTGCATCTTTGGCCGAAATTAGGACATCGTCGAAGTAGGGTACGACCCCTTTTATACCATTCAATAGGCATTCCATGAGGCTTTGGAAAACACCTGGGGCTACACTCACTCCAAATTGGAGTCTCTTGCATTTGAATGCCCCTTTGTGGGTCACTATAGTTTGTGCTTCAGCCTTTAATGGGTCTACTGGGAGCTGTTGGTAAGCTTGTGCTAGATCTAGTTTAGCGAAAACTTTTCCTCCCCCAAGAGAATGTAATAAGTGTTGTACGACTGGCACCGGGTATGCGTTTTGTTGCAATGCGTGGTTCAGGGTAGCCTTGTAGTCACCACAAATTCAAACCAACCCGTCTGGTTTAATCGGTGTTACGATCGGCGTTTCCCACTTAGCATGGTCAACAGGTTCTAAAACCCCTTGGTCTATTAATTTATTTAGTTGTTCCTCTATTTTTGCTTTCAGAGCAAAAGGAACTCTTCTGGCCTTTAGTCTTCTAGGGGCTACCTGGGGGTCTAGACTAAAGGAAATTGGGGTCCCCCGATACCTGCCTAGGGAGCCGTCGAAAACATCCTGGAACTCTCGGATCAGGTTTTCTTCCCAGTCGGTTTCGGCCACCCGGTCTACTCCGGTCATCCCGATGCCCAATGGTGCGAATCATTCGATGCCCAGGAGGCTTGGTCGATCTCGGTCAACTATTGTCAATGGTAGTACTTCGACATGTTGTTTGTAGGCAACTCGGAAATGTCCTAGGCCTACTACAGGAAATTGGTTTCCTTGGTAGTCCTTCAGGGTTAATTTTTGTCTCTGGAGTTCTTTGAGTTTGATATCTGGGACCAGTTGTTTCTGTCTGAGCGCTTCCGATAGTGAAAGTCTGATGTGTTTTCTCTCGGTTAGTGGCTCGCTTGTTACGCTGCCACTTTCTCTCAGTTTGTTTTGGCTCAGCTTGTGCGGGGGAATTGCTGCGTCTGTTTGGGCTGTAATTTTTTTTATTCCTGCTGACTTTCTCGATATGCCCTCTTTTCTTGCAAGCTCTGCAAATGGCATCGAGGAATCTGCAATTGGCTCGAGGATGGTTTCCTCCGCAGCCAGCGCATTCCTGCCAATTCCTTTTTTCGCGCCCTTTCTTGTTGGCGTATAGGCGGTGGACTTCGTCGTCTTCCTCCCCGGATTCTGACGTCTCGTCAAAATCCTCGTGGTGAGTGGTGGTGGGAAATTGTTTCTTCTCTCTGGCCAGGCTCGTTTTGTCGTTGTTCGTGTTCATCTGTTTCATTTTGACCGCCGATTTTTTCGCAGCTTCAGCGGCTGTGGCTTCTGCGATGGCTTCGGCTACGGTTATATTGGGTTTATTTAGCAGCTTGCTCTGTACATTAGAGTCTTTTAAACCCAGTATTACTCGATCCCACATCGCTTCATCTAAATTTAGAAATTCGCATGCTCCCCTTATTTGTCGGAGGGCTGCCACAAAATCAGCGATGGTCTCGCCTTCTTTCGGGTCTCTTCAGTAAAATTCATGCCGCTTGATAAGGTTTGACACCACTGGTGCATAGTGAGCCTTTAGTATTCTTTGGAGCTCTGACCAAGTCAATTGTTTCACATCTCAAGGCTTCGCCAAAGCCTTGGCCATTTTGAAGATTGTGGGCCTGCAGTGTGTCAAGAAAATAGCTCTCTTACGCTGGTCTGAGATCTCTTCCATCTCGTTACTTTCCAAATACATCTGGAAATGGGCTACGTAGGATTCCCAATCTTCTTCATTGGGATTGAAGGGTGCGGGCGGCGCGTTATTTCTAGCCATTGTTCTTCGTCTAGTTTTATTTGTCGCCGCGTGCTCAGTCTCGCGTTTAGGATGATCCCACCTTCGTCGCCAATGTTTCGTCCGGAAAAACGCAAGGTAGACCGGGTTCCAACAACAAAGTCTTTATTATATACAGCAGTTGAAAAACAGAACATTGGCTCAAGCTGCGGCAGCCTTTTTATAGGGATTTGCCTGCCGGCTTGTAGCCAATGACAGGTACTTAGCTTTGCTGCTTTTTGAGCAGCTTCATGGATTGGTTCCTATTGAACCAATCCCCATTTAGGTTTTTTAGCCAATCAGAATCCTGTATTAGGAGTCTACTATTCTATATACAGAACAGGTAATAGAATATAAAACATGGAATAACAGAGTTGGAAGGGACCTTGGAGATCTAGTCCAACCCTCTGCTTGAGCAAGAAACCCTATACTATTTCAGACAAATGATTCTCTAGTCAATTTTGAAAACCTCCACTGATGAAGCACCCACAACTTCTGAAGGCAAGCTATTCCATTGGTTGATTGCTCTCACCATTAGGAAACTTCTCCTGAGTTCTTGATTGCTTCTCTCCTTGATTAGTTTCCAACCATTGTTTCTTGTATGGCCTTTTGGTGTTTTGGAAAGTAGTTTAACCTCCTCGTCTTTGTAGAAGCCCCTCAATTATTAGAACAGTGCTATCATATCACCGCTCATCCTTTTTTTTCATTAGACTAGACATATCCAATTCCTGTAACTGTTCTTCATATATTTTTGCCTCCAGCCCCCTAATCATTTTTGCTGCCTCTCTCTGCACTCTTTCGGGAGTGTCAACATCATTTTTATATTGTGGTGACAAGAAATGGATGCAATTTTCCAAGTGTGGTCTTAGTAAGGCTTTGTAAATTGGTACTAGAACTTCACATGATCTTGATTTTATCTCCTCTAATATAGGTGAAACTCAAAAAATTAGAATACCATGCAAAAGTTCATTTATTTCAGTAATGCAATTTAAAAGGTGAAACTAATATATGAAATAGACTTATTACATACAAAACAAGATAGTTCAAGCTGTGATTTGTCACAATTGTGATGATTATGGCTTACAACTCATGACAATCCCAAATTCACAATCTGAGAAAGTTAGAATATTACAAGCAAACAATAAAACAAGGATTGCACATAGAACAATATCGGACCTCTGAAAAGTATAAGCATGCATATGTACTCAGTACTTGGTTTGGGCCCTTTTTGGAGCAATTACTGCCTCAATGCGGCATGGCATGGAAGCTAATATCTGCGGCACTGCTGAGGTATTATGGAAGACCAGGATGCTTCAATAGCGGCCTTCAGCTCTTCTGCATTGTTTGGTCTCATGTCTCTCATCTTTCTCTTGGCAATGCCCATAGATTCTCTATGGGGTTCAGGTCAGGCAAGTTTGCTGGCCAATCAAGCACAGTAATCCCATGGTCATTGAACCAGGTTTGGGTGCTTTTGGCAGTGTGGGCAGGTGCTAAGTCCTGCTGGAAAATGAAGTCAGCATCCCCATAAAGCTCGTCTGCAGAAGAAAGCATGAAGTGCTGCAAAATCTCCTGGTAGATGGCTGCGTTGACCCTGGACTTAATGAAGCACAGTGGACCAACACCAGTAGATGACATGGCTCCCCAAATCAACACAGACTGTGGAAACTTCACACTGGACTTCAAGCATCTTGCAATGTGGGCCTCTCCATTCTTCCTCCAGACTCTGGGTCTTTGGTTTCCAATGAGATGCAAAAATTGCTCTCATCAGAAAAGAGGACTTTGGACCATTGAGCAACAGACCAGATCTGTTTTTCTTTAGCCTAGGTTAGCCTGAGGTTGTTTGTTGTTCAGGAGCAGCTTGACAAGAGGAATACAACATTTGAAGTCCATGTCCAGGATCCGTCTGTGTGTGGTGGCTCTTGATGCACTGACTCCAGCCTCAGTCCACTCCTTGTGAATGTCTCCAACACTTTTGAATGGCCTTTTCCTGACAATCCTCTCCAGGCTGCAGTCATCCCTGCTGCTTGTGCACCTTTTTCTTGCACACTTTTCCCTTCCACATAACTTTCTATTAATGTGCTTTGATACAGCACTTTGGGAACATCCAACTTCTTTTGCAATTACCTTTTGTGGCTTTCCCTCCTTATGGAGGGTGTCAATGATGGTTTTCTGCACAACTGTCAGGTCAGCAATCTTTCCCATGATTGTGATTCCTACTGAACTAGACTGAGAGACCATTTAAAGGCTCCTGAACCCTTGGCATGTGTTATGGCTTCATTAGCTGATTATAGTGTGACACTTTGAGCCTAGAATATAGAACCTTTTCACAATATTCTAATTTTCTGAGATTGTGGATTTGGGGTTTTCATGAGCTGTAAGCCATAATCATCTCAATTATGACCTATCACAGCTTGAACTATCTTGCTTTGCATGTAATGAGTCTATCTCATATATTAGTTTCACCTTTTAAGTTGCATTACTGAAATAAATGAACTTTTGTATGATTTTCTAATTTTTCAAGTTTCACCTGTAATTAACTTTCTTATGAAGGCCAAGTGACTAACTTAATTAAGGTGTAAGTTTTCAAGTATTTTGGGAAGTAGTTTTAGCTATTGGTACACTTATATGATTTCTAGTTATTATTTATTTTTAGCATACTTATAAGCATATTGGCTTCAGCGTGCATAGGATCAAAATCTTAAGATCCCAAGCTCCATTTTGCATTTATATTAATTAAATATAATGAACATGTTATATGATTTTTATTTCTTTTAATTAGTGTTTCCAAGTGATCATGTGATTAATTCTTTCAAAACTGTATAATTGCAATGAGTAATTTAAAAGCTGCTTTTGAAAAGATAAAAAGGTGCAATGCAACCTTACATGGAATCATGTAAGATAAATGAAAGAAATCTTGCTCTCATTTCTCTCTGCCTTTAGATTCTGTTTTTGAGGTTTTGAGTTCAGAGTAAAACATTGTGCAATAAGTCTTGTGGAAATGTATGTCAGAGCTATATGATTATCTATGTCCTCAAACTCCCTTGTGTCTACTTTTTGGGCATGTGTTATCACTCTTAAACTGTCTTGCAAGGATGTTCAGTGTGAGAGACTAAGATTACCTCTTTATGTTTCATTTGTCAATAATTTGCCAATAGCTAAACATGCATCTGCTTAATGAGAAGTTTGAAGACAAACTAAATTGCCAGATGGCTAGTTTGCTTAAAATCTGCTCTATCTGATTAAGGCCAAGGACGACTAGCAAAATGAAGGAGAGAACTGTTCACATTGGATGAACAGGCAGATGCCAGATGGGAAAATAAGATGCCATTTCTGAAACAAGAAGATAATGGTCAAATTATGGTGATGGTCTTAAACAATGAATGCGACAGTAGAATGCCACCATTTTTGAAGCCTAGTTTAAAGATTATATAGCAGCGATAGCTGAACTTTTTTGGCTCCCATGCCAGCACTCAGAAGGCAATGCATGCTGCCCCCCCCACACCCCTGCACATGCGTGCGTAACCCCCCACATGTGTGCCATGCATCTGTGCATGTGTGCACGATCCTCCCATGCCATGTGTCTCTGTGCATGTGCACGCGATCCCCCACACATTCTGTGCATCTCTGAGCATGTATGCACATCTCCCACACACCCGTGCCCCCGCGCATGCATGCCAGAAACCCAACAATCAGCTGTTGGGCTGTGGCATACACTTTCATGCACAGTGGGGCTCTTCCAGGCGACCTCTCACATGCCGTCAGAAGTGGCTCTGCGTGCAACTTCTGGCACACGTGCCATAGGCTCGTCATCATGGTTATATAGGATGGGCCATTTCCTTGTTTTGACCTATTTGGCCATTTCTACTGACAATTGTCGATTCTTTTTGTTTTAAACAATAGGTCAAAAAAAGTTTTTTTTAAATTTTTTTAAATTTTTGGATAGGATTAATCAAATATAAATACTTTTAGGGGGAATATCTATTAGAAGAGATAGCTGGAATATTAAATATGCAAAACGGATGGGTACACTTTATGCTTTCTTCTGAGGTGGTTCATTGCTTTCCTTATTTCCCTTTTTTTAATCAGGAGGCTAGAAAATCAGTTTCAAATAAAAAAGTGCTTCATCAAAGCTGCCAAATCACTTCCTAATTATTACCTTTTTTTCTCAGGCCAATTATTTAAATTCCTCGCAATACTTCAGTTCTAGAGCTGGGCTGCAACAATGGCCAGTAGGGAGCAGCAAAGAGATATGTAAAGGTCAATCTCTGCCATCCAATGGTTATCCATATTTTTGCAGAGTATAGCTGAGGAACTCATCAAATTTGCAAATGACACCAAGCTGTCAGGAATAACCAACTTTCCAGAAGATAGACTTAAGGTACAGAAGGATCTTGACAGACTTGAATATTGGACATGACCTAACTTAATGAAATTCAATGGTAAAAGAAAGACCAAATGCACAGGTATAGTATAGGTGGTACCAAAATCAGTAATAACTGTGACAGGGATCTTGGAGTCCTAGTAGACAATCACTGAAATATGACCCAGCAATGTGCTGCAGCTTCTAAAAAAGCCAACCCAATCCTAGGCTGCATTAACAAAGGAATAGAATCAAGATAACATGAACTGTTAGTACTGCTTTATAATGGCTTGGTAAGACCATACTTGAAATACTGCATTCAGTTTTGGTCAGCACAATGAAAAAAAAAAAGATGGTGAGGCTCTAGAAAAAGTTCAGAGAAGAACAACAAAGATGGAAAGTTGCTGGAATTGGGTATATCTAGTTTAATAAAAAGAAGGATTAAGGGTGACATCATAACAATGTTCCAATATGTAAGGGGTTGCCACAAAGAAGAGGGTGTCAAGATATTCTTCAAAGCACCTGAAGGCAGGACAAGAATCAGTGGGTGGAAACTAGGAGCGAATCAATCCAGGACTAAGGAGAAATTTTCTGACAGTTAGAACAATTAATCAACTTGTCTCCAGGAGCTGTGGGTGCTCCAACACTGGAAGTTTTTCAGAAGACATTGGGCAACCATTTGCCTGGCATAGGGTTTCCTGCCTGACTAGTGGCTTGGATTAGAAGACCTCCAAGATTCCTTCCAACTCTGCTATTCTGTTATTTTGTAATGTTGAACAAGTAATGAGCTTTCTCCTTTTAGATACTGATCTGCTGCGATAAAGTAAGGAAGATAACACAAAAGTTTGCACACCTAAACATTGTTCAGGACTACTAAAATCAGTTAGACTTTCTGCAAATGAATTTGTATAGAAGAATTCTTAATAAATTTCATCTGCCTTCAACTAGATTGGACCTGTCTTCACTGCAAGCATGCATCTTTGCCAATTTGTTAAGTTAGATCACAGTCAGAAAGGCAAAAAAGACACAAGTGCTTTTTAGATTTTTGTCTTTGTACAACAATATTAGTGAAGGGTACTTCATATGACAATAACTGTCTTGAATAACAGAAACAATCATATGCCTCTCTTTTATTTAATTAATGATGTACTTAATAAACACATCAATTGAACAAAGAAGGCTGCCTCGTAACTGATTCATTTCCTGGAAGTTCAGCTCTTGAAAAAAGGTATTCCCAGCCAATCTAGACATTAATATTGATTTTGGTAATGATGAAAGAAATATACACATAAACAGGTCATGATATGAAGGGTGAATTTTAATGACTAAAACTCTACTTTTATTTCCCTTTGAGAATATGAACAGATATAAATTAGATAATATAGATAGATATATACATGTACACATAAGCATGCTCTGCTTTAATTTGTTAACAAAATCATTTTGTTATGCTGTTGCATACCTCCAAAAAGTCTCAACATGTATTTTTTTCTCTATTACAGAATGAAATGGCAAGTGAGGATTGCAAAAGGAAATCTGTACCTATGATAATCTGAACATTTCTCTTAAGGTGGGAACATTGAATAAAGACATTTAGAACCAATGTATGTGTCATTTGGATATAGGTAGTCTAGACTGAAAAATTCCATCTATTTGACGGAAAATAGTTCAGCCTAGATCTAGTATATCCTATAGCTTACAACAGTATACAAGACACAGCCATCTCAGAAGGGCAATCAAACATCTACACCTAATCCTCAATCCACACATTTTCTTGGATTAATGGCCCAATTAAAAATAGATGAAAAATTAAACCACCTTAGTCAAGTTTTTCTTTTAATAAGCAATCAAGATATTTAACTGTATTTGCCAGCTTTGCACAATGAAATTCCATGTTGCATCTGAGAAAGAAATGTGTTTAGCATAAATTGAATTATTACACATGTGTATAATAAATCCAATTGTTGGCCTGCTAGTTTTACTACATCAGAACATGACCATTTCCGGGTTTTTAAAAATGTTAATGTCAGCAGCAGATTTCAAGTGATTTTAAATTTTCTAGCATTTTAAAAACATGCCAAAAGCATTATTCCTTTTTTCTAAAAATATAAAAAAAACCTAAATTTTGATTTTTTTAAATTTTAGTTGATAGCTTGCAGTCAAGGTGTTAATATTTATTCTAAAATCTGAATGTGTCCAACACATTAGCATATTTCATTGTTTAAATGAATAGGGAGAAAGGACTGTACAAAACCTTGTAGTTTTTAATCTAAGTCAAATTCCTCCTGATTTCCATCACATACTTTTAGGGGGGGAGGAGGAGGGGAACGGATATGATCCAAACACTTCAATCAATGTGCATCCAATATGGATTTCCTCTAGTTCTTCCAGAATTGTACTGTATATTCCAGATGAATATTCTCTGGATATCACAGCTTTATTCTAGACATGGAAATGGATCTGCTTCAGAGGTGATATTCAGCAGGTTCTGACCAGTTCTGGAGATCTGGTAGTAGAAATTTTGAATAGTTTAGAGAACTGGCAAATACCACCTCTGACTGGAGATTTTACAATATTCTTCCCCCTGCCACTCCCAGCAAGCCCCGGCCACAGAACCCATAGTAAAAAAAAGTTGAATCCCACCACTGATCTGCTTCTTAGAATCACAAACAAGTACCCAATTGTGGATGTTGGAAAATGAGGCCCAGGTAGATGATTCTATTGTAAATGTGAAAAAGGCTGTTACACTGATGATCAGCTGCTGCAAACTTTTGAAATATAGACATATTTATATATTAAGCTGCAGAGTTTAAGCCTTGAAACTCTTTCTTTCTCTAGACTTGTTTTCCATTTGTTTCTCAACCTTGGATTTTAAGGATACATGCTAATGAGGAGTTTCGACCTTAATGAAATTATACAGAGGGTTTTTATTTTATTTATTTGTCAAATTTCTTTCCAAAGATGACTCTAGCTGCTTAGCTTATAAAAATGAATGAATAAATAAAAGCAATGAATAAAATGCAGCATAAAACATCAAAACAATAAATAAAAATATAAAATTTTAAAATGCAATTAAAACAGGATGGGGAGGGAGGGAGCAAAGTCCGCATAGGGAGAAGGCCAGGTGTTCTTTTCTCCATTATCCATCTCCAATGTGCCACACCCCAATTGGAATCCTAAGCTAGTGGACACAACAATTCCAAAGGCCAAAAGAGTAAAAGTGGATCTGACCTCAGGGGGAAAGATGTTCCAAAAGTCAGGAGCCATGGCAGAAAAGGCTCTTTTTCTCGATTCCATTTATAATTCCTTGGTGGATAGGATCCATGTACGTTCCTTCTGCTGGCATAGCTGGAGGGGGCTAATTCTATAAGGTGAGTCAGTTTCTCAAATAGCCTGGACCCTGTTGTGTTGCCAACTGGGCAGTTTTGAGAATGTTATGGACAATCTGATGAATAAGCTTACAATTTCTTTTCACTAAATTAAATTCACTTTTGCACTAAACATACAAAGATAATTGAAGATGTCCTGATTTGGAACTCATCATGCTATGAACATGCCATCTGTTGCTGTTTTGATGTTAGGGTAGTCTTTTAGGGTAGCAATTAAAAAAAACATGATGGCTTTCCTTTAGGTATAGGCTAATGAGATTCACTGATAATTTTTGATGATAGTTTGTCAAGTAAATCACAAAAGGATAGGATCAGCCCAGCACATTTTTGGTCATTTTAGATTAAAAGCAGTACACACACTTCCCTTCAGGGCATTTTTCTCCCATGTTAGACAATAAGAGAATCCAATTATTTCAAACTTGGTTAGTTTTTCTGTATATACCAGGTTTCTGAGCTGATCTCTGACTCAAAAATCTGGCTCAGCTATTACAGCAGCTGATCATCACCAATGGTAATGAAGCAGTACAACAAAGGAGACTGACTAATAAAGCAGTTCCTCATCCTCCCCACTCCACCATATTTATGTCAATTGATATTTGTCGGCTACTCAGACCTATAATTATTTGGACAGCAAAGAGATGCGGCAAATGAAGTGAGGGCTAGACTTGTAAATTTAGCCATCTTACAGAGTCTGTGCCAACACTGTGATTTAATAACATAGATGTTTTTGTGTGACCTTGAGAAGATATACAAAAGATTGATCTTCCCATTTCTCAAAGTAAGAAGACTGTCCTACTGCTGTAAGTGTTTTGGATAGCCAATAAAGACCACCAAAAACCCACAAAACCCTATGTTTTTTGTTTTCTGCCAGCTGACAACTGAAGCAAGAATACTTGAACTGAGTTATGGAAGAGCCTTAGGACAACCAATATGTTGAATCATTATGGAGATGGTTTGAATCTACATCTTGCCTCTATTTCAGTTAAATATCAACATGCTTGCTTTCAAGTGACTTTAGCATTAGGCTTAGTCATCTGGTGATTGCAACAGTAGTATTTTCCATACATGTGACATTAAATTTGCAGGCATTTGTGGATTACAGTGAAGATTAGATCAAAAATTTTGATGCATAGGACAAACAGCAGATCATTTATATGTAGTTGTATCTGTCATAAACCCATGAAAAAATGTATTTATCTATCCAAATAAACAATTCAGTTGCTGATGGATTGGATTTATCAAATGTTAACCTGCATAATACTAAAATTAAGCTGCAGATGCTAATTAAATAAGGGGAAAAGAAAAACATAATCCATTAACAATTACTCATCAACACATGTTGGAAAAATGCTAAAATAACAAGCCTTAGAGATTATATTTCACTTGAAATTATTCTTCCATATATGGAGCTGATTGCTCAGTTAGGTATTCAGAATTCCTATTTAGCAACTGTATTTGCATTTTAACTTCATAAAAAATCTTCATGAAAATGTGTTGTTACAGATTGTTAGCTACATAATTGGATCCTGTTAAAAAAGGAAAAGGGTACAGTCAACCAATAAATTCTTTTGATTTTCTTATCTTTTTCGAAGGATATATGTTAATATATGTTTCTAATGTTGATTTTACAAAATAAATTAGAGACAAATCAATTAATTTTTGAAAAAATATATTTATTTCTGTATACATTTATTCATATTAGCTTCTTTTAGACACAGCACACTTAGGAACTTTACTGGAGGATGGCTGCTATAAGAAGTGGTCGTAATGTCTTTATAGTGAAGAGTCATACTGTGAATTAATGTAAGGTGGCCACCTTTCAAAGTTATTTTCAGAGCTATGGTGCTAGGATGAGCAGTGGGCTACAATCAGTTCTGAACACCCACTCTCCCTAGCAGCAGCTAAATTCATTCTTTGGGTAGCAGCAATAGATGGGACTTTAACACAATTCTTAATCTGCTCAAGACTACTGCTTTACTTTATCCATTTGACAACTTACAAATTTCTGTTTGACTCTATATGCAAAATATATCACACAATATTGAGAATTTTGATTTTTTGCTCCACAACTGCATTTTGGATTCTCTTGTAGCCTGAAGCTAAGATTGTCTAAGATAAATATAGCAATAGCAATAGCACTTAGACTTCATAATGCTTTACAGATCTTTCTAAGCAGTTTATAGAGTCAGCATTGCTCCCAAAAATTTGGGTGCTCTTTTACCCACCTTGGAAGGATGAAAGGATGGCAGTGGGCAGAGTTAGTCTTCAATACTGCATTCCAGCCACTATGAAACCAAAGTTTATCACAAAACATTCTGAGCGCCTTACCCATTCCTATAACATGGTGAGAAGAAAGAGCAAGTTTTTATAATTGGCTGAACCAGGAGTTGTCTACTCTTACCATGAAATAAATGTTGGCATATTAACATGAGCTCAGACTAGTTTCTGAGTTGCTCTGAATGTCTGAGAATCTTTTTTCAACATTTGTGGTGGAGAATACAATAAAGCCTTTATTTCCCTTGATGATTTATAGGTAAAGTGGGAGAATCAGAAAAAGCTCTTGAGCATTAGAAAGCTGACTGAACAGCATTTTCAGATCTTCACCATTTGTAAGAGTTGCTAAAAATAGATTTGCCCTTTTCCAAAGACAGGAATAAAAGTGAGGAGGAGAACTAGTTGTGTGGAAGGGAAATCTTATACTTCCCTTTGTTTGTCAGCTCCACATTGTGCCTAATGATTTGGAGACATGACAACTGTACATTTTATATCTACAGGATATCTTTTCTGTGAAGGGTGATTATTATGTAGCTTTTGTGGTGTTCATGACTTACTGAAGTCTTTTTTTAGGAGTGAAGGGGAAATAATCATTACCTTTCAGTGAAGATATTTTATTTGTTCTGTGAAAGATTGCTTCTTCATTAAAACACATGCACATATTCTAGGAATAAATTAATCAGCATGTCAGTCTCAATCAGCCATATTCTACTCTGTATTAGTTAAACCTCTATCATAACTACTATTTTCCCATCTGAAGTTTTACTTTCTTCAAAAAACAAGTTGAAATTAGGAGCAAGATAATGCAGAAAGACAGATAATACAGAAAACTTAAAAGCATGTAGATTACAAAGCTTATAAACTAAAATATATTTAGATATCAGGGATCCCCAACCTCCAAGCTATGGTCCACTACCAGTCCTCATCTCTTTTGGAACTGGGCGTGGGCCTGCCACTCATACAGAACCATTCCCACTCCTTGGTCCCAGGGCCACCAAGCCAGAAAGGGACCACTACTTTATATCCACAGCATTGGCTTTGGAGTTCCTTCTAAATCAGATGCTGGTAAGATTAGTCCATTTTAAAACTCCATTTTAATAGCAGCTCCACTCTGAGTCTCATGAATGGAGTATAGAGAATGAAAAGACTTAGGAGGAGCATCCGTCTGCATTCCAAGCCACTCCTCAACAACTAGTTTTATGGAAATACTTTGGGGTTTATTTATTTGTTATTTTGTAGCCTTTTTTCTATAATCCCCATTCATTTTCAAATGTAATGTTTCTTTAATTGGTTATTAAGTTTAGTTTTGAGGGAGAAGGCGGAGCTACGTCTCGGTGTTACAGCTGCGATCTCG
>BLBF01000017.1:39626613-39662813 GCA_015471245.1 Laticauda colubrina
GTCTGTTCTTGTGTTGGAGGCTTTCAGTGCAGCTTGGCTGCGTGTGAAGGGACGGCTGCTCTTTATTAGCAAGCTGGGTTTCACCTGGGTGCCTGGTGGGGGGGTTAGGTTGGAGCTATCAGAGGGAGTCTGTTTTTGCCCAGGTGTTTGCCTGGCTTGTGGCATGGAGATCTTTCTATTTGAGAGTGCAGGCTTCCAAATGATTGACAGTCTGATGATGGCAGATGAGATTCTGCTGAAACGTTGCTACAACTTTAACAGAACTACAATGACGTGGGATAATACCCGAAGGAAGCTGAACAGCACACATGTAAGTACCCGCGAAAACTTAAGAAAACATATATATATATATATATATATGTGTATATATATATATATATATATATATATATATATATATATATATATATATATATGAGACAAATTGGTATAATTTGTCATAACTGTGGGAAAATAGTTTAAATATGTTAATAAACTCTCTTATGAAAGATACAGAGATCCTTAGATGATAGTGTTGGATAACAGATGTAATAAATACAAAAATAAATGCATGCATGAATTTTTAATAATAATAAGAAGACTCATCCATTTCAAGATCTGAATTTTTTTAAGAAATGAAAGTTCAAGAAAATACTTAAATTTATATGTAGAAAAAAAGAATGAATGTTATCAATAATGCTGATTCTGGAACTGCTAGAAAACAAATATGCCATAGAAAAGATGTGATAGTGATAAATTGAGGAATATCTATGTGCTTCAGAAAAAAAAATGTGGCTGATATAGAGCTTTGATTTCCCCCCCCCCCCCCCCCGAAATCTCCTCTGTAGAGATAAAAAGGAAAAAAATACCATAGCTTACATTTAAACATAAGCTATGTATCTAGTGCAAAGATCACATTTTATGGTCTCTTTGTATTTCAAAACCATATTAACTCCTGATACATTATTTATACTTTAAAATATTTTAACAAGTATATTTATTTATTCATATTGTCACTCCATAGCTTCTTTGAACAGTTCACTGCTGATTGGTTTTTAATATTCTCTGCAGAAGTTCTAAAGCTGCATATAAGAAAGCAAAATAGAATAGAATAAGAGAGTTGGAATGGACCTTGTAGGTCATTTAGTCAAATGCCTGTTGAAGCAATAGACCCTAGGACATTTCTTGTAAGTGGCTGTCCAGTCTCTTCTTGAAAGCCTCCAGTGATGGGGCCCACAACTTCTGAAGGCCAGCTGTTCTGTTGGTTTATTGTTCTCACTGCCAGAAAATTTCCCTTTATTTCTAGGTTAAATCTCTTCTAGATCAGTTTCCATCCAATTTTCCTTGTCTGGCCCTTGGGTGCTTTTGACAATAGGTTGTCCCCCTCTTCCCTGTGACAGTCTCTCAAATATTAGAAGACTGCTATTATGCCATCCCTGGTCCTTCTCTTCACTAGACTAGTCATGCCCAGTTCTTGTAAACGTCCTTCATATGTTTTAGCTTCCAGGCCCCTAAGCATCTTTGTTGCTCTTCTCTAGTTTCAAAATATTGTTTATTGTGTGGTGACCAAAACTGGAGCAGTATTTTAAATGTGGCCTCACTAAAGCTTTATAGAGCAGTACTAGTATATCACATGATCTTGATTCAGTTCATCTGTTAATGCAATTTAGGATTACAAATTGTTCCATCAATTAATTGTTGTCATAGTCAGGAAATCCCTCCTTATTTCTGTGTTGAACAGAACTTCTACTCATTGATGAACTTCTACTCATTGCTGCTTGTCCTGGAGAATAAATCAGCCCCCTCTTTTCTGTAATAGTCTTTCAAGTATAAGGGTACTGTCCAGTCTCCCCTAAGCCTTTTCTTCTTTAGACTAAAAATCCATAGTTCTCTTTGCTGTTCATCAAAAACTGTAGACTCTAAACCCCTTATCATCTTTGTTGCTGTTTTCTGCAGTCATTCTAGGGCCTCAGAATCTTTTTCATATCATGGTGACCAGTGGTGACCATGGTAACTAGATTCACTAGTGCAACATAGAGCAACAACACTTTTCATGAATGTGAGGCTATCTCTTTGTTGATGCAGCCTATGACTCCATTGGTTTTTTTGGCAGCTGCAGCATACTGCTTTTCTGCCAGGACAACCAGAACCATATCACAGATATGACTGTTGAGCCAGGTCCTACCTATCCTGTACCTGTGCATCTAGTACAGGACATTACTTTTTTCACTACTGACCAACATCTTGTGGGTTAGGACCCAATACTCAAGATCCTTCTCCAAAGTGTTAATAATTTTCCCCACCTTTGTGTTATCTGAAAATTTGATGAGCGCTCCTTCAATTCTCTCATCTTGATCATTAATAACAATGTTGAACAGGGAACCTCTGTGGCGCGATGGTTAGAGTGCAGTACTGCAAGCTACCTCTGCTGCAGCCAGCTACCTACAGTTTGGCAGTTCAAATCCCACCAGGATCATGGTTGACTCAGCCTTCCATCCTTCCGAAGTAGGTTAAATGAGGACCCAAATTGTTGGGGGCAATATGCTGACTCTGTAAACTGCTTAGAGAGAGCTATAAAGTGGTATATAAGTCTAAGTGCTATTGCTATTTATTCAAGACAGAACCTTAAGGTGTTCTACTGCATGCTTCCCTCCATGTAGATATTGTTCCATTGAGGACTACACACTGAGTGCAGTTGGTCAGCCAATTGCAAATTCATCTGATGGTGGTAGTGTCTATCCCATATTGTTCTCCTGTATCTTATCAAGAAGTAGACTGTGGTTTATTTTATCAAATGCCTTACTGAAATATACTTTATAGTTTACTTTATGAAGTATATTTATGGTTTACTAATCTTATCAGTTTATCAAGGAAAGTGAGACCAGTATTATTTGTTTGGCATGTTTTTAACAACTCATGTTCACTTCTAGTCATTTCTAGATGCTTACAAATCTGCTGCTTGTTTATCTTTTCCAGGATTTTCCCAGATATTGATGTCAAACTGATGAGTCTGTAATTTTCCTCTTTTTCTCTCTCTCTTTTTAACAAGTAAAACCACATCAGCTCTTTTCCTGTCCTCTGGCAAATCTTCTCTGCTTCACAAGCTCTGAAATATTTCCTTCAGTGGTTCTGAGATCACATCTGTCAGCAACCTTAGTACTCTGGGATATAAACTATCTGGTCTAGGAGATTTGAATTCTTTCAGAAAAGATAGATGTTGACTTAGCAAATCCTCACCTATCTTAATCTACATTCCTGTTCTGTTTCCCAGGGTGCTATTTTTGATAGGTTGACTATTTTTTTCCATTGGAGTGAAGACACAATTATTGTATAGGAATATACAATTTTTCTGAATGCCTAAAATTTGCTTTTTTATTTTTGAAAGTTGTTCAGATATTTTTTTTCCACATATTTCTTCATATATATTTCTTCTACACATATTCTGGTGGACCTTAAGTTAAATGCTGCTTCAGTGCTCATATGTTTCAAATGCTGTGAGTTTTGTCAAACAATTCTGAATTGTTTGCAAAATGATATTATGAAAAATCAAGGAAAGTAATATAATGTAAGTCATTATTTTTTTTCAAGGCCAGCAGGTATAACTTTTAAATTTCCTTTGGTCCATGCTATCATCGATCCCTTCACTATCTCCACTGCTCTGTCAAATTATAATAAGTAATTATATATATATTTATAACAATTTCTCTTCTGGACCAATCAAAAGTTTGTCTAGTTTTTGTGGCTCAAAATTAATTCTATATTCCTCACTATCTTTTTTGGATCTTGCTTGTAATTGCAAGTAAGGCCACCAAACAGTAGTTATTGCCTGGTCCTTCAATTCCTGTTTATTTTTTAATTTCCCTTGGTTATCTAAGCTGTCCATGTATCTGGCCATTTTTGTCTACATCCATTGCATTGGGGTGGATCATTGCTTCCATGCAGAATACCTTATGCCGTCAGACTTGAAATTTTAGACCTAGACAACCTAGAACTACACCACCTTAGGTCCGATCTAAGTATAGTACATAAAATTATATATTGCAATGTCCTAACTATCAATGAATACTTCAGCTTCAACCATAACAATTCAACAGAACACAATAGATACAAACTCAAGGTAAACTGCACTAAACTTGAATGCAGGAAATATGACTTGAGCAACAGAGTGGTCAATGTCTGGAATACTCTACCTGACTCTGTGGTTTCTTTCCCAAACACCAAAAACTTTAACCTTAACCTGTCTACTATTGAACTCACCCCTTTCCTAAGAGGTCTATAGGGGGCGTACATAAACGCACCAATGTGCCTAGCATCCCTATCCTATTGTTTCTTTTTTCTTTTTCTTATACGTATCCATTTCATGTATTCATAACCATGTTTATACTTATACCTTTATCTAATAATCGCTTGACAAAATAAACAAATAAAAATAATAAAAATGGTGGATAGCCAACCTGGGAGTTTCATATAATGCTTTTTTTAAACCTCTCTCCATGTTTGTATCAAAGCATCCCTTATTTTATGTCAATAAAAATATAGATGTGACTTTTTTTCCTTATCCCACAAGAAAGCATGCCATTCCTTTTGTAGATCATGTACTTCAAGTGATATTCTTTTCTTTCTTAAATTAATCCAATCTCGCACGCATACTAGTGTTGCTACCTTATAATAGAGTTCCCAAGCAGGGAGTCTAAAACCATCTCTGCTTCTGCTATCTTTTACATCTCTTAATTTTATCAGTGCCTCCTTTCCTGACCAAATAAACTTTGTGGTTACTCTATTTAAATCTATAAAAAGAATTCTTGTCTAATTTTATAGCAATTGTTTGGAATAGGTAAAGTAATTTAGGTGGGATATTCATTTTGATAGTTGCTATTCATCCTAATAAAGATAATTGTATCCCCCACGTTTCCAAATCTTTTTTAACTTGATGGAATAATTTTACATAATTGTCTTATTTTATTGAGGAGCATCTCGCCATTAACCAAATTCCTAAATATTTAATTTTGTTTATAGTTTGTAATCCAATTGCTTCTTCTAATTCTTTTTTGTACTTTAATGTTACATTTTTCACTCGTGCTTTAGTTTTAACTTTATTAATTTTAAGACCTGAAATACAGCTCTTTCATATGAAAACAAAAATAGAAAAATTCTATTTTGAAACTATCCCCTAAATAATATTGATGCCAACATGTGCAATCATAATTAGAGTTGGTGGAAAATGTGGAATTTGAAAATGATTTATCTCTGCTTTGAGTTTTTGCTAATATGCATTGAGCTGAATCTTTCTTGGACATTATTCCTAATATCTCACTCCATACAATATGCTATTCTAATATTCTTCAATTTCTGAATAAAGTTAGCTCAGATTAACAGATAGTAATATAAAAGATACTCATTTGTGAACGTATTGACTTTGCAACAGAGAAATGTCATCTTCTATAATCAAGAAAGAAGACATTAGATAATATAACATAATATAATGCAGTATAATGAAGTGCAGCATAGCTTATTTAATAATTTACTTTGATTAAAATCAGATTAACCTGGAAACTCAAATTATAGAAAGTAACATTTACAACAATCAAGGAAGAAAACATTACAATGGAAGATAATACTTGTAGCTCAGGGTTGAACTTGGAATCACTCTCTGAGCTTGGTTGTTTTTGTGCGGATATTTCTTTATTCAACTTGGTAACATCTTCATGCTAGAAGGAAGTGGAGTTTACTTTCTGCTTATATATAGTTGCTCGCTCTTTAAGAGTTGTTGGAAGTGTTTTCTCCTTAATAGTTCTACACTTAGGTGTTGTTTACTACTTGATTTTTTGTCTGATGTTGAACCTGGTGTTAACTCCTACTTAGGTAAAGGTAAAGGTTCCCCTTGCACATACACGCTAGTTGTTTTCGGCTCTAGGGGGTGGTGCTCATTTCCATAAATGAGCATTATAAAGCTGAAGATCCAGCACTGTCTGAAGACATCTTCACGGTTACATGGGCAGCATGACGAAATGCCTAAATGGTGCATGGAATGCGGTTACCTTCCCACCAAAGTGGTCCCTATTTTTCGACTTGCATTTCTACATGCTTTCAAACTGCTAGGTTAGCAGAAGCTGGGACAAGTAATGGGACTCCATTAACTCCATTAGGTGGTGCTAGGGATTCAAACCACTGAATTGCTGACCTTTCTGATCAACCAGGTAACCCTTGCTTACCTGAGTGTTAATATTCTGATATTTTTGTTTCTCTTTTAACTATTTTTTCTCTTTTGAATGGTGTATAAGTGTTTATCTCTCTATGTGTCTGTTGATGGTTGATTTGTGTGAGTGCCAAACTTTCAAGAATTCACTCACACTATTGGATTTAGGTTGGACTAGAATGCTTACAGTTTTTCAGTTGAAACTATGGTTAAATCTGAGTATTACGACTTTAAGCAGTTTTCATCATGTCTTCTGACTGCTTGTTGTTGTGCATTGATACACTCTGCTGACTCCTGTCTGTTTGTCCTACATAGTGGCTGTCACAATTTTCACACTGCATGTTGTAGATGAGTTCTATATTTTTCCCCTGCTTGGGTTATTGTGACCCACCAAACTATATTTGTTTTCAATTGTCAGGAGAAAACAGTTAAGAATGTTTCCCATGTATAAGATATCCAATCAGTTTTGAGATGTCTAAGAGAGTTAAGCCCATGTCACACTGAACCAACGGATGCAAAGAGGATGTAAAATGGACAAAAAAGCTTGCCATCGGTTCGAAAACGCGATGTACTCACTGCCTCCATTTTGCTTCCTCTCTATCTGTCCAGCATCCGTTTATTGACATTTCATCCGCTCCAAAAGTTTTGGGTTGCCCAAAACTTTTGTGCGGAAAATGTATCCAGTTCGTCCATTCTGCATCCGCTACACATCCATTCTGCATCCGTTATGCATCCACTATATCCGCTAGGCAACCGCTGCGCATCCGCGCAACTCGCATCCGCTCGGACGCAGGGAGGAAGCGGAACGGACGCGGAACGGATGCAGAATGGATGCAGAATGGATGCAGCACAGAAACAAAGTGTTTAAAATGGAAAAAACGTTCGCAGAAGGGACCTATCTCGGATATTAAGGATGCCTAGAGGATGCCTAGAGGATGCAAAGGGACACCTATACTGCCTATAAAAAGAGGGAGCAACACATCTGGATCTCACTTTCAGACCAGCAGCCCTGCTGCAGACCTCTGCAGCCTTCATCTGCCCCTTCCTCTTCCACAGCATCCAGTCATGTCCACCGTGGATCGTACCACAGTCTTTTTGGCAGCCACCATCCTTCTGCAACAGTGCGAAGAACTTCATGAGGATGCCTCCAGCCATGTTTGACAAAGTTGTGCAGCGGCTGACACCCAGGTTGACCAAGGCAAACACCAACTTCCGGCCCAGCCTGGAACCTGGGCTCAAGGTGGCACTCACTCTGCACCACCTGGCCTCAGGAACCACCTACAAAAGCATGCAGTATGGCTGGAGGGTGCTACACAACACCATCAGCATTGTGGTCAGAGAAGTGGTGCAGGCCATCATCGAAGAATACAAGGAGGAGCTCCTCCAGTGCCCCTCCACTGAAGAAGGCTGGAAGAAAGTTGCAGAGCAGTGGTATCAGAGGTGGAATTTCCCCCACACCGTTGGAGCCATAGATGGCAAGCACGTGGCCTGCAAAGCTCCAGCCAAGTCGGGGTCCACTTATTTCAACTACAAGGGCTTCTTCAGCATTGTCCTCTTCGCCATGGTCGATGCTGACTACAAGTTCATGTACATCGATGCTTCAGGCTATGGCTCATCTTCAGATGCCCAGGTATACAATGCCAGTCACCTCAAGGAGGGGCTGGAAGGCAACCTCATTGTGGGCTTCCCAGATCCAGACCCCCTACCCAACGACACGCAAGATGTGCCCTCCTTCATTGTGGGGGATGACGCCTTCTCCCTCAGAACCTACCTCATGAAGCCCTACACCTCCAGACTCCTCACCCGTGAAGAGAGGATCTTCAACTAAAGGCTGGTGGTGGAGAACGGGTGGTGGAGCAAGGCGGGTGGTGGAGAACGCCTTTGGCATCCTGGCCAACATGTTCCAGGTACTTCTCACCACCATGTAGCATCGCCCAGAGACCGTGAGGAGGATAGTGGAAGCTTGCTGCATCCTGCACAATCTCATGCGCACCCGCTACCCAGTCTTGCAGAACAGGCTTGTGGACCGTCAACAAAGCAATGGGGACATGGAGCCTGGGGAATGGAGGCAAGGGCAAAACCTGATCGACACTTAGGATGTGCAAGGCCCCAACAGAGCCTCATGGGAAGGGAAGAAGCAGCACAACCTCCTGAAACACTGGTGCAACTTCCCTGCTGGAGGGGTGGAGTGACGAGACAGGATGATAGATGCTTAATGGATGCTTCCTTCAGCCTGTCTCATCACACTGATGACATTGGGCCATGTATGTTGGGTGGGCCTACAATGAACAGGGCATTTAATAAAGAGTTGTGTTTGTGTTGACATGTGTGGATCAATGTTTACATTGTTATTGATAATAAAAGGGCCATAGGTGTGACACCTGGGAGGGTAGACCATACAGTCCCACTATGCTTTCACTGGAGGTTTATCTATCCCACAGCTATTAGCCATCCCAAAGGTATCCCTGCTCATTCCACAGGTATCCCTGCCTACCCCACTGCTATCTTAACCCATCCCACAAGCATGCAAAGGCTTAAACCATTTCTAAAAGTTTCCACCAAGACTTTATTGAAAAAAAGAAATGAAGCAAGTGTGTGAATCAAAGATAAACTTTTTTGAACAATAAGCTGTAACAGAAAAATGACCCAAGTCAAGTGTCCAAATATTATCCACAGGTAGCCAGCTACCCAGTCTCTGGCACTCTTATCGGTCACTCGGAGGTGTGCCCATTCTCAGGGGTGAAGGGTCCAGGTGCTGTGGTGGTGGGTGGTGCTGGAGTGCCTGGCCCCGAGAGGACAACAGGGGACAGTATGTTGAGGAAGGTGTCGGACAGCTGGCTCAGCCCCGTGATGCTGAGAGGTCCTTCCTCCATGCCATGGGGTTTCAGCCCCAGTACTGATGACAGATGTACTGAGGCCAGGCTTGGCTGTGGGGTGGAGGAAGGAGCAGTGTAGTGGGGTTGTCTGCTCTGCAGCTGGGTGAGGACTGTCGTGGGTGGCATCATTGGTGTGGGTGGCATCGCTGTCGTCGGTGACATCATTGTCGTGGGGGGCATCGGTGGAATCAGTGGAACCGGTGGCAACGGTATCGCCCGATGACTCTGTGCCTGGACTGGGAAGGGCTGCCGCCTGTGCTGCTGAACCTCCTGGTAGCCGTAGCCCTGGTAGGTGAGGGCCTGTGGGAAGCCTTGGAATGGGAGGGACATCACCTGGGATGGAGGAGCATACCTGGACTGGGTGGGAGCAGGTTCCTCTGGATCTGGAGAGTTGTGAAGCAGCTCGGTGATCCGGTCCTTCACCAGCTGGTACTGTGGATCTGCCATTTCCTTGAGGGTCTGGTTGACATAGGTGAGGAAGGGCTTGCGGTTGGAGGAGGAGTCGGTGTGGACCAGCTGAGAGAGGAGATCTATGCTGGTGCGGATGGTGTCCCTTATCTCCAGCAGGACAGTGTGGCTCTACCCCTACTGCTGTCCGGCTCTCTGCCTTTCTGCAGAGGCGGAGCTGGGAGGGGTGAATGCAGCTAGGACTGTGGTGGACTCGATGTCTCCTTTCTCCCACCGCAGCAGGGAGTCCTCCATGCACTCCACCACGCTTACCACACCTGTCCGCGGGTTCTCCGCCATGGCACTCTCCACAGAAACCTGCCTGGAGACAGGGACTGACTCACGGCCGGAAGAGGACTGGCTCTCAGCAGGCTGCCGGAGAGATAGGGTCATGAGAGGGGCTGCTGGTGCTCCTCGGTGGCGGACCTCACCCTCCAGGAAGCTGCACCTGGCCATGACGGAGGTCTCTCTGTCTGTCAGCTTCACAGTGGCCTGGCCAGATTTCTTCAGGTGCAGCTTCCCGTACCAGGTGTGCATGTGCTTCCACCAGCTGAGGAGCACCTCTGAAGTGTAACCCATACTCTCTGCCCTCTCTCTCCAAGCAGCCTGCTTCCGCTTGGTGTCCCTGTACAGCCGGTGTCCCTTCTGCCACAGATAGTCGTTCTCTCTCAGCCACTCCAGCACCTCATCCTCGTGCGCCTCCTCAATATAGTATTGCCTCCTCTCCCGTTGTCGCATACGCCTCTTCTTCCCTTTGGCAGGACCAGATGGGCCCTCATCAGAGGGGCTCCCAGGTAGTAGGGGCTGCTCCTCCACACCACCACCAGCAGCAGCAGCACCAGCAGGATGATCATCATCATCATCATCATCATCATCATCATCATCATCCTCACCAGCAGGATCATAATCATCATCATCATCAGCAGCAGCAGCAGTAGCAGGATCATCAGCAGCAGCAACAGCAGCAGCGGCAGCACCAGCAGGATCAGCAGTAGCAGGACCAGCAGGACCAGGATCAGCAGCAGTAGAGTAAGCACCAGCAGGGCCAGCAAGTCCAGGAACACGAGCAGGACCAGGAACATGAGCAGGACGAGCAGGGCGAGCAAGACCAGGAGCACGAGCAGGACGAGCAGGACCAGGAGCAGCTTCAACAAAGTAAGCACCAGCAGAAGCACCACCGCCAGGAGCAGCTTCAGGAGAAGCCCCAACAGAAGCAGAGTCAGGGGCAGGGGGCGGGAGGTTAGCCCTGTCCCTCTTGCCAGGGATGGCAGCAAGTTGCTGAGGCTTTCGCTTCCTCCCCATGGTTGTGGGGTTGCTGGCTGGCAGGGAGGCTGGCAGGCACCAAGGTTGGCAGGAAGGCTGGCAGGAAGCCAGGCACCAAGGCTGGCAGGCAGGCACCAAGGCTGGCTGAAAGCCTGGCAGGTAGGCTTGCAGGAAGCCTGGCAGGAAGCCTGGCAGGTCGGCTGGCAGGAAGCCTGGCAGGAAGACAGGCAGGCAGGCAGGCACCAAGGCTGGCTGGCAGGCAGGCTGGCACCAAGGCTGGCAGGCACGGCAGGCAAGGAACTCGAAGTGTCCAGCAGCAGGTCTTTCCTCGGAATGCTGGCCACGTGCGAGCTGCTTCCCTTTATATCCAGGGGGCTTGTGCAATGCATCCCACCTGCATGCGCAATTAACGCCAGGCATCCTCTAGGTTTCTGCTGTGCATCCACTAGGCTTCCACTCTGCATCCGCTTCATCCGCTGTGCATCCGCTGTGCATCTGCTTCATCTGCTGTGCATCCACTGTGCATCCGCTGTATCCGTTCCGCGTCCGCTTTGCTGAGGTCCCCCGGAAGCCTAGCGGATGCGCCATCTGCTCTCATCCGCTTCCATCCGCTGGGCTTCTGTTCTGCATCCGCTTTGCATCCGCCCTGCGTCCTCCCTGCGTCCGTGTTATCCACTCCGGTTATGCAAATTTTGGCCCCTTTTGAGAGCGGATAACAACAGATGGAACATTTTGCTCATCCGCTGTGTCCTTTTTGCATCCGTTGGCCAGTGTGACATGGGCTTTAAATTAGCTAATTAAAGGATGCATATGATGATTGACTTTGGTATTCCTTAGCAAACTAGATATTTGTTTTGAAATAGAAGTGATGTTTCTGCATTGCATTATAACTGATTGTAAAGCCTGTAGATTATCTGTCAGCTCATCATAAGTATGCTAATCAGATCTACATTGGCTTTGAAGGATAGATAGATATAATGTCAGATAAGGCTTTGTGCAATTCTAAGCCTTATATGCGTGCACACATACACATACACACACACACACACAGCAAAATAGGAAAGACCTTAGTTCTTTTCATTTTTTTTTCTGGTCATTGATTGGATAAATCTTATTGACTGAGTCACATATCACATGAGAAAATATATAAAAGAATATCCTTATAATAATTTCATCACATTTCTGTTTTCAAGAAAGTATGTTAGGGGAATATAAATTTTGAATCTTAAATGTTTGCCTTAGATAAAACCTTTGTCTTGGATAAAACACCCCTTTGGTATTGTAAGACTTAATTGGAACAATGTGTCTGAATTAGTCAAAGCATCACAGTTAAAATGTTAAGCCAAGTCTATTTATTAAGACATGGAAAAAACAATATGCTACATTTCAATAATCAAGATCTAGTGAAGAATATACTAAGGAAGTGGGAAAATCTTGAATTATCAAAGAGTGTGCCAACAATAGCACAATTATTGACAAATAATTTGGTAAAAAAACTAGAGTATTTTAGAAATAAAAAAATCACTATGCCACAATGTGAATTAATCTGTCTAATCTTTGATTAACTATTGGCTTACACACTATTCCTTTCAGATCACATATTCTCAATTTATTTATCCAAATGTTCAATATGAGAAAGATTGCACTCTTCCTATTACCTTGAAGCTAAAATTGAGATTTTAATTCAGAATAATTTTCCTGATTGGTTACAACATGTCCATCCCTTTAAGCAAATTTTAATTTCTGTATTTTTTTCCCAATAATTTCCTTCTAGCTATAGTAATAATAATGCAAATAAAAATATGGATAGCTATTTGATAATATTTGTATCTGATGTTTACACATAAATGTGTTAGATTATAAAACCAGAAAGACTCAATTAGTGATACAGCATATTCATCATACCATTAGATCTCACAGGGAAAACACATTTTTACTTTGTGACAAAATGAAAATATACTGAAGAACTGAAACTATTTCTTGAAACCAAGCACAGCAACAATGCTTGAGCTGTACCAAAGTTTAAAAACACCCCACCAAAATCAGTAAAATTAGGTCTGTTGTAATTCAGAAGAATTTATCTGATTGGCTACAGCATGTCCATCTCTTTAAGCCAGGGGTCGCCAACCTTTTGGACCTCAGGGACTACCAAACTCATAATTTTAAATCCCAGGGACCACTAACTGGTTCTGTGGGTGTGGCCTAATTTGTGGGTGTGGCTTGATGGTCATGTGACTGGCTGGGCATGGCTTGTATGTAAATATTATAAATATTTATATAAATATTGAATTTTTTTTTTAAAAAAACAACTTTTATCCAAAATCAAACAAAACAGACAGGCAGATTCAGTTGCTCACAGAATCACAGATTCAATCAGAGATTTATCTATCTGCCAACAGCTAGCTCTGTCTGTCACATAAAATTTGCTTACCGTAAATCTGCACTGAATAATATAAACTTCAGTCCTCAGGGAATTTCGGCTGTGCTTAAAAGATCTAAAGACTAGCTAGAAAGCAAGGAATCCAACCATTTCCTGCTTCCCAGCTAATCTAAAACTCTTGGTACAGCAGAACAGATGATGGTCAGAAAAAAGAAAGATATCAATTTAGCAGGCAAGTTTACCGGGTAAAGGCCTGGTCCCACTGGCCGACGGACGCAAAACATATGCATAAAGGACACAGCAGACAAGCAAAATTTCAGGGGTGGCTCCATCTGTTGTCATCCACTCCAAAAAGTGGAGAAAATTTGCATAAACAGAACAGAAAAGACAGAAAAGAACGGACGTGGGTAGTATGTAGCGGGGATGTTAAACGGATGTTCATAGGAAGCCTAGCGGATGAAAGTGGATGGAAGTGGATGACACCTCCGAAGGGGTTACAGGGGATAATTGTGAAGCAGACGTATAGCGGATGAAGTGGATGCATCATGTACGCCTAAAGGAAAGAAAGGGGATGCCGCGCGGATGTATATCGGATGCAAACAGTTCACTGCGCATCCTTTCCATTTCCGTGCTACTAACGATGTATAGATGTTCTGTGTACCTTTTGTTTCCTCCTCTTTCCATTTTCAGCTGCAGCGGATGTGAGTTGCAAGGATACCCAGAGGATGCAGAGAGGATACAGCGAACGTTTAATGGATGATAAATGGACATAGAATGTTTGTTGCTCATATGTCGTGGATTTACATCGTACACGGCGGAAAGTTCATCCGTTCACAAAGTTTTGTGCAGCTCAAAACTTCTTGCATGGATGAAATCGCAGTGAATGGATGCTCGATGGATAGAGCGCATGAAACACATATGCAATGAGTACACAATGGATGCATAGCATTTTCCAATGGATGGCAAGCTTTTTTTAACGTTTTACATCCTCTTTGCATCCGTAAGTGCAGTGGGACCGGGCCTTAAGGTGTGAATGGATGGGGAGGGCCATGTGGGCGGCTTAGCCTTGTGTTTCTCCACAGCCTGGATTAATTGCTTTGGGGGGGGTGCTCTGGGGGTGAGATTTCACTGCAGCCCACCAAAATTTTCTTATGGCCTACCGGTGGACTGTGCCCCACCAGTTGGCGACCGCTGCTTTAAGCAACTGGTTGCTGCCCTGGGATGATGGTCAGTTGCTGTTGCTTGTTTTCTTTTTCAAAAAAAATTGCGATTGATTGACCAAATATCTGTCAAAAAAAAATCAAGTCTCTTCAACTCTAGGAGTTCATATCCATTTTAGCTTAACATCTCCTAAGGGGCGTCCTTTCATTTTTACTCTTGCTAGCATTCCTACATGAGTGGAAAGTTCTAGAAGCAAATCTTGTGAACTCTAGTCTGGATTCACTACTGGACTCACCCAGTAGGCAGCCAATTTCAGTCTGAGCTGAAATTTCTGAATTTGGCAAATACACAACCAGGGCCAGGTTTGGAGACCAGCAGCTTAGAGTCCTCTGCAGATTTACCCCTAGACAGAGCATTCAAAGTTGATAGCATCTGCTACACTTTACTTACTTGATTATGTGCCATCAAATTGTTACCAACTCTTAGCAGCCACATAGATTTTGTTCACGACGACATGTCCCCAACCTTTCTGTCTATATAATATTTAATGAGCTTTTTTGCAGAGGAAAAAGTATTGTTAGTGGGAAAGATACAACAATATCACTTGGGACAGTGGAACAGATTATCTTTCTATATTTATATCACACTTGGCCCATAAAGAATTATATTCTGTTCTATATTTAATTCTAGATTTACTGTATATACTCGCATATAAACTGACTTTAGAACGCCTTTTTTTTTTAAAAAAAATTGGGGGTCGGCTTATACACGCATAAATCTGATTTTTTTTTTATAACCACCATTATATGGTGGTGAGGAGGGCCCGGAATCCCCTGGTTCAGCCAGCGGTTATTTCAGTCCGGTGGGTTCAATGACCGCTTGGAAGGAAAATCCCCACCTTCTCCCTCTCGGTGGCCATTCCTCAATTTGCACCAGAGCAGCGACTTAGCGAGGTGGCTTCCCACAATGAGAGTCTTGCCTCTCGCACTCCCTGTCAGCTGGCCCTTAGCAGCCCTCGCCTCAAGTAAAACGCACGCAAAGTCGGGCGCCATTTTTCTCCCTGGATGGACGATGAGCCACAACTTTTGCCCTGCTGCCTTTTCCCTCTGGGCTTCACTTCTGCTGTTCAGGGAAGTCGCGCCCAAAGCCCTGTCCTCCCAGAATCTTTCTGACGGTGAGCCTTGGTCTTGGCCCATTTCGCAGGACGTTGAGCTCGGCAGTTGATCACCACCGTGTTGCTCAGAACAGGATAGCCTGACAGATCAGGGGTTGAACACCATGGTATTTGGGGGTCAGCTTATATGCGAGTTTTTGCAAAATTTCTCATTTTGGGGCAGTTTTTTAAGGGTCGGCTTATATGTGAGATCGGCTTATATGCGAGTATATACGGTAATTCCTAAATGCTATTAGTAGGAACTTTTCACAGAGACAATTCAGCATTTGTTCAAGTCCCCTTATGTGTGGAAGGATCTGTTAAAAATATATTTATATATATGGATTGATGATATAAATTGCTAGTGCAAAAATTAAAGCAGTACAATATTTTAGTTAAAATATAATTCATAGCATTCTCCCTGCCCAACCTTTGGGTAAAGCTTTCATATTCCTCCAAATGTTATGGCTAAATTATATTTAATGTGCCAAGAAGGAAAAGTGATTAAATGTTCATATTTATTGAATTTTAATTAATTTAATTTAATTCAAATATAATTTAAATTAAGTCAAGCTTAGTTTTCCTCCTACTGTGCCAGTATTGAAGTTTGCCTAGTGTAATACTGAAAAATGAAGTTTGAGCCTCAGTTCAGAAAAAGTTAATTGTTATTTCTGTCTCCCTCTCTCTTTATGTACATTTATATTCCATCTCTCTCTCTCTCTCCAAATACAGTTTCTTTTTTTCATTGTTTGCACAGGATACCCCTAAAAATAATATCCCCATTAATTTTCTGTGATAAATTACTTCATTGCCACAGAGATTTAACTATAATTTCTTTTCATCAAACTTTCAGAAACTGTATGCCTATATATGGATGCACATAATTTGATATTAAATCTTCAGGTGTGTGGGTATATTTAATTGGTGATACAATTTATTTCTAATTTAGTTGAGGCTATAATATGTTCTTTAGAGATAAGTTATTTTAAATGAAATGATGCTCAATCCAAAAGTGGAATGATGACAATATTGTAGGAAATTAGAATAAGATAAATAGAAAAAAAGTAGAAAAATGCAAGGATTTTATAAAGAAATGCAATACTATATATAAAAACCCATTTAAAAAACCCTAAAGATAATCATAGTTCACTAGAAAGGGTGATGATACTTATGCTGCCATACAATTCACGCTTAATTGGGAGCATGTTCTTCTGAACTTAGTTGCAGTTACTTTTTAGAGGTTATAAATGAATTTCAATAATAGCATTGCATTTGTTTGAAATGAAACATACTGTATATCAGATAAAGCATATGATTTGGTCAAAACTTGATTCAAATTTATAATGTAATGTAGTTCAATAAAGATCATCTACTTGACTTTTTTCTAACAATAAAAAGAAATATATTTATTGTCTAAATATCTCTATGATTTATCCTTGTCAGATTTCATACAGGCTCAAAGATATGGTCATAATTTCTGATAAACTAGCTGGATTACAGAAAAGTTCAGTATGAAGACCATCATCTGCAAACTGTAAGAATCAAGCCATATATGTAAAACAGTTCCAACGTATGTACAGTATTTTCATATACAAATAAATAGCCCACACCTATTCATTACAGCAAACCATAAGAAATAGATGGTCTTCCTATGTTTTCCCAGAAGGATATTTATTAAAACAGTTAAAAGGTTTGTTTTCTACCTCAGGTTCCTCACAAACTTACTTATTGCTAAGCTTATGCTATCTTAAACCACACCTACACTAATATCTATATCATTTTCAGGTACAGTCATCATTTTTGAGACAACAAAGTTAATAAATCTAGAAATTTTATCTTTATTGTCATCATCTTTATTATGTTATAGCATCACTAAGTTTTTAGGCACGGTAGTTCTTTCTCCAGAGTAAGTCCTGTTCACAAATCAGATAGGATATTTGTATGGGTGTTAATAAATTATTTGTAAATTATAAAAACCAAAAAGTAATTCCTCATTATTCATTTGTTTAAAATTACTGACTTATGTTTGATAGAGATTCAGACAAATTCTGATAAGACGGATATATGAATATTTGAAAAAAATCTAATTTCTAAAGATATTAAAATGCCAAAAGATTTCTTCATGCACTGACAGAGATCTTTGTTTTAGCCATAGAATTCCCTCAGGATTTCCTAAGAAGAGAACTCTAATTGAACTATTCTCTGTGCTTAATAATCACATTGAATCGAATGGTTTTGGTGCCTCTCTCAGAAACACATTCTGGCTATCGCATTTTATTGTGTCTTTTTAATTTATATTTAATGTATTATTTTGCAGCTGTCACTGGCAATGAAGAATACAAGTATGAGTTTAAATTTGGTTTAGTTCATAGAGCTACCATATTAAATTGAAGTCATGAATTTTACTTCTCACTTGGCAAATACTGACCTATAAACTTATCAAAAATCTTAATTTCCTGCTTGAGATGAAATGAGAAACTATGGTGAATTAGAGATTTCCTGGTTTGTTGAGGATGCTGGGAAGGGAAGAATGATGAAGACTGCATATGTTGAAATCTTTTTCAGGGGGAAACTGAAATAAATGAAAATATGTAACACCAAGTTACTTCTATTTAGTTTATCCAGGACTACTTTTCCCACTATGCCAGTTAATTTTTAAATAGCATAATGGAACAAGCTTAGCATTCAATTAACACTAAATAAAATAATGGTTAAATATCCATGAACAAAACATTTCATAATTTTGTCTGTAATTAGTACATGATTTCATGTGTTTCCTATATATAATGAAAATCATTTTCTTCCTACTGATCATTTTCATCACTTTCTTACTGCAATAATGTGATCTTTGTTTTTTACCTTAATCTAGGATATCATTTTATTTAAAGCACTTCAACCATAATAAAAATGAATAATAGTGAAATTGGCAATAAACTAGAGTATCAATTAAATAGATTTCTAAATTTTAGAAAGATAGTATTATGTGAACTAAATTTAAGCAGCTGTTTAAAATTAATAATGTCTCGCTTATTTGCTATGTTTCTCCCCCATGTGAAACCCCTCTTATAAAAGATTTGATTCAAGAGTAGCTTACCTGAACAATAATAGATCCCAAATGTGAATGAGAAAGGAAAATGTTATAGTATTAAATAACTTCCAATCCTATCAGGTTAATTAGAATAAAATATCACATGACTTGGGCAACTTGATATATAAGTTATATACCAAAACAGTCTGTGGTTGCAAGGTTTTCAGTGTTTGATTCTCTCAGTTTCTAATACACTAAATAGCTTAATGAACATCACTATCTTGCATTGCTTTCAAAACAATGTAAAAATAACTAAATCACCAAAGACATATTTTAATTTTATCAACCCCACTCTAAAACAACATAAAACAAAATTTGAAAATACCACCTTTAAAAGTAAATGTAATTACCAGGATATATGATATTTATATACAGTTGACCATTTGCCATACATATCCTTCTCCTCAACCCCAGATTCTGGTTTCATAAGGAACACGACAAACTACTCCTTAAACTAAAATCTTACGGGATCTCTGGATACCTGCATAATTGGATAGAAGCATTCCTGCCAAACAGAAAACAAATGGTCAAAATTGGGAGCGTCCTATCAAATTCTGTACCTGTCAACAGTAGTGTCCCCCAAAGGCAGTGTTCTAGGACCAATTCTCTCCATACTCTACATAAATGACCTCTGTGATCATATAAAGAGCAACTGCGTTCTCTTCGCTGATGATGTAAAACTATTCAACACCACAGACAATTCAATATCCTTCAAAAAGACCTTAACTATGTATCAGAATGGTCAAACAAATGGCAACTTCAAATCTCAACAAATTAATTCTCTGTCTTACATATTGGCAAAAAAATAAATAAATCAGAAAATAAAATACAAGCTGAATAGTCAAGACCTTGCTGATGATCCAAACTCTGCAAAGGACCTTGGAGTACTCATCTTTAATGATCTAAGAGCTAGAGCCCACTGTAACTACATAGCCAAAAGGCATTAAGAGTTGTTAACCAAATACTATGTAGCTTTTTTCTCTGGTAATATCACACTACTAACTACTACTAACGAGCATACAAAATATTTGCAAGACCAATACTCAAATACAGCTCATCAGTCTGGAACACGTATTACGTATCTGATATTAACACAGTTGAGAAAGTCCAGAAATATTTCACAAGAAGAGTTCTCCACTCCTCTACTCATTGCAGAATACTTTATGCCACCAGACTTGAAATTCTAGACCTAGAAAACCTAGTACTACGCCGCCTTCGGTCCGATCTAAGTATAGTATATAAAATTATACATTGCAATCTCCCTACCTGTCAATGAATACTTCAGCTTCTACCATAACAATACAAGAGCAAACAATAGATAGAAACTCAAGGTAAACCACACCAAACTTGATTGCAGGAAATACGACTTTAGCAACAGAGCAGTCAGTGTCTGGAATACTCTTCCTGACTTTGTGGTTTCTTCCTCAAATCCCAAAAACTTTAACCTTAGATTGTCTACCATTGACCTCACCCCTTTCCTAAGAGGTCTGTAGGGGCATGCATAAGCCACCAATGTGCCTACCATCCTGTCCTATTGTTTCTTTTCTTTTTCTTATATGTACCCATTTCATGTATTCATAACTATGTATATACTTATACCTATTATCTTGTAAATGATTGACAAATCAAAATAAATAAATAAATAAATAAAAATAACATGGAAAATCAGGATAAAAACCTTGGCAGAACAAAACTGGTTTGTATCTTTATTTACTGTACCTTTTTTTTGAAATTGTACATCAATGCTTTCTAGTGAGTTTAATTTAGTAAGCACAATGTAAATTTTTCTGCCTTTTCTTATTTGATTTGTTTTTTGAATTTATAAAAAGTGGGGCTAAATTTTCTTTCTTTCAGTTTTCCTGAACCAGTCTTTCATTTTTCACCTCTCTTGCTAGGCAAAGTCTCCCAGTACAATTTCTTTCTTTTTAACAATATTTTTATTTTATTTTTATTTTTTTCAGGTGATATACCAATGATATATATTATTTTAAAAAATGTTTCTTGAAGATTATATCATAATGTAATTTCAGTCCTTTCAACCACACATTCTCCCAATCCTCCATTTGTGTATCACAGGTAAATTTTTAGTCCACTTTATCATACATTCTTTTACATGTTCTTTTTCTGTATCAAATTTCAATAAAAATTTATATATTTTAGCAATAATATGTTCACAATTTTCATGTAATTGTATTTCAAACACTTACACTGGTCTAAAACAAAAGTTATTTTGTCTAATTTAAATCTTTCTAATACTTGTACATAAGAGAACCACTGGCCAGTGTGTTAAAGTTTGCAGCAATCCAACCTGCACACAAGTAAATAATTCAGCAGCATTCATTTATAGAACAAACTTCTTTCTATGCAATAATATAAAGTATGATGCATGTGTACAGTACCCACGCAGCAGAAGTCAGAACCAGAATTCAGAAGTCATAATCACAGAAGCAAAGAATTGCAAGGACAAACCAACTATATATACAGATCAGTCAAGTTAAACTATGCCCAGGCTCCGAGCTGTCTGACTTGTTGTTATGGCTGTCCCAGCTGATAATTTCTTACATACTGGCACAGTACGTTCTTCTGTCACCAGATCTTCTTTTGATCCACCAGCACTAGTTTATAAGTGATAAATAATAGCAAAACTAGGAGATTCCAACCAGATTCTCTAATTGTAATAAATTTGATTAGAAGAAATCTGCAGCAAGGCCATATGCTTATAGAAAAGATTAAGGATATACAAATGGCAAAAAAAATATTGTGGCCACTCAAATGAAGCTCTGCCTTTTTGTACACCTCTCTTGACATCACCATGAAAGAGCTTGCATTGGTATGTTGTACAACTAATGGGATGAAACTTCAGGGCTGTATATACAGATTACAAGAAGAGCTTTTTAACAATCAAAACTGTCAATCAACTCAATAGTTTTTCAAGTGGACTAATTTTTTCCATTGTCTGGAGGTTTTCATCAGAGGATGGAAAGACACTTATTGGGAAAGATATAGTGAATCCTGCAATATGCATGTGATTGGACTCCTTCCAATTCTAATTTGAATTCACTGTTTTCAGAACTTATAGAGGAAGTCATTATGCAGCATCTGGAAACTATACAATTTCTACAAAGAAACCCAAAATAGGAATCAGATATATAGATGACACCCTCACCATGCTAAAAAATGACCAGTAAGAGAATACTCACAAAACTATCGACAACACCTTCAAAGGAATCCACTTTACTAGAGAAGAATAAAACAACAACTCACTACCCTCCTGGATATCCTGATCAGCAGAAACCATGATTGCAAACTAGAAACACAAATGTGCCACTAGAAAAGCAATAACTCAACCTTCCACAAGAACAGCTATATAAGAACTTTATTTACACAAGTGTCAGGTTAGCCTGGCTCAGCTTGGAGGTCTTATAGGCATCCTGCCATAAAAATAAGAAAGGGGAGGAAGGATGAAAGAGGGAAAGATAAAAGGATAATAAAGTTTTGTGTGTATGTGATAGGAAATTGGGAGGAGGGAATCACAGGTGAGAAGTATCAGAGCAGCTGGATCCTACTTTTGTCAGCATCCCATGGCCAGGCACCCTGAAAAATATACAAATTATCCCCCAAACATCTCAGATTATCAAAACATCTTAGTGAGCTCTGGTTGGCTGGAAATGGACTGGGCAAAGGAAAGGTCTTCACCAAGTTTTATTTGCATGAGGTGTACTATGAATGAGGATCAAAAAATGAAATGATATATCCGAACACCAATCCAAAATGTTGGAAATGCCAACGAGTTGATGGTACCTAGTATCACACGTGGTGGCTATGCCCTTAGGCCAGGACCTATTGGAATAAAATTAGGAAGTGGACATGATAAATTATTGGATGCCAAATTGAATTCAAACCAGAAATCTATTTACTTGGGATTAACCCCCAAAAATTAAATATTTAATTTTACACATATTGACAGCGGCAAGAATAGCTTACGCACAAATGTGGAAAGAGCAGAGGATTCCAACTGAAGAGTTAATTATACAAAAAACAGCAGGCTGTGTTGAGATGAACATGCTCACACTTAAAATGAGAGAGAAAGAAGAATCAGAATACTGCTCGATTTGGCATAGATGATACTTGTGGCTAGAAAAAGAGAGATAAGAATTAGAAAAGATTATTAAATAAGAATTCTCAAGAAAGTGATACACAATAGGATAGACAGAAGGATCAAAGATGTATAATAATAACTGTAATATATGTATTAAGGATAGGTATGAATAGATGTTAAAAGAATAAGACAATATTAAAGATGTATAATAATAACTAATATAAAGGCAATATGTATTGATGATTAATGGTAAACAAAGATATTATAGACTAAGATAGGTATGAATAAATGTTAAGATATAACACAATATTATATGTGGATGTCAATGTTGTTGAAAAAGTAACTAAGATTTGTACTGGTGGAAAATAATAAAAATTTATTGGAAAAAAGAAAGAAAGAAATGAGTGGAAAATGGCTTTCAATTGCCCATTAAGATACTTCCAGTTCCAGATCCTCCCTTTTGGACTGCAAGGTGTCCCTGCAGATTTTATGCAGCCAGAAAACAAAGTGCTGCATGAACATCTTACAATTACATATTAGTTTATCTTAATGACATTTAAATCTCTACTGAGACAATGGCAGAATATGTAAAAGAGCTGTGCTCAAGAAGCTTTGAGCAGCCAAACTACAGTATATCCAAGCTGTCAAAATGTGAATTTCACCAGAGTAAAATCAACTAACTGGGCTATCACATCATCCATGAGGGAATAGAGATGGACCCTGAAAAGTTGTAAGCAGTGCTAGAACGGGCTCCTCCCTACACTTGGAAAAAACTCCAAAAATTCCTGGGATTTGTGAACTTTTATTACCAGTTCATCCCCTCATTTGCCCAGATAGCTCATCCCATCACCAATCCACTAAAGACAAAAGAGGAGGGGAAACCCAGACAGCCACTTCAATGGACTACGGAGTGCAAGGTTGCATTCAAAAAGTGTAAATGAAATGAAACTGGTGCTGAAACACCCAGACCCCAATGCCCCCTTCATCATTCAGACTGATGCCAGTGATGTCACAATGGGTGCAGTGCTTTTACAGAAAAATGAGCAAGGGGTACTGGAGTCCTGCAGCTACACTCTAAAAAGGTAAATGAGATGGAGCAGAGGAAGGCAGTCTGAGAAAAGGAAGCTTATGCAGTGCGCTGGGTGCCCCTAACTTGGAGGCATTTTCTAGATGGAGGGAAAACTCCATTTGAAATATGGACTGACCATAAGAATTTAAAGGCATTAAAATGGGCACAACTAGGCACAACACTTTAACTGATTCAACTTCATGTTAAGGTACCTCCCATGGTGGAGGAACCTTCTAGCAGATGTTTTATTCAGACTGCTACAATAAAATAGTTCAAAGCCAGAAGTGATTAAACTTCATTCCCTCCAGGCAACTGGCCCCACCCTGACAGAAACCAAAATGAAAACTCAACCAGCTGATGATTTAAAGGGTACCTTAAAGGAACTTTGAAGGAGAAGGAGTAGTTCCAAATGCACAAGGGAGAATGTACAATGTAAGATCGTCTCTGTTTTGTTCGGAAAACACACGAGGTAGACCGGGTTCCAACAACAAATACTTTATTCATCAACTAGTTAGTAAATAGGAACCTTGGCTGAAGCTGAGGCCAGCCTTTTATACAGGCTGGCTTGCCTGCTTGCAGCCAATGGCAGTTGTTTAGATTTGCCGCCTTTTAGCAGCTCTTTGGATTGGTTCCTAGTGAACCAATCCAATGTTCATTTTATTGACCAATCAGATTTGTAGATTTGGAGTCACCCACTTTACATATAGAACACCCCTCCCCCCTTAGTTCAGTCCTACGTGGTGATGTAGTCTCGCAGGTAGGCGGGGCTTTTCCGGACTCGACTTGACTTGCGCGGTTCATTCTTAGTGTAGACTTCGACCGGTTCGGATGGGGCTGCTGTGTCGTCCGTCCTTCTCCCTGGAACCGTCTGGAAGGGTGAGTCAGCCATTTTACCGCCGCCTGAGTTTCTTAGGCCGGCGGTTTTGCCGCTCCCTCCCGTTTCCTCTGGGCAGGTCGAGCTGGCTTGGCTGGCCCCTTCCGATGGGTTCTTCATGCAAGACTCTCCAAACAGTGAGTCTTTTATTTGCTCTTTTTGTTCGTATGTTTCATTGGGTTTGGTTTTAAACAGTTCTTTATTTATTTCTCGCCTTTCCCCCCCCACCTTGGTTTGCAATTCGCCGGTTTTTTCGGTGAATGTTTGTAAGTCTGTGGTTCTCTCTATAATTCGGGATCGAAGCTGGTCTATGTGCCGCTTCCATTCCCTGCCATCGTCTAATTTTAATCGGTAGGATTTGGGGCCTGTAATTTGGATAATCTGTCCTGGTAGCCATACCGGGTCCCCGGTGAAGTTTTTAGCGTATACCAAATCGCCTATTTCGAATTGTCTGAACTGTGTAGAGGAGTCAGGGGGGTTTTCTGGGGTAAAATTTGGGTGTAACCTATCAAGGTGAGATCTTAATTTTCGCCCCATAAGTAATTCTGCTGGGGACTTATTGGTTATGGTACTGGGCGTTATGTGCTGGAGTGTGAGCAAACGGTTTACTTTCTGTTGGACATCTCCAGCATCCATTCGTTCCAAACCTTCTTTAGTAAACCGGACCATTCTCTCAGCCCTGCCGTTCGCAGCCGGGTGAGCTGGCGCGGTTAGGGCATGTCTCATACCTAGGGAGGCTAGGTATTGCTCAAATGGTATGCTGGTTAGCTGTGGCCCGTTATCTGAGACAAGAACGTCCGGTATGCCATGGGTGGCAAAAAGGTTGTCCAGCTTTTTAATTACAGTTTCTGTTGTCGTTGATGGCATAACTTTTACTTCAAGCCAATTTGAATAGGCATCAACGACAATCAGAAAGGTATGCCCCTTGGTAGGACCCGCGAAATCAATGTGTATTCTTGACCAAGGTCCCCGAGGGGTTTCCCAGTCCTTAACGGGTGCTTTTGGTGGGGATGGTCTAATTGCCTGGCATTTGTGGCATGAGCTTACCCAATACTCTATGTCCTTATCAATACCCGGCCACCAAACATAACTTCTGGCAAGGCTTTTCATCTTAACCATTCCCGGGTGCCCTTCATGTAACAACTTAAGTACCCTGGGCTGTAATTTGGCAGGGATTACTACCCGATCACCCCACAACAAACACCCCTTTTGGATTGAAAGTTCAGTCTGTCTGGACCAGAAAGGTTTAAAGTTTTCAGTTTTTTGATTCTCCGGCCAGCCTTTACCTACCCAGCTAAGAACGCGGGCAGTCAATGAGTCTTTCGCGGTGGCTCTGGCGACATCATACGCTGATATGGGTAGATCGGGGCAAGTCTCGATTTGTAGCGTTGTCATCGCTGGTGCCGGGTCTTCGTCGGTTGCTGGTAAGGGTGCTCTGCTCAAAGCGTCCGCATGGGAAATTTGTTTTCCTGGCCGATGTGTCAGAGTGTAGGAATAAGCTGCTAGGAACTCTGACCATCTCGTCATTCTTGGGGACAGTATATTAGGTGTTGGCTTGTTTCCCGCCAAAATCCCCATTTGCGGTTTGTGGTCCATTATGATTTGAAAAGTCCGCCCATATAAGTATTCGTGGAAGCGTTTTACTCCAGCGACAATTGCTAGAGCTTCCCTGTCCAATTGGCTGTAATTCCGCTCGGTTTTTGATAGAGTCCTAGAGTAATATGCGACGGGTGCTTCTCTGCCATCAGGTAGTTGGTGGCTCAGGATGGCACCTACTCCATATGGTAGGTGTTGCAGGTCACTGTTAATGGCAGAGTGTTGCTAAATTGTATGAGAACATTTGTTGATGTTAGCAAGCTTTTAATATTTTGGAAGGCTTTTTTTTCTTTGTAACCCCAAGTCCAAGTTGCCTTTTTGTCTAGCAGACGGTGTAACGGTTCTGCTATAGTGGCTTTGTTTGGCAGGAACACGTTATAAAAATTAATTAATCCTAAGAATGCTTGTAGTTCGGTTTTATTTCTTGGTTCAGGAGCGTCTTTGATTGCTTTAACTTTTTTGTCTGTGGGGTGGATACCCTCTCCGTCTATTGAGTAGCCCAGGAATTCGACGCTGTTCTTAATTAAACAGCACTTTTCTCTATTTATCTTGAGGCCAGATTCCCTAAACTTAGTTAATACTTCTTTGAGTCTGTTCCTTAATTGAGTTTCATCTCTGGCCGAGATTAGGACGTCATCAAAATAGGGAACGACTCCTTGTATGCCATTTAGAAGGCGTTCCATCAGACTCTGGAAGACGCCAGGGGCCACGCTTACTCCAAATTGGAGCCGGTGACATTTGAATGCGCCCTTATGGGTGACTATAGTCTGTGCTTCTGCTGTTTCTGGGTCCACTGGGAGTTTTTGATAGGCTTGTGCCAAGTCGAGTTTGGCGAAAACTTTGCCTTTTCCTAGAGAATGAAGCAAATGCTGGACTACTGGCACCGGGTATGCGCTTGGTTGTAATGCATGGTTCAGGGTAGCCTTATAGTCACCACAGATTCTGATGGACCCGTCAGGTTTAATGGGTGTGACAATAGGCGTTTCCCACTTGGCATGGTCAACAGGTTCTAACACCCCTTGGGCTATTAATTTGTCCAGCTGTTCCTCTATTTTTGCCTTTAGTGCAAAAGGAACTCGCCTGGCTTTTATTCTTCGTGGGGCTATTTGGGGGTTTAGATTGAAAGAAATGGGATTTCCCCGATACTTGCCAAGTGAGCCGTCAAAAACGTCCTGGAATTCTCGGATGAGGTCATCTTCCCAGCCGGTTGTAGTCACTCGATCGACCCCGGTCATCCCGATGCCCAATGGCGCGAACCATTCGATGCCCAGGAGGCTTGGTCTGTCTTGGTCGACTATGGTCAGCGGAAGCACCTTGACGTGATGTTTGTAGGCGACTCAGAATTGTCCCATGCCTACCACAGGGATTTGGTTTCCCTGATAGTCCTTGAGGGTTAGGTGCTGCTTCTTCAATTCTTTGGGTTTGATACCTGGGACAAGCTGTTTTATTGTGTCCCACGATACCATGGAGAGGAAGGACCCCGAGTCCACTTCCATCTTGCAGTGTTTTCCTTCGATTTTCACGATGACTTTAATTTTTTTTCCACTTTCCGTCTGAGCGCTCTGTATAATGACAGTTTGGTGTGTATTGGCTCGCTTCTCTTGTTGCCACTTTCTCTCGGCTCGTTTAGGCTCGGCTCGTGTTGGGGAATTTCTGCGTCTCGTTGGGCTGTAGTATTTTTTGTTCCTGCAGACCTTCTCGATGTGCCCTCGTTTTTTGCAATGCCGGCAGATGGCATCGAGAAATCTGCATTCGGCTCGGGGATGGTTTCCTCCGCAGCCAGCGCATTCCCGCCAATTTCTCCTTTCGCGCTCTTTTTTGTTCGTGAGCAAACGGTGGACCTCGTCGTCCTCTTCGCTCGATTCAATTGTTTCGCCCGACTCTTCGTAGTGGGTTGTGGTGGCAGGCTGCTTTCTGTCTTTGGTTGGTGTTTCTTCGCTGTGTGTGTTCATCTTTTTAATGGCTACGGCAGATTTTTTTGCGGCTTCAGCGGCTGTGGCTTCCGCGATGGCTTCGGTAACGGTGATGTTGGGCTTGTTGAGCAATTTACTGTGTGCGGTCGAGTCTCTCAGGCCCAGCACCACGCGATCCCTCATTGCCTCGTCTATGTTCAAAAATTCACACTCACCCCCTATTTGTCTGAGGGCAGCGATGAAATCGGCGACGGTCTCTCCCTCTCTCTGGTCTCTGCGGTAAAATTCGTGTCGCTTTATTAAGTTAGACACCATCGGAGCGTAGTGTGCTTTGAGGAGTCTTTGCAATTCTGTCCACGTTAGTTGTTTAACGTCCCGGGGCTTCGCAAGGGCCTTTGCCATCTTAAAAACTGTTGGCCCGCAGTGCGTCAGGAACACAGCTCTCTTGCGTTGCTCTGAAATGCCTTCCATTTCATTGCTCTCCAAATACATTTGGAAGCGATCAGCATAGGAATCCCAATCCTCTTCGTTGGGATTGAAGGGTGCGGGCGGTGCGTTGTTTCCAGACATCTTGGTTGTAATCTGGACTTCTTATCACCGCGTGCAGGTTTTTCCGTTCAGGACCATCCCACCCTCGTCGCCAGTGTTTTGTTCGGAAAACACACGAGGTAGACCGGGTTCCAACAACAAATACTTTATTCATCAACTAGTTAGTAAATAGGAACCTTGGCTGAAGCTGAGGCCAGCCTTTTATACAGGCTGGCTTGCCTGCTTGCAGCCAATGGCAGTTGTTTAGATTTGCCGCCTTTTAGCAGCTCTTTGGATTGGTTCCTAGTGAACCAATCCAATGTTCATTTTATTGACCAATCAGGTTTGTAGATTTGGAGTCACCCACTTTACATATAGAACAGTCTCGTTTGAATAGGCACTAAACTATATGTTCCATAAAGCCAATGATTAACGGTTCTACAAAAAAAACCATGATTCAAAAGTGGTGGAGCACTTTGGCTTCATAAAAACCACACACCTAATCAAGCGGCAATTTTGGTGGCCATCACTGAAAAAGGACATAGAGAGCTATACAGCTAGCTGCCCCATCTGTACCTCTGCCAATTGGCAACAAACGGTGGGATTCAATTTTTTTTACGAACGGTTCTGTGGGCATGGCTTGGTGGGCATGGCAGGGGAAGGATACTGTAAAATCTCCAGTCAGAGGTGGCATTTGCCGGTTCTCTAAACTACTCAAAATTTCCTCTACTGGTTCTCTAGAATTGGTCAGAACCTGCTGAATAAGGTTCTGGCAACAAGGGAAAATAACTAGGCCTCTCCAGCCAGTAGAAGAGCCCAAAGCCCCATGGAAAGAGATATCATTACACTTTATTGTAGAACTGCCTGAAAGATTGGGGAATATGGTGACCTGGGTGATAACCAATCTGTCTCCTAGCAAGCGCACTTTATACCTTGTCAAAAAAATCCCCTCAACATGCACTTTGGCTACCATACAGCACATCTATCAGCTGCACAGTGCCCAAGAAAGAATAATCTCAGACTGCAAAGTCTAATTCACTTCATAGCTTTGGCCAGGGTTCCTAAAACTTTTGGAGACCACTCAGAGGCTCAGATCCTCACATCATCCAGCTACTAATAGGGAGTGTGAGAGAGGGCCAATGGCATCCTGGAGCAGTACCTCAAATGCTAGATTAATTGCAAACAGGACAATTGGACAGACTTCCTCCCTTTCATGGAAATTGCCTCAGTGAACAATAGCACTGGGTTCACTCCATTTAACATGGCCACAGGAGAAGACCTTGTAGCTATCCCTGAATTCCCTCAGGCCACCCCATTGACTGCATCAATGAAATATTAGGTTGCCCAGTTATTATAATATCTACTACATAGGACAAATAGGCAGAAGACTGGCAGAACATATCCTTGAACACAAACTAGCAGTCAGAAGACATGATGAAATTTTTTTTTTTAATTTCACAACATATGGACAGACTTAATGATAGTGACCATCCTAAACCAAACCAAGTCCAAAAATGCTAGGAAATTTCTAGAAGCCTGGCACTCTGATATATTCATAAAGGAAAATATTTATAGTTCATGGTTGAAATGAGAGGTTCTTAGTCCTTCCTGAACTTGGTTATTTTCTTGCAGATATTTCATTACCCAAACTAGGAAACATCATAGTGCTAGTCATCCATAATCTTACCTAGTTTGGGTAATAAAATGTTTGCAAGAAAACAATCGAGCTCAGAGAACAAGCAAAAAAGACCAAAACCTTTACATCAGAAATTAGCACCCAGATAACCATAGACTAACTTCAAGATTAAGCTCAGATCAACACTCAAGAAGTAAACAATATCCCGATCAAGGAACTGCCAAACAAGCTAACAGTAAACAGCCCAAACAAAGAACTCTAAAATCACCCCTGTTAAAGCTGACAGGGCAAATCTAATTTCTTACTAGTACTGATAGTGTTACCTAGTTTAGGTAATGAAATATCTGCAGGAAAACAACCAAGCCCAGAGAGCACCAGATACTTTTATTTGTTGCTGTGGCTTGCTACTGCAGAAAGAAAAGAAGGCAAAAAAAATTGTTTTGATTGTCAAATATTTCTGGCTCCAATAATTATTATGAATTATATTTAAATGTTCCTATGGTTTTGATGGATAGTCTGCTAGAACATGTTTTCTCCTTTATTTGTAATTTTGTCTAATAATGACCCATTCTTCATTTTCTAACTTGGTTCTATGGCTTCCAGCATCACCACACTTTGTGAGTGTTTTATATAGAAACATTCTATATTTAAATATTTGTCACTGGTATTTTCAGTTTTAACTAAAGTACATTAAGTACATAGGACCATGGTAGGAAATGAATTAGACTGCAATCATGAACACAGCATGTTTAAATTTTAATGTGCCATTTTTCACATTCTGATTTATTCTGGGATGTATATAAATTTGAAAAGAAGCTAAATATTGCTATTTTTTTGTAGGCTGATTTTCACCTGTGCCCACTCCCCATTCAAGGGGATATTTCTCATATTTCTCCACTTTGGGAGCTTTAGGAAATGTGGAACCTATACAGCATTCTAAAGATAGGAACCATGGAAGGAATTCTTCTCAGTTGCTGCCCAATTTCTGGGAACCAGCTTCTTCAGAAAATTCAAATGTTTCTTATCCAATTGCTTTTTAGAGGGGCCACTAAAACTTGGCTATTGTACCAGGCCTTAGCATATGAGATGTTTAAATATATTTTTGTTTTTATGAAATGTATTGCTATGTTTTATTTTTAGATTTTTATTTGTTTTTATTTGTTCTTTCATATTAGCTGTTTGATCTTTTGTTGAGTGAGCTGGCAGTACTTCTTGCATTTAATTTATGTTAATATTGGAAAGATACATCCAAATATAGATACATGCTTTGGTTTTTCTTATTGTAATTGTTATTCATATAATTACAATGCTGTTATTTTTAAATTCTTTTATATATTGTTGTTTAAATGTTTTGTATGCAGAACACTTAGAGTCATTAAAGTTGGACCATTATATAAATCCAGTAAATATCTAAATTTACCAAGGTTACAAAAAATGAGATAAAGTACTGTCTCTGACAAACAGATACATCTGCAGCATAATGTTACCTTTATAATTTCTTAGCAAATCATATTTCTTCAAACTAAATAAATGTTGCCTGGAATAATTTGATCAACAAAGTATAAAGATAAAGAAGTTCAATTAGATTCAGGTTTGCCATTAAAGACTGAGGCTGGAGATCTTTCAGAATATAACTGGTGGGTTGGCACTGGGAGCTATGGGATAATTGAAAATTGCTTTGTGCCTTTTATTTACAGAAGATGTCATTTTTTCCCATTAATGAAATGGCCATTTTCATTTACAGAAGGCATTTTTCTGAATCCTTTTCCCCCTACAGACCACCTCCAAGCCAGCTTTGGCCAATTTTAAAACTTGACTGTTCTTTTGCTGTTTTTCCTCCATATGAGATTTGGTCTTATTCTGTTCAGCTAAGAGAGACAATTATACACAGAGTGATAGAGTCATAAATTCAAAGAGAATCCCAAGATGTTTACATAATTTATTTCCAAGATTCTGTTGGGTTTGAAAGAATAAAAAAGTATCTGACTTACACTTAAAAGATCTGACTTACACTGGTTCAAAATTTAAAATTGCAGGCAATTGCAAAGAAATTTCCATAGAGCAATTCAAATTGTTAATATTGTGCAAAGTATTCTGGATTTTAAAATAACATATGCACATATCAGATTTTAAAATCTTTAATGCCCTCCACAAAGGAATCATCTCTTTTTATCCTAACAGCTTAGCCTTCAAATGTGCTTTTCAGATTTATAGCACTGGTATAACTTCGGCCATTTCAGCACTGCTGTTTCTGTGTAACTAGCATTGTCTAGGTCACAGACCATACTTTTGTAATTTATTGCATATTATATGTACACTTAGACAGGTGATGAATGATCTGTGAAAAAGAATTGTCTGTAGATAATACAGACTCTTGTTTCACCTGGTTATCCAATCTAGTAATTATCTTCCTTAAGAGTAAATTAATTATTCATACTTCCTCTTTGACAAAGGTGAATAAGCTGACCTCTTATATATCTCCTGTATTATTGTGGGATGATACCGATTCCAAATGAATCAGAAGAACCAGGGGAAATAAAGGAGTAGTGGTGGTGGAGAACTTATTATTTAAGCTTTAGTCAAAAGGAGCAAGTGACCATAAATGTCAAAATGTAGCCAAACTCACTGAAATGGGATGTGCTTCAATTTATTATTAGATTTTTATCCCATCTTTATGACTTTACAAAGTTCAATGCAGAAACATATTCCTTCCTCCTCCTATTTTCCTGACAATAACATCTCTTATGAAATGAGTTGGACTGAGAGAGAATGATAGGCCAGTTGGCTTTCATGTCTAAAGGTGTTCTACAACTCACAGCTCCTAGTTTCTAACCTGGTGCCTTAATCATTAGAGGAAAATTTAAATCTGCTTTCTGTCTCAGTATGACATACATTCAATGCTGGCTCATTCTGTTAAGCATTCAGTGAATTACTTGCTTTAAGCATATTTTCTTTATAAATAATTTCTCCTAACATATGGATACAGTTAGTCCTTGACTTATGACTGGCAGTTTGAATTTATAACAGACCTCCCCAAGGCTACTTATGACCCAGATTCAAAGTTCTGATGGATTGCACACCTTCTCCAAGTTTGCAACTGGCAACTTGGCAACTGACTTCCATTTATGGCATTTTGCAGCATCCTGTGGTGACATGATTTATGCTTTTTTTTTTTTTGTCAGAAACTGGTATTCGCTTAGCATTTGTGGTGGTTGCTTTGAAGCAGAAATCTCTGCTGCCCATATTTTTGTTGAAGTGAAGAGAATAGAAGAAGTGAATCATATCTTGAAGGAAATAGACAAAAAACTGTTATATAAACAAAAGGGGCTGAAATATTCCTTAAATTTTGGGAAACAAGATATCAAATAAGCTCCCTGATTCCTTTGGATATTACATGGAAGAGAGGTACAGCACAATGAGGCTTGCAAGATTCATGCCAACCCTTTGGGATAGATTAGATCAGGAAACTGTTTCCACTGGAAAACTAGAACTTAACTAGGGGTGGGATTCTACTGGTTCTGTCCACTTCTGTAAAACTGATTGCTCTGAAGAGCAGCAGACAGAGAGCATACATAGAACTGGTTCTATGTCTGTTGCTGTTTTGGCCCACCCACCCACCCTGGTTCTTACCTGACCTTTATTTCCTGCTTTTTCAACCGCAGCTGCTTTGCGCAACACAGCTGCAGTTGAAAAAGCAGGGGAAAAGAGATTTTCCAATCACTGCGCACTTGCACGCAGTGCTGCTCAGCTGTCCAGGCAGCTCAGCAAATTGCACCTGTGCAATTCACGCATGTCCATGCAATGCAGTACAACAGAACCGGTAGTTATACCAGTCGGATCCCATCCCTGAACTTAACTTCATGTACTGGACATTTTCAAGAAGAGATTGGACAATCATTTATCTGGAATGATATAGGATCTCCTGCTGTGCAGAGTGTTGGGCTAGAAGATCTCCAAAGTTCCTTCCAAACCTATTATTCTACGTTCTATGAGATAGCCTATAATAATAGGATCTTGTAGTCTTTTCAAATAGAACAGCTCTCAGAGGTTTTTCATTTGGCATTACTTCTGTCCTTTTCACTATTTTTTTTCTTGAAATGATTTTTGCTATGACAATAGTGCTTGCCTTGGCTTAGTGCTTTTTGCAGAAAAAAGAGTCCAAAACCATATTGAATGCTCTACTGGTTTGCTTTGTGGTGTAAACAACACTTACTAATAGTGGTTTAGAGCATGTAGATGCTGAATGGTTTTTGCTGATGAAGAACAAACAAAGCCCCATTGAGTGATTGATAAAAACCATGAAAATTTTCAGTTGGCTAAATTGTTGATACTTAAATATATTTATGATTGAAAATATGGGTACAATCATTGATAGCTCTTCTATCAATGACATACATAATCAGTTGCCAAAGGTATAATTTGGTTGCTATTAGTAGTAATAAGGATAAATGTTGCACAACAATGGAAAACAGTAAAAAAAAATCAGTAAATAAATTTCTGCTGAGCTGTAGATCTCACTAAACATGAGGAGTTGGATTAGTTAGCAGTTGATCAATATAGTAAACCAGTAGTTCCCAAAGTGGGCGGTATCATCCCCAGGGGACTGTGGGATGCCTTAGAGGGATGCTAAGAGGGAAGAGGGCTGGCAGGGGGGGCATGAAGAGGCAAGGGGGGGGTGTTCAAAGTGCCGGCTCTGCAGGTTCACTCATTGACTGTAGCACCACTCCAGAGCCGGCGCCTCGAATGCGGAAGCAGTGGCATGTTATGTGCCACCACGGCCACATTCGATGTGCCGCCTCCCTGCCTTCTCTCAGTGCCCCTCTGCTGGTGCCTTGGGGAGGCTAAGATGTGGCAGGTGGGCATTTGAGGTGCCGGTCCTGCAGGTTCACCCATTGACTGTAGCACTGCTCCAGAGCCGGTGCCTCCAATGCGAAAGCGGTGGCACGTTATGTGCCACTGCGGCAGCTTTCAATGCACTGTCTCCCTGCCACCTCTTACTGTCCCCAAGGGGACCAGCAGAGGGGCACTAAGAGGTGGCAGGGGGGCATTCTGGCACCAGCTAGACCTGCAGTTTCACCCATTGAGGTTCCGGCTCTGTAGCGGTGCTACAGTCATTGGGTGAACCTGCAGGGCCGGTGCCTCAAATGCCCCCTGCCACCTCTTAGCATCCCCAAAGGGGCCAGCAGAAGGGTGCTAAGAGGCAGCAGGGGGGCGGCACGTTGAATGCACTATGGCAGCATGTAACATGCCACCGCTTCCACATTGGAGGCGCCGGCTTCAGAGTGGTGGTACAGTCAATGGGTAAACCTGCAGCGTTGGCACCTTGAATGCCCCCCATCACCTCTTAGCATCCCCAAGTCGGTAAGCAGAAGGGCGCTAAGAGGTGGCAGGAGGGCGGTGCATCGAACACGGCCATGGCGGCCTGTAACATGCCACCGCTTCTTCATTGGAGGCACCAGCTCCGGAGCAGTGCTAGTCAATGTGTGAAACTGCAGGGCCGGACAGCGCCTCGAATGCCTCCCTGCTGCCTCTTAGACCCCCCTCTGCCAGCCCTTTTGGGGACACTAAGAGGCGGCGGGGGACATTAGAGGTGCCAGACTTGCAGGTTCACCCACTGACTGGAGGAATGATCCAGAATTGGTCCCTTGAATGCAGCAGCATGTTGAGAAAAGCCGCTGCCACTGCTTTCCCAAAGTGCCACTGCTGTCGCATTCTGTCTGTCCATCCACCCATCCATCCAAAATGTTTGTCTGTTTGCCTGCCTGCCTGCCTGCCTGTCTCTCTCTCTCTCTCTCTCTCTCCATCCATCCATCCATCCATGTTCGAAGCACCAGCCCCACAGGCACATCGGGAAAGTAGAGCAAAGCCAATCTGAGAGGGAGGGAGGGAAGGTGGGAGAGAGAGAGAGAGAGAGAGAGAGAGAGAGAGAGAGAGAGAGAGAG
>BLBF01000017.1:39662823-39676037 GCA_015471245.1 Laticauda colubrina
AGAGAGAGAGAGAGAGAGAGAGAGAGAGAGAGAGAGAGAGAGAGAGAAAGACCTGATGCTTCAGATTGAATGAAGCCTAGTTTAGACTGAGGCCCTTTTCCACATTGAAACATCTTTGCCAGCACATTAAAACTTATTTGGCTTCTATTAAAGGTTTTGTGGACGAAACATGGTCAAGACTATCAGGAAGTCTCAAGAACTATCACATTTTGTTGAGGCTTTAAACAGGATCCATTGGACCAGATCTCCACTCTAAAAGTTACTTTTCCTCAATGTATTACAGTGCAAATTCTGAAGAAGGCAAAACCAAAACGTACTGGTAAATTACAAGGAGAACATATACACACACACTCCCTTCTAACCCTGCTGGAGCAGGTGATTGGACTAGAATATATATCTCATTATCTTTCTCCTCCCTCCCTCCCTCCTTCTTTATTTCTTTTTCTTTCTGTCCCTTCCTTCCACCACCACCCCTCTTTCTTTGTCCCTTTTTCTTTCTTTCTTTCCCTTTTCTCTTTATTTTTTCTCTTTCTCTCTTTCTTTTCTCTCTCTCTTTCCCTCTCTCAGGCTCATCCCTTTGGATCAGGGGTCACCAAATTTTTGGACCTCAGGGACCACCAAATTCATAATTTTAAATCTCAGAGACCACTAATATGAATTTTGACTGATGGTGGCTTTCTGGCATTGGTGGGAGAGAGAGAGAGAGATCTGATCCAACCTCTCCCTCTCCCTCTCTCTCACACACACAGGCAGGGGTGGGATTTGGACCCCTGATCTAAAGCTGTCAAAACTCTAAAAACTGGTCAAGTAGCTCTGGGGAGGCCAGTCATAAATTAGAACACTTGCTAAACAACTGGTCATTAAGTGAGGACCACTTGTATTTGGTTTGCCAGTCACCTGGCCATGCCCACCCAGTCGCATGACCAGCAAGCCACGCCCACCCAGTCATGTGACCAGCAAACCACACCCTCAGATTAGGCCACACTCACAGAAATTTTAATCCCACCCCTGGGTGGGGGGCACCAAGGATGAGTTTGTCGCACCAAGGGGGCAGTGGACCAAAAAAGTTTGGGAACCACTGTAATAACCCATCAAAAACAGGGACTAAGAATACATGTGTTACATGAATACCCCAAAACATTTTGTTTTTATAGGTGAAACAAGTGCCAAAATACTTAGATAGAAAGCTTCAGGGACATAGGAGTGAAAAATTCTGAAGTCTCTCTGGACATAGTCAATTGATTAGAAAAGAACACATTTCTTATGGTATTAAAAAATGTTAACAAATCTAGGAAGTGGTCAGCATTGTTTTCTAGCAATGTCCAGGAATCTACAAAAGTTTTTAAAAGAAGCACATTTCACAAAATGGAAAGTATGATTTGATAAAGAGATGAACAATGGTACAAACTTTGAGAAACAAGTATAAACTGAAAATAAGATCTACAAAAAACAAACAAAGTTAGTATAACAGCTTAGAATAAAGTGAAAACATTTATTAATAGTAACAAGCAAATAAAATCTAGACTAACTTGGAGGAAATAATAAAAATCAAATCAAATAAATTTATCAAATAGCCACTAGGGCAATAAGTAAGAAAAATGTGAAATGGATCACCAAGGTGGATACAGAGCTTTAAAGAAACTGAATGAGTTATTTTTATCTATCTTAACTCCAGAAAATATAAGATAGTACCTGATCCTACACTGACTTTTTCAAAGAAGAAAACATAAATACCTAGAAAAATGAGATCAGAAGGCATCTTAAGAAAGTTCATTGTAACAAGTCATGTATCAAAGAGTACCCAAAGTCCTCAAACATAATATTGCTGACCTTCCAGAAAAATTATGTCATTTGTCACTCATATCAGGTCAGTGGAGAGACCAGAAGATAAGTAATGTGACCCTTTTTATTTTCCAACCGAATGAGAAGATATCAAGGAAATTATAGGCTAGTTAAAGTAATGGCTGTTCCAAAAAAATGGTAAACATAGAAAGACAAAATATATAAACAACAAAACTTTACTAAAGTAAAATCAGCGTGGTTTCTGCTAAGTAGATCCTTCAACCTTCCTACCTCCCTCTTGCCTTCCCTCTCTTCCTTCCACTTCCTGCCTGCCTGCCTATCTATCTATCTATCTATCTATCTATCTATCTATCTATCTATCTATCTATCTATCTATCATCTAACTATCATCTAGCTATCATCTTGCATGGATGAAGATTATTAAATTCAGCAGCATATATTCACAAGTGAAGTATTTAACATGCCAATATTCAAAAAATTGTCACAAAGAAGATTGGTTGAATCTATTTTCCAAAGCACATGAGTGCAGGACAAAAAATAACAAATGAAAATCTATCAAGGAAAGATCTAACCTAGAACTGAGGAGAAATTTTCTGGCACTGAGAATAATTAACCAGTGGAGTGGCTTGCCTCTCAACCATGGAAGTTTTTAAGAAGCTGGACAGCCATTTCTTCAGAATGGCATAGTGTCTCCTGCTTGAGCAGGAGATTGCAATAGAAGATCTCCAAGGCCCTTTCTACCTCTGTTATTCTGTATTTTTTATTCAGAGGATCTTGGATAAATTTAAGGCCCGGTCCCACTGGCCGATGAATGCAAAATGTATGCATAAAGGACACAGTGGACGAGCAAAATTTCAGGGGTGGCTCCATCCGTTGTCATCCGCTCCAAAAAGTGGTGAAAATTTGCATAAACAGAACAGAAAAGAACAGAAAAGAACGGATGTGGGTAGTATGTAGCGGGGATGTTAAACAGATGTTCATAGGAAGCCTAGCGGTTGACAGGGGATGGAAGCAGATGACACATCCGAAGAGGTTCTGGGGGAGAATTTCAAAGTGGACGCATAGCGAAAGGGGCGATGCATCACGGATGCCTATAGGAAACAAAGGGGATGCCGTGCGCATGTATATCAGATGCAAAGCACACTGCGCATGCGGGGAGTATGAATTGCGTCAGCTCCAAGGATATAAAAGGATGCAGTACGTACCTCTGGAGAAAGGGCCACAGACTCTATCACGACACCAAGAAGAAGCAGGTAGCTTGGAGTGAGAAGGCAGAGAGCCTGAGGTACACTGCAGAAGTACTCCTGGGATGGTGGAAGCACATGCACACCTGGTATGGCAAGCTACATCTCAAGAAATCCGGGCAGGGCGCTGTCAAGCTCACTGACCGGGAGATGTATGTCATGGACAAGTGCAGTTTCCTGGAGGGTGAGATCCACCACCGAGGAGCAGCCCCTCTGACACCCCTCTCCCTCAGACAGCCCACAGAAAGCCAGTTCTCTTCCAGCCAGGAGCCAGATACCCTGTCCAGGCAGGTATCTTCAGAGGGCCCCACGGCAGAGACACCCCCCCGACAGCTGCACTCCCCATGCTGGCAGACTTGAAGGATCCCGTGGAGGATGATGCCCTGCTGTCACAAATGGAGGAAGAAGCAGTAGCTACCAGAGGCCAACCCACCCCCATCCCCAGCTCCAGAGGATGCAGGCAGAGAGGCAGACTTGAGGGCCAGGACCACAGTGTGCTGTTGGAGATCAGGGAGACAATGAAAACAAGCACAGAACTTCTCTCTCAGCTGGTCCACAGCGACATACCATCCTCAGACCGCAAGCCCTTTACCACCTACATGAGCCAGACCCTCAGGGACCTGTCCGAGGCCCAGTACTAGGTGATGAAGCAGAAGATCACAGCACTTCTGCACAACCCTCAAGGACCAGCTGAAGCTGCTCCTACCCAGTCCAGGTCTGCTCCTACACCCCAGGCAATGTCACAGGTCTTCCACGGCTTTCAACAGCCCCTCACCTACCAAGGCTACAACTACCAGGACTTCCCATAGCAGAAGCAGAACATCCCAGTCCAGGCCCAGGTTCATCGCACCCCACAGATACCACTCCTCACCCAGCTGCAGACCAGACAGCCCCACTAGACTCCTCCTTCCTCCACCCCACAGCCAAGCCCATCAATGGACAATCTGTCATCAGTATTGGGCCTGACATCTCAAGTCCTTGATGAAGGGCCTCTCAAACTCATGGGACTGGGTAAGCTCTTAGACAGCTTCCTGAACACACCATCCCCTGTTGTACTCTCGGGCCCAAGCACCCCAATGGTGCCTCAGATCAGCATTCAAGCCACAGCCACCTCCACAGTCCCTGCCCGCTAAACAGCTGAGACCAGGGACATGACTCAGAGTGACTGAGAATAGTGTCAGAGACTGAGTTGTACTTATTAAGTTTATCTTTGCTTAAGAGACCTTGCTTGGTTCATTTTGCTTTTTTAATAAATTCGTAAAGTTTACCTAAGAAAGTTAATAAAGGTTATCTTTGCTTAACACACTTAATACAGTTTACTTGGTTCATTTTGCTTTTTTAATATAGTCATAAAGTTAAGAAAGTTAATCAAGGTTATCTTTGCTTAAGACACTTGGTTCATTTTTTTTACTGAATAAAGTGTTGGTGAAAACTTTGAAAAAATGGCTGAGCCTTTGCATGCTTGTGGGATAGATAAGGATAGTTGTGGGATAGATAAACAGAAGTGCAAGCATAGTGGGACTGTATGGTCCACCATCCTAGCTGCCATACATCTAGACCTTTTTTATCAAGAACAATTTATTCATTGATCAACACTTTTTAAAATAAACAAAGCTCTTTATTAATGCCCTATTCATTGTAGGACCACTCAACATACATGGCACAATCTCATCAGTGTTATGTGACAGGCTGAAGGAAGCATCCATTAAGCATCTATCATCCTGTCTTGCCACTCCACTGCTCAAGCTGGGCAGTTGCACCAGTGTTTCAGGAGGTTGCACGGCTTCTTACCTTCACGTGAAGCTCTGTTGGGGCCTTCTACATCCACAGTGCCTATCAGGTTACATCCTTGACTCCATTCACCAGGCTCCATGTCCCCATTCCCTTGTTGACGGTCAACAAGTCTGTTCTGCAAGACTGGGTAGCGGATGCGCATGAGATTGTGCAGGATGCAGCAAGCTTCCACGATGCTCCTCACAGTCTCTGGGTCATGCTGCATGGTGGTGAGAAGTATCTGGAACCTGTTGGCCAGGATGCCAAAAGCATTCTCCATCACCCATCTTGCCCTAGACAGCCTGTAGTTGAAGATCCTCTCTTCACGGGTGAGATATCTTGAACTGTATGGCTTCATGAGGTAGGTTCTGAGGGAGAACGCGTCATCACCAACGATGAAGTAGGGCACATCTTGTCTGTCATTGGGTAGGAGGTCTGAATTTGGAAAACCCATGATGAGGTTGCATTCCAGCCCATCCTTGAGGTCACTTGCATTGTATACCTGGCCATCTGAAGCTGACCCGTTGCCTGAAGCATCGATGTACATGAACTTGTAGTCAGCATCAACCATGTCAAAGAGGATGATATTGAAGAAGCCCTTGTAGTTGTAATAAGTGGGCCCTGAGTTGGCTGGAGCTTTGCAGGCCACATGCTTCCCATCTATGGCTCCAACCGTGTGGGGAAAGTTCCACCTCTGATACCACTCTTCTGCAAGTTTTCTCCAGCCTTGTTCAGTGGTGGGGCACCTGAGGAGCTCCTCCATGTATTCTTCGATGATGGCCTGCACCGCTTCTCTGACCACTTTGCTGATGCTGATGGTCTCTTAAGCAAAGATAAACTTAACAAGTACAACTCAGTCTCTAACACTATTCTCAGTCACTCTGAGTCATGTCCCTGGTCTCAGCTGTTTAGCGGGCAGGGACTGTGGAGGTGGCTGTGGCTTGAATGCTGATCACCAGCATCATCCTCTTCGTCATGGTCAATGCTGACTACAAATTCATGTACATCGATGCTTCAGGCAACAGGTCAGCTTCAGATGCCCAGGTATACAATGCCAGTGACCTCAAGGAGGGGCTGGAACGCAACCTCATCATGGGCTTTTCAGATCCAGACCCCCTGCCCAACGACACACAAGATGTACCCTACTTCATCGTGGGGGATGACGCCTTCTCCCTCAGAACCTACCTCATGAAGCCCTACACTTCCAGATGCCTCACCTGTGAAGAGAGGATCTTCAACTACAGGCTGTCCAGGGCAAGGCGGGTGGCGGAGAACACCTTTGGCATCCTGGCCAACAAGTTTCAGGTACTTCTCACCACCATGCAGCATTGCCCAGAGACCGTGAGGAACATCGTGAAAGCTTGCTGCATCCTGCACAATCCCATGTGCACCCGCTACCCAGTGTTGCAGAACAGGGTCGTGATCCTCCAACAAGGCAATGGAGGCAAGGGCGAAACGTGATAGACACTGTGGATGTGCAAGGCCCCAACAGAGCTTCATGTGAAGGGAAGAAGCAGCGCAACCTCCTGAAACACTGGTGCAACTCCCGAGCTGGAGCAGTGGAGTGGCAAGACAGGATGATATATGCTTAATGGATGCTTCCTTCAGCCTGTCTCATCACACTGATGAGATTGTGCCATGTATGTTGAGTGGCCCTACAATGAACAGGGCATTTATTAAAGAGTTGTGTTTATGTTGAAATGTGTTGATGAATGATTGCATTGTTATTGAAAATAAAGGGCCATAGGTGTGGCACCTGGGAGGGTGGACCATACAGTCCCACTATGCTTGTACTGGAGGTTTATCTATCCCACAGCTATTACCCATTCTACAGGTATCCTAACCCATCCCACTGCTATCCTTACCCATGCCACAGCTATTACCCATCCCAAAGGTATCCCTGCCCATCCCAAAGGTATCCTTACCCATCCCACAAGCATGCAAAGGCTTAAACCATTTCTTAAAGTTTCCACCAAGACTTTATTGACTAAAAGAACTGAACCAAGTGTGTAAAGCAAAGATAAACTTTATTAATAACAAACTGTAAAATCAAAATGACCCAAGTAAAATGTCCCAAGCAAAGATAAAGTCAACAGGTAGCAACCCAGTCTCTGGCACTCTTCTCAGTCACTCTGAGGCGTGCCCATAGTCTCAGGGGTGAAGGGTCCAGGTGCTGTGGAGGTGGCTGCTGCTGGAGTGCTGGTCTGAGGCGCCATTGCGGTGCCTGGCCCTGAGAGGACAACAGGGGATGGTGTGTGGAGGAAGCTCTCAGACAGCTAACTCAGTCCTGTGATGTTGAGAGCCCCTTTCTCCATGACATTGGGTGTCAATCCCAAGACCGATGTCAGGTGTTCTGAGGCCAGGCTTGGCTGTGGGGTGGAGGAAGGAGGAGTGTAGTGGGGCTGTCTGGTCTGCAGCTGAGTGAGGTGAGGCGTCCGTAGCATCTGTGGCATGGGTGGCATCTGTGGCATCGATGGCATCTGTGTCATGGGTGGCATCTGTGGAGTCAGTGGCATCAGTGGCATCGGTGGCATCAGTGGCATCGGTGGCATCAATGGCATCAGTGGCGTTCATTGAACCTGTGACTGGACTGGGAAGGGCTGCCTGTGCTGCTGGAACTCCTGGTAGCCATAGCCTTGGTAGGTGACGGCCTGTGGAAAGCCTTGGAAGGGCTGTGACATCACCTGGGGTGGAGGAGCAGACCTGGACTGGGTCGGAGGAGGTTCAGCTGGGCCTGGAGGGTTGTGCAGAAGACCTGTGATTCTCTCCTTTATCACCTGGTACTGTGATTCAGACATGTCCATGAGGATCTGGTTGACGTAAGTGAGGAAGGGCTTGCTGTTTGAGGATGGTATGTCAGTGTGTACCAGCTGAGAGAGGATATCTACGCTGCTTTTCATGGTGTCTCCGATCTCCAGCAGGACAGTGTGGCTCTGCCCCTCCGGTCTGGCTCTCTGCCTGCTTTCTGTTGAGGTGAAGCTGGGGGTGGATGTGGGTTGTTCTCTGGTGGAAGTGCCCTCTCCTTGCTCCCACTGCGTCTGGGGGTCCTCCACGCACTCCGCCACAGGGAGTGCAGCTGTCGGGGGGAGGGGTCTCCGTCATGGCATGCTCCACAGATACCTGCCTGGACACAGGAGCTGACTCTTGGCCAGAAGAGGACTGGCTCTCTGTGGGCTGCCTGAGAGAGAGGGTTGTCAGAGGGGCTGCTCCTCGGTGGCAGACATCACCCTCCAAGAAGCTGCACTTGGCCATCACATAGGACTCTCGATCTGTCAGCTTGACCATGGCCTGGCCAGATTTCTTGAGGTGCAGCTTTCCGTACCAGGTGTGCATGTGCTTCCACCAGCCGAGGAGCACCTCCGAAGTGTAGCCCAGGCTCTCCGCCTTCTCTCTCCAAGCAGCCTGCTTCCTCTTGGTGTCTCGATAGAGCCTGTGTCCCTTCCGCCAAAGATATTCATTCTTCCTGAGCCATTCAAGCACCTCCTCCTCTTGTTCCTCTTTGATTGAGTATTGCCTCCTCTCCCGTTCATGCGTATGCCTCTTCCTCCCTCTGGCACGGCCACATGGGCCCTCATCAGAGGGGCTTTGAGGTTGTAGGGGCTGCTCCACCACACCGCCACCAGCAGCAGCAGCAACAACAATAGCATCAGCAAAAGTAGCACAAGCAGGACCAGGAGCACAAGCAGGACCAGCAGCACCAGCAGGACCAGGATCAGCAGCAGCAGAGTAAGCACCAGCAGCACCAGCAGGACCAGTAGCACCAGCAGGACCAGGAGCAGCGCCAGCAGAGTAAGCAGAAGCAGCACCAGCAGGACCAGGAGCAGTGCCAGCAGAAGCACCAGCACCAGGAGTAGCACCAGCAGAGTAAGCACCAGCAGAAGCACCAGCACCAGGAGTAGGACCAGCATAGTAAGCAGCAGCAGAAACACCAGCACCAGCACCAGGAGCAGCACCAGCAGAGTAAGCACCAGCAGAAGCACCAGCACCAGGAGCAGCACCAGCACCAGCAGAATCAGCCCGAGCAGCAGAAGCCCCAGCAGAAGCAGAGTCAGTGCCAGGGGGTTGGATGGTGGCCCTGTCCTTCTTGCCAGGGCTAGCAGCAGATGGCACAGGCTTCCTCTTCTTCCCCATGGTTGTTGGCTGTAGATGTGTCTGGCAGCAGGTCTTTTTTCTGAATGGTGACCTGCTTGAGAGCTGCATCCTTTTATATCTGTGGGTCTGACGCAATGTATCCTCCCCGCATGCGCAGTGAACACTTTGCATCCGCTAGGCATCCGCTAGGCATCTGTGATGCTTCCGCTGTATCCGCTCAGCATCTGCTCTGCATCCATTCCTTCCACTGCGCGTCCACTTCGCTGTGCTCCCCCGGAAGCCCTGCGGATGTGGCATCCACTTCCATCTGCTTCCATCTGCTAGGCTTCCCTGGAGCATCCACTTAACATCCTGGCTACGTCCTCCCCCCGTCCGTTCCTTTCTGTTGTTGTCCACTCTGTTTATGCAAATTTGGGGCACTTTTGAGAGCGGATAACAACGGATGGAAATTTTTCTCATCCGCTGTGTCCTTTTTACATACTTTTTGCATCCATCGGCCTATGTGACAGGCCCTTAATCTGGATCATTTTTGAAGGAGATTGGTTAAACTGATGGTCCACCAAGAAATATTAGTTGACTGTATGTTATTAACTTTAGATTAGGTGAAGAATGCTTCTAAAAATCCAATTGCTTGCAAAATTTATGGAAGAGGTCTATGTCTCTACCTATGGCAGCAAAGCAGACATCTGGTTGGTCACTGTGAGAAACAAACTGGCACTATAAGGATCTTGGCCAGACTATCAGTATGGATATTATTAATGTTTTTTTTTATCATAAAAAACAAATATTCAGAGGAATTGTCATTTTGTGAGGGAGATGGCAGTTTATAAATGTGATATAGATAAACTATAATCCCTGAATCAAAATAAAAATAAATGTAAACCAATCTGCTTTTTCCTTAAGCAAGCAAGCCCTTCTATCAGGGATAAGTATGATATATATGGAAAGCATTGTTGTCTCAACCCAGTCCAGTTTTCCACTTAGAAAATAATCTTACTCTTTTCTTACTTCTGCGAACATTACGCTAAATTATAGTGATAATTTTTAGGAAGCATTGTGGCATGGTGGTTAGAATGCAAAATAGCAGACAACTCTGCCCACTGCCAGGAGTTTGATCCTGATTGTCTCGAGACTGACTCAGCCTTCTATCCTTTTGAAGTTGGTAAAATCTAGATTGTTGGGGCAATATGCTGACATTATTGCTCAGAGAATGCTCAGAGAATGCTCTAAAGCACTATGGGATAGTGCTTTAGATGGTACATCTGTTATTTCCTAAGTGTGCACTAAGTCTAAGTGCACACTGTTTAGTAACTGTCCTCAACTTCCTACAACTTCCTTTCTGTGGCCAGTTCGGCCTCCAGCCAATATTGGAAAGGGGAAAATACAAAAAAATAATAATCCATCATTCCATCACATTGATATTTAGTTTTTGGCAGCAAGAAAAAGAAAGAAAGAAAACTATAAGGCAGTCAATATTTAAAAAGTGAGAACATCATTCCTCTCTTTTATAGGGAAAATCCTTAGTTCTGAAAACAGGAAAATACCAAAGGAGGAAAAAATCAGATGATTTTCCCAATGATGTGCAGAGGACGTGTTCAGAAATTGTCATTGCAAATGTGAAAATGTAAATTCATGTTTCTTCTGAAGTAGGATTTTAGGAAGTTGCTTATAAATTTAATTGGCTTTGCTTCTGAGAAACCTAGAAGTCTCAGAGGAATTTGCAAGGTAGTTCTGATTTCAGACTGATGCATTCCTAGCATATAAAAAAGACTAGATCAATTCCTCCAAATTAGTGTTTTACATAATCGGTTTTATTGATTACTACTTTAAGAAAAAAATGTAATGCCACAAATAAGGCATTACTTGTGTGAGCCACATCTATGCATGCAGCTACTGGAGAAAAAAATCCTGGTTGCAAAATTGTACTTAGCTGGCAAAAAAGATGGCACGAGAGCTTTGCAGCAATGCTACTTTGCCACAACTGCTGGTATTTCAACAGATGCAGACAATAAAGTTTAGAAAATATTATTTATTTTTAATGGAAGGGAAGGGAAAAGAGGACATTTAGATTGCAGTCTTGAGAAAAAGTTCTGTTTAAGTTAGGTTTTTAAAAATTATTTCATATTAAAAGGAGACTGATTACTCAATTTTTTTTTTCAATTTTGTCATTTGGAAACTGGAAAGTAGAGGAAATGAAACAACTGTCGTCAGTTTAAAACCAGCAGATTAGGAAAAGGGTAGAAATAGTTAACTGGAGAAGTAGCCTCAAATAAAACCAGAATGACCAACTACATGTTTACAATGAAGACACAGCACATGCTTCTAAAAAGTTGCTTCTCCTCTTCCTAAACAATCTAGTGAATAAATTAGGCTATGTTTTCTTGCATATCAGTAAAACAGACTCAATACATTCAAAATTAAATTAGCATGCTTTTAATCTCAGATTAATATGGCAGTGCCAAAATCAAGACAAAGTTGTATTTTAAAAAAAAACAAAAACCCAGGATGTATGACATGGGACGAAGGAGGGAAAGGTGATTAAAAATTTTGTTGGCTCTATCAGGTTACTAGATAATATGATTGTGGAACAACTAAAAGGAAATCTACTGAATGAATTTTATAAATATATATTTTATATCAATATCAATATCTATATATCTATATCTATCTGTTGATCTTCTAGGTCTCTATTATGTCTTAATGTGCTTTTGTGGACGTGGTTTCACTATTCACTCAAGTCCCGATAAAAAAAACTCTTGAAATCATCAAAAATAAATACCAACCAGCTAAACACCTCATGGAACTAACAGAACACTGCTTAACCAACACATATTTCATATACAAAGGAGAAAGATACAAGCAAATTGAAGGAGCCCCTATGGGATCACCAGTGTCACCTGTCATTGCAAACCTGTTCATGGAAGAATTCGAATCCAGAGCCCTGGCTAATGCCACCCGCAAACCCAAACTATGGCTAAGATACATCGATGACACATTTGTGATTTGGCTCCATGGAAAAGAAAACCTAAATGATTTCCTAAACACACCCCAAAATCAAATTCACCATGGAAATGGAAATAAACAAACAACGACCATTTCTAGATGTACTAATATACAAAAGAACAGATGGCACACTAGGACACACCGTATACCAGAAGAAAATACACACCAGCCGCTACCTCAAGGCCCAATCCCACCACCACCCAGCACAGATAAATTCCGTGGCCAAAACACTAATCACCAGAACCAAACGCCTGGCAGAAAAGACAAAGACTGAATTATGCACCCTGATTAAAGTACTGACAGCTAACGGCTTCCACAAAAACAAAATCACCAGCTTGATCCACAAAAACACACCAAGACATAACAGAGACCTAGAAGACCAACAGACCTATGGAACAGCTGTCTTGCCCTACATAAGAGGTACTACAGACAAAATAAGTAAGATACTACACAGGCATCACATCAAGACGGCCTTCAAAACAGACAAAAAAATAGCAGCCATCCTAAAAAACCCCAAAGACAAAATTGACCTGGAAAACCAAGGCATATACGAAGTTCCCTGTGCATCATGCCCGGCCACATACATTGGACAGACCAATAGAAGAATAAATACCCGCCTAGATGAACACAAAAATGCAGTAAAAAAGCTGGAACACACCTCCTCACTAGTCCAACACATTAAAACCACAGGTCATAACATCAACTTCAATGGCACTAAAACCATAGCCACTATAGAAAACCCCAGCCACAGAATCATCAGAGAAGCCATAGAGATTGAAAAAAGACCTGAAAGCATGAATAGAAGAGATAATTCCACCAGACTGTCAATCATTTGGAAGCCTGCACTCTCAAATAGAAAGATCTCCACACCACAAGCCAGACAAACACCTGGGCAAAAACAGACTCCCTCTGATACCTCCAGCTCAAACACACCCCCACCAGGCACCCAGATGAAACCTGGCTTCCTAATAGATAATAGCTATCCTTTCACACGAAGCCAAGCTGCACTGAAAGCCTCCAGTGCAGGAGCAGAGTGTTGCCAGCCAATCAAAGCCACAAAACAGACAGAAGAAACCAGAAACACCAATCAAACAAACTCCAAGTCCAATAAACAAAGACCAAGACTCCCAACCAATCAGGATGTAGAAAAAAACATCCTGCAACAATAATAGGCTAGCCTCAAATTTAAAACCAATGGCTGTAAGACCCTGACCCCCATACAAACTCTATACAGAAGCCTGATGATGGCAGATGAGATTCTGCTGAAATGTTGCTACAACTTTAAAAGCACTACAATGA